>CM075071.1:22892532-24092532 GCA_037428765.1 Rubia yunnanensis | reverse complement strand
AGAAACTCTCTATTGTTACAAGAACAAAAATCTCATCTGTTCTATAGCTATACAACTCCAAAACAAACTTCTATTCGTCGATTCTGGCATTCCACCTTTCTTCTTCTTTTCAGGAGAAGAAAGAGCGACAAACCATAACGATGAGAAGAGGGCTCCTATCAATGCTTCCACAATGACCTGATTGAATGTATGAACCTGTTGCTAAATGCAAAGCCACGACTGAGGCCAAAGAAACATGTTAGGACAACAAATCCATATAAAAGGCAAGGAAGAAACATGTTGGATGCTTACTAGGTACAAACCATATGTACAAAGTGCTCCTAACATGATACTGTTAACCTCAACCTCCACTTTTGCTGCTGGTATCGGCACTGATCAGTGTTCTAGTAATAATCATTTCAATCTAGATTCTGCCTGAATGGCTTTGAGAATGGGTTTCAAGAGTTTGAAAAAAATCCCCTGTTCCAGAATGCATGTTTTACCACTTTCTTAGATGAGAAGAAGAAATGGTGCTTTTGGAAGGTCGAAAAAAGTACAAATAACTTTTGGATTTGTTCTTCTCTGAAAGCACATAGCTCTCTCATTTCATCAAGCAAATGCAGTGTAAACTAAAAATATGAATGCTTAGTACATAAAAAGAGCATTTCAATGTAAAAATAAGATATTAAAAATAAAATCATAAACCGTAAGAATATTAATATCAAGCATCGAACCTGCACAATAATTGCGCCGTGGTTGTAAAAAGAATTTCCAGAATTGCTATCACTATTCTTCCTTGAAATTTGCAAAGATTCAATCCCCGATTCCTCCTCATTGCCGGTGGATATTTCCTCTACACATCCTCCCTTAGGTGCTTCAGAGTATTCGAGGTTCTTTTCAACCAATTCTTTTAGTTGTTGGTAAATGGTGCTCTTTGCTTCTCTGTCAACCTCTTGATTATCCAGTGATGGCTCCTGTAACTGTTGATTACGAAATTCTTGGGAGTTGACAAGGTTACTCCTTACAACTGGTGGACCTAAAACTCCTCTCACCTCTCCCTTGCTATCGGGGGGTAGAGGGCGAGATACAGTTAACTCTCTAGCATTACCCTATTGTGTAGATGAACCAGGAGCAATTACCATCGCAGTTGTTCTGGACATTAATTTAGATGTTTGCCCATGGTCAAGTTCAAGCCAGGATCAGATTAAAGTATAGTAGTTTTCCCAAATTATTGCTTCTGTTAGCGGCAGACATTGTTGGCGTATGCGTACTTGAACCTGAATTAAACTTGCCAATCTTTAAAAACCTGTACATTTAAAGTGTACAAATTACCATGCAACAAAAAATATATAATTTCATGTAATAACATCAACATGCAAAGAAGTCAACATTCAACACATGAGCAGGATATGGTGTTCATTCAGAACCATTTAGTGTCCATGCATACAGATCAATATTCATCTTGCTAGTACTAACTGCCTCAAAGATGCCATGAAGCATCATATCGCTGTAATTGAATAGAAACGATGAAAATCTTGCATGAATGTTCTTCTCATGAGAAATGTGGACCTGGAAAGCTTGTCGACGTATAAGAAAGCAAGCATAAACACCTTATTATTGTGAAACATGACAAAGGAATCCACCATTTACTTTACATATTAGAAGCCAGAAAGTTGTTTCTGAATTGGAAGCAAATAATTAAATAAATAGAACATATTTGAGTCACTTGCTAAGACATTCTTTCATGATGTGGCTGTTGCAACCAAATACGACACCTCCGAGACTGGGTTTCACCAAATTCCTGTGAGTGGCGAGTATTTCGTTCGGCTGAAATGCCTGCGGTTTTCATCCAACCATCGTTCTTCACAATTTGAACCTTACAAGACAAAATCTCAGTACACGAAGAACACCAACTAGGGATACCCTGTATATTGTAGTAGTTACGAAGTAGGTTGGAGCAACATCACGAGGAAGAGGTACAAATACACAAAAATTATAACGAGAAAAAGAGAAACTGCTAGGTAAAAACTTTTCAACATAATTCAAGAAACGATTAGGAGATTTGGAGGCAACTGCTGGGCAGTATTCGAGCAAATTGAAACAAAAAAAAGCACATTATTCAACCAAAAAAATAAAATAAAAGCACATTATTTGGTTGACGAGCAACGAGTGGGCGTTCCCTGTCAGGAGAGGAGGAAGTTCAATTTCTCGTTGATGATTTCCTTCTGAGGCTTCTTTCGACTTGCATGAACATATGGTGGCTGAAACTCTGTGCCTTTCTCTTGGACGTCATTATCCTAGCGGCCGCCTCTTTAGCAGTATTCAGTACCGCTACACAACAAAACCCACAACCAAAAAAAACCCATAAAAAAATTCAGAGCAACGATAAAAATGACTAAACGAGATTGAAACAACCTTATGATCTGTTGACTAAAAAATCCATAAATGGATTGATGTGTTTCAAAATTAACTAGTCAAGTCCATTCATCGCTTTGACGGTTTCACCACAGATACAAGTGACCACACAATACTGCTCACACTCATATTCCATTTCAATGCCAAACAAATTGAAGTTGAAAAGAAACACATATTTGGATAGCAGCTCCATGATTTCATAGTATTATTACTATAATTTAAGCGCTTCTACTCTAATCAATCGAGTCATGAAATCAGAAAAAGAAAATTGCACCTTTTACTGTTCAGATCCAGTTCTCATGATAGCATCATGTTGTTGTACTTGATAGGGATGGAGTTCTTGCAGTGGCAGCAAAGATAGAAGTCAATCACCATACGACATCAACTAATATTGCCCTAACATCAAATGCACATAACATCAAACACCTGAAGTGCACGAACACTTCCCTACATTTCCACACCAAATTCCAAGAATTAAGAACATGAAAAGCAATAAACCGACCTGTTGCTCAGGGATTAAACCATTTTTCCCTTCACAAACACGATCTCATGCTCATTCAAACATACCTATATTGTTTATTCTCTCCCTCCAGAACCCTCAAACCGTCGGGAGCGAGCGAGGTGGAGGGCGGGTGCTTCATTAGTATAATCTTGATGCTTCGAGCAGTGTTGGACATGGAGCTAGCGGCGGAACAGGAGGAATCGGATTGGGAGACACCCAAGTTTTGAATCAGCGGCACGTTGGGGAGAAGGAAGAAGTGCAATTAACCCGGGACCTTATGACCTGGAAGTTAGATGGATCTATCTTCAAATTTTGTTATATCCTTTCATTACATATTAGTCCTGACCTCTTCATAAGCTTATGGACAGACAGTATATCAGGAAACCCACTCTTAAGTAATAGCAATATTTAGGGATGCCCCGAATGTAGTGCAAGCAGGACGGCTGCACATGGCCAACATTTAACGGGGCCCAAAACTATTATATTTACCTATTATATATGTGTAAATATCTTTTTATTTGCTGAATGGAGGCCCCATTATTTTTATTTGTAGAGGTTGTACAAAATTAGATTGATTCCATTTTATTTACATATGGACCAATTTTTACCATTCTTCTTTTATTTTCTTTTAAACTTTTCGGAAAATAATTTCCTTTTCTATTAATTACATTCAGGCATTTTCTTGTCTCTTGGGCTCTTTTACTCAATTTGCATTGGTGACAGGCCAATTTTAAAGAATTCATTCTTTCCTAATTCCATACTTGATTAAAGTATTTTACCTAGACCCTCGAGGGGTTGCTTCGAGTTCTCAAGGGGGCTTCGAGTCCTCGAAGGGGCCTCCAGCCCTCGAGGGGCCTTCGAGTCTCCAAGGGAGCTTCGTGTCCTTGAGGGGGTTCGATTCCTCCAGAAGGCTTCGAGTCCATGAGGGGGCTTCGAGTCCTCGAGGGGGTCTCGAGTCTTCCAGAGGACTTCGAGTCTCGAGGATACTTCGAGTCCTTGGGGTTTTCGAGTCCTGGATGGGGTTTCGAGCATTTCAATCTGCCATGGTTTTTCACTAGGATGACATACTGAACATGGGTTTTGGAGCTTTATTTGTTCCTTGGGACTCACCATCAAATGCCATCTGGTTTTGTGCGCTCAAACACCTAATGGACTTCCAACTTAGTTTGCTGCAAACAATACATCTGTGGCTGATAAGAAGAAATCTCAAGTCTTTTTTGCTAGGTTTGGATTTTCTTCAGATTAACCTTTGTAATTTTGGATTGAAGTTGCCTGGCCAAAGGGAAGAATTAACACAAGGGGTGGAGATTCTTTCTTCTGGAATCGCAATTTCAATAACTATCCTCTACTTGTTTGGATAGTTTTGACACATACTACTCTGTAGATAGTTAGGGCTTTTGGAGACAACTATGTCGCCTCAATGCTCCTTATGAACAAGCTAAACATCGTGTACATTTTATTGATCTTGGTCTTAGGTTTGGGGAACCTTAATATATCATCCCCCACCCTCGGGTGCTTTAATTTTTTTTAAAAAGAGTATTTTACCTAGACCAATCAAAATAGGTTAAATGATTTAGCAATATTGTGCATTGAAAATTTTTTGTTGAAATTTTTTGTTGAAAACTATTGATGTTGATGATATAATTGATGGTTTTGCCTCTAAGAGTGAAAGAAAGAGTCATATAAAATTGAGCGCAGGTACAACAATTTTGCGATGAAGCCTCTATGCTTTGTCCCATTTTTGTGAGTATTTTGTACATATGGATTAATTATTTTTATTATTTAACAATAACAATTATATATTCATTGTATCAAAGAAAAGTTATTCTTTATGTGCAGAAAATGAGCAAAAAATATGAGAAAATTAGTGCACAAGTTTGTCTACTTAGATCATACAACATGTGATCTATGCTTCTGAATTACAGCGATAGAATGATTCAAACAATGTAATATTTTTTTAGTGGAGGGGGGGGGGGGTTGTTTAACATAAAGATTGGTGAGATATATAATTTAGGAATTATTCACTTTTATTTTCATTTTCTCTCGCTCACAAAATCAGAAACCCAAAACCGCCGAAAATCCTCTTCAAACTGACTCCGTAAAATCCTATTTCAACTACTCAATTTCATTTTAAAATCATGATTTCGAAGCCGACATTGCGTCGAAGTGTTTAAACTTTGTAAATTATTTGTATTATTTAGGGTTTTGTGTTGTTTCTCTGCTTTATTGATGAAGTATTAGATTTGTTCTTCATTGTTATTGATGTCGCTCTATTTTTTGTTTGATGTTGCACTGTTTGATAACTTATTAGTTGTTGCTCTATTTTTTGTGTGTTGTGGTTTCAGTGATTTTGAACGATTTATAACAAATTAGTTTGCCTGTTTAGGTGTTTAGTTCAGGTTATATGGTGGTTTCATTGATATTATAAAGTTTAGTTAGCATGTTTATGTATTTAGATTAGGTTTTGTTGTGGATCTGTTGTGGTTGAATGTACTATAGTTGTATATATTAATGTTGTTGATCTCTTTTTACCTGTTGAGGTTTTAGCTTGTTGTAGGAGCATAATATTTTTTTGTTGCATTGGCTTTTGGAAGCGCCGAGGGTTTTCGCAAGTAGTTTAAGAAAGGTGCTTATATGTATTTTGTTTGGGAGCACGAAAGCTATGTACCGATTTTGATGTCTCTGCCTGTTTTGGATGTGATTTGGCTTAAAAAATGTTGGATCAGTTTATTTAAATAGTTGGATTTGAGTTAGTTAATTTATTTATGTGATTAGTTTAGTTATTTTATTGGTTACAGATAATTATAAAGTTATTTTATCTGTTTACTTTATGTGTTTCAGTTTTTATTTAATGTATTTATGTGATTACAAATTTTCATGTAGATGATGCTATTTTCTTGAGGAAATCCAGTCGATTGCAATCAAAGTTGACTGTTATTGATGGTATGTATATTATTAGTTTGTAAGTTTTGTACTAATAATTATGTTTTTCTGATAATTGACTGAATATTTCAGGTTATAAAGTACATTTTAAAGAGAAAAGGAGTCAGCTTAAACCTACTACAACTGGTATTCAAATATTATGAAATTTTATTTCATATTTTTTTTGGTTATTACTTGATTTTTGTATCTATTGCTGATAATTTTCTCTCTTTTTATAGCTGATATTGTCAAAAGATTGCATAAGAGTGGTAATAAATCTATTGTCGATAAGCCTAATAGAGGTGCTGTATCTTCTAAGAATGGTTGTGATATTACTTTTACTGTTTAGTACTTTACCTTTGCTATTTATTTTTATTTTTTTTGTAGTTGTAGGTGATGTGAATGGGGATAAAGACAAGCTTGGTAAAATTTTATCTTTTCTGGTTTCTTTTTGTTTTCATTGATTTAGTTATGTTATTTATATTATTTGTTCGTGATATGTAGTTGTTCATGAGGCTGAGGCTATGGTCATTGATCCTCCAGTTCCAACAAATTTAAAGAATTTGGTTAGTATAATGTTTTATGCTTTATTATCATTTTAGTGTATGTAGTTTAATTATTCATGCCCTTTGTTTATGTGTTTTATTATGTTGAATAGTTGTTTCTGATGCTGAGGTTGTGGTCACTAATCCTCCCGTTCCAACAAATATTAAAGAATCAGGTTAGATTAATGCTTTATGATTTATTATCATTTTAGTGTAAGTAGTTTAATTATTTATGTCTTTAGTTTATTTGTTTAATTGGTTATGCTGAATAGTTGATGTTGAGTCCGTGATAAACATTTCATCAGTTTCTGGTTAATATTACTTTATTCTTATATATAGTTTGTTAGTTCAGGTATTAAACTCATTAGTTAAATATATTTTCATCATGTAGTTGTGGAAGCCTGTGATCATTAGTCATCTTGCTTCAACAAATGTTGAACATAGTGGTTAGTATTAGGAATTTTAACTATTTTTTTAGTTATTAGTTCATATGTATTTATTTTTAGTTCTGCTATTAAACTCATCAATCTTTGTATTTGCATCATAGCCTGGAAATGATTCTACTATTCTGGAAATGATTATGCTATTTACATAGCCAAATTTCAGACCCTGGTGAATTGTCCAATAGAATAATATCACATTACTTCATGTGTTTATGCTGTTATATCCATTATTCATCATATTACTTCATGTGTTTCAGCATATCAAAAAATACCTACATTTTCTTCATATCATGCATATAACTGAATTTCAGATATAGCAAAAATAAATTCCACAATATAAAAATATCACCTCACGTGTTCATGTAATATCTTCATGCTTTTAACTGTATATACAAATTCAAAACCAAACCAAGATGTAAACTTGTTGAATTTTCAGATTGAACATATCCGTTGCCTTCTTCCTCATACAAAACAATTTCATTGCCTTGAATTTGTTCATTTTGCATAGTTTATAACAGCAGCACCTTAGATCGTAGATTTCAATCGTTAAAACTAAAATATTAAACCGTAAAACTAAGATTTTAGATAGTAGATTTCATATAATTGAGGGTTCAACAATAAAACTAAGATTTTCAACCGTAAATTTCATATTATCCAATTATTTCACCTTCGCAGATCATAGAAGCTTTGAAATCTGTTGTTCTTCGACCTTTCCATTAAAAAATTCCACAAAGTTCAGTCGTAAAATCCAATTTCATCATATTTGCAAAATTTTGCAGATTTTGATCTCGGAGCTTGATCACAAAACCGAACAGGAGATTTGCAGAACTTTGATTGGTGATTTCAAAGCTTGAATCTGGTGTTTATTAGCATAAATTCAGGATAAATTTGAAGAGGATTGAAATTCCTAATTTTTAGGACAAAAGAGGCATGAAAGTTATTTGGGAGGAGAGAGAAAATTGGGTTGACCCATTTTGGTTATAACCAGGTTTTTAACCCAATTTTCAGTCTTATTTTCTAGTATTTGCAATCTGTTCCCATTTTTAGCTCCATTGCTATTTATTCCAGCTTTGTCCCTGGTATCACCATTTGTTATGGTGAGACGTTCTCACATGAGTTTTACTATCTTTTAAAGACCACCACTTATTATGGTGGGGGGTTTGGTGGACCCCTACCTGTTTATTAATAATAATAATAAAATACGGTACACAAAAGGACGGGGACGTAAACCTTACCTCAATGAGAAAATCAAGAGTTCAATATAATGTATACCTATAAACACTACGAGCTCTTTATTTTCTAAATAAAACGTGGAAAAATTACAATGGATAGCTTCTAATGCATCTGTCCTTGAATCACTTTTGGCAGACCTGCAAAGAAAAAATTAGCATTTACCTATTGTGAGCTCCCCATTCATGCCAATGAATCTGCCACACTATTAGCTTCTGGGAAGATATGTGAGATCTTGAAGTCTTGTTTCTTTAGCAAGTTCCAAATTTGACGAATTTCTTTGCAAATGCTCCAAGGGATCTTGAATTTTCTTACGATTATCTTGAGAAGTATAAAAGAGTCCATTTCTATCTCCAGTTTGATGAAACCTTGTTGTTCAACCAATTGTAATCCAATTAGCAGAACTTTAACTTCTGCTTGTAAGCTTGAATCTAATTTGAAACATCTAGCAGCTGAGAATAAGTGTTTCCCTGCATTATTTCTTAAAATGATACATGCACCATCCTTGCCATTTTTCAACATAGAACCATCAGTGTTCATATTTATGAATTTAGGGTATTTCCACCTATTTGGGCCCCCAATGTTGCCTAAGTTTCCCTCTTGAATTTTCAACTTTGCGTGTTTTCTTTTTTAAATAAATTATTTTCTTTTCCATTTTCTTTCTTTTTTTTCAAAATTTTCAATTTTTTATTTTTTTACTTGCTTTATCTCGTGTTTTTCCAATCAAAAGTAGCAAAAAACATTCCAAATCAAGCTTGCATGCACGTGAGTCCTCTAACCCTTCTAATCATTTAAAACATTACATTGCCCTCAATGTAAACATATAAGGAAAAAACAATAAAAACTCAAGGTAAGAGGTAGAGTGACTCCCATTTCTCCGCATAGTCGTCATAGATATGGAGCAATCCCATGTATTTGTATAGAATTGGTCCCCAAAATTAGTTTCGGAGCCAGGGGGGGGGAAAGGGCTGTAGAAGAACTCACCCCTCAAGCAAAACGTTGTCTCCTTGGCGCCGTTTTATCAAGACTAACACCACAAAGAACAACATCAAACTCTCAAGTACATAAGGATTTGTAATACTTGGTTTAGTGTAAAAAGTTAATAACCATAGTATTCTCAAAGAACAACAAATCCATCGTGCAATCACCACTATGAAATTATCAAATAAAAATATCTAACATATATCGACAAATATTCAAGCATCATTATAGAATATAGCAATCAAAAACACGATGATGTAGTCGGCATACTACGATTAACGAAGGCATTATAAAGATGCAATAATATTCATGTCTATATATGTAAGATGGTGGAGGAATGAGTGGAGATGTGGCGGTTCTTGGGAGTATTTGGTGGAGAAGAAGAATGAATTATGCAGTGTTTAAGCACAATTGAAAAGTTGGTCTCTCTATCGCGAATCACGATAGTTCTTCGTGAGTTGCGATGCCTTGTTGCAACTCACGACAAAGACTTCGTGACTCGCAATAAGTTGGACTTATCAGCTCACTTCTTTTAGAAAATTTTCTGATTCCATCGCGACTCGCAATGCCCATGTCGTGACTCGTGACAAGATGGTACTGGGAGTTCATTTTTGCTCCCATGTTTGTCGCGACTCGCAACATATCATTCGTGACTCGCGACAGACAGGGTTTCCTAGCACTTGGAAAATTTTTTCTTACCAACTTTCCAAGCTTTCTTCCCTTTCTCATGGATCTCATTCCTTCATCCCCTCCAATTCAATGCACTACATTTTTCTACAAAGTCACAGAAAAACACACCGTAAAAAGAACAAGACAAAATAACAAAAAATAATCAACAAAAACCAAAATAAAAGCTGAATTTATTTACGCCGTCGGCATGACATAGCACTGTATATTAAGGTCGTCGGCATGACCCTAATTTTATCCATATGGTGAAGGCTTGAACCCCTTCACCATGAGCATCCAAAAGTAGAGAGGTGGGTGTAAAAAACTTTCAAGAGGAATGTTTTGTGGAGCTGGAGTTAGTTTTAAAGGAGTAGGGTGGTTAAGAGGCTTGGGATAGTCTTTTGGATCCTCTTTTATCTCCTTGAAAACTTTTGAAAATAGTGGAATCGGTTCAGTAAGTGGGGGTAGGGGTGATGATGTAAAGAATAATGAATGTAGCGCAATGATCTCTTCCTCCACTTCGTTGTTTTCCACAACCGACTTCACGTCCCCTTTGAACTCAAAATCATTTCTAATGGTGACCTCGCTGACCAGATGTTCGAGTTTGATTTGGGATGGTGCATTTTCATAATCACGAGCTTCCATTTGGGCCATTGCTTCTAATATATTTCTCACATGCCCCTTAATAGCCTCAACACTAGAGGAGACCAGCATGTCTGGTTCCTCACTAGTCTTGGCCAAGTTGTTCAAGTTTTGCTATTGCATTCATGACTTCTTCACTTGCCAACCTTGAACTTTCTTGGCGGGCTTGGTTTTCGGGCATGGAATGAGATGGTGAAGGCCAAATATTTTGCTCGTATTGTTGGTTTTCCAGCTTATTCGCATACCACCAATCTGGATTACCACTCTTGGGTTACCTGCCCTTGAAAACCAACATCTCCTACCTCTTGGTAGCACTCTTTATCATACCCTTGGTTTTGGAAATCAAGGGTTCTTTCCCCCTCATGTTGCTCCTCTCTCAACATATAGTAAGACTCGGTAGGATGGTCAGAATATCATATCCTACAAAACCTTACTTGTTGAGCCTCTCTTCTCATCTTGAGTTCCCTCAAGGTGCGACGCTCCCTTTATTTTCTTTTTCAAAAGTTCGGAATCATATTGCAAGGATTCTCGATAAAAAATCACCAAGAACTCAAGAAATACCCACTTCGAACAAAAACAACCACCAAGAAGTGGAAAATAAAAACAACTAGCTAATATGAAACCAAATATGCCCAAACACTTAAAAATAAATGCCTCTTCCCCGACAGCGGCTCCAAAATTTGGGAGGTCATTTCCGTACATCTCAAAGTTAATATTCATTAGCCCTAATGCTTCCTATATACAACTAAGTAGATAATGGCAAGTCGGGGTCGTCCACAAAGAAGAGGGATTTTCTTAAGCGTTTAAATATATATATATATATATATATATTAGGTTGATATTATGCTAGAAGTAAATATATATAGATATATAAAAGCAAGTAAATGGGGTGAGGGGGAGGGGGGGGTTGGTTGGTTGGTTGGTTTTCCTAAGTTATGAATTTAAAGACAATATAACTAGCAAAGTTAAGTAGCTATGCTAATCATGCAACAACTAAGAAAAAGAAATGAAAACTACAAAAGACAAAGCCTTGGGGGAAATTAATATCAGCTTCAAAACCTAATGTAGATCATTGAACCATTCACTCATTCTATCACATTCGTTACCTATGGGGAATGCTATCACTTCCCAATTGAAAATCAACATTCATTTCTTCTGAATAATAATTCACCAAGGCGGTTCAATGACCATTTGTAAACCTCATTGACAATCACTCTAGGCGATTAATGACCATAAAGATATTTCATCAATGGCATTATACATGAAGACCTTAGATTTGATAACGACAAGCATTCGACCAAACGCTTAGCCATTTAACAAAACATAGCATTCATTAAGCCAAACCTAGAGAGCTATGAAATTGGCTAATTTCCTAACACCCCAACACATCAATCATACAAACACTTAATATACTCAAACAACCTATAGCATAAATAAAGTAAAATATCACATTAAAACACATGAATACTAAATAAAAAATGCTTCAAGAAAGAGTGAAATAGAGGTTCTTACAACATAGATATGGAAGCTTCAATCAATTGCTCCCAAATACCAACTAACCTAGATAATGAAAATGCATGATTAATCCTACTAAAACTAAGAAAAGAAAGAAGAAAAACTAGGGTTTTATGTCCCAAAGTTGGGGAGAAGAAGAAGAGAAGAGAGAGAGAATAAGGTTTGATATTTATAGTACAAAAAGTAGAAAAGAGTTCTGGCCACACGTTTGCCGCGACTCGCGATCAATCCTTCGCAAGTCGCGACCGAGCCAAGTTTCTAGATCTTGTTTTCTTTCTTCTTTGTGTTTCAAGTTCTACTCTTCACTTCACTTATCTTCAATTCTTCAAGTCTTTAAAAGATCAAATGCATGTTTTAAAATCATCAAAGGTATTTTTCAAGGACTTCAAAATCTTCAAACAAATTTTCTTGTCACACAAAATCCTCTAGAAAAGTGATAAAAGCGTAAAAGTCACTTTTAACTCTCATTAGAGAATTTCAAGGAAAAATTCCACATCTATAGCACAAAAATGTACAAAAGTAAACCCAAAAAAATTCCAAAAGAACCATATAAAATGGGCACATCACTGTCTTGGATTTCTTTTATTATTTTCCAAAATTTGTTATTTTCTTGTTGGCTAGTGTAGACCACGTTTGTTTAGACCATAAAGATTGTCCATGTTGTAATTTCCACCAGAGTTATATCGAGAAACTTTGAGTCATAGTATGCAGGTTCCTCAGGTTCAATCCATTTTCATCAAATGGATTGCATATGTTTTTATAACTCTTCCAGATTTTATATTTTTGAGGTTCTTAATTATTAGATTGTCAGAAAAATTTTGTTAGCAATTTATGAATTTTATCAATTATCCCTTTTGTTGGTTTGAGAACTGTGAGGATATGTCCTGGGATAGTTGGTAATACATGTCTAATTAGGATGAGTTTTCCTGATTGGGATAATGTTCTATTCTGCCATGAATAAATTCTTTTAGTTATGGATTCTAAAATGTTTTGGTAATAATTATTTTTATTTCTACCTGTGAAGACTGTACTTCCCAAGTATCTAAATCGTAATGATCCTGATGACATATTTGTTATAGAAGCAATTTTAGATTTAATTCATAGATTTGCATGCTTTGATAAGTAATAAGAAGATTATCATAATTTATCTTCGGACCAGTTACTTTCTCATATAATTGGAGAAAACTAATTAGTATTTTTAGACCAGATTTAATGTATTTTAGAAACAGGGTTGTGTCATCAACAAAGGCTAAATGAGTTATGTTTACCATGTTTGCAGGTAGTTTATAGAAGCCAATATCAACATACTGATAAAGGAAAATAAAGGTTCTACTAAAATTTTATGTCATTAGGATAAACAGAATTGGAGAAAGGGAATCTCCATGTTTAAGCCCTCTAGATGCTTTCAAGAAACCATAAGGATTCCCCTTAATTAGCATGGAGAAGTGTGTTGCACTGATACTAGACAGAATAATTTGTGTTAGTTTGTTTGAGAATCCCATCTTGGATAGTAAATTAGTCATAAAGAGCCATGAGGCTCTGTCAAAGGATTTCATAATGTCTAATTTAATAATCGTGTTGAACCTTTAGTTTTTGTATGAAGGTAACTTTCCAGTTCTTGCATTACAGGAACATTATCAGCAAGTTCTTTGCCAGATATGAAGGTTGTTTGTTCAGGTGTTATTAGATCATTTAGGATTGATTTTAATCTAATAACAATGATTTTGGAGAAAATTTTATTTATTAAATTATAGAGACTTATGGGTCTAAAGTCTTTGAAAGATGAGCAGACTTCCTTTTTAGGGGTTAGGGTTATTAGAGTGGAGGATATAGTTTTATGGATAACACCCAAGTTTAAAAAACTTATTAGCAGCTAAAAGAAGATCTTCTTTGGTTATACTGTAACAATGTTGGTAAAATAGGAAATCCATTTGAACTTGGAGCAGAGTCACTGTCCATTGTGTTCAAAACAGAATCCAATTCTTCATGTGTAATGGGTTTTATTAGATTTTGATTATTTTCATCAGAGATCGGTGTTGGAACATTTTCCAAAAGGCAAGCTGCATTAATTCCAAAAGTATCATTTTCTTCCCGAGTTAGCAGGTTTGTGAAAAGGATACAGCTTCTGATCCTATTTGATTTTGATCATATATCCACTAATTATCTGTATTTTTAATGCAGAGATAGCTTGTCTTTTTTGTTTGACTTTTATAGTGTTATGAAAAAACTTAGAGTTTGAATCTCCATGTTTAATCCATTTTAACCTAAACTTAAGCTTCCAGAATATTTCTTGATTGGATAGAGCTAAAGTTAATTCAGCTTTGGCCTTGTTATACTCAGTAAGATTTCAATTAGTTTCTTCTGATTGTAAATCTTATTTTGCTTTTAGTAGTTTATCCTTAATCGTTTTAACATTGTCAAAAATGTTTCCAAAAACATTTTTGTTCCATATTTTTAGAGCATTTTTAAATTTTTAAAATTAATAAGTGAACTTGGTCATTCCCTTTAGGTTTGTTTGTATATTCCATGAGTTATCCACTAGGTTCAGAAATTCTGAATGGTTGGTCCAACATTTTTGATATTTGAAAGACCTAGGTTTGGATTGGCCAGGTTGATTTGAGATGTGTAAAAGTATAGGTACATGGTTATATTACTCTCTAAGTGTTTGGATTTTAGAAGAAGAAAACTCATTATCACATACTGTATTAGCTAGAACTCTATCAAATCTTTCCCAAACTCTCCCCTTGAGTCTCATTCCAGTCCAATTGAAGGCGCTTCCTGAAGTTGGAATTGTGAACAATTCAACGTCATTTAGGATTTTTTGAAAATTTTTCATTCTTCTTGGATTAGGGATAGTTGGGCCTATATATTCTTCAGAGGACAGGATTGTATTAAAATCCCCTATTAGACTTATGTGTTTATCTTTAAATTTTAATATTGTTTCCATAAAGTGTTCATCTCTTTTATGGTATGTTTAGCATAAACAAATCATGTAATGCATTCACTTCTTAGAGAAAGGTTAGTAAAAGATGCAATTGTGATTTTTTTCTTCTGTTGAAAAAATCTGCATTGTTGTTATGTCATTCCAAAATGTCTAAATTTTATTAATGTTACTGTTATAAAAGTTTTTGAAGCCAATTTTGTTGCATGTTTGATTGATTGAGTTTGAAAATATCATTGGTTCAATTGGAACCATGATTACAAGTTTGTGTCTTTTAATCAAATCTCTTATTCTTATTTGAGTAGCCTTATTAGTTACTCCCCTAGGGTTGAAACTGTTTTAGGGGTGACTGTATAGTTTTTTTGGTGTACTGGTTTTTATTTCAGATGTATTAACAGAGTTTATAACTTTGGATTCTTTTTTAAAATTGTGTTAAACCTTTTTTAAGACTCTGTAAGGTTGAAAATTAGTTATAATTTGTTGAGATCTATTAGATCCTGGATTGTAAAATTTTGGTTCTTAGAATTTTTTGCATTGAGCCAGTCTTTATTTTTGTTTTTACATGAAGTTAAAAGAGGAGAATCCCTTGCGTTAATCTCAATGCAATTTTCAGGATTGTTTTTCAATGTTAAATTAGATCTTTTTGGAGTTTTAATAGATCCAACATCAATATTTTTAGTTTTAGCTTCAGTAAGCTTCTAGTTTTTGAACGAGAAACAACCATTGGATCAGAACCAGCCAACAATTGCATAATAGTCTGAGAGCTATTTTCATTGTTAGCGCCAAACTCAATCAAAATAGAATTTGAAGCATTCCAAGTAATTGAATCAAGAATAGCAACAGAAGTCCTAATTATAACATTAGATTTCAATGAGTTCAGCACATTGTTATCTAGAGAAGAATCAGAAATCATAACCAGATCCATAGTAATATGAGATTCATTTTGATTATTTTCTGACAGAATAGGAGCATTATTCAGAGAGTTTTCATCATTATCAGAGGTTAATTTTTCAACTTGTGGATTAACAATTAGGGGAGATACTGTAGATAAAGTAGGAACTTTTTTGAGATTATTTAAGGTAACATGTGATCCCTAAACATGGATCAATACTTTCAAACTCGATTCTTTACTCTTCTCAGATGATTGATTATTTCCTTGTTCTTCTAGAGACTTTGTGGTTGTGTTTGCTTCCCTCTGAATGTTCTTATATGCATGTTGAGTAACCTGAGACACCACAACTTGAGAAGAGTTAGAGAGATTATTAGTTTTGTTTTTGAGGAGTGAAACATAGTTAGGTTGGATTTATTACCTGAATTTGGAAGAGAGATGGTTTCTATAGGCCTCCAAGCATAGAATTTGGCATAAGCCTTATCATACCTACAAATAGAGACTATGTGCCCCAGCTTAAGGCAGTTTGAGAAATATTGCGGAACCCCTTCATATTCCACATATTGTTAGAAACCTAAATTAGAAAAACATAACCTGACTCTTTGCAGTAAGGGTTTTGGAACACCGACTTCGACACATACCCTAGCAACATGGGGTCTAGTTCTATTATGTGTTACTTTACCAACGCTAACCGGCGTCCCTGATAGATTACCTATGGACATCATAGCACACTAATAAAAAAATTGTTGAGGGAGACCGTATAAGGATACCCATACAGGTACTATTGGAGAATCCGCAATATGGTTGAATTTAGTAATCCATTTAGTCATTCAAATTGAATATGCACCAAAGTTCTGAACTTTATGAAGCCAACATCTGTAATATTCATCGGGTAATGCAAAGATAATCAAGACATGATGTTTATCTAACAAATTAATTTATATTGAACCTTTAAACCCTGCAGTCTGAAATTCCTTCCTAATTTTATCCATCCGAGGTTGACTACGTGATAACTTGCTGATGAGGCTTCAAATGCATCTATTTTCCAAAGCATTTAACATATCTTTTGTCATATATTTGTTGTAATATTTCTAGATTTAGGTAGTTTTACATGATAAGGGGTTTAGATAGTCATTTTCGGTTTTTATATCTATATCCTTCATTTTGTAACCTATGTTTAGTCTAATGGACTTTTGGTCCTTACGAGCATCTAGATTCCTTTTTGTAACCTTAATTTGTAGATTTCTCATGAGCACTTAAGAGTGGTTTAGTGAAGGACATTCAAAAGGATGGTAGAAGATGGAAGGCCACTCACAAAGTGGTAGAAGATAAAGTGAAGAAAGGAGAGCAAAACAAAGGGTGAAGAATAATCTATGTTTTGAAGCAGAGTTATGAGAATATTCCGAGAAGAATAAGCCTCCAAGGGTGGTACCATTGGATTCCTTTTCTTGAGTACAATAAAATCGACTATGAGAAATCCCAAAATGGATCAACGGTTCACCCGGAGGAAGCAAAACAAAACTGGACTTTTTTCTGTTGCGACTCGCAACAAGTGTCTTGCAACTTGGTAAATGTTGACATGAGAGCTCTAAGCCCGACTTGGGGGCTTCAAAACCCTAGTTTTTCACCATTTTCTTCCATTTATTCTTCTTTCTTTGTAGATCTTTGTTCTATGTTATGGGTTTTGATTATCTAGCTTAGTTTTGTGCTTGGGAGCAATTGATTGAGACTTCCCAACTAATGTCTTCAGAATCATTTCTATCTATCTATTGCTTTCTCTATTGTCCATTTATTGAGCTTTGAATGTGGATTGTTAATGGAATTAATGTTGTTGGAAGTTTGAGTATATGAATTGCTTGTATGATTACTTGTTAGGGTTGGGAGAAAGTAGCTAATTTACCCCTCTTTTAATGTAGAATCCAAGAGCATGCATTAGAGCTTCTAAATGATGTTGATGTGTTGAAAATTGGTAAATGAATGTGATAATATTGAACTCGTTGTAATGTTTGTTTTAGGTAGCAAATGAGATAAGTCTATGAATGTCGATAGTTCTTGACTAATCTTGTGAAAATGCATGAATTGGTTAAATGCTCAAATGCTTAAATACGGTGTAGTGTTTATAATTGTTGCCAAGCTTGTTTATTCTTCATGCTCAATGACATCAATTGGATACGTTTAGTCGTGTTTCGACTAAGGGAGTCATTGGTGAGGTTTGACAAGAGATGTCGAATTCACTCTTGCAAACTACTATCTAAGAAGGATAGAAGATTTATCTTCACAACAAGTAGTTAAAGCAATTAATAGATTGGTTCATTCGTTCTTGAAGCTTTTGTTATTTAGAATTCCTGTGCTCTTAATGCTATGTTTTACTTCATTTATGATATATGGTGCTTGAGAGTAGGAAGTGTTTGTATGATTAAAGTGTTAGAGTGTTAGAAAAGTGACAAATTCCTTAGCTCTTTGGCATGAAAATCCAAGAACATGGACTTAGAACTTCTCGTGCATAATGTATTGTGATTCTTGCTAGATAAGTATGTTAATGTGGATTGCTCTCATATTTATCCTATAGATGCAATGAAAGGTTGAATCTTGAATGTGGTTTGTTCTAGATTTAGCCTAATGAATGTTATGTTTGGTTTAATGGCTATGTCTTTGGTAGAAAGCTTGTTGATCAAATCTATGGCACTTCATGTGAAATACCGTTGATGAAATACCTCTATGGTGTGGTTTACTTAGAGTGATTGTCAACGAGGTTTGCAAATGGTCGTTGTTTGTCTTTACAAATTACTATTAAGAAGGAATGAATGTTGATCTTCGAATGGGAAGTGATAACATTCCCCATAGGTAACACATGTGATTGAATGAGTGAATGGTTCAATAATCTACATGAGGTTTGGAAGTGGATATCAATTGCCCCCACGGCTTTATCTTTTGTAGTTTTTACCCTTTTTTCTTAGTTTGTTTGATGATTAGCATAGTTACTTAACTTTGCTAGTTAGTTTGCCTTTTAATTTCATAACTTAGGAAAACCAACCAACCAAACCCCCCCGCCCCATTTATTTTATTTTATATATCTATGTATATATCTACTTCTAGCCTAATATGAACCCTATATGTTTAAAATCTTAAGAAAATCTCTCTTCTTTGTGGACAATCCCGATTTTCCACTATCTACTTAATTGTATTTAGTAAGGATAAAGGGCTTATAAATTATAACTTTGAGTGGTAAGGCAACGAATTTCCAAAATTTTGGTGCTGCTGCCGGGGAAGAGGCATTTATTTTTAAGTGTTTAGGTCTATTTGGTTGCATATTAGCTAATTATTTTTATTTTCCACTCCTTGGTGATTGTTTTTGTTCGGAGTAGGTATTGCTTGAGTTCTCGGTGACTTCTTATCGAGAATCCTTGCAATATGATTTCAGACTTTTGGAAAAAAAAATGGAGTGTCTCACCTTGAGGGAACTCATGATGAGAAGAGAGGCTTAACAAGCAAGGTTTGGTAGGATGTGTCATTCCGACGATCCTACCAAGTCTTGCTATTTGTTGAGGGAGGAGCACTATAAGGAGGAAAGAACCCTTGGTTTCCAAAATCAAGGGTATTATGAAGAGTGCTACCAAGAGGTAGGAGATGTTGGTTTTCAAGGGCAAGAAGCTCAAGAATGGTATCCATACCACAATTCTTACAATCCAAAGTGGAGTGGTAATCTGGATTGGTGGTATGAGAATGAGCCAGAAAACCAACAATACGAGAAAAATAGTTAGCCATCGTCACCTTATACCATACCCCACAACCAAGCCCAACAAGGAAATTCAAGTTTGACACATGAGGAAGTCATGAATGTAATGGCAAACTTGAACAACTTTACTAGTGAGGAGCCAGACACTCGGCTCTCCTCTAGTGTTGGGGCCATTGAGAGGCATGCGAGGATTATATTAGAAGCACTGGTCCCAATGGAAGCTCGTGATTCCAAAAATACACCATCCCAAGTAGAACTCGAGGATTTGGTGAGTGAGGTCACCATGGGAAATGAGCTTGAGTTCAAAGGGGATGAGGAGTTAGTTGTTGAAAATGAAGGAAAGGAGGAAGAGGTGATTGTGCTATATTCATTAGCATCGTTACCCCTACCTAGTTAACTAACTCCACCATTTTCAGAAGTTTTGAGGGAGACAAGAGAGGAGCCAAAAGACTACCCCAAGCTTCCTAACCACCCAACTCCCTTTAAACCATCTCCACCTCAACAAGACTTTCTCTTGAAAGTTTTGTACCCCCACCTCTCTACTTTTGGATGCTCATGGTGAAGGGGTGCCGATAACCTTAAATATACAGAGCTTTTTCGTGCTGACGATGTAAATAAATTCGGCCTTTATTTTGGTTTTTGTTGTTTAGTTTATGTTATTTTGTCTTGTTCTTTTTATGGTGTGTTTTTTTGTGATTTTGTAGCAAAATAAAGTGCATTGCATTGGAGGAGATGAAGGAATGAGATCCATGAGAAAGGGAAAAAAGCTTGGAAAGTTGGTAAGAAACAAAATAAATTCTTTCTAAGTGCTGGGAAACCCTGGTGTCGCGAGTCGCGATGGACACATTGCGATTCGCAATGAACAGGGGAGCAAAAATTAACTCCCAGCACCATCTTTTTGCGAGTCATGACATGGCCATTGCGAGTCGCATCGTGACCAAATCAAAAATTTTATGGAAGAATTGAGCTCACAGACCAAAGATATCGCGAGTCGCGATGGCTTGGTCGCGAGTCCAGACAATGCATCGCGAGTCACAACCAATACTGTCATGAGTCGCAACCAATACTGTCGCGAGTTGCGATGGAGAAACCAACTTTTCAACTGTGTTTAAATACTACATAATCATTTCTTCTTCTCCACCAAATACTCCCAAGATCCATCACACATCCACTCATTCCTCCACCATCCTACATATATTGACATGAATATTCTTACATCTTTATAGTACCTTTGTTGATTGTAATATGCCGACTACATTATTGTGACTATAATTGCTATATTCTATAATGATGCTTCGATATGTGTCGATATATGTTGGATATTTTTATTGGACAATCTTAGAGTGGTGATTGCATGATGGATTGGTTGTTCTTTAAGAATACTATGGTTATTAACTTTTAATGCTAAATCTAGTATTACAAATCCTTATGTACTTGTGAGTTTAATGTTGTTCTCTGTGGTGTTAGTCTTGATTAAACGGCACCAAGGAGACAACATTTTGCTCGAGGGGTGAGTTTTTCTACGGCACTTTTACTCTCCCTTCCGGCTCTGAAACCAATTTTAGGACTGATTCTATACAAATACATGAGATTGCGTCGTATCACCGATGACTATGTGGAGAAACGGGTGTCACTCTACCTCTTAACTTGATTTTTATTGTTCTTGTCTTACATATTTACATTGAGGGCAATGTAATGTTTTAAGTGCGGGGAGGGGTTAGAGGACTCAATGCATGCTATCTCGATTTGGAATGCTTTTTGCTATTTTTGATTGGAAAAACATGAAAAACGAAGAAAAAATTGAAAAATAAAAAATTTTGAAAAAAATAGAAAATGAAAAAGAAAACAAATTAAAAAGAAAACCCGCTAAGTTGAAAACCTGAGAGGGCAACTTAGGCAACATTGTAGGCAATACTCACATGACTGTCAAACGCGTGTAAGTAATCCCAAAATGCGAATTTACTGTATGTGAGTGTGAATTGGTGCGAATTGTCCAAAACGAAATTTCTTGTGTCATTTTCGTCCTTCCCCTCTTTCTTTCTTCTCTCTTTCACTGATAACGGTCGGTTTTTAGTCCACCTGGTTCTGATCATGGCGGCTCCTCCGCCTGGCCGTGGTGGAAATGCCGCGGCCAAGTCCTTCCTCCAAGCTCTAGGCACTCGTCAAGCTCCACTGTAATCATCTCTCCCCTCCAATCCCAAAATCGTCCCGAAGACACAGTACAAAGGAGAGATAGCCTGCTTAGTCTCTAGACAAGATGCGGAACGGTTGGCCTCGCATTACCAGAATGCTCTAGTGGGAAAATTTGCCAGGGGAAAGCCACCAATGTCGGTCCTAAACGAGGCTTTCAAATCAGTGGGCTTCAAAGGTAACTTTCAAATTGGTTCAATCGACTACAGACATATCCTCATCCGATGCCAGGACAAGGAGGACTATCAGAGATTATGGATTAAAGGGCATTGGATCCTCAATCAAGCCCCAATGAAAGTGCTAAAATGGACTACAGACTTCTCCCCGGAAGCTGAGTCTTCTATAGTTCCGGTATGGGTTTCCATTCCGCAAGTTCCGATCTATTTCTATAACATTGCAATGCTTCAATCAATTGGTAATCAGATAGGCACCTTTATTAAGATGGATGCAGCTACTGCTGCTCTCACTAGGCCTTCTGTAGTTAAAATGTGTGTTGAGATAGATCTGAAAAGTAAGCTCCCTGCATATATTAGGGTGGGAATAGAAGAAGATGGTATTGAGTTCAATGTAGTTAAGTTGCCTCTTGAATTTGAGGATATTCCGCCTTATTGCCATCACTGTAAGACTATAGGTCATGAAGATGCTCAATGTATTCACCTGCATCCTGAGCTTAAGAGATCAAAAGCGTTTAGATTTGACAAGATATCAAAACCTGTAGTGGATCAGTTTGTGCAAGAGAAAGGCGCTGGGTTAAAATCCGGAGGGGAGATGGTTAATGCACAATTGGAAACTAATGGGGCAGGGAGTTCAGGTCTAACTGTTGCTGATAAGCAAGGTCTAAAGATTACAAAGAGTTTTAAATATGTTCCAAAGCAAAAAGTGGCCACTACTATAGTCAGTGAAGGGACTAAGGTTCCTGAGGTTTCTACCACAATGAATTAAGTTGGATTACAGAATACATCAGTATCAGAAACCCCTGCACAGGAAGAAAAACTGGGGGAAACTTTCTTAGATCTAACTAATGACCATGACACTGTGACTGAAAGGCAGACTGGCATCTGTTCTGATTTGATCTCAGGAGTAATTGGAGCCAAAGAGGATAACTTTGCAACCAGGGGGTCACCATCGAAACACCCCCAATATGCTCCTCCTTTCCCTACATCCAAAAGGATTTTTTCAAAGGATGACATCCCTGCTAAAAGAGGTAAATCTCTCTCTCCTTTTAATACCATCATTGCTGCTAAAAATTTTCTCTTCTCTCAGCAGAAACGTAAACAAAATAGATTTCTCCCACTTGAAGACAACGATGGTTCAAAAGAGGACTTCCCAAATGATATCCCTGTCACAATCACTGGAGATTCTGAGGTCAGGAATGATGATAATCTAAATGCTTCTCCTGCAATTAACTCAGCTGCTCAGGTCAGTATGGTTAGGCAGGTAAGTCCTTCCCACTCTCCCTCCAACTTAGCTAAGCAAAGAAGGGGTAGGCAACTGGATATTGATCCTAAGCATAGAAATGATACATATCTGACACAATTGAAAACTATCATGACTAGATCAAAAAGCGCCAATAATGTTTTAATATGAATAATACAAACCTCCAGATAAAATTTCTAGTTTGGAACCTAAGAGGAATGGATACCTCCATACTCAGACTTTAAAACCTGATTATTAGGCATAAGTTTGATCTCATTTACCTAATTGAGCCGAAGCATGACAAACTGCAATGTGAATCCTACAGAAGGTTGTTACATTTTGATAATTGCTTGTATGCCATGAATGAACAAATCTGGTTATTTTGGAACTCTTCAATAAACCATTCTGTCAAATATGATAATTTGCAGTTTATTGCTGTCTCTTTATATAGTTTTACTCTGAATAAGAATATGGATGCTTTCTTTGTATATGGTCTTAGGACTAGAGATGGTAGGAAATCCATGTGGTCAGATATACAGGCTTCTACCTATTCTGATACTATCTTTATTGGTGACTTCAATGCTATCACTTCTATTCATGAATATAAAGGTCCCTCCACCCCTAAATCTGGAAGTATTAAGGATTTTAACAAATTTATTAATACTTTGGCTTTAGAGGAAATAAATACGGTAGGTAATCTATTTACATGGAGCAACAATAGGTTGAGGAATCCTACCACTCAGAGATTAGATAGGGGACTCTGCAATGCTGCATGGTCAACTTCTTTTCCCTCCTCTTCGGTTCAAATTTTAAACAGGACTACATCCGATCACAGTCCACTACTTCTATCTATAGGAAGCGATATCCCCTCATCCCCTAGGCCTTTTAGATTTCTTAACACTTGGTTTAAAAGGGAAACCTTTCTAACAGTAATCAAGACTGATTGGGAAACTCCTATGCAATACTCTGGAATGTTAGGTTTCTGCCTCAAACTCTCTAGGCTGAAAAAGACTTTAAAATCTTGGAATAAAGACCATTTTGGTAACATACATAAGAATGTCACACTGGCAGAAAAGGAAGTCTTACTGCAGGAACAAAATTTTGATCAAAATCCCAGTGAAACAAACGGTTTAAATCTTAAGGAAGCAAAAGCTAAGATAATAAGATCACTGGTTGAACAGAAAAGTTTCTGGAAGCATAAATCAAAGATTAAATGGTTAAATGAGGGTGACAACAACACCAAATTTTTCCACAATTCAGTGCAAGAAAAAAAAGGGAGGCTAAAAATTACAAAGATTAAGAGTGCTAATGGTTCATGGTTAGATAATATGCAAGACATAGAGACAGAAGCCATTCAGTACCATAAAAGCCTATTATTTGATGACAGCCCCCCTGCCTCTGACATTTTCAAAAATCATTTTCTCAGTCAGATCCCCAAGTGTATCTCGGACCTGGAAAATGAAAAGCTTTTGCTTCTGGTTACTATGTCAGAACTTAAACCTATTGTGCTTAGCCTCAATAAACATAGTAGTCCTGGACCGGATGGGTTTACAGCAAAATTTTACATTAAAAGTTGGGATATCATTTCTGTTGATCTACTTGATGCTGTTCAGGACTTTATGAATGGAAATAGTATCCCCAAAGGATTCAGTAGCACATGGATTACAATCATTCCTAAAAAGAAAACTCCCTTTTCTTTTGATGATTTCAGGCCAATCAGTCTCTCTAATGTAATTAACAAGATTTGTTCAAAGATAATAATGGAGAGACTCAAACCATTAATGAATAATCTCATCTCTCCACATCAGACTGCTTTCTTAAAAGGCCGTGACTTAGCTGATAATGTAATTTATCTACAAGAAATGATAAGATTTTTGAATAGAAAACAAAGAAATCCAAACTGCATAGTTAAATTAGACCTTAAAAAGGCTTTTGATAGGGTTAAGTGGTCCTTCTTATACAGTGTTCTTCACAAATTTGGTTTCCATGCTAGATTTCTCTTCCCTATCATGAACAATTTATCTCAGGCTTGGTTTTCAGTTTTGATAATGGCAAGCCAGCTGGTTTTTTCCAGGCTAGTAGAGGTATTAAACAGGGTGACCCCCTGTCCCCATTCCTTTTTAATATCTTTTCAGAAGCTTTCACTAGGAGTTTATCATTTATATTCAGTACAGGTAAACTGGCTTCCTATGATCTCCCAGGTAATACTGCTCCAATCTCTCATTTATCCTATGCAGATGACACAGTTGTATTTCTAAAGGCTGAAAATAGGACTCTAATCAGATTTAAGGCTTTTTTATCTACTTTTGAGGAGGTAACTGGGCAGCACATAAATTATGGTAAAAGTGACATATACATTAGCAGGCAT
Organism: Rubia yunnanensis; assembly: GCA_037428765.1. Lineage (NCBI taxonomy): Eukaryota > Viridiplantae > Streptophyta > Magnoliopsida > Gentianales > Rubiaceae > Rubia > Rubia yunnanensis. The sequence continues at coordinate 24,067,152 of CM075071.1, read as the reverse complement.
GCATCTGCCCATAAAGTTCTCAACATTAAAAGGATCTTGGGTATGAAAACTGGTAGAATGCCTTTCACATACTTGGGAGTACCTATCTTCACTGGAACTGCCCAAAAATGTCACTTTCAGCCTCTAATTGAGCAAATTGATAATAGGATCAATAACTGGAAAAATAAGTGGTTATCAATGGGAGGAAAAATGACACTGATAAAATCTTGCATCTTTTCCATTCCTCAGCATATTTGGTCTGTTTTAAAACCTAGCAAGAAGGTGGTTTCCATAATTGAAAAGAAAATGAGCAGGTTTTTCTGGGGATATACTGATCAGAAACCAAATAGAACTTGGAGAAAATGGGAATCACTTTGTTTTCCAATCAGCCAGAATGGGTTAGGTTTCAGATCAATTAACTCAATCATAGAAACATGCTCGGTTAAGTTATGGTGGAAATACCAAAAGGCAGAAGCACCATGGACTAATTTTATTCAATCCCTGCCCCACTCATACAAATCATCCTCTAATTGGAAAAGAATTTGTAGTGTCAATGCTTGGGCTGAGTCCAATTCTAGGGTGATTTTGGGAAAGGGATCTTGTAATTTCTGGACCTCCAATTGGCTAGGTCTTAAGCCTATCATGGATTACTGCCTTCCTGATCAGGTGGATATTTCAGAAAATTGCACAGTGGCTGAGTTCATAGACAATAAACAAAATCTGACCATGAAATTGAACCACTTTCTACCACCTGAAATCATATCTCTGTTGCAGGTCTCTAAACTTCAACCACACAGGAATGACAGACTAATTTGGAAACCTGGACCTACAGGGGATTTCTCATTCAAATCAACTTATCTCCTTCTCAGTCCAAGATCAGGTAGTATTGCTTCGATTAAATTCTTCTGGTGTGATAGGATTGAAAAGAAAATATCTGTTTTCATGTGGAAACTTATTAATTCCTATTTACCTTTTGATAATGTCTTACAGAGACTTACTATTTGTTTACCTTCTAAATGTGTTATGTGCTGTAACCATGTGGATTCTCTAGATCATTTTTTTAACTCATGCACTTTCACAACTCTGGTTTGGAAGAACATTCACTCTTATATGGGGATCTCCAACAAAATTTTCCCTTCTGTTTGGGAAAGAGTATCTTATTATTTGACCTAACAAGGTTTAAGCTCATTGCACTCCACACTCATTAGGAATGCTGCTCTAATTACAATCTGGAACCTATGGAAGATGAGGAATGATTGTTTATATGATGGGAGGGCCCCTAGTACTGTCATAATTCTTAACCGGATTAGAGACCAAATTTTTTACTCATTCATCTACAAACCAGCTTTCATTTCATCTGCTTTTGATTATGGTATTGCTAATCATTCCTTCCTGCCATTGATTAAAACTGCTCCAAAACCTAAGATCTTCAAAATTGCATGGAAAAAACCTGAGATTGGATATAAATTTAATGTGGATGCGGCTTGGAATAAACAAGAGGATGAGTGTGGTCTAGGACTGATCATTAGGGACTCAAGTGGTACTTTCATCTCGGCTCACACTAAATTTACTCATGCTATTTCTCCCTTAGAAGCTGATCTAAAGGCTATTTTGTTTGCAGTACAGATTAGTCAGAGTATTTTGATACCTATCATTATAGAATCTGACTGCTTAGGGGCTATTCTCTCTGTTCAATATCCTCTAAAAGCTATTTGGAAAGTGTTTGAACTTGCTGATGAAATTCATCAGACTCTGGGGGAAATAAATATACTGCACATCCACCGTGAGGCAAATTTGATTGCCGATGCATTGGCTAAGGAATGCCTACCTGCTAGGACTACTTCCATCTTTAGTAGTTTACATATGCTACCTCCAAAATTTTCAGGGCTGGTTAAGTTAGATAAGGAAGGTTTTCCTTCCCTGAGAACTGCCCACTGACCAGATGCTACTAACTTGTTTTTACTGCATATTTTGCAGGCAATGATCGGACAAAATGGAGAACAACTCAGGAAGCTAAGTGGTTGGCTACTCTCAATGGATTTTCCAAAGTAAAAGCTATCACACAGCATTGGCAATGGTTTCACAAAGACTTAGAAGATAGGCTTATGGCTTAGGTTAAGGTTGTCTCTGACTGACTTGTGTCTCGTCATTTGATTCACTAACAAGTTCGAGCACCAATTACCTAGCCATTAGTATTTGTAATCCTCTAGTTTACTCAAGGACTCTATCTCAACCATTTTGGAAGCAACAAGGTGTTGCTTCAAGAGCAATATGCTCTCACATTGTAAATAAACTAAGCTTCGGCTTCTTTCTTGTTTTTTAATGGTTTGGGAAGCCTAATACAACTTTCCTCCATCTCCGGATGGTTTAATTTAAAAAAAAAATTAGGCAACATTGTAGGCCTGGATAGGTTGAAAACCCAAAAGGGCAACCTAGGTAAAAATGAGAGGCTAAATTTGTGGAAGAAGGTGAGATGTGAGTCAAAGAAATATGATGTGTGGCTAGGATGAAAACCCAAAAGGGCTCCTAGGCAAAATGAGAGAAAGAGAGAAAAAAGAAAAAAAAATTATATGCTAGTTTACGCTCTGATATTTGCTTGTTCTTGTTTACTCGAGGACGAGTAAGGTTTAAGTGTGGGGAGATTTAATGCTGCTTCAAATGCATGTATTTTCCAAAGCATTTAACATCTATTTTGTCATATTTTTGTAGTAAGATTGCTAGATTTAGGTAGGTTTGCATGATAAGGGGTTTAGATAGTCATTTTCGGTTTTTATATCTAAATCTTTCATTTTGTAACCTATGTTTAGTCTAATGGATTTTTGGTCCTTACGAGCATCTAGATTCCTTTTTGTAACCTTAATTCGTAGATTTCTCATGAGCACTTAGGAGTGGTTTAGTGAAGGCCATTCTAAAGTATGGTAGAAGATAAAGTGAAGAAAGGAGAGCAAAGCAAAGGGTGAAGAATTATCTATGTTTTGAAGAAGAGTTATGAGAATTTTCTTAGAAGAATAAGCCTCCAAGGATGGTACCAATGGATTCCTCTTCTCGAGTACTATAAAATCTACTACAAGAACTCACAAAACAGATCAATGGTTCACCCGGAGGAAGCAAAACAAAATGGGACTTTTTTCCAGTCGCGACTTGCGACAAGTGTGTCGCGACTAGCGAAATGTTTACCTGAGAGCTCATAATTTCCTGATCTGGTTGCGACTCGCGACGGAGGCATTGCGGCTCGCGATAATTGCCCTGCAACTTGCTTTTTACTCCCTTTTTCCTTGTACTATAAATAGTTTTTCACCCTCTTCTTCCCCAACTCTCTAAGCCCGACTTGGGGGCTTCAAAACCCTAGTTTTTCACCATTTTCTTCCATTTCTTCTTCTTTCTTTGTAGATCTTTGTTCTATGTTATGGGTTTTGATTATCTAGCTTAGTTTTGTACTTGGATTGAGACTTCCTTGCTAATGTCTTGAGAATCATTTCTATCTATCTATTGCTTTCTCTATTGTGCATTTATTGAGCTTTGAATGTAGATTGTTAATGGCATTAATGTTGTTGGAAGTTTGAGTATATGATTTTCTTGTAAGATTGCTTTTTAGAGTTGGGAGAAAGTAGCTAATTTTCCCCTCTTTTAATGTAGAATCCAAGAGCATGAGTTAGAGCTTATAAATGATGTTGATGTGTTGATAATTGGTAGATGAATGTGATGATGTTGAACTCGTTGTCATGTTTGTTTTAGGTAGCAAATGAGATAAGTATATGAATGTCGATAGTTATTGACTAATCTTGTGTAAATGCATGAATTGGTTAAATGCTTAGATACAGTGTAGTGTTTATAAGTGTTTCCAAGCTTGTTGATTCTTCATGCTCAACGCCATCAATGGGATACGTTTAGTAGTGTTTCGACTAAGGGAGTCATTGGTGAGGTTTGACAAGAGATGTCGAATTCACTCTTGCAAACTACTATGTAAGAAGGATAGAAAATTTATCTTCACAACAATTAGTTAAAGCAATTAATAGATTGGTTCATTCGTTCTTGAAGCTTTTTTTATTTAGCATTCATGTGTTCTTAATGCTATGTTTTACTTCATTTATGCCATGTGGTGTTTGAGAATAGGAAGTGTTTGTATGATTAAAGTATTAGAGTGTTAGGAAAGTGACAAATTCCTTAGCTCTTTGGCATGAAAATCCAAGAACATGGACTTAGAACTTCTCGTGCATAATGTGCTGTGATTCTTGCTAGATAAGTATGTTAATGTGGATTGTTCTCGTATTTAACCTATAGATGCAATGAAAGGTTGAATCTTGAATGTGGTTTGTTCTAGGTTTAGCCTAATGAATGTTATGTTTGGTTAAATGGCTATGTCTTTGGTAGACGGCTTATTGTTATCAAATCTATGGCCCTTCGTGTGAAATGTCGTTGATGAAATACCTCTATGGTGTGGTTTGCTGAGTGATTGTCAACGAGGTTTGCATATGGTCATTGTTTTATCTTTGCAAATTACTATTAATAAGGAATGAATGTTGATCTTCGAATGGGAAGTGATAACATTCCTCATGGTAACATGTGTGATTGAATGAGTGAATGGTTCAATAATCTACATGAGGTTTGGAAGTGGATATCAATTGCCCCCCAATGCTTTATCTTTTGTAGTTTTTACCCCTTTTTCTTAGTTTGTTTGATGATTAGCATAGTTACTTAACTATGCTAGTTAGTTTGCCTTTTAATTTCACAACTTAGGAAAACCAACCAACCAAAACCCACCAATTTACTTGCTTTTATATATCTATATATATATATATATATATATATATATGTATATATATATATATCTACTTCTAGCCTAATATGAACCCTATATGTTTAAACGCTTAAGAAAATCCCTCTTCTTCGTGGACGACCCCAATTTGCCACTATCTACTTAATTGTATTTAGTAAGCATAAAGGGCTTATAAATTATAACTTTGAGAGGTGTGGCAACGACCTCCCACTTGCCCACCAAAGTCTAACGGAGTGGAGCCTCAACCTTATTGGATTCATCATTGCTAAATTGAAGCCTTAGTTCTCCGAGAGGATTGATCTTTGGCTTTGGAATGTAGGAAGTTCTAGGATTTGGGATCGGTTCTGAATTCAGAGCTTGGTGGAATTCGTTATTAAGAGCCTTTACATAAGAGAGAGAAGGGTTAGCCATTAGGCGTTACCGTGATGGACCAGATGCAGGTTTCCGGCAAAGCTTACAGTGAGAATGGAGAATATCCTCAAAGGAGATCTAAGAAAATCGGAGGAAGAGAAATGAAGGCTGTAATGTTTTAGGGTACTGGTTTGTGTTCCCACTATATTTATTTTTATTTTAAAATTTTAATAAATATAAACCAGGAATGGGGACTTGGCTAGGTTCCAATCCCCTACAAATATAAGTCTATTTTTGAATTGTTACCAAATTTTTTATAAGGGCCTAAAAGAAAATTCTTGCACAGGGCCTCAAAATCCACTGGATCGGCCCTGAATATATTGGGAGAATATTACTTCTCTATAGACTAGAATCCTTTTGCTTTTATGATTCTGTATAGGTCTTTTGTACGTATATATATTGTAAACGTGGTGTGACCGATAACATACACTTCCCCGTATCTGTGACGTCGGGTGCGCTTGCAACCCTCAATCAACACCGCCCTCGTAATCAGGGGAGTACAACAAGGTCCAACCGTTGTTGTACGTCTGTTTCTCCCCCATGAAATTACCTCCTGGGCTTCCACCACAAATGCACTACTTCCCAATCACCTATGAATTAGGTCAAAGGGTTGGCACCTTATCTTTGACAATAGGGTCTCTTACGAACCTTTCTTGCTAATTTTTGGTATCTCTACCCATAACCTCTTTAACTAATTTACGTAATCAGCTAAGAATGGTGCAATGGAAAATAAGTCAGAGTAATACTTGGTTTTCCCGTGCACACACCCACGCAGATCCGTACTCCCTTACCCATTCAAACATCCAGGTTTCTCTGCCCAAGGGGCCATCAATATTTACACCAACATGAATATAGACTAAAACGTGTGCTTTCATGCTATTAAAATATTCAAGAACAAGTCATAATAATATCATGAACACAAATACTAGGATGAATCTAATGAATCTCACAAAAACATTAATCAAACATGTCTATAATTTATCCCCAAACTATAAATCTACTCCATGGATATTGAATTCAAATATAGATTTTAATTCCACATCATAGGATCAAAGAAAAAATAAAAGGAAAGAAAAGAGGATGAGAGAGAGTTTCTCTATCAAGAGTTGCTCTCCTAATACGAGATGAAGTCTAAAAAATGATCTAACCTCTTAACCTAGTAGACTTAGGCTATATTTATAGTCGTAGGGGATTGGGCCTAAAAATAGGCCCAAAAAGGCAAAAAATGAGTAAACCCTAGTTCAGCCGCTTCGTGGCATGGGCCATCGCAGATTGCGTGGCCTGTGGCACGTACTTTTGTGCGGGATGCAGGATGAGGCGCATGTCGTGTCATTTCATCTGGAATGGGATGCTAGATATAGTGTGGGCCACATTGCATCATTTGGTGCGGACTGTGTCCTTTGGCGCGGGTTGCCATCAGCGTGCTTGATTTGGGACTTTTGATCTGCGGGGTGCGGCCTTTGGCTTAGGTTATTGTCAGAAGGCTCAGTATGCTTAGAAACTTTGTGCAGAATGTAGCTTTGGCGTGGACTATCATTAGAAGCATCGGTCTGCTCAGAAATTTTGCATTGGATACAGCCTCTGAGGCACGTCGTCGTCTGGTCTTGGCAACTAGGTTTTGAAATGGTGTGAGCCATCGTAAATGGGACAGTCCCCATCCATACTTAGCCTATTTTGAGTGCGGATTGAGATATTTTCTTGCAGCCCATTACATTTGGCGTGGTCCATGCCATGCCATGCCTTCATGCTGATCCCTTTGGCGAGGGACGACTCATTTGGTGTGTGTCGTTGGTGCTATGTATGAGTGGCCTGTGCTCACGCGTTTGTGGCTTGGCCGGCTAAACTTCTTTGATTCACTGTAGGTGAACCATTAGTCTGATTTTAGAGTTTTACTGGTCTATTATGTAGTGCTCTAGAAGACAAATCCAATGAAGTCAGCCTTAAAGGCCAATTCTTCTCGGATCGTTCTCAGACTTTAGCACAACTCATCGGATCACAATTCACCGTATCTTCGTTGGCCGCTTTGAACTCCAAGGCCTCCTATCTTTGGCTCCAATGTCCTTCTAACAGGCTTTGATATTCATAGCCTTCGTCTACTGCCATTCTAGAGGTGAATGGCCTTCGATCTCTTCTACCATCTTTGTAAACGGCCTTCAATATCTTCTATCGCCCTTATGAATAGCCTTCACATAGAATGTAACCATAAAGTTCTCACATGAAACCTACTAAACATGATCACAAGGATGATCTAGGAGCCTGTGGATACAAAATATCCATTAGTCCTAATTAAGTCTACAAAATGCGGGATTTAGAAATGAAAACCAAACATGCACCTAAACTCAACTAATACTAGCAATCCACCAAATGAAATAAGCTAAAAACTATGCCGAATGCAACGGTTAACACACGCAAAATGAAGCACATCGGACTCCCCACACTTAACCATTTACTTATCCCCGAGTAAATAATGACAAGAAAAAAAGGAGAATCCCCTGCATTAATCTCAATGTAATTTTCATGATTGTTTTACAATTTTAAATTAGATCTTTTTGGAGTTTAATAGATCCAACATCAATCTTTTTAGTTTTAGCTTCAGTAAGCTTTTAGTTTTTGATCCAGGAACAACCATTGGATCAAAACCAGCCAATAATTGCATAATAGTCTCAAAGCTATTTTCATTGTCAGCGCCAAACTCATTCAAAATAGAATTTGAAGCATTCAGAGTAACTGAATCAAGCATAGCAACAGAAGTCTTAACCATACCATTAGATTTCCATAAGCTCATCAAACTGATATCTAGAGAAGAATCAGTAATCATATCTAGATCCATATTAATATGAGATTCATTTTGATTATTTTCTGAAAGAATAGGATCATTATTCAGAGAGTTTTCAGCATTATCAGAGGTTAATTTTTCAACTTGTGGATTGACAATTAGGGAAGATACGGAAGATGAAGTAGGGACGTTTTTTAGATTATTTAAGGTAACCTATGATTCCTGAACAGGGAACAATACTTTCAAACTCAATTCTTTACTCTTCTCAGATGATTGATTATTTATTTATCCTTCTAGAGACTTTGTGGTTGTGTTTACTCCCCTCTGAATGTTCTTATCTGCATGTTGAGTAACCTGAGACACAACAACTTTAAAGAAGCTAGAAAGATTATTAGTTTTGTTTTTGAGGAGTGGAACATAGTGGGTTGGATTTATTACCTGCATTTGGAAGAGAGATGGTTTTTTAGGCCTCCAAGCATAGAATTTGGCATAAGCCTTATCATACCAGCAAATAGAGACTATGTGCCCCAGCTTAAGGCACTTTGAGAAATATTGTGGAACCCCTTCATACTCCACATATTGTTAGAAATATAAATCACAAAAACATAACCTAACTCTTTGCATTAAGGGTTTTGTAACACCGACTTCGACACATACCCAAGCAACATGGGGTCTAGTTCTATTATGTGTTACTTTATCAACACTAACCAGTGTCCCTGATATATTACCTATGGACATTATAGCACACTAATCAAAAAATTATTGAGGGAGACCGTATAAGGATACCTATACTGGATCTATTGGAGAATCCGCATTAGGATTGAATTGAGGAATCCATTTAGTTATTAAAATCGAATATGCACCAAAGTTCTGGACTTTATGAAGCCAACATCTGTAATATTCATCGGGTAATGCAAAGCTAATCAAGACCTGATGATTATCTAACAAATTGATATATATTGATCCTTCAAACCCTGTAGTCTGAAAGTCTTTCATAATTTTATCCATCTAAGGTCGACTATGTGATAACATGCCTACCAAAGTCCAACAGAGTGGACCATCAACCTTATCACATTCATCATCACTAAAGTGAAGCCCTTTTCTCCGAGAGGATCGATATTTGGCTTTGGAATGAAGGAAGTTCTACGATTTGGGATCGATTGTGAATTCAAAGCTTGGTGGAATTCGTTATTAAGAGCTTTTACATAAGAGATGAGGGTTTGCCATTAGGAGTTGTCGTGATGGACTAGATGTAGGTTTCCGGAAAAGCTTGAAGCGGGAATGGAGAATCACCTCAGAGGAGATCCAAGAAAATTAGAGGGAAAGGAATGAAGGCTGTAATTTTTTAAGGTACTGGTTTATGTTCCCACTATATTTATTTTTACTTTAAAATTTTAATAAATATAATATAGGCATTGGGTGAGTCTCCTTGTATTGCACTTGGATAGGTTTCAATCCCTAACAAATATAAGTCAGTATTTTGAATTGTTACTGATGTTTTTATAAGGGCCCAAAAGAAAATTCTCGCACAGGGCCTCAAAATCAGTTGGATCGGCCCTTAAAATATTTGGTGAATATTACTTCTCTACAGACTAGAATCCTTCTACTTTTCTGATTCTGTATAGGTATTTTATACATATATATATTGTAACTCATATTATGAATACAATGACACAACATTATTCCCTTACTTTGTACATGGTATCAAAGCCTAATTTCCTTAAACCTAAACTCTAAATATTTCCTTCCTAAAATTTCCCTCAACGGCCGCGGCTGCCATCTGCGCGTGTGCTCCACCCATCTCCATCCCCTACTGCCTTACGGTGTTAAATTTGATTGATGCTTGTCGCTTCCCTTTATGGGCCGCTGCAGCACCAATCTCCTATCGTGGTTCTCTTCACGCACCACTACTTCTAATCTCATGCGCCACAGTTTTTTCTGACACGATTCCGCTGATTCTGCTGCTGATCTGCTATGATCTGCATCAATGTCTACCTCTTAATCTGACTCTACCCGTAATGCTACAGAAACTGCTCGTATCGCCACCAAAACTAAGGCCTATAAAATTCGGGATCTTTCAGCCAACGACGTTATTACAACTTTACTCAAACTACTACAATTGCATTCTAGCTATATGCAAAATGTACCTGTTGGACGATCAAAAAATTCTCCCTACTACATCAATCCTTCTGATGGTCCTGGTATTGTTATCTGTCATGTTATTCCGGAAAGTGGAGAAAATTGCATCGAATGGACCACTACGGTTCGTAGTGCTTTGATTTCTAAGATGAAACTTGGTGAATTAATCTATTAAGCTAACCACTTAGGGAATTATTGTGAGACATGAATGATTTAATGTTTCGAACCTTGACTCATTCACATGTAAGATTTAGAAAAACCTAAAAGAGTGTTCATACCACGGGGTGTAGCCGATGACATACACTTCCCGTATCTGTCACATTGGGTGTGCTTGCAACCCTCCATCGACACCGTCATCGTAATTATGGGAGTACAACAAGGTCCGACTATTGTTGTAGGTCTGTTTCTCCCCTGTGAAATTACGTCCCGGGCTTCCACCAAAAATGCACTACTTCCCAATCACCTATGAATTAGGACAAGGGGTCGTTGGCACTTTATCCATGACACTAGGGTCTCTTACGTCCCTTGCCTGCTACGTTTTGCTATCTCTACCCATAACCTCTTTGACTACTTTACGTAATCAGCTAAGACCGGTGCGATGGAAAACAAGTCAGAGTAATACTTGGTTCTACCATGCACACACCCATGCAGATCCATACTACCTTACCCATTCAAACATCCAGGTTTCTCTGCCCAATGGGGCATCAATATTTTCACCAACATGAATATAGATTAAAGTGTGTGCTCATATAGAGTGTAATATTCATGCAATTAAAACATTCAAGAACAAGTCATAATAATATCATGAACACAAATACTAGGATGAATCTAATGAATCTCACAAAAGAATTAATCAAACATGTCTATAATTTATCCCCAAACTATAAATCTACTCTATAGATATTGAATTCAAATATAGATTTGAATTCCACATCATAGGATCAAAGAAAAAATAAAAGGAAAGAGATGAGAATGAGAGATTGTTTCTCTATCAAGAGTTGCTCTCCTAATACTGGAATATTACTTCTCGGTAGACTAGAATCCTTTGCTTTTATGATTATGTATGTCTTTTGTATATATATATATATATATATATATATATATATATACTGTAACTCAGATCATGAATACAATGACACAACATTATTCCCTTACTTTCCACATGGTATCAAAGCCTAAATTCCTGAAACCGAAACTCTAAACTTTTCCATCCTAAATTTTCTCTCAACCGCCGTGGCTGCCATCTCCGCGTGTGCTCCACGCACATCTGTCTGCTGCTGCCTTACTATCTGAAATTTGATTGCCGCTTGTCAAAGCTTTTTATGATCTGCTGTAGAACCTATCTCCTATCGTTGTCCTCCTCACGCACCGCTGATGCTAATCTCATGCGTCACGACTTTTTTCTGACACAATTCCACTGATTCTGCTTCCGATCTGCTATGATCTGCATCAATGTCTACCTCTTAATCTGACTCTGCCTGTGATGCTGCAGAAACTGAGGCCAATAAGAAACGAGATCTTGCTGCCAACAACGTTATTATAGCTTTACTCAAACTACTACATTTGCGTTCTAGCAACATGCAAACTGTACCTGCTGGCCTATTGACAAATTCTCCCTACTACATCCATCCTTCAGGTGGTCCCGGTCTTGTTATCTGTCCTGTAATTGTGAAAAGTGGAGAAAACTACATAGAATGGACCACTACAATTCGTAGTGCTTTGATTTCTAAGAAGAAACTTGGCTTCATTTATGTAATCATTACTTAGCCCCCGACTAATGATCCTGGTTATGATGATTGGCCCAAAGTGAATGCTACCCTCGTTCGATGGATCCTACAGATTGTTGATCAATCTGTCCAATCTTCAGCAAACTATTTGACCCGCCTCCACCCAGGGTCGTTAATTGTAGCTAATTAACCCAGGCATGGGGGCTTATGAGAGGTCAAAGATAAAATTTATATTCTGCATCTGTTCTGACTACGACGTTACCAGTAAGGTAGTTAGCGGTAAGCCCTGGTTATGTCCACGGAGATGCTAGGGCCTAAGTATACATGAAAACACAGCTTTTTATGGGTCGATAATCTGTACGAGTGATAGGTATAGCTAGTAAATCAAACAAAAGGGGGGTTGTTTTTCAATTAACACTACTATACATAAGAGTAAAAAGAACAATTAATCTATAAAGCTAACCACTTGGGGAGTCATTATGAGCCATGAATGATTTAATGCTTAAATCCTCGACTCATTCACATGTAAATTTTAGAAAAATCTAATAGTGTGTTCATAACATGTGGTGTGTCTGATGACATACACTTCCCCATATCTGCTACGTCGGGTGCGTTTGTAATCCTCCATCGACACCGCCATCGTAATTAGGGAAGTACAAAAAAATCCAACCGTTGTTGTAGATCTGTTTCTCCACCCATGAAATTACGCCATGGGCTTCCACCATGAATGTACTACTTCCCAATCACCTATGAATTAGGTCAAGGGGTCGTTGGCATCTTATCTATGACACTAAGGTCTCTTATGACCCTTGCTTGCTACTTTTTGCTATCTCTACCCATAACCTCCTGGACTACTTTATGTAATCAGCTAAGCCTGGTGCGATGGAAAATAAGTCAATGTAATACTTGGCTCTCCCGTGCACACACCCACATAGATCCGTACTCCCTTGCCCATTTAAACATTAATGTTTCTCAGCCCAGGGGGCATCCATATTTGCACCAACATGAATATAGACTAAAGTGTGTGCTTATATGGAGTGTACTATTCATGCAATTCAAACATTCAAGAACAAGTCATAATAATATCATGAACACAAATACCAGGATGAATCTAATGAATCTCACAAAAGCATTAATCAGACATGTCTATAATTTATCCCCAAGCTACAAATCTACTCTGTAGATATTGAATTCAAATATAGATTTGAATTCTACATCATAGGATCAAATAGAAAATTAAAAAGAAGGAAAAGAGAATGAAAGAGTGTTTCTCTATCAAGAGTTGCTCTCCTAATACAAGATGAAGTCTAAAAAATGATTTAACCTCTTAACCTAGTAGACTAAGGCTATATTTATAGTCGTAGGGGATTGGGCCTAAAAATAGTCCCAAAATAGGCCAAAATGAGTAAACCCTAGTTTAGCTGCCTCCATGCACGGGTCGTCGCAGATGGTGCGGCCTGTGGCACGTACTTCTACGTGGGCTGCAAGATCAGGTGCATGCCGTGTCATTTCATCCGGTGGGGGACGCTGGATCTGGTGCAAGCTGCATCGCATTATTTGGTGCAGACCATGGCCTTTGGCGTGGGCTGCCGTTAGCATGCTTGATTTGGGACTTCTGATCCACGGGGTACGACCTTTGGCTCGGGTCATCGTTAGGAGGCTCGGTATGCTCAGAAACTTAGTGCAGGACGTGGCCTTTGGCACTGGCCATCATTAGGAGCATCGGTCAGCTCAGAAATTTTGCATTAGATACGGTATTTAGCGCAGGCCATCGGTTGGTCTTGGCATCTGGGACTTGGAACGGTGTGAGCCATCGTAAACGGAACAGTCCCCGCATATACTTACCTATTTTGAGTGCGGATTGAGAGTTGTGCTTGCAGCCCATGGCATTTGGTGTGCGCCACGCCATGCCTTCATGTTGATCCCTTTGGCTCAGGATGACTCATTTGTCCCGTGTCGTTGGTGCTATGTATGAGTGGCCCGTGCTAACCCGTTTGTGGCTTGGCTGTCCAAATGTCTTTGCTTTGCCGCAGGTGAACCGTTAGTCCGATTTTAGAGTTTTACTAGTCAATTTTTTAGTGCTCGAGAAGACAAATCCAATGGAATCAGACTTAAAGGCTAATTCTTCTCAGATCGTTCTCAAACTTTAGCACAACGCATCAGACCACAATTCCCCATTTCTTCGTTGGCCGCTTTGAAATCCAATGCCTCCTATCTTTGGCTCCAATATCCTTCTACAATGCATTGATATTCGTGGTCTTTGTCTATTTCCATTATAGAGGTGAATGGTCTTCGATCTGTTCTACCATCCTTGCGAACGGCCTTCAATATCTTCTATCGCCCTCACAAACAGCCTTCACATAGAATGTAACCATAAAGTACCCACATGCAACATACTAAACATGATCACAAGGATGACCTAGGAGCCCGTTGATACAAAATGTTCATTAGTACTAATTAAGTCTACAAAATGCAGGATTTAGAAAAGAAAACCAAACATGGCCATCTAAACCCCTTGTCACGTAAACTCAACTAATACTAGCAATCCACCAAATAAAACAAGCTAAGAACTATGCCGAATGCTATGGTTAACGCACTCAAAATGAAGCACATCAGACTCCCCACACTTAACCCTTTACTCGTCCCCGAGTAAATAAAGACAAGAAAAAGAGTTAAGTGAAATGTAGCGTGCAAACATAAGTTAACCGAGTTATCCAACTTATTCTTACATTACCATGTTTCCCCAAAAAAGATTAAGAATCTCACAACTCTCACACTCCTCGAGGAACATAAGTAATCATACCACCCAAGAGTAAAATGTGGAAAAAGGTAAGCCAAAAGGATAACTGTTAAGCTAGCTTAATTTTGCCAAAATGATCCCTAAAGCAATCAAAGAGTCATCTCCAAAAAAATCCACCAATCAAATCCAAAAGCCGTTGACTTGGTTGTAACATATGGATAATTCTTGATTCTCAACCTAGTTAAAACCAAGGAGTCAAGTGTATTGTCAACCTAGGTTTTGTTTTCTCTCAATTTCTCTCCTTTTGCCTAGGAGCCCTTTCGGGTTTTCATCCTAGCTTTAACACACAAAGGGTACTCACTTCTCACCTTTTTCCACACGACCTATCATTTTTCCTAGGCTCATAAACCTAGCCGGGCCTAGCCTCTCACTTTTACCTAGGTCTTTTGAACTATCCAGGTTTTTTCCAATGTTACCCAAGTCGCCCATTCGGGTTTTCAACTTGTCCAGTTTTTTATATTTTTTTCATTTTTCAAAATTATTCAATTTTTTCGGTGTAGCACAAAATTTCCCCAAAGTGGGCTTCATACTACAAAAGATAAGCTAAAAAAAATACACAACCAATATCCTAAAACAACCTACCCCATGCAAACTAGGAACCCTAGCAAAGCATGTCATGCCATCAAATATCCATCAAAAAACATACCTCAACAATCAAAAACAAAAATCACTAACAAACAAGAAAAACTACCAATGAAAACATAAAATGCACCGAGGAAATTCAAGAATGAAGACTCCCTAAGTACTCACTACTCCTTTCCCCACACTAAACCGATGCATAATCTCCAATACAATAAAAAATCATGCAAAACATAAGTGAGGTTGGAAAAAATAGTGATACTCTCTCTCGTGACTCTGAAGGGCCTTCCTTCTCGCCGTGACTCGTGAAGCTCCTCTCAATGTACCATGTTGCTTGAAAGATTGCATCCATGGAGTCTATTCTTGCACCCGTCTCCTCCAATTGTGATCGTATTCCTCCCATTTCTTGGATGACCTCTTGCAAAACTTGGGTAGAGTTAAAAAAAACTTCCCAAGGAGATGGCAAATAGTCCAGAGGTATGTGGATACGAGATAACTACTAGGAGGTAATATTGAAGAGCTCTCACCCTCGGCCTCCTCAACATCTATCTTCGGGGTGGCTAAATGATGTGGACATCTCTCTTGAATCACTGGTTGGGATCAATAAATAGGTCATCTGAACAAGTGTCATGGTTGATGGCCTTGTGATCTAACTATGGAAGTACCATAAAACAAGTGCTTGCTCTGCTATAAAGCTATACATACCGACCCTCCAATGTTGTAGGTCCCACCATAGACACCTTTGCTAACTTCTGAATGTTATACTTTGTACCTGATCGTCCTAAGTTAGCTAACACTCTCTGTGTGACCGAATGTTCTAAGTATTGTGCCTGTAGACCTACCATACTGCCCATAGATATCTTGACAATCTTTCTGCCCCCCATCGCTAAACATTCATGCACAAAAGACCCTACTAGTTTTGGATAAAAATTACTTGGGTGTCATTGCCCGAAGGTAATAAACATCCAAACCCAGGCATTGCGTTAGCTCACTGTGATAGAAAACTCCCATAGCCAACAGTCGGTGAATATAACAAAATACCGGGTGAACAAGGGCAGACTCGTGCACAGGTTCTTTCGATCAGTACCTATCAGCTATACCCAAAATCATCGAAGAGAAAAAGGCATCCCTTGGCGGTGTTTTTTTTGGATCTTCTTGCCATACCTCCACCCAAAGGCGCGTGCTACCTCTTAATGGGTCATCTTTTACTCCTTATCATCCAGGTTGAATTTGATCGTCTTATGTCCACCATCGTCCACGACCGACCATAGAGTAGCTAGGAACTCTAGGGTCTACCTGTCATACATCTTTGAGTGTCTCTAGATAAACCCCTCTACACCTACTCATCCCAATAGGTAAGTGACGGGCTCGAGTAAGCCTAGAGCCACCAAGGTGTTCTTGCATGAAAATCCAGTCTCCAAGATACTCATCTTCGGTTCTCTCAAGTTCCTCCACCCCCAGAATGCAATTTCATAGATTTTGGATAACCCCATAAACTCTTCGCTCACAAACGTGGGGTTGCAAAGAATGGAAGTCACCTGCTCGGGGTTTACATCCTTCATCTCTTTCTTCCTCTTCTCACCCTGTGAGGACTTTCCTTTCTCCAAAACATTTTTCTTAGGAGGCATCCTATCAAAATTAAGGCAAGAGTGGTGATATGATAATAAACAAGGCTTGGCCTACAATGTTATTCAACAAGAAAATGTTCTCCCCAAATAGCCCAACCATTCAAAACATGATAATCTAAGCATGAAGGCTATTTAAACAAGAACATTTCTCATCAAACAAAAAACCCATGTAAGTTCTCACGAACCCATCAATAAGATCATGCAATCAAGATTCATCATCTCCTAAATCACCCAACACATTAAGATCACATCATTCAAGCATAATAGCACATCAAACCACCCAAACTTTCTTCAACGTAAGATCATGTATACACATTAGCTCAATAACAAACACTCATTCGAGAATCATTCTTTTCATAACACCACCACAATGTCAATAAAACATATAAACAAAGATCTCGATGGATAATCCAGAATTTGAAGCTAAGAATTGTAAGATCCACACAAGAAGAAGAAAAATTTACTTATTTTTGGAAGAAAAGCTTCAATTTTTTTGAGTTTCACCAAGAGTGTGTGTGTGAGTGAGTGTTTCTTAAGAAAGGAAAATGTGTTAAATGATGAAATTAGGTTGAAAAATGTACCATGGGATTAGAATTTCAGCATAGGTGAATAGGGAGTACGGTACAATTAGGATAAGGATGACATTTTAAAAATTGCATATTAGGGGACAATAGTACCAATCCATTAATTCCTAGGAATATAGGAAGTACTATTTGCATAAATCCTATGGAATTAGGAGATTTCAAAATTCTTGAACCAAAAATGCATTTTTGAGTTGGAAATTCAGAGTTTTCAGAAATTTGCATTTTTGGAACAATTTGGCAACGAAAAATTGAATTTTTTTAGCGCAAAATATGCTTGGCACAATCCAACCCTCATGCCAAATATTAGGCACGAAACAAGGCATCGTGCCAAACATTCTGGAACGAATCAACTTCGTGCCGAACTCTTTAACACAAGGCATCCCTTCGTGCCAACTCTCCTAGCATGAACCCAGGCTCTTGGCGCGGACCGTGTCACGTTTTGGCATAAGATATCCAAAAATTTGACCTAATCCTTAGTTTTTCCCTCTTTTTTTCGAAAAACTATGTCACCCATCAAATCTAATTCCATCCAAACACAATCACGAGTCTCGAACTAAAATTTTCAAATTAAACAAGAGTTTCATCTCAAAAATCCTCATCGCAAACAAGAACATGAAAAATCTATGTAATCACTACTCAAAACACGAAAGCAAAAAGAAACATCGTATATTTATTGTCATCCTCACGAATTATTTTCTTTTCATGCAATCTAGTTAGAAACACCTACCTGTGGGTCTTTGGAATTGCCATCGGCGACTCCACCCACGATGACATCGTTGTGGAGAGGTCTCCACAACGAGTCATCCTTACCTTTGGACCTCTTGTTCGTTATATGAAATGAATCTCCATCACTCACTAGCATTGAGCCCATGAATATCACTTTGGGGTTAGGGGGAGGTCAAGGAGGTTTTAAACTCTCGATACACTCCCTTTCCCACACCAAGTTGATTAGCATAGAAGAACAGTCTGACACAGACATTCTATCAATCGCATAATGCAATTCATCAGACTCATCAGTAACATTATCAACACGGGGTTCATCCAAGAATTTAAGCTCATTGGTAACACAAGAAGATTCATCATGCTCATCACATAAGGTTACACCTTTGAGCTTAATAGAAGGATTTGTTGAATTGTGCCTAGATTTATAGATATTAAACTCCACTTTATCCATGTCATCTTCTAGAGTCAATGTTCCCAAGTGGACATCAATTTTAGTCCTAGAAGTTTTAAGAAAAGACCTTCCCAAAACTATTGGAGGTGCACTTCTATCATGCACCACATCTAGGATATAAAAGTTCACCAGAAAACCAACTTGCCAACTTGCACCATCACATCCTTTACTAGTCCACGAGGAATATCTCGGGAATGAGGCGAGTCGGACAATCACTCTAGTTTCCCTAAACTCACCTATTTCTAGGCATTTATATAGGCTATATGGGATCACATTGATGGATGTGCCTAAATCTATCATTGCATTCACAACAAGTTTACCACCTAAAGAGATAGATATAGAGAACATTTAGGGTTTAGGGGTACATTTAGAAGCTTACCGGACTCCTTGGCTTCAAGTCTGCTCACCAAGGTGGCAAGTTTCCCAACTTAAACTTCAATATTTTTGATACTTGAAAAACATCTATTACCAAGGTTTTCAATCTCACGCTTTTTCCTCTCCGCGAAGACTTCATGTTTCTACCCCAATTGACCGATGGCTTGTAAGATTTCTTCTCGATTGGATTTGTAGATTGAGGCATAATTGCTAGAAGAGCATTCACCTCGAGGGTATGGTTGAGGAGGGGCTTGTCCACCCGGTATCCTTGAGGTTGGTTAAACCCCCCCCCCCCCCTCCACTAGAATTTTGGATGATCTCAATACCTTGGGTTGAACAAGTTAGCATATGGATCCAACCTTGCATCTTCTTGGTTCCCCCACAACCCTTCTGGTTGACCCCATGCAAATTATGGCCTCTCTCGATTGTTGTACTCAGCGGCATTCACCTCTTGTAAATTGTTTATGATTTCAGGACAAGCCTCAGAGATGTGGTCGAGGTGGAAAATTCTGCACACTTTGACTTGATACACTTTTCCTCACAAAGCTCCTTCATCATAGAAGTAAGAGCTTGAACTTGATCCTCCAACTTAGGGAATTGTGCGGGTTCATCCAAGACCCTAACCCTTGACCTTGTATCAAATTGTCGCATGTTGTTACCCGTTTCTTCAAAGATGGCCATTGCATCCTTAGGGCTCTTGTTTGCTATCAAACTATTGCAAGTGGCATTCACCATTCGCATATCTTTATCACATAACCCCTCAAAGAAATAATACGCTAGATCCTCCTCCTTAAAGGGATGGTAAGGGCAACTCGCCAACAATTTCTTGAAGCGCTCCCAATAATCATACAAGCTCTTAGTAGCCCCATGGGTGATGTTTGAAAGTTGCTTCTCTAGCCCTGCAGATTTAGAAGCCGGAAAATACTTCTCTAAGAACCTCTGTTTCATGTCCAACCAAGAAAAAATACATCCTAGTGGCAAGTAGTAGAGCCAATTTTTTGCTCCGTCTTGAAGGAAAAAAGGGAAGGTTCTCAGATTGTAGTCATTTTCGGATACTCTCGGTGGCTTCATGTTTGTACACACTAAGTGAAACTCCGATAGATGCTTGTTCGGGTCCTCCTCTGCCAATCTGTGGAATGTTTGTAGGCAATAAATCATGCCACTTTTTAGCTCACAACTAAAATTTGAGGGTAATGGTGGGAAGGTAATACATAGTGGCTGATTCTTCAGGTTAGGCGCCATAAGCTCCTGTAAGGTACGATTATCTTCCGCCATTCTTTTTGGTTCTTCTACCAACACTTCTTGCCTCGGTTGAACTTCTGCCCTAGTTTATCATCTCTTTCTCGTCCACACACATGTGTTCTCAGTTAGGTAGTGTAAAATGCCTAGATTAGTGGCACGGGCGTGTACCATAAACTAGGGCTAACAATACCCTTCTGAATACAACACTAGCAAATGGATCAAAAGTTAACAAGATAACTATAACAATAGCTCAACACAAGAATCAACAACATAAAATAAAACAAAAGCAATTACTAACTACTTTACTAACACACTATTGGGAGGTCGTCACTGTACCTCTCAAAAATACAATTTAATGCTTCATATCTACAATTAAGTAGATAATGGCTAGTCGGGGTCATCCACTAAGAAGAGGGATCTTTTCAAGTGTTTAAATATATAAAACGGAAAAAATACTAGGCATAGATATACACGTACATATAAAAGGGGGGGCTGGTTTTTTTCCTATGTTATGAAATTAAAAGACAAATAACTAGCAAAGGAAGAGAACAATTCTAATCATGCAACAAAAAGTAAAAGTTGATTAAATCAACAATTTAAGGAACCTTGGCGCAATTGACTTCCACTTCCAAGCCTCTTATCTATAATTCAACATGCAACCTATTTACTACTTTCACTACTTGTTGTGAAGACTAGTCTTGTACCCTTCTTAGATACTAGACTGCAAGAGTGAAGTTAACATCTCTTGTCAAACCTCACTAATGACTCCCTTAGTTGATACACAACTAAAAGTATCACATTGATGGCATTGAGAACGAAGAATCAACAAGCTTGGTAACACTTATAAACACTACACCATGTCTAAGCATTGAACCAATTTAGGAATTTACACAAGATTATCAAGAACTTTCATCGCTCATAGACTTCTCTCATTTGCTACCTAAAACAAACATGGCAGCGAGTTCCACATCATCACATTCATCTAGCAATTATTAACCCATCAACACAATCAAAAGCCCTAATTCATACTTTTGGATTTCATGTCAAGAAGAGGAAAAATTAGCTACTTTTCCCAAACCCTAACAAGCAATCATACAAGTATTTCATATACTCAAGCTTTCAAGAACATTAATGACATTAACAAACCACATTCAATGCTCTACAAATGCACAATAGCAAGAGTATTAAATAGGATACAAAGTGTTTTTAAGACATGGGCTTGGTAGCCTTAGTCAGTTGCTCCCAAGAACTAGATTTAGCTACTAAAACCCATACTAATTAACAACAATTCAAACATAAATCAAGCTAATGAAAGGATGAAAATGTTGGGAAACTAGGTTTAGAACACTACTAGTTGAGCTGAGGAAGAAGTGAGTAAAGACAAAAGATAGAATGCTATTTATAGTACAAGAAAAAGGCAAAAGTCTTCTGGCCACCGGTTCGTCGCTAGTCGCGACAGGATCCATCGCGACTTGCGACGGGTGCCCAGAACAAAACCTATTTTTCTTCTTGTTGTTGTCTTCTAGCCTTCAATCCATTACACACTCCTTTAACTCTTGAAGTCTTCAAGTATTCAAAGCTAGTCGTCAAATTTTTGAAGTCTTCAAAAGATGATCTTCAATTGCCTCCGGTCTTCAAGTCTTGATGTTATTTCCTTGTCACACAAAATCCACTTAGAAAAGGTAAAAGAGTGTAAAGTTTCTCTTACCTCTCCTAAGAGAATTTCAAGGTAAAACCCAAGCTCTTGATAACAAAAGAACACAAAAGTGATCCCAAAAAGTCCCAAAATATACACATAAAATAGACACATCAGCTATGCTAATTGACAGTTAGACTGAATTGTATCCCCAACAACGGCGACAAATTTTAACCCGCCTCCACCCGGGGTTGTTAATTGTAGCTAATTAACCCGGACGGAGGGCTTATGAGAGGTAAGAGATAAATTTATATTCTGCACCCATTCTCACTACTATGCTACCGGTAGGGTAGTTAGTAGTAAGCCCTGGGTATATCCACAAAGATGCTAAGGCCTAAGTATCAATGAAAAAACAACCTCGTACGGGTCATCAATCCGTACGAGTGATAGGAATAGCTAGTAAAGCAAAAAATGGGGGGTTTGGTTTTTCAATTAACACTGCTAAACTAAAAAGTAAAGAGAACAATTAATCTATAAAGCTAAGCACTTATGGAATAATTGTGAGACATGAATGATTTATGCTTCGATCCTTAACTCATTCACATGTAAGAATTAAAAAACCTAATAGAGTGTTCATAATACGTGGTGTGGCCGATGGCATACACTTCCCTGTACCTGTCACGTCAGGTGCGCTCTCAACCCTCCGTCGAAATCACCATCGTAATTAGAGGAGTATAACAAGGTCCGACAGTTGATGTAGGTCAGTTTCTCCCCCATGTGATTACGTCCCTGGCTTCCACCACAAATTCACTACTTCCCAACCACCTATCAATTAGGTCAAGGGGTCGTTGACATCTTATCTATGACACTAGGGTATCTTACGACCCTTGCTTGCTACTTTTTTCTATTTCTACCCATAGCCTCTTGGACTACTTTACGTAATTAGCTAAGACTGGTGTGATGGAAAATAAGTCAAAGTAATAATTGGCTCTCTCGTGCACACACCCACGCAGATCAGCACTCTCTTACCCATTCAAACATCCAGGTTTCTCTGCCCAAGGAGGCATCAATATTTTCACCAACACGAATATAGACTAAAGTGTGTGCTTATATGGAGTATACTATTCATGCAATTCAAACATTCAAGAACAAGTCACAATAATATCATGAACACAAATACTATGATGAATCTAATGAATCTCACAAAAGCATTAATCAAATGTGTCTATAATTTATCCCCAAGCTATAAATCTACTCCATAGATATTGAATTTAAATATAGATTTGAATTCCATATCATATATAGGATCAAAGCAAAACCAAAGGGAAGAAAAGAGAATGAGAGATTGTTTATCTCTATAGAGTTGCTCTCCTAATACAAGATGAAGTCTGAAAAATAATCTAAACTCTTAACCTAGTAAACTAAGGTTATATTTGTAGTCATAGGGGATTGGGCCTAAAAATAGGCCCAAAAAAGGCCAAAAACAAGTAAAACCTAGTTGAGCCGCCGCCTTGCGCGGACCGTCGCGGATGGCGAGGCTGTGGCATGTACTTATGCATGGGCTGTAGGATTTAACGTAGGCAGTGTCTCTTCATCTGGTGCCGGACGATGGATCTGGCGCCAGACGATGGATCTGGTGTGGGCTGTGTCATATTATTTGGCACAGACTGTGGTCTTTGGCTCGGGCCGCCATCAGCATGCTTCATTATGGACTTCTGATCTGCGAGGCGCAGCCTTTGGCGCAGGCCATCATCAGAAGGCTCAATCTGCTAGGAAACTAGGCGTGGGATGCGGCCTTTGGCATAGGCCGTAGTCTGGAGCATTGGACTGCTCAGAAACTTGGCACGCGATGCAACCTTTAGCGTGGACCATCGGCTGGTCTTGTCATCTTGGACTTGAAATGGCGCAAGCCATTATAAATGGGATGGTATGCGCCCATACAAAGCTGATTTTGAGTTCGAATAAAGACTTGTGCTTACAGCCCGTGGCATTTGGCGAGGGCCGTGCCATGCACTCGTGCTGATCCCTTTTGTGCTGGATGACTCATTTGGCGTGGGCTGTTGGTGCTATGCATAAGAGGCTCGTTCTGACCCGTAATGTGCCTTGGCCGGCTGAAATTCTTTGTTTTGCTACGAGTGAACTCTTAGTTCAATTTGAGAGTTTTAGTAATCGATTTTGTAGTGCTCAAAAAGACAAATCCAATGGAATCGGCCTTAAAGGCTAATTATTCTTAGATCGTTCTCAGACTGTAGCACAACTCATCGTACCATGATTTACCGTTTCTTCATTGATCGCTTTAAACTCCAATGCTGCTTATATTTGGCTACAATCTTCTCTACCATTTTTTGATGTTCGTGGCCTTTGTCTACTACCATTCTAGAGGTGAATGGCCTCCGATCCTTTCTACCATCTATGCGAACATCCTTCAATATCTTCTACCGCCCATAGGAATGCCTTCACATAGAATGTAACCATAAAGTACCCACGGGAAACCTAATAAAGATGATCATAAGGAAGATCTAGGAGCCCATGGATACAAAATGTCCATTAGTACTAATTAAGTCAACAAAACATGGGATTTAGACAAGAATACAAAACATGGCCATCTAAACCCCTTGTCACGTAAACTCAACTAATACTATCAATCCACCAAATAAAATAAACTAAAAACTATGAAGAATGCAATGGCTAACACACGCAAAATGAAGCACATCACTAATTTTCTACTGCTAAGAAATTATGGGATGATCTTATTAGGATTTTCTCTTGGCAAAGTTCTGTAAATTTTGCAGATGCGTAGTGATATCATCAATTACCGCTATAATGGTAAAACGGTTGCCATATAATTTGGAAAAATCAAGAAGATGCAGGATGACTACAACTCTCATCACCCTTCTAAGGTTTGTTCCTAGGAAGCCTGAAAACCATTGTGCACGTGTAACACTACTACTACTGCCATCCATGACCATGAGAAAGAGATTATTTATCAATTTCTCCTCAGTTTGGATGATGGCTATCACACCCTGTGATCTAATGTTATGTCTCAAGAACTGCTGTCATCCATCATGCACATTTATACTCTCATGACTCAGGAGAAGACCACAAAGCCATAATGCAGACTCGTGAATATTCAACTAACTCCAAGTCATATGTCACTCATCATCCACCACCCTCAAGATCTTCACCTAGAGTTCTCACCACATCTGAATGTAATAATCTTCTTTGTACTCATTGTAATTGCAAGGGCCACAAAACAGATAACTGTTTCAAGCTCACGGGTTATCCATAATGGTCCACGAAGATGAGGGACAGAGATAACACCACCAAAAACACAACGCTAGCTCTAACAGTCACCACCGCACCCGGTGCTCCAGCCGTCGGCGTCGCCATCCTCCGCTGCCATCAGTCGCCGTCACTTCACCGTGAGGAATTCTGGTTACGAACCGGCTCTTCTATCAGATCTAATTTTGGCCATGCTCTGTCTGACGACCAATGGAGTACAACTCTTTATTTATTTAATCAGTTGAATTCTCATTCTGACAATGGGTCAGGTAAGCCTACTTTACCTTGAATTCTTTATTCGGGAGCCTCATATCACATGACTCGTGACAAAGTTTCTCTTATTCACATTATTGCTGCTACCAAGTCTATTAATGTTCTACTGCCTGATGGATTTATGCCGCCTGCCAACTAATATGATTCGTTATATTTTGGAGATATCATTCTTACTCATGTTCTTTATATACCTACACTACGATGCAAATTATTATTATGCTCTAGATTGTTGTCAGCTTTAAAATGTCTAGCTTTGCTTACTGAAAATTATTACATACTGCAGAAAATATGTACGAGATACTCGTGTTCATTGGCTTCATCTGCTAGATACGCGTGGGGTTTATTGGCTTCGTCTGCTAGATATGAGTACGAATAGCAAGGGGGTTTATTGGCTTAGTCTGCTAGATACGCGTGTTCAGTCTCATATCCCACTGTCAGTTCCGACAGTTGCTTCAGTTTCTGCATCTTTATTTGATTTATGGCATCAATGTCTTGGACATCTATCCTCTACGGTGTTGTTATCTGTTCCTACTCTTGATTTTAGCACAAATAATACTTTTTTTTCATGCTTTGTGTGTCACAAAGCAAAGCAGACTAGACATAGTTTTCCCTTGAGTTCTTTAAATTCTAGTTCTTTGTTTTGATTGATACAAAGTGATGTTTGGGGGCTTAATAGCTCACCTTTTTCTAGTGGTGTATTTTATTTTTCAACTATGGTTGATGATTATTCCCGAGTTGTTCAGGTTTATTTATTAGTAGCTAAGTTAGACGTAGCTTCTAGATTTATAGAATTTTGTGCAATGAACAAGAATTAGTTTAGTCGCATTGTTCATCGTGTCCGTGCTAGGTACAAATTTTATTCCTTTGCAATCTTACTTTGTTGAATCTGGCATATATTTTGAGACTTCTATTGTTGACCCACCATGGCAGAATGGCCGTGTAGAGCGCAAGCATTGTCATTTGTTGAATGTGGCTCGGGCTTTGTATTTTCAGGTTTACTTGCCATTTGAATGTTGGGGAGCGTATGTTCTTACTGTTGCATTTTGTATCAACTGGGCCCCAACAAAACCACTCAATGGTCGTATGCCATTTGAGCTCCTCCATAGACACACACCAAATTACAAGTTGCTGGTGTATTTGGTTGTTTATGTTTTGCCTCTCATATTCCAAGATTTCATGACAAGTTTGCTCCCAAAAGTCGACAATGCATATTTATGGGTTATGGAGCTTGAAAGAAAGGCTATTGCATTTTTGATTTGGAGTCATGCACATTTTTTAACAGTCGTGATGCTAATTTTTATGAAGATCAATTTATGTATGTTGCACTATCTGTTCCTGTTCAAAATGAATAATCCCTGACTGCAGAATGGTTTGATGATTCTGCACCTTTGCTAGTATTGACCCATGATGCCACCACCTCATCACTGGTCACCGATGTCGCTGCCCAGACTGCTGTTACAGCCCCTTTACCACCGCCACTGATGGCAGCTACACCGCCTCTCCTTGTCGCACCACTTTTGCCACCAGATGGGCCGCCGTAAACCCTGATCCACTGACATCAGGTGCACTAAATCCTCCATTGCATGCCATGCCAAACCCTCTTTCAGTGCCACCGCATGCAGCCAATCCTATTTCATCGTCGCCATCCAAGGCTGCGGGCCAATTCTGCTGAATGCCTACAGTGGTTAGCTATCTGCATCTCTTAATTTATCTGTTCCTCATAGTACTCGAGATCGTTGACCTCCTGCTTATCTGCTTATTTGAATGATTATGTCTGCTCTATTACTTCTGCTAACCCCCCACTCCTATGCTCACTATTGCACCATCACTATCCACAGATTTTCTCTATCCTTTAACTAGTTACGTAAATTGAAATAAAATTTTTGTTTCACATTATAGATTTTTGGGTTCAACAACTTCTAGTGCATATCCTACCAATTAATCTGAGGCATCGAAGCATGCTCATTAGCATGATGCTATGGCTGATGAGATTAATTTTTTTGAATGCAATGAGACTTGGATTGTTGCTTCTTTTCCTCTGGATAAGATAGTCATTGGGTGTAAATGGGTTTATCGTACCAAGTTCACATCTGATGGTACTATTGAATGCCACAAAGCTCTTTGGTGGTTCTAGGTAATCTCCAGATTTAGGGAATCGACTTTACTAAGACATTTTCCCTTGTTGTGAAGATGAGTTCCCTTCGCTTATTGATGTCTATTGCAGTTATTCATGGTTGCAAACTTCATCAGATGGATGTTCATAATGCTTTTCTACATGGCAATCTTCACGAAGAAGTATTCATGCATCCTCTTCTTGGTTATGATGAGCCACCAAGCCTTGTGTGTTGACTTCAAAAATCTCTTTACAATTTGCGATAGGCTCTTCGCAGGTTTTCCAAGTTGGAAAATGCTCTTTGCACATTTGGTTTTAATCAGAGTAAGTTTGATCACTCTCTCTTCACTTACTCTCGTGATTTGGTTTCATTGCATGTTCTTGTTTATATGGATAACTTGGTGATTGTTGGTAGTTCTTTGTTGCTTCTCTCTACGTTCAAGAAATACTTGAGCTCTGGATCTTAGCGCACTCAAGTATTTCTTGAGTGTAGAGAATGCTAGAAGATAGGATGAGATGTTTCTTTTGCAAGACAAATCGGCCCTTGACATTTTATCAAACATTCGTTTATTGGCTGCTAAACCGACTGATTTTCCAATGGAACAACAACATGACCTAGCGCATAGAGGGACCACTTAACGATGATCTTGAGCAGTATAGCCATCTTGTTGGTCGCCTCATTTACCTTACCATTACACGTCGTGAGTTGAGTTTATCAGATTATACGCTTGCTCAGTTTATGCAGTCTCTTTGTGTTCCTCATCGGCAAGCTGTTCTCCGGGTACCACACTACTTGAAGAGTCATCCTCATCAAGGTTTATTTCTCTCTTCACGTAATTCTTTGTCATTGACTGCTTTCTGTAATTCTCAATGGTCTGCCTGCCCGATTACATGACGTTCTCTTTCTAGATATTTTGTGATGATTGGTGATTCTCCGGTTTCATGGAAGACCATGAATCAACCTTTAGTTTATCGTTCTTCTCCTGAAGTGGAATATCAGGCAATAACACTCACTTGTTGTGAGTTACTATGGCTTAAGTCTTTGCTTTGGGAGTTAGGTGTTGTGTCTTCTACCTCCATGCACATGTTTTGCGATAGTCAGCCTATTCTTCATATTACAACCAATCATAATTTTCATGAACGTACGAAGCACATTGAAGTTGATTGTCTTTTTGGGTGCGACCATGTGCAGTCTGGTGATATTGTTGCTCAACATATCCGCACTTCTGATAAGCCTGGGTATTTATTTACGAAAGCTCTTAAGCGTACTCAGTTTCAGTTACTACTTGGCAAGTTAAGCATTCTTGATCTTCATGCTCCTACTTGAGGAGGATTATTAAGGAACATCAATATTTGGTGAATATTACTTCTATATAGACTAGAATCTTTTTCCTTTTATGATTCTGTATAGGTCTCTTGTAACTTTATATTATCACCCAGATCATGAATACAATGACACAACATTATTTTCTTACTTTCTACACCATAGTAAAATAAAATATATAATCTAGATGGTATGCGTTTTGTATAACAGCAGAGCACAAAATGCTCAAGTATTTTGGTAGTGTTTTCGGGTATATTCTGGTACTTTCTGAGCTTTTTTTAAATACGAACACCCGAGGGTGGGGGTATATATATATTTGGTGCCCCAAGCCAATAGGAAACAGAGTATAGAAGGTTGATTTTACAAGAAGGCAACGTCATTGCCCGCAAAAGTAATCCTAATCTAGAGACTGTACATGAACTGGCGAAGATCCAGTTATGTTAGTTGCGTTTCCAAAGCTACGAATCTCCACACCCCGTGTTAATTCACATTTTGGCCAGGCAACTAACATGGATATCAGTGCACTATCAGTATGAGACATTGCCAAGCAGTGTAGTAGATAACTGCAGTAGTGTAGCTGAGTAAACGGTGCAGCAGTGTAGCATCAGCAATGCAGTAGTGGCTCAGAAGCAGCAAGAGTCATCATCGGAGGAGAGGTCCACAGTCAGCTGGCCAAAACAGTGGCCACCGAGTATGATCATCAGGACAGCAAGTTGAATTCAGTGAGAAGTGACCTACAAAGATAAAATCAAGCCATCAGCAGTATCAATCCTATCTCAAGTCATGTAAAGGGGTTCTAATTTGGGGTATTTGTAATCTATCAAGGGCAATGAGGCCCTGGATTTGCAGAGGCAGGTTATTAAGGTCCAAAGAAATGTTATGAGCAGCATGATGATGTTTTGCTATTGCATCTTCAACCAAATTACCTTCCCTAGGAACATACTTAAGAGTAGCACCACACAGAAGCATTTGAATTTTATAAACCTCATCAAAAAGTGTCCAATGAGCAGTATAAGGCTCACAAATCATCTTAACAGCAAGTAAAGAATCAGACTCAATAATAACCGAGGCATTCAGGTTGATAAAGGACTGACAAGCAATTTTTACTGCAAGTATTTCAGCATGCAAGGATGAATTAGCAGAGATGGAAACCGATTTAACCAGTGAAGGTGAACCAGTGCAATCCCTAATAATTACCCCAACAGAAGCCCTATCTGGGAACCACGATGCATCAGTGTTAATTTTTGTGTAATGTTGTGGAGGTTTATCCCATGAAACAAGTCTAATGATTGGTTTTGGAGGAGGTCTTGACAGTGGGAATAGATTCTTTATGAACTGGGGCATGCTACATGTGGATTTCAGATAAGAAGGGTTAGAAAACATAGCTAGCCTAATAGTGTGTATAGCCTCCTTAATGATGTAGTCAGCAAGTAGAGGAATCTGATCATAGAGGAATCTGTTCCTAGATTTCCAAAGGCACCAGCAAGTGATGGTAGGGATGATATGGCAAAGTAGCTGGAAGGCCTTAGGCAAATCACTAGTATTCCAAAAGGTGAAGAAGGTTTGGGTTAAGGTTTGAGGTTCAGGTAGATTGAAATTAACCAAAGAAGCCATATATCTCCATACAGATTTAGCCAGGGTGCATTTTATAAAAAAATGTTCAAGAGAATCTCTATGGCAACAGCAAGGACATTTTGAGGCAAGACTAAAACCACATGTAATGAGGACATTATCAAATGATAGTAAAGATTGGAACATCCTCCAAGCAAAAATAGATATCTTTTTTGGTAAAACTCTGTGCCATAACAGTTTGAAAATCAGAGAATTACCTGATGAACCAGTTATGGCATGATATGCAGATTTAGATGTGAAATTACCAAATGGATCTGGTTTCCAGATAAGCCTATCCTCCCTTGTGTCTTCAATTTTGGCTTCCTGTAAAAAGGAGAGAGTATCATTTCCTAAATAAGGGCAAATAAGCGGCAGAATGTTAGACTTATTGAGGATAAAATCAGCCACTGGGAAGTGCAGAATTGGAGCAGAGATATGTTGAGGAACATGACCAATAAGTGGTCCAATGTTGCCCCAGTTTGAAGTCCAGAAGTTAAACAGCCCTTTACCATGAATTACTAAGGAGTGTTGTTCAGCAAACTGGTTAACTGAACAAATCCTTTTCCATGTAACAGATTTTTTATGAGACTCAGGAAGTGACCATAACAATTTTGCCCATAATGAGTTTCCAATTTGACTTTTCCACCACAGCTTTAGTGAGCATACCTCTAGGATATCATTGATTGATCTAAAGCCTAAACCACAGCTGGAGATAGGGGTAGCTAAGTGAGTCCATTTTTTCCAGACTTTCTAGGTTTCTATGGGGTGAGACTGATGGAAATACCTAGTGAGGGTTCTTCCTGTAAAAATTGGACAACCTAGATACTGAAAAGGTAATGAACCCTGCTTCATTTTTAGAATAGTCCTCATCTGATTTATTTTTCCAAGTGAAGCCTTGTTACTAATATAGAAATCAGACTTGTTGAAGTTAAATTTCTGGCCAGAAGTATATTCAAACACATCCAGAAAAGCCTTAATTCTAACCAGATTAGCTTTAGAAGCTTGCATAAGAATAATGGTGTCATCTGCATACATAAGATGTGTAGCAGCAGTAATTGAAGAAGGTATCTGATAGTATGCAAGTTTATTGTTCTGAAAAATGAAGGATAAAGATCTAGAGAATGCTTCAGAAAATATATTAAACAGGGAGGGGAAAGGGGATCACCTTGCTTAATCCCTCTTGTTGCCCTAAAAAAACCAACAGGATTGCCATTGATAAGAATAGAAAAGTAAGCTTGAGAAAGGTTAGACATAACAGCATGTAGGAATTTCCCTTGAAAACCAAATTTCAGCAAAATGCTTCTCAAAAAGTGCCAGTTCACTCTATCAAAAGCTTTCTGCAAGTCCAGTTTGAGAATACAGTTAGGAGTCCTAGTTTTCTTATTTAAAAAATGAATCATTTCCTGAAGATAAATGATATTGTCTGATATATCCCTATTTTTCATGAAAGCCGATTGATTGGGGGAGATCAGTTTGTCCATATGTGGTCTAAGCCTTTCCATTAGCACCTTGGAGCATACTTTATTAAGAACATTAGACAAGCTGATAGGTCTGAAGTCATTAAAAGAACTAGGAGTGGGTTTTTTTGGGATTAAAGTAATCCAAGTACTAGATATTCCTTTGGGCGGAGGAGTACCATCTAGAAAATCATTAACTGCCATGACTAGATCAGTTTTAATAATAGGCCAGCATTTCAGAAAAAATTTGGGTGTAAAGCCATCAGGGCCCGGGCTGCTATTTTTATTCAAGCCTTTTATAACAAACTCAACTTCAGATTCAGTTACAGGCTTAGAAAGATCATTATTATCAGCATCAGAGATGATAAGAGGTATTTGATTCAGAAAATGTGGGTAGTATGTATCATTAGGTTCAGTGTTAGGTTCCTGCAGCAGATTCGTAAAAAAAGAAATGGCTTCAGAGTTTATATCAGTTTGAGAGTTAAGCCATTGACCTTCTGTATTTTTTATCTTACTTATCTGAAGTCTACAATTTTTCTCTTGAACCACTTTGTGAAAATATTGGGTGTTGTTATCCCCTAATTTATTCCATTTCAACTTTGCTTTTTGTTTCCACAGCTTTTCCTTTTCCTTTTGAGCTCGCAACAGTAAAGCCTTAAGTCTATTTAACTCCATAAGTTCAGTATCAGAGGGATTAAGATCAAATCTAGATTCCTAGAGTCTAAGGGATTCTTCAGCATTTAACAAATTAGTGTCAATGTTCCCAAAACACTCTCTGTTCCATATTTTTATCTCTTTTTTTAGTCTGATCAGTTTGAGATAAAAACCAAGCAGGCCCTTAACATTCAATTGTTTGTCCCAACTTGCCTGTATGAGGGGGATAAAATCCTGACGATTAAACCATACATTCAGAAACCGAAAAGGTTTAGGATTAGTGATGGTTAAATCAGATATTTACAGTAACAGTGGTGAGTGGTCAGAGGCTTTCCTGTTTAGAATCTGAATGGATGAGGATGGAAACTTAAGGTTCCAGGAAATAGTAGCTAAACCCCTATCTAGCCTTTTGGATGTGGGATTTCTAAGTCTAGAGTTGCACCAAGAGAATAAGTTGCCAACCGTATTAATTTCCTGCAAGCCCAAGGAGTTTATCCATGTATTAAAATCCCTAATACTGCCTAAGGATGGTGTGCTTGGACCCCTATATTCAGAAAGGGAGGTGATAGTGTTGAAATCACCAATGAAAATAGTATCTCCATTGGTGATGGGGGCTAGATCTTCCCATAAAGTCTTCCTACCTTCTCTATTTCTAAGTGCATATACAAAGACAGCATTCATATGAAAATTAAATGACAGATGCTCTATGTGCACATATAAGAATTGTTCATGGGATGCTAGTAGAGAGACTGAGATTGAGTTCGACCACATAATCCATATCTTACTGTTAAATAGAGTCAAACCATTTTGGTGATTAAGCTTCTCCTTATAAGAGTGAAATGTTGAGATGTCATGCATAGGCTCAATAATGCAAAGCAACTGAATCTTTTTAAGTCTAATGAGATTAATTAGTCTCAACATTGAAGATTCCATTCCCCTAATGTTCCAAACTAAAAAATTTACTGAGGGAAGACTAGTCATTGTTCACTAGATTTACTACTTTTAGTAGATGATCTAAGCATCATTTTGTTAATCTGGGAGAAGTAGTTAGTCCTTTTTACCTTTGGACTTACCTTGCAAAGTATCCTGACTGAGGTTGGATGGGGAAGCAGTTATGGCATGAGTGGTGTGATCAGCCTCTGTTACTTCCTCCTGGATACCAGTTAAGTCCTCCTGCTGGTCCTGTAAAATAGCAAATCTATTTCCCACTCGACCATGAGGGGAGTTAACAGTAAACTTTTGTATGTCCAAAGATAAATTATGTTTCTCCAAATGTATATCATCACTGGCATATATCCTTGGAGTAAAATTTATGTGAGCAGAGTCTTGGATTAGCTTCTTCAAAGAGTTATCAAAACTATCATTAGCATTAGGAGCAGAGGATTTGTCAGGTGTGTTATGAAGCTGTGAATGAGATAACTCAATGATAGGTGTGGATTGAGGGTTATGAGATGAGGATGGTATATCCACAGAGTCAAGGGTCTTATCCATCTCCATGAGAATTTGATCAGGTTGTTCATCAGTAAGGATCAAGGGAGGGGTATCAAATATTTTTCCAGTTGGCTGCCACAGAGCCTGATTAGTTTTCCTAATTTCTTCCTGAGGTTTAACAGTGCGGTTAGGGGGAAAAGCTCTACATTGGGCCATAGAATGACCTAGCTTCGAGCAGTGATCACAGTACAATGGGATGTCCTCATACTCAATTTGATATTTCTGATTGTTAGTGACAGATCCCAAGCGAATATGAGAGCATAATGGTTTTTGCAAATCAATTTCAACACATAACTTAATGGCCGAGGGCCTTGTGAGCATGTCAGTGGCCATGTCATTTTTTATAAAGCTCCCAATACTGTTACCGATAGATTCAATTGAAGCCGAGTTATAGTAGTATAGGGGAACCTCTCTAATGATACACCATACAGGAACTATAGGAGATTCCTTATGAATTGAGAATTCGGGGGTCCATTTTAGGAGTTTGAGTAAAATGCCACTAAAATTCCACACTCCCTTCATCCAGCAACGCTGGTAGTCATTAAGCAGTTCAAATCGAATAAGAACATGCTTATAGTCTAAAGAACCGAGTTGGTACTTACCTGAGAAACCAACAGTTCTGAAGAATTGCTCAAGTTGTTCCATGGAGCACCTTCCTTTCGTGAATTTTCCTACTAGCGCGTTTGCATAGTGGGAGGATAGTTTAGCAATCTGCTCTTCGGAATATAAGCATGCTACATCACCAAGGTGTTGGGATTTGGGTATTATCTCAGGGTTGTTGGGTAAGGTCTTGCTTAGGGGAGGTGATTTGCTCTGTAGAGCAGCGGCAAAGGATAGCTGGATTGGAGGTGTTTGGATTGGGTTACCGTTGTCAGGGATGGGAGGATTTGGAGCGGTCGCCATGACTACCCCCCAGCGCGCACGCTGGAGGAAAATCGATACCACTGATTATCCGAATCCGGATTGGGGACGATGAACTGAAGAATTGGGATTAAGGAAGAAGGAAGAAATGAAATCGCACCAGTATCGCACCTTATCGCACACAGTAACAGTAAATATTGCCGTTGACTGGTACTTTCTGAGCTAAGGCAACCGACATCTACTGTACCTATAACGTCTACAATCATGTTAAGGTAGTATTATATGCATAGTAATTCATGGAAAAATGAGTACTAACTCATTATATAAAACTAAACACAATTAGAAGCGATTGTAGTCATGAGCGCAAATAGTTGCAAAACAAAACAGAAAAAAGAGATAAATTGGTGTCATTGATATCAACAGCAGTAACTATATTATCTACAAAAAAGGCCTACAATATGTTGAAGTGAGGAAAGATATAGAATTTTTTTAAGAAACTTATTTTACATCCTTATAGAATCTGATGTTGTGAGATGAATGCGGCTGAATATTTCTAGAATTACAGAACAGAGAAAGATGCATCACAAAGTAAATAATACAGACGACATTATAATTAAGCTAAACGCATACCTGAATGTGATCAATTACTGAACGCGCGTCTTAAATGTGACGGACCTAATCATAAACCATTCTTCCCTCTTCAAACGGCCCATCTGATTCAGTTTTTGCTTGGCCATACAGAAGCATCAGGTGTATGCTTCAGTTGGGGATGAAAGATCTTGTCTATTGACACAACGATACATTTACTTCAGTTAGAACTTTACATACATGTGTTTTATGGCTAGGCATGTTGGTATTTTTCTCTTATTGAAAAGATACAAGTCACCATTAATCAAAGGATGTGATCAATCATTCAAGAAATCTCAAACGATGTAACTCCAAGTTAAATGACTCTTCATCGTCTTTAATTGTGTCCATCGGGAAGGTCAATTAACACTCTAAATAGAGGTCAAAGTGGTGGAGTTTTGCTGTAGGAAAAAATCATCCATTCACAAGAAACCATTGTGCTCTTCATCTTTTTGTTTTCAGTGTTGAAGTAGTTGGTGCAAACTATTGTCAACAAAACGTCATTTTATTCTAGTGGATATTTGTTCAGTATCATGTGCACACAAAAGGGAACAGATAAACCCTAAAAGAAACTGCAATACACGACTTGAATGTTGCCTTTATATTGTACATTTCATTCTATTCTCCAACACTTTACTTCTACTTGCCTTTGTCTTAGACTAGAAAATTCCCCAACATTCTTAAGGCTTTACTTTCTCTTGACCACAATGGAAAGCAGGGTGAAGGATCTAGCAACAAACATTGTCAAACTTGATAGGTTTGATGGTGGGAGTTTCATTCGTTGGGAGAAGAGAGTTTATTTTCTCTTGGTGACATTGAAGGTGTCCTATGTCCTCACTACGACCAAACCAAATGTTAATGCAGAAGAAGAAACATTGAAGGATCTCCGTCAGAAATAAAACTGGGAGAATGATGATGAAATCTGTAGGTGACACATTCTCAATGCTATGGGAGACAATCTCTTTGATTTGTACGACACAATGCTCACCACAAAGGAACTTTGAGACAAATTGGAGGCAAGGTACATGATAGAAGATTCTACAAGTAAGAAATTCCTTGTCTCATCTTTCTTTAACTACAAGATGGTGGACAATAGACCAGTCATGGAACAATTTGCTGAAATTGAAAGAATGCTGAATCATTTCACTCATCAAAAAATTGCTATGGATGAATCTATTATTGTTGGTACATTGATTGATAAGTTACCCCCATCACCCTCTTGGAAAGACTTCAAAAGAGATCTCAAACATAAAAAGGAAGAGATTTCCCTTGAGGGTCTGGCTAATTCTCTTCGTGTTGAAGAAGAGTTGAGAGTGCAGGAAAATTCTCAAATAAAAGAGGATTACAAAGGAAAGGATCCAGTCACAAAAATAAATGTGATTGAAGAAGGCCAAAGTAGTAAGTCAAAGAAAAGGGCTTACGATGGTGGTCATGGCAATTATCCAAACAAGAAGAAACAAGGAAAGTGTTATCATTGCAAAAAGGAGGGACACTACAAGCATGAATGTAGACTTCTCAAGAAGAAAGGTCCGAACTCTTCGCATGGAGGCAATGAGGACAAGCCTCTTGTAGCCATGATTTCAGAAATTAACATTGTTGATGAATACTTTGGTTGGTGGATTGATTCGGGTGCCACTAGTCACATATGCAAGGATAAGAGTTTCTTCAAGAACTTGCAAGGTGTGGATGATCCAAGTGTTGTAGTATACATGGGAAATTTAGCAACTGCTCTCATTAAAGGCAAAGGATAAGTTGATCTTAATTTCACATCCGGAAAAGTGATTACACTCACTAACGTATTGTATGTTCTTAAAATTAGGAAGATCTTAGTCTCCGCAGGGCTTCTCAATAAATTTGGTTTCAAACAAGTTACTAAAGCCGCTAAAATTTTAATCTCCAAGGGTGGGATGTATGTAGGAAAGGGTTACCTTTGTGGTACTATGTTCAAACTCAATGTAATGTCTATCAATAAAATGAAAGAATTGTTGCTTACTTGATTGAGTATTCTACTATTTTATGGCATAATAGATTAGGACATGTTCATCATAAAAGGATTCATGACATGATTAAATTGAATCTTTGCCTAAATGCCCTACAATTGATAATGGAAAATGTAACACTTGCATGCTAACAAAAATCACTAGACAACCATTCCCAAATATTGAAAGAAAATCAAACATGCTTGGATTGATTCATAGTGATTTATGTGTTTTGCATACAACACCATCTTTAGGAGGCAATAAGTATTTTGAAACTTTCATTGATTATTCTACAAGATATTGCCATGTTTATTTGTTGCATTTCAAAGATCAAGTCATGCAAATGTTTAATAAGTACAAACAAGAAGTTGAACTTGCATGTGATTTATCGGTTAAATGTCTTAGAACTGATAAAGGTGGCGAGTACTTTGAAAATTAATTCTTTGAGACTACGGGTATTAAACATGAGGTGACTGCTCCATATACACCACAACAAAATGGTGTGGCTGAAAGAAAAAAAATATAACATTGATGGAAATGGTTAACACCATGATGTCTACTACAGGCAGCCAAGGTTTTTGGGGAGAAGTTGTACTTATGGCTTCTTATATACTCAATAGAGTTCAAAACAAAAAGAACTCAATAACCCCTTATGAACTTTAGCATAAAACGAAGCTTAATCTCAATCATTTGAGAGTCTGGGGCTGTATAGCCATAATTAGACTTCCAGAACCAAAGAAAAGGAAGTTGGGAGAAAGAGGCGTGGATGCATCTTTATAGGCTACACAATTAATAGCAAAGCTTATAAGTTTATGGTTATTTAACCTAATGACTCTATTTCAATTAATACTATTATAGAGTCAAGAGAGGCTATATTTGATGAAACAAGGTTTACCTCTATTCCAATGAGTATTGAGAATGGTTCTAAACAAAGAAAAAATGCAGTAGATTACTCAATTGAAAAAAATGAAGTCATTGAGTTAAAAAAGAGCAAGAGAGTAACAAAGGCCATATCATTTGAATATGATTTATTACTTATCTTGTAGAAGGAACAAGAGATGAATTAAGTGATAGAATACCTCAATACTGAAACTGATCTAAAGACTTTTGATGAGGCAATGAGATCTCATGATGCTTCATTTGGAAGGAGGCAATAAATGATGAAATAGACTCAATTACGAGTAACAACACATGGATACTCAAGGACTTAATATATAATCCCCCACCCTCGGGTGTTTTCATTTAAAAAAAATGGATACTCAAGGACTTACCTCGTGGCTCCAAACCCATTGATTGTAAATGGATCTTCAATAAGAAAATGAAGGTGGATGAAACCATTGACAAGTACAAGGCAAGGCTTGTAGCCAAAGGATTCACACAGAAGCATGGCCTTGACTATTTTGATACTTACTCTCCAATGGCAAGAATGACTATGATACGGGTACTACTTTCGATAGCCGCAATTCAAAAGTGGCATATTCATCAAATGGATGTTGTTCAAAGGGTGAAGAATGATCTATGTTTTGAAGTAGAGTTCTGAGAATTATTCGAGAAGAATCAGTGTCTAAGGGTGGTACCATTGGATTCGTCACGAACCAATGATATCCACAACTTGTAAGGCGTTGTGGATAAAAACTACAAAAGACATTGTGGATAAAAAGATATCCACAACTTGTACGTGACGAATATCTTTTGAAAACGTGCCATCCAGGGTAGATTTTAGTGTTCATTTTTGAACCAACAACAAATGGCTCGGCCTTCTTTTCTTTCTTGACCATTCCATTTCTTGTTGGAGCCTTCATTTCCACGAGTTTTTCTGCAGCCACCACTGCACTTAGTATGGTCTAGACTCGTCGTCTATAAAGCTCGATATGTTCCCAACCTTGTAAGCCGCTTAAAAAAGTTGAACAACTTGTCCGACTCACCCATATCCGAAATGTCTAGCATAAGGGACATAAACTGATTAATATAATCACGAACCGAACCTGTATGCTTCAACATCCTTAGGGTCTACCACGCTATCCATGATGAACTAGTCAGCATGAATTGCTCCCGCAATGCCGTTTTCATCGTATCCCATGATGCGATTAGCATTGTTGTAGCGTCGACACTCCTAGTTCACCACCAAATCTTTGCATTACCCGCAAGATACATACATGCCACATTCACTTACTGCTCATCCGACACGTTGGCTATTTTCAAATACTGCTCAAGATCCAAAAAAATTTCTCCAATACTTTTGCACACACTGAGTCCCATCATAGGTTCTCAGTTAAGGGACATTGAACGTATTCACCTGCCCGGGGTTCGTCTCGGACTGACGACCCTTTAAAGCCAACTTCAGCAAAAAAAATTCACTTTCTGTTACCTCCAACCATCGCAACTCCTCACTCGGTCCATCCTCAACGGTTTTGCCTTTAACGAGACATTGCAGATTGTGAACATTCTCGTGCAAAAACTTGATCGCCTCCTTCAGAGTTGGATTAAAGCTGCCAATTTTAACACCTTCAATCTGTCCCCTCAGTGCTAAGACATGAGTATCAAGCACCGTCTTAGTGTCTCACACTCAATTTCCACAGCACTAATCCGCTCTGCCTGAGTCACCATCTTCCCACCATAATTATGTTTGCAGCAGAGTGATCACATGAACCTGGCTCTGATACCAAATTGTTACGACTAAATTTCTTTAACCGTAAGCCCGCGGAACACTTAAGTAAATACGTTCCTAGAATGGAACTTTCAAACTTAAGCAATGAACAAGAAACTTTGAGAACCCAAGTTTTATTTATCAAACCATGGTACAAGGTTTCCCAAACAATTTAAGGCTAACCCAGCTAACCAAAGATCAACACAGGTACTAAGAATTTAACAAACTAGTACAACACATGCTTTCGGTCATGCCGCCCATCTCACTTTTCCAACCCGCATGCTAACTATTTATAGAACCCTTCTAAACCAAACACTTGCATGTTTTCATGTTGAACGATTACAACAGCCGACTTTGGAGGGGTGGTTACATTTTCCTTCACGAGGTTCGTTGGCTAGACGATTACTTCGAGACTTGTACATGTATATCCCATACTCTGCACATTTGCATCAACCGTCGCATCTTTTACACATTAACAACCTCCAAGTTACAACTATCGCTCACACCAACCGTCACATCATTCCTATCTCCACAACCCAACTCTCGGCACTTCCCCAGCATGCCGCATTTGTGCCTCGCACAAGCCCAAGTATAGAGTGATTATGCCCCACTCTTGGCGCCATCTGTTAGTCTCACATACTCATCCCTTTAGCTCTGCGCTTGAATCCACAAGTGTTTGGCTCTTAGCCCCGCGTCATCCTTTCCTTTGCTTGCCAACCTTTCATGTCGAGTCTTCCCTTACTTGCATCACTTGGCAGCCTTCCATGCCAATTGATGCTAAGCACCAAGCCGACTTCCTGTGCCAACTTTCTTGCACATCCGAGTCCACGAAAGGCCGCAGTTTTCACAGTCACTTTGATGTGTCCATTTTAGATGGTTATTTTAGGGTTTTTAGGATTAGGTTTTGGACAATTTTGTGCTCTAAATGTGGCATTTTGCCTTGAAATCATTTAAGGAGGGATAAAAGCGACTTTGGCGTTTTTATCACTTTTTAGATGATTTTGTGTGACGAGGTGATTTGTTTGAAGACTTTGAAGATTTGAAGACTTTGAAAGATATCTTTGAAGATTTGAAGAATTACATTTGGGCTTTTTGAAGATATGAAGAAGTGAAGAGGTGAAGAAAGGAGAGCAAAGCAACGGGTGAAAGATGGTCCGGGGTTATCAGAATTTTCAGAGAAGAATCAGCCTTCAAGAGTGGCACCATTGGATTCCTCTTCTCGAGCACTATAAAATCGACTATAAGAACTCCCGAAACGGATCAACGGTTCACCCGGAGGAAGCAAAACAAAACAGCAAGGCTGAGTTACTGATTTGGTCGCGAGTCGCGACCAAGCTCGTCGCGACTCGCGACGAAGGCTTAAAATCAGCCCTGCAACAGCATTTTTCTCCCTTTTTCTTCCCACTATAAATACCTCTTCGCCCTCTTCTTTCCATAGCTTTTGGCCCCTGTTCTTGGGCCAAAACCCTAGCTTTTCTCTTCTTGTTTTCTTAGTTTTTATGTGTTTTCTTGTTCTAGAGTAGTTTTTGTACTTGGGAGCAAGGATTGAAGCTTCCATTTCTATGTAGTAAGGATCATTTCTATCTATCTATTTGGTGTTTTTGCTATTGTGCTCTTATTGTGCTTGAATGATGATTGTTGATGCTATTGATGTTATTGGTAGCTTGAGGATACAAATTGCTTGATTGATTGCTTGTTAGGGTTGGAAGGAATTAGCTACTCTTTCCCTCTTTTAATTAGGAATCCAAAGCATGAGTTAGAGCTTCTAAATGATATTGATGTGTTGATGATGTGCTAGACGAATGTGATTGATGTTGAACTCTTCGTCATGTTCGTTTGTGTAGCAAACGAGAGAGTTATATGCTCCTGGATGAATGTGCGTTGCACGTTCATCCAATCTCGTGTAATTGCATGAATTGGTTTAATGCTTAGTCACGGTGTAGTGGCCATAGGCATTGCCAAGCTTGTTGGTCCTTCGTGCTAAATGCCACCAATGACACCTTGAGTCGTGGTCGCGACTCGGGAGTCATTGGTGAGGTTTGACGAGAGATGTCGAACTCACTCTCGCAAACTACGAACTAAGAAGGATAGGAGTTTAGTCTCCACGACAAGTAGTTGAAGTAGCAAATAGATGGCTTTTACTCTTTCTTGAAGCATTTGTTATTTAGCATGTATGTACTCTTGATGGTGTGTTTCACTTCGTGTGTGCCATGAGTTTTTTGAGCATAGGGAGTGCTTGTATGTTTGAATTGTTTAGGTGTTAGGAACGTGACGAATTCCGTAGCGCCTTTTGCATAAAGATGTATGAGCATGAACTTAGAACTCCTTGTGATGTATGTGTTGTGATCCTTGCTAGATGGGTATGTGAATGTTGAGTCATGTATGCTATATGATGGAATGAGTGAATGATTCAATGACCTACGTATGATTTGGAAGTGGATATCCCTTGCCCCCAAGGCATTTTATCTTTGTAGTTTAAAACCCCTTTTCTTTAGTTTTGTTTGATGATTAGCATAGTCACTTGACGTTGCTAGTTATCTCGTCTTTTTATCTTTGTTAACTTAGGAAACCAACCAACCAACCCCCCCCCCCCCCCCTTTACTTGCTTTTATGTGTGTGTATATATAGTTACTCCTAGCCTAGTATCAACCATTTGTGCTTGATTGCTTAGGAAGATCCCTCTTCTCATTGGACGACCCCGATTTGCCGCTATCTACCTAGTTGTAGAAAGTAAGCATTTAGGGCTTATAAATTATCTTTTGCACGGTGGGCGCGACGACCGCCCGCCCGTCACACTTGTTTACAAGACACTGATCCATCTTTCGTTAGGCCACACCCTGCCATCTCGCCCGTCCCAGAATAGAGCTTTGAAAAGGCCTAACAGTAGGCAACTATCCTACATTGAATGTTGATAGGGAAGAAATTTAAATAAGGCATCACCAGCACTAGGGCTTTGCAATCCATCGAGTTATCATGAATCATCGAAGCAATGGGCGAACCCACATCGACCTTTAATCCAATAAATGCATCCCTTCCAAAAGTAGGGGTTTGTTGCACGTATTAGCTCTAGAATTACTACGGTTATCCGAGTAGCAAGATACCATCAAACAAACTATAATTAATTTAATGAGCCATTCACAGTTTCACATTCTGAATTTGTTCATACTTACACATGCATGGCTTAATCTTTGAGACAAACACATGACTACTGGGAAGGATCAACCAGATAGTATTCCTCACGGACATCGAGGCATGTGGTGGTTAGGCCAGCGCACTATCGAACATTGTTTGGATGTTTTATAATCGTGTGGGTAGATAAAGGTCGTAGACCCTTCTAGCCCCCAACATTTTCTAAATCCCAGAGCATGAACAAAGAAACATGGGCCTCGATAGAAATGTTTGAGACATGAGTCGAGGATCACAATATCTCGCTTTGTTGTACACCCGCAATCACCAATGAGGGTGACATGGGGTGAACGTCTGCAACATTGTCGAGCTAATTCCATCATGTAGGTATGCAACACTATAAACCAAGGGGACAGCCTAGGCTAGCCGGACTTGTGCCTAAAATTGAAGAGGAATACATATACGATCATCGCTGCATGAGACATGGATCCAACCGAAACATACTATCCAAACACCACTCATATGTCCATTCGTACACAAAAAGAAGCCATGCAGCCCGTACCACCTAGAGGAGTCTGCCGATCGCTCAAACATACACGAGTCCTTAGTTCTCTGTAGAACGTGAAAATTCAATCGTAACTAGAAAGATACGTAATTCGGCCGAGCGTCATTCTAAAAAACAACCAAGCTCGGCCTAATTTTGAAGTTTATCCATACTAAAAAAATAATTTTATCATATCAAGATACCTTGCGGTGCCTCGAACGTACACAAATTGTTCATTTTCCATAAAACTCAAAATTTTGGGCAAGCCCGATCGGGCTCAAAAAAAAGCCTGAGGTTCGACCGAAGGTGCAGCCAGGCTACGAGTCAGATCCGAGACCAAGACGTTGACCTCAAGGCATTCGGGATCCTAAAAGGAACCATCATAGGACTTCAGTCTCTAAGGAGAATGAGTGAAAGGGCCTTGAGGAGCTCACTCTCCCTATATATGATGTACGAAAGTAATCACAAGTGCCAAGAACATATACATTTAACAGTCAAAGAAATTTCAAAACAACGGTATTTCATCAAAATCGTAGTTTTGCACCAAAACCGTAGTTTTGATTCCCAAACTACAGTTTTTTTCCCA
Organism: Rubia yunnanensis; assembly: GCA_037428765.1. NCBI lineage: Eukaryota > Viridiplantae > Streptophyta > Magnoliopsida > Gentianales > Rubiaceae > Rubia > Rubia yunnanensis. The sequence goes on along the minus strand of CM075071.1, from coordinate 24,022,750 downwards.
AACTATATATAAATTAGATAAAGTAATTATGTTTGTTGTAAAATTTAAAAATATTAATATTTAGAATAAATGTTTAAAATAAACACTTAAAATTTTAATAATAATCATATAATAAATATTTACTTAAATATTAATATTTAATATTTAAAATAATCATTTGCTAAAATACTCCAAAACTATAGTTTTGCACCGAAACCATAGTTTTGATTCCCAAACTACAGGTTTGCACCCTAAACCCTAAAGTTTTGCCCCAAACCGTAGCTTTGTGCCATGCTCCGTAGCTTTGTGCCAAGACTCTAGTTTTGCATCGAAACAGTAAAATAAATTTCATAACACTTTGTACTGAAATGAATTGAAAAGGCTTGAAAGTAATTTGGAGGTTATTGGAGATGGTATGATATTAATGAGGATGATTGGAGATGGTTGAACATGGTATTAGAAGGCATGAGATGGTTGGAGAAAGTATAAGATGTTTGATCTAAAATTTAAAAATATTAATACTTAGAATAAACACTTACAAAATTATTACTCCCTCCGTTCCAGTCATTTCTGCACAGAATTTTTCACGGTTTCCAATAAAAATGTTTGACTGTAAATATGTGTAGCTACGGACTATAATGGCACACAAAAAATTGATATTTAGAATCCACATGTTACGACGAATCTAACCATATCTCATATACTTATTCAAATATATGGTTATCAGTTCGGAATCTTTGACTAAAACAAACATATGTGCAGAATAGACTAGGATGGAGGGAGTAATATTTTAAAATAAAAATTTACTAAAATATTTATATTTAGTATTCAAAATATAAATATTAGTATTTAAAATAAATTTAATAACACTTTCAATTAAAATGAATTGAAAAGGCTTGAAAGTAGCTTGGACATTACTGGATATGGTATGATATTAATGGGGATGATTGGAGATGGTTGGAGATGGTTGGAAATGGCATGAGATGGTTGGACACATTATGATATGGTTGGACATGGCATGAGATAGTTGGACATGGTATGAGATGTTTGATATAAATTTTAAAATATTAATATTCAAAGTAAATATTTTTAAAAAATATTTAAAATAAACACTTACAAAATTATTAATATTTATAACAAATATTTACTTAGATATTAATATTTAAAATAAATTTCATAACACTTTGCACTGAAATGGATTGAAAATAGTTCAAAGTAGCTTGAACATTATTGGAGATGGTGTGATATTATTGGAGATGATTGGAAATGGTATGAGATGGTTGAAAATGGTATGAGATGGTTAGAGATGGAATATGAGATGGTTGGAGATGGTATGTGATGTTTAATCTAAAATTTTTAATTTTTAACTTTTCATATAAATATTTAAAAACAGACAAGTACAAAATTATTCATATTCACAATAAATATTTACTAAATTATTAATATTTAATATTTAAATTAATTATTTACAAAAGTTTTAAAATTAAAATAAAATATTTATTAAAATACTAAAAACCACAGTTTTGTTCCAAAACCGTAGTTTTGATTCCCAAACTACAGTTTTTGCGAAAACCGTAATTTTGATTTCCAAATTATAGTTTTTGCAAAAACCGTAGTTTTGATTCCCAAATACAGTTTTTTCAAAAACCGTAGTTTTGATTCTCAAACTACAATTTTTGCAAAAAACATAGTTTGGATTCCCAAACAAAAGTTCTTGCAAAAACCGTAGTTTGATTCCCAAACTAAATTTTTGCATGAAAAAAGTAATTTTGATTCCCAAACTACAGTTTTGCACAGAAATCGTAGTTTGGATTCCCAAACTAAATAAATTAAATATTGTAAATGTTTGATCTGAAATTAAACATTATAAATATGTAAAATATATATTTAAAATAAACACTTACAAAATTATTAATATTAAAAATAAATAGTAACTAAAATATGAATATTTAAAATAAACATTTGCTAAAATGTATACATTTAAAATATAATATTAATATTTAAACCACGATTAGCGTAGCTTTGTGCAAAAAGTCGTACCTTTAATTTCTAAACTACAACTTCAATACATGCCTTCATCAAACTGTCCACGTTCATATGAAGGGTTATAAATACTTGGTAATTTTTTTCTAAAACATCATTATAACCTCGGTCAGTCGAAAAGCACAAATTACACACATGCCCTCAAGAGTTAAAAAGTGGAAAGCCTCACTTATTAATCAAGTAACCATCCACGTGTGCACGATCTTTACCGGTCTAGGTGCAAGCCTCTATCTTTGAAGTGAAGTGGAGTGAATAGATGTTCTTTCAAGTACTTGGAAAAAAATTTCTAAGTACGTATCAATTAATCAAAGGGAAAATGATTAACCTCGGGCGGCGGGGAGGGGACAAAATGGGATTGGTTTTGGGAGGTTAGGGAGGGACGAATCTGAGCGACAAAGATCTGAATCTCAGAGGATCATGGCAGCAAGGCCACTCTGCCACTTACAATACCCCATCGCGTATTTAAGTCGTCTGCAAAAGATTCTACCTGCCGCTCGGTAGAATTGAAATTCAAGGAAGGTAGCCCAACGCTTCCACCGAACCAACTCAAGCCATGACACGTGCCCTTGGGGGCCGAAGGCCCCTACTACGAGTCAGCAAAAGTGCGGTGGGGAATTACATCACTCTAGCCCGAATTCTAACTTAGTGGCGTTCAGTCATAATCCAATGCATGGTAGCTTTGAGCCACTGGCTTTTCAACCAAGCACGATGACCAGTTGTGTGAATCAACGGTTCCTCTCGTACTAGGTTGAATTACTACTGCAACACTGTCAATAGTAGGGTAAAACTAAACTGTCTCTTGATGGTCTAAACCCAGCTCACGTTCCTTATTGCTTGGTGAACAATCTAACACTTAGTGAATTCTACTTCACAATGATAGGAAGAGCCAACATCGAAGAATAAAAAAGCAACGTCGCTATGAGCGCTTGGCTGCCACAAGCTAGTTATTTTTGTAGTAACTTTTCTGACACCTCTAGCTTTAAATTCCAAAGACCTAAAGGATAGTTAGGTTATACTTTCACGGTTTGTATTCGTAATAGAAATTAGAATCAAACGAGCTTTTACCCTTCTGTTCCATAGGAGATTTCTATTCTCATTGAGCTCATCTTAGGACACCTACGTTATCGTTTAACACATGAGCTGCCCCAGCCAAACTTCCCACTTGACAATGTCTTCTGCCCGGATCCACGAGCAAAAGCAAGGGTTTGGTCAAAAAGAGGGGCGATGCCCCACTTCCGTTTCATGGAACAAGTAAAATAACGTTAAAAGTTGTGGTATTTCACTTTTGCCTTTCGGCTCCCACTTATTCTACACCTCTCAAGTCATTTCACAAAGTCGGACTAGATTCAAGCTCAATAGGGTCTTCTTTCCCCAATGATTCTACCAAACTCGTTCCCTTGGTTGTGGTTTCACTGGATAGTAGAATGGGACAGTGGGAATCTTGTTAATTCATTCATAAATGTCACTAATTAGATGACGAGGCATTTGGCTACCTTAAGAGAGTCATAGTTACTCACGCTGTTTACCCGAGCTTGATTTAATTTCTTCACTTTGACATTCAGAGCACTGGGCAAAAATCACATTGCGTTAACATCCGCAGGGACCATCGGAATGCTTTGTTTTAATTAAACGGTTGATTCCCTTTGTTTGTACCATTTTTGAGTTGATTATTGAGCGCACGAGGAAGGCCTCTCTTGGAACCGTTCCCAATCTTTCCCCCGGTCAGCACTCGGTGACCCACTCTCACCAAGTGAGCAACTTGAGTAGTACCCTGACAGCCGACGGGTTCGAGACTGGACCCCCGTGCCCAGCCCTCAGAGCCAATCCTTTTCCCGAGGTTACGGATCCATTTTGCCTACTTCCTTTGCATACATTGTTCCATCGACCAGAGGTTGTTTACCTTGGAAACCTGATGGGGTTATGAGTATGACTGGGCGTGGATAGCACTCGGTCCTCCAGATTTCAAGGGTCACCGGGGGCACACCGGACACCATGCGACGTGCGGTGCTATTCCAGCTGTTGGATCCTACCTCTGGCTGAGCCGTTTCCAGGTTGGGTAGGCTGTTAAATAGAAAAGATAACTCTTCCCAAGGCCCCCACCAACGTCTTCAGACTTCCTAATGTTATTGTCAACCACCACGTCCTGGTTTAGGAATTTTAACCTGATTCCCTTTCGGCGTACGCGCTCAATGCGCTATCTTTCGGGTTTTCCCTGACCCTTAGGATCGACTAACTCATGTACAAGTTCCGTTCACATGGAACATTTCCCCTCTTTGGCCTTTAAAGTTCTCATTCGAATATTTACTACTACCACCAAGATTTGCACCAACGGCCGCTCGCACCTGGGCTCTCGCCCTAGGTTTTACAGCGATCGCCACACCTTCCTACTCATTGAGACCTGGCTCTTGCCCTAACGGCTGGGTATAGGTCGCGCGCTTGAGTACCATCCATTTTCAAGGCTAGTTGATTCGACATGTGAGTTGTTACACACTCCTTAGCGAATTTGGACTTCCATGATCACAGTCTTGCTGTCTTAATCGACCAAAACCCCTTTGTGGTGTCTAGGTTAGCATGCAGTTGGGCATCGTAACCCGGCTTCTGGTTTATCCCGCATCACCAATTCTGCTAACCAATAATAGCCCACTCGGAGTTCTTGATTAAGCGGTGTGGCTCAATTGAGCATCCGCACCTTTCTATCCATTGAAAGTTTGAGAATAAGTTGAGGGTGTTACACCCCCAATGCCTCTAATCATTAGATTTGCCTAATAGAACTCACACACAAGCTCCAGCTATCCTAAGGGAAACTTCGGAGGGAACCAGCTACTAGATGGTTTGATTAGTCTTTCTCCCCTATACCCAAGTCAGATGAACAATTTGCACGTGAGTAAAGCTTTGAGCCTCAACCAGAGTTTCCTCTAGCTTTGCCCTGCTCAGGCATAGTTCACCATCTTTTGGGTCCTGACAGGTATGCTCACACTCAAATCCTTCTCAGAAGATTAAGGTCAGTCGATGGTGCACCCCACAGGGGGGATCCCGCCAGTCAGCTTCCTTACGCCTTCGAGTTTACTCGCCCATTGAATCGCACACATTTCAGACTCCTTGGTTCGTGTTTCAAGACGGGTCAGATAAGGAGCCCACATGCCAGCACCGGTAGCATGTAGATGTTGGAGCACGTTGTACAGTGCATGCTGCCACTCCTCGATCTCCTACACATCCACTCGGCCACAAAGGGCATCTGGATTTTGCCACCCGGACAATCTGTGTTAGTCCACACCTTGAGCTAATCAGCGAATCATTGCGAGATGTTTCACATTCGACCGGGGTGCATAACCAGCCTCCATCCGCTTCCCTCCCGAAAATTTCAAGCACTCTTTAACTCTCTTTTCAAAGTCATTTTCATCTTTCCCTTGCAGTACTTGTTTGTTATGGGTCTCTTGCTCGTATTTAGCCTTGGACATAATTTACTGCCCAATTAGGGATACATTCACAAACAACCCAACTCTCCGACAGCATCTCATGTGCAACAGGGTTCGGGCGATATGGGACTTTCACCCTCTCCAGTACCCCGTTCCAGGGGACTTGGGCCCGGTCCACCGCTGATGATGCTTCTCCAAGCTACAATTCGAATGGCAGGGCCACCCAATTCTAAGCTTGGACTGTTACCGTTTCGCTCACTGTTACTAATGGAATCCTTGTTAGTTTCTTTTCCTCCGCTTATTGATATGCTTAAACTCATCGGGTAGACCCTCCTAACCTGGGGTTGTGGTCGAAGCCCCCGAGGGGCACTAGGGTCGTTCCTCCTGCACCACTGAGGGGCCATCACGGTTTTTTCAGAGAGAATAAACTAGTCAAACCACCTTAAGTCGTGATGTCCCATGTCTGGGGACTCGCATTTGGGCCAGCCATGCCACTAGGGAATAGGAGACCAATATTTTTTGCCTCGTTGTCAACATCCCGGAGGACGAGGATGGTTGGTGATGAGATGTGTGGTGCCCGGGTAGACGTGCACTTGGTCGGATGGCTTCATAACTTGTGTTTAAAAACTTGATGATTCACGGGATTCTGCAATTCACACCAAGTATCACCTTTTGCTACGTTCTTCATCAATGCGAGAGCCTAGATATCTATTTCTAAGAGTCGTGTTGGTTACATTTCAGATGTCGGAGGATCTCGCCGTGGAAGCTGCGGGGAACGCTGCCAGATCTATTCTAAGTAGTCCTTGGCACTTTTCATGCCAAGAGTTAGGGTTCGATGCATTTCACCAGTAGCCAGGGTTTTCCTCACCCTCCAGCTCCCTACAGTTTTTAAGCACATGTTCGTGGTCATTTGCAAAATTTGACAATGATCCTTCCATAGGTTCACCTACGGAAACCTTGTTACGACTTCTCCTTCCTCTAAATGATAAGGTTCAATGGACTTCTTTCAATGTCGCGGGCGACGAACATCTCACGCTAGTGCAATCCAAACATTTCACTGGACCATTTAATCGGTAGGAGCAATGGGTAGTGTGTATAAAGGGCAAGGACGTAGTCAACACAAGCTGATGACTCACGCTTACTAGGAATTCCTCGTCTAAGACCAACAATTGCAATGATCTATCCCCATCACGATGAAATTTCAAAGATTACCCGGACCCATCAGTCAAGGCTATAGACACGTTGAATACATCAGTGTAGCACACGTACGACCCAGAATATCTAAGGGCATCACACACCTGTTATTGCCTCAAACTTCCGCAGCCTAAAAGGTCGTAGTCCCTCTAAGAAGCTAGATGTGAAGGGATTCCTCTGCATAGCTAGTTAGCAGGCTGAGGTCTTGTTGTGCAAACTAGCCGTCGTCGAGCTCAGAACCCGCAGAAAGAAAAGAAGAATAAGAGGGATCGGAGCAGCGGTCTCTCAGGTCATCATGTTCCCTATAGCTTGCGTTTGTTTGATTCACGAATTTTTGAGATCTACAACTCGAAAGCATCACCAATTTTGCAAGATCCATAGCTTGCGGTTGTTTGACTTGCAAGATCTAAAGATTGCAAATGTTGAGAGGAATGCAGGATCCATAACCCGTTGTTAAAATTTGTTTGTCAAGTCTTGGTAAAAAATAGAAAGAATAGGAAGTGTAGTCATGGTCCAGCAAAGTGGGTCATTATATTAAATATGTACGATGGCGATAGGAAACACTGATTCTAAAGCAAAAAAAAGGATAATGTCCTTGTGTCTATACAGGTAGCTGCCTGCTATTTTTCTTTTAGACATAAAACCTCCTTAAGTTAGTCACATGTTACGTGTTTAGGACTGTTGTGACATCCATTCTTCCCAACTCATAATTGTTAGACTTATGAGCCTTCATACTTTGTATGGTCCTTCCCACTTTGGACATATTATTCCACGCTCTTTCGCAAGGCTAGCCTTGTTCTTCCTTAGCACCAGATCCCCAATCTGAAATTGTCTTTCCTTCACTTTTTGATTGTATGCTCTTGCCACTCTTTCTTTATATTTAGCTTCTGTGATACTTGTCAAGTTCCTTTGCTCCTCTAGTTTGTCCAGCTCTAGCTTCAGCGCATCTGGATTGTCTATCTCTTTATGCTTATCCTAATGCTTGAATTTCCAATTTCCACGGGTATGACTGCTTCATGATACACCAAAGCGTAGGGCATCTTCCCTGTTGGCTATCGGATGGTTGTTCTATACGACCATAGTGTGTTCGGTAACTCATCCACCCATCATATTTGCTTTCCTTCCAATCGCTTTTGTATCCCCTGAACTATGGTCATGTTTGTCACCTCCACTTGGCCATTAGCTTGAGGATGTGCCATGGAGGTCAACTTATGAGTAATTCTAAGCCTCGAACCCCAGACAGTAAATGCCACACTTGTGAATTGTGTGTCGTTATCCATAACAATAGTCTACGGTACCCCAAAGTGGCACACGATGTTTTGTCATACAAATTTTCTAGTGGATTCGGCTGTAATACATCCTAATGGCTTAGCTTTGACCCACGTTATGAAGTAATCAATCACTACAATGAGGAACTTAGTGTTGTTTTCTCCTCTTGGGAATGGTCTTACTAAGTCTATCCCTCACTTGTCGAATGGCCAGGCTCAGTAGATTTTTGTCAAAGTTGATTGTGGTCTATGCAACATCGAAGCATTGATTTGGCAGCTCCTACATTATAGAATGAAGTTGTGTGCATCATTGAACATAGTCAGCCAGTAGTACCCTGCTCTGATTATCTTTCTAGCTATCGTTCTCGCTCCTTGGTGCGTTCCACATAAGCCTTCATGAACCTCTTTTAAGAACTCAGTCATCTTTGTTGGACCAACACATTTTATCCATGGTGACAAGAAAATTTTTTTGTACAACATTTCATTTTTGTAAGCGTAATTAGAGGAATGTAATTTTAACTTTCTAGCCTCCACCTTATCTTCTGGCAACGTCTCTTTCTCTCTAAAACACTTCTTCTTCCAGCTCATTTTCCCTCTTTTGAACCCTAGTTTTCCACCATTTTTATCTTTGTCTTAGCTTTGATTATGTATGAATTTTTTTTGGAAATTAGCATGGATTTTAGTAGCTAAATCTAGTTCTTAGGAGCAATTGACTAAGGCTTCCAAGCCCATGTCTTAAGAACAAGTTGTATCCTATTTAATACTCTTACTACTATGCATTCATGGAGCATTAAATGTGTTTTTTAATGTTATTAATGTTCTTGAAAGCTTGAGTATATATAGTACTTGTATGATATGATTTTTAGGGTTTGGGGAAATGGGTTGATTTCCCCTTTTCTTGATAGGAAATCCAAGAGTATGAGTTAGAGCTTTTGATTGTGTTCATGGATTGATAATTTCTAGATAAATATGATAATTTTGAACTCTTTGTCATGTTTGTTCCCTGAATTAAATGAGATAAGTCTATGAATGTTGAACATTCTTGACAAATCTTAAGTAAGTGCATAGATTGCTTAAATGCTTAGACACAGTGTAGTGTTTATAAGTGTTTCCAAGCTTGTTGATTCTTCGTGTTAAACACCATCAATGGGATACTTTTAGTCGTGTTTCGACTAAGGGAGCCATTGGTGAGGTTTGACAAAAAGAAGTCGAATTCACTCTTGTAAACTACTATCTAAGAATGATAGAAGTTTAGTCTTAAGAACAAGTAGTGAAAGTAATAAATAGGTTGCATGTTCAATGATAGATAAGAGGCTTGGAAGTGGAATTCAATTGCGCCCAAGGTTCCGTAACTCGTGTTTTAGATCTTATTCTCTTAGTTTGTTGCCTACTTCCTAGTTCTATCTTGTTTGCTGGTTAACTTGTCTTTAAATTTGGTAACTTAGGAAAAACCAACCAACCAACCAACCAACCCACCCACCCAACCCCCCCCCCCCTTTACATGATTTTTTATATGTATCTATATTTGTCTATGCCTAGTATGTTTTCCACTATATATGTTTAAACACTTGGAAAGATCCCTCTTCTCATGGACGACCCCGACTTGCCATTATGTACTTAATTGTAGATAGGAAGAATTTAGGGCTTAAAAATAGTAAATTTGAGAGGTACAACGATGACCTCCCAAATTTCGGTGTCGTTGTCGGGGAAGAGGCATTTATTTTTAAGTGTTTGGGCATATTTGGTTGCATATTAGCTAGTTGTTTTTATTTTCCACTTCTTGGTGGTTTTTTCTGTTCAGAGTAGGTATTGCTTGAGTTCTTGGAGAACTTTTATCCAGAATCCTTGAAATATGATTCCAGACTTTTGAAAAAAAAATTAAAATGGAACGCCTCACCTTGAGGGAACTTATGATGAGAAGAGAGGCTCAACAAGCAAGGCTATGTAGGATGTGTCATTCCGACCATCCTACTGAATCTTTCTATTTGTTGAGAGAGGAGCATTATGAGGGGGAAACAACCCTTGGTTTCCAAAACCAAGGGTATTATAAATAGTGCTACCAACAGGTAGGAGATGTTGGTTTTCAAGGGCAAGAAACCCAAGAGTGGTATCCATGCCGCAATTCTTACAATCCCGAATTGAGTTGTAATCTGGATTGGTGGTATGAGATTGAGCCAAAAAACCAACAATACGAGTAAAATAGTTTGCCATCACCACCTTATACCATACCCCAAAACCAAGCCCAACAAGGAAGTTCAAGTTTAACACGTGAGGAAGCCATGAATCCAATAGCAAACTTGAACAACTTGACAAGTGAGGAAATGGACACTCGACTCTCCTCTAGTGTTGAGGCTATTAAGGGGCATGCGAGGAGTATATTGGAAGCGTTGACCCGAATAGAAGCTCGTGATTCTGAAAATACACCATCCCAAGTCAAACTTGAGGATTCGGTGAGTGAGGTCACCATGGGAAATGAGTTTGAGTTCGAAGGGGATGAGGAGTTGGTTGTTGAGGATGAAAAAACAGAGGAAGGGGTAATTGTTCTACATTCATTAGCATCGTCACCCCTTCCCCCACCTAGTGAACCGACTCTACCATTTTTGAATGTTTTGAGGGAGATAACGGAGGAGCCAAAAGATTATCCCAAGCCTCTTAACCACCCAAATCCCTTTGAACCATCTCCACCTCCACAAAACTTTCCTCTTTAAAGTTTTGTACCCCCACCTCTCTATTTTTTGATGTTCATGGTGAAGGAGTTCAAGCCTTCACCATATGGATAACATTAGGGTCATGCCAACGACCTTAAACATATAGAGCTATGTCTTGCCAACAATGTAAATAAATTTGGTTTTTATTTTAATTTTTGTTGATTAATATTTGTTATTTTGTTTTGTTCTTTTTACGGTGTGTTTTTTTGTGATCTTGTAGCAATTCAAAGAACATGGAGCTAGATATGTGAATGAAAGAAGACATGGAGAAAGGAGGAAATTCTTCGACATTTGGTAATGTTTTAGTTTTTCTAAGTACTAGGCAGGGTCATCCGCCGCACGGTGCGATGGTGTCCATCGCACGGTGCGACTAAATTAGAAAAACTTTGGACAGTTTATGCTTTCAGGTGAAACTTTGCACAGCGTGTGATGAAATAATCGCACATCATGAAGTTCCATCGCATGGTGTGATGGTTTCATTGCACGGTGCAACAAAATCATAATGTTTTTTTATTTATTGGGCTTACAGATAGAACATTTCATGACATGCGATGAAAATCGTCACACGTCAGGAAGATCCATCGCACAGTACAATGGTTTTGTCGCACGGTGTGACGAAATCAGAAAGTTTTCTGATTTACTGAGCTTAAACACTGTACAGTCCTTCCTTCTCCTCCACCAAATACTCCCAAGAACCACCAAACCTCCACTCATCTCTCCACCATCTTACATATATAGTTATGAATATTCTTACATCTTTACAGTACCTTTGTTGATTGTAGTGTGCCGACTACATCATTGTGGTCTTGATTTCTATATTCTATAATGATGCTTAGATATTAATCGATATATGTTAGATATTTTTATTGGATAGTTTCATAGTGGTAATTGCACAAGGGATTGGTTTTTCTTTGAAAATACTATGGTTATTAACTCTTGATGCTAAACCTAGTATTACAAATCTCTATGACCTTGTGAGTTTGATGTTGTTCTCTGTGGTGTTAGTCTTGATCAAACGGCGCCAAAGAGATCGCATGTTGCTCGAGGGGTGAGTTCTTCTACGGCACTTTTGTCCCCCCCCCTCTTGCTCCGAAACCAATTTCAGAACCGATTCTATACAATTTCGGCGCCAAAGGGGTTGCGCCATATCACCAGTGACTATGTGGAGAAACGGGAGTCACTCTACCTCTTACCTTGAGTTTTATTGTTCTTGCCTTACATGTTTATATTGAGGGCAAAGTAATGTTTTAAGTGCGGAGAGGGGTTAGAGGACTCACATGCATGAAAGCTTGATTTGGAATGATTTTTGCTACTTTTGATTAGAAAAATGTGAGAAAAAGGATGAAAATTTTGAAAATAGAAAATGAAAAAATAGAGAAAAAAGTGTTTTTATAACCCTACCTAGTTGACATAAGTGCCAATATAACTTTTCAATAATTGAAAGTGCAAATATAACCCTATATAGTTAGTGAAAGTGCCAATATAATCCTATAAGCTTTAAGGATGTGCTGATATAACCCTAAAAATATTAGAAATGTGCTGATATAACCCTACAAATATTAGGAATGTGCTGATATAATCCTACAAACATTAGGAATGTGCTGATATAACCCAATACGATTGCATAATGTGCTGATATAACCCTACCTAATTTCAGCAAACTATGGCGGTCAGGTGAACTATGAGGGTAAAATTGTCCACCTAATTTTAGAGTTAACCCAAAGGGTATTTTGGTCAATTTACATAGAGTCAATGCTGGAAAATTGAGGTCAATGCCGGAAATGGGATCTGAGGGTTATATTGGCACTTTCATTAACTAGTTAGGTTTATATTGCACTAAAAATTATCATAGGGTTATATTCGCTCTTACTCAAGTAAATAGGGTTATACTGGCAGTTATCCCAAAAATATTTCAAAAGAAAACCCGCTATGTTGAAAATTTGAGGGAGAAACTTAGGCAACATTTGGGGTCCGGATAGGTCAAAACCCCGAAAGGGCGGCCTAGGTAAAAAGGAGAGGCTAAATGTGGGTGAGATGTGAACCAAAAGAAACATGATGTGTGGCTAGGATGAAAACCCAAAGGGGCTCCTAGGCAAAATGGGAGAAAGAGAGAAAAAAAAAAGAAAAAAATTGTTACTTTTCTACTCATTTGCCAGCATTGGAGTCATAAGGTTGCGATTGACATGTGGATGGATTAGGTAGCCTAACATCATAGGACTTCTTGGGATTAGGTAACTTAGCAGGTTGAAAAATGAAGTATGGTTATGCAATTCTTGATTCTTTTATACTTTATTTTGGTTGATATATTGGTATAGAGTGATGTATGTGTTTGAACCTCTCATATGCTTTTAACTTAATTTTGTGCCATTGGACCTTGGGATTATCAATTCGGGATTTAGATATGTTTCTATGGGTAGTAGTGAATTGATGAGTGGTAGGTTTGGTTAGATTTAGGAATTCGGGTTGTGTGTGAAAAATTCTCATTTGAGCTTTGGTTTTGGGATTTATGATATTGAGAGCTTGTGTGAGGATTTGATTTGGGTGAATATTAGTGTAGGATGTGGACATATGAATTTCTTTGCGTGCTTGAATCTTTTCTTACTCGAGGACGATTAAGGTTTAAGTGCGAGGAGGTTTGATGTGCCCATTTTATATAGTTATTTCAGAACTTTTTGGGTTTACTTTTGTACACTTTTGTGCTCTAGATGTGGCATCTTTCCTTGAAAGTCTCTAAGGAGAGTTAAGAGCTACTTTTATGCTTTTATTACTTTTCTAAGGGATTTTGTGTGACTAGTCAATTATTTGAAGACTTTCAAGACTACCCTTGAAGATTTGAAGACTTGCATTTGAGCTTTTGGAGACTTGAAGGATTGAATAAAAGTAAAGAAAGGAGGAATTGAGACAAAAATAAGGAAGAAATCAAAAAACCATAAACAAAAACAATCGAATCTAAGTTGTAAATAAACTAGTGGAGTATCATCGTGCGTTACGCAATACTGTTAATTAAAATATAAGATTAAGTTTTTATGTACATGTTGTGTCTTACATTTAAATTGAAAACAAATAATTTTATTTAAAATTTTAAAGTTTAGTTATCTAAGGAAAACTATATGAGATAGTTAAAAATCATTATATATTGAATACAATAAGATTTGATTATTTTAATAATATTTCGACCAAATTATGTAAAAATTAATTATTTATATGTTGAGATTAATTTTAAAAGGCTATCATAATTATATGTATATCATCACAATAAATAAAAGTAAATATCAAATGACCTTATTAGTCTCACTAACTATAAAATGTCCTTATTTAATAGTTAGTCGGTCTAAAACAAGACTTTGTCGTATATAAATAGATAAATAAATAAATAATTTATATACATATTTCTATCAAAAGTATTCTATCAATGTATGAAAAAATTTGAACATTTTGTTATTTGAAATTTTGTATTTCTTTAAATTTTCTTGAGTGATATATATATATGTACATATGTATATGTATGCATATATATATACATATATCTACACAAATATATATATATATATATATATATATATATATATGTATATATACATATATATATGTATCCCCATACAATGTAATATTGGGAAGACCCTGGATGTTCCAGGCTAGAGACATATGGTCCTCCTATCACTTGACGATGTGAATCCCAAGGATGGGGATAGCAGTCGAAAGTGGGGACCAGCCTGCGGCTAGGAGTTGCTTGGCCATAGCATTAAAAGAAGCTAGCAAGGAGGTTCGGTCAATGGAAAAATCAAACCCACAGACACGAAGCCAATGGGCGTCCGACAACGGTACTCATGGGAAAATGATATCACCTGCAATGAACGACAAGCTGGAGAATCTGTTGGACGACTACGTTGGCGTGTTTTCATGGAACACTTTTGACCTAACAGGGGTACCCAAACAACTGATGGTCCACGGGGATAAATGTGGAACCCTCCCAAAAGCCAATTAAGCAGAAAAGAAGGACGTTTGCCCCCAAAAAGGCAGAGGCCATAAAAGAGAAAGTTCATAAATTGCTTTGAGCGAAAGTTATCGAAGAAGTATTTTACCCTGAATGGATAGGAAATCCGGTGATGGTTCCCAAGCACGATGGGGCTTGGAAAATTTGCATAAACTTCACGGATCTTAACAAATGTTGACCCAATGATAGCTACCATCTACCCTCCATTGATGTGTTGGTCAAAGCAATAGAAGGAAATGAGGTGCTAGTGTTTTTTTATGTTCATAAAAGCTGCCAACCAGATACTCATGGCTGAGGAGGATAATTAGAAGACGTCATTCATAATAGATGTGGGGACATTTTGCTACAAGAAAATGATATTCGGTCTAAAGAATACAGGAGCCACCTACCAATGGCTAGTTGACAAGCTCTTCGAAAAATAGATTGGCAGAAACATTGAAATATATATATGTGAAAGACATGGTAGTCAAAAGCAAAGGCTTCGACCAGTTCTTTCTCAACCTCAAAGAAACCTTCCAGAGGCTTCAAGAGGCCAATCTAAAGCTAAACCCATCCAAATGTGTAGTTGGTGTCGGAGTAGACAAATTCTGGGGATTCATGGTTTTGGAAAGGGGGGTCGATGTGAACCCCAAGAAAATTGAATCCTTGATAAACATGAAGCTCCTCTAAATGGTCAAAGATGTCCAAAGACTAAAAGGTTCGCTATCAGCACTCAGTCGATTCCTTTCGAAGGGGGCTAAAAAACATTTTTTCCATTCTTTGATGTGCTTTGAAAAGCCAAAAACTTCAAATAGACACAAGAATGTGACAAAGCCTTCCAAGGGTTAAAGGAACACTTGCGAAGCCTGCCCATCGTGATAAAACCAAACAAGGGGGAAGATCTGTACATATACATCCCTGCATCTCCCTTAGCGTTAAGTGCAGTTCTAGTAAAGGAAAAGGACAAATCTCAACACCCAATCTACTTCGTAAACAGGGCATTCCATGGTCTGGAGACTTGATACACTGCCCTTGAAAAGTTAATATTGACCCTAGTCCATGTTGCAAGACGCCTCCGGCATACTTCCAAAATCACAAGATCATGTTACTCACCAGCCTTCCAATTAGGCAGGTGTTTCTCAAACCGGAGGCCTAGGGACAAATAATGAAATGGGCAAATAAACTGGGTGAGCACGACATCCACTTCCGCCAAGAATAGCCATCAAGGTCCAAGCCTTAGTGGATTTCATTTTGGAAACTACATAAGCAATTGTAATTGATGTTGAAAAATAATCCGAAGAAACATGGCAGTTGTACATCGATGGATCATCGCACTCCGGAGGTAGTGAGGCTGAATTCCTACTCACGAGCCCTGAAAAGAAAGACTTTCCTTATGCTCTACACTTTGACTTCAAGGCCATGAAAAACAAAGCAGAATATGAAGCACTGATTACAGGCCTTTGAATAGCCAAAGAATTGTGAGTTTGAAGGCTGGAAATATTCAGCGATTCCCAAATTGTGGTCCTTCGAGTCAAGGGGGAATATAAGGCTAGGGAAAGAAGCTTACAACATTACTTGGAAGTGATGAAACCCCTGAAGGTTTCCACCATTACACTCTCACTCAAGTCCCTCGGAAGAAAAACCACAAGGCCAATGCTCTGAGCAACTTGGCTTCGTCCGACCTGGACTTGTAATCCCAAGGGCACTTAATGGTGGAAACGCTGAGTAAACATAGCTTCAAAAATGAAGCAACGGTGATGATAGTGGAAGAATAGAACTCATAGATAATGTTTATCATTAGCTATCTTCAAGACGGTACCCTCCCAAAAGATGTCATCAAAGCAAAGAAAGTCAGGCTAAAAGCACCCAAATATGTAATCCACAAGGATGTACTTTATCATCGAGGCCATCAACAACCGCTTCTTTGATGGTAGCCCCCCACAAAGCTGATTATCTGATCTGTGAAACTCATGAAGGAGCCTACGGAAGTCACCAAGGGGCTCTCTCGATAGCTAAGAAGCTCCTTTGGGCTAGATAATACTAGCCCAAGATGTTCGATGAGGTTAACAAGCATATTCAAGCCTGCCATCAGTGCCAAAGGAATGCGACAATCACCCATATCCCCCAAGAAGAAATGATGAACATAAACAGCTCTTGGTTGTTTGACAAATAGAGGATCAATCTAGTGGGCCCTTTCCCAAAGCCCACAGGCCACTTTTGATTCTTGATTGTGGTCATGGACTACTTCACAAAGTGGGTCGAGGCCGAAGCCCTAACCGGTGTAAAAGGAAAAATGGTGACTGGTTTTTGCTGGAAGAATATCATATGTCATTTTGGGATCCCTCAAACCATCATAACTGACAATGGTACCTAGTTCGTTAATAACCCATTCAAAAGTTGGTGTAAGGAATACAAGATTTGTCAGAGAGTCACCAGAGTTTGCCATCCCCAAGCCAATGGGCAGGTGGAGGTCACAAATCAAACCATTGTCAATGGTATGCGGTTGAGGCTCAAATAGGTAGGCAAAAATTGGATCAACAAACTGCCCAACATGCTTTGGTCATTTTGAACAACAGAATCATCAGCTACGGGTGAAACCCTATACAGCCTAGTTTATAGTTCAAAGGGCATTATTTTTGCAGAGATAAAGCTTCCCACCTTCCAAATTTTTGGGATAAGCAATGAATGCCAAGAGGTCAATGATAAGCAGTGCCATTTAGATTTGGACATTCTCAAAAATAAAAGAGAATGCATCTCTCCACGAAGCCAAAGTCAAAGAAAGGGTCAAGCGGTATCATGACCAGAGGATTTGAAAGGTCCAGTTTTCCCTAGGAGAATTTGTAATGAGGAGGAATGAAAAAGGACAAAAAGAGCCAGAGGGAAGTTATCAGCAAACTAGGAATGATCCTAGTTGAAGCTTGCCCTAGAGGAAGTTACGTGTTAGAAACCCCATAAGGTTAACCGATTCTGTGTAGATGGAATGTTCTGAACCGTATGAGGTATTATTATTCCACAAAATTCTAGTAGACTTGGTGAGGCCAGAAATTAGCCGGCCCTAAAGTAGCTATGGGTTGGAGGATACCCTCGACTAAATAGTGATGTAAGTCGATAGGGTTCCTTTTTTCTATTAATTTTCTATTGAAGTGTGTTTTTTATAATCATTTATTATTCCTAAGAGTTAAAACACACATTACCACGAGGAAAATTCCCCCACTCTCCTCAAATCGGAGCACTAAACATTCGAAGGGCTAACACAGCCCATCGAACACCTTGGGGATAAAATCCCCTTAATGTACATAAAGCGCTTAATAGACAGACCTTGTAAACGTTTGAAGGGCCAACACAGCCCATCGAACACTTTGGGGATAAAATCCCCTTAATGTGCCTCAAGTGCTCAAGGCACGGACCTTGTAAACATTCGAAGGGCAAACACAGCCCATCGAACACTTTGGGGATAAAATCCCCTTAATGCACATCAAGTGCTCAAGGAACAAGCCTTGTAAATGTTTGGAGGGCCAACACAGCCCATCAAACACTTTGGGGATAAAATACCCTTAACGAGCATCAAGCACTCAAGGCATAGACCTTGAAAATGTTCGAAGGGCTAACACATCCCATCGAACACTTTAGGGATAAAGTCACCTTAATAAACATAAAATTCTCAAGGCATGGACCTTGTAAACATTCGAAGGGCTAACACAGCCCATCGAAAAGCTTTGGGGATGAAATCCCCTTAATGTGCATCAAGCGCTCAAGGCATGGACCTTGTAAACGCTTGAAGGGCCAACATAGTCCATCGAACACTTTGGGGATAAAATCACCTTAATGCATATCAAGCGCTCAAGGCACAAACCTTGTAAATGTTCAAAAGGCCAACAGAGCCCATCGAACATTTTTGGGGCTAAGATCCCATTAACATGCATCAAGAGCCCAAGACACAGACCTTGTAAACGTTCGAAGGACCAATACAGCCCATCAAATGCTTTAGGGTTAAGATCCCCTTAATGCGCATCAAGTGTACATGGCACAGACCTTGTAAATGTTCGAAGGGCCAGCAAAGTCCATCGAAAATTTTGGGGATAAAATCCTTAAAAGGAAAAGAAAGAGTTGAAACACTCAAGTCTGTTAGAAGGGTTAATCCCTCTCACAAGAAAACTTTTTGAATGCTCAAAAAAATATGGGGCAAAAATTTTATTCCAATTGTACAAAAGGCCACAATGGCTTACAAGTAAAATGATAGAATTACAATAACTATCTACATACAGCTAAGGGAAAATTATTACAAAGGGAAGTGAAACTTTTATTCACCCAAGTTCCCGGCCTCTAGTCCTCGAGCAAGGTTTAGGATCTGCGGGACAAGCCTTGAGGTCTTTGAATCAGAGGTACATCATCGGCTTTCTACGTATTAAGAGAGGCTGCTCAGTCTCAGCCAGTAATGCCGCCCCCTCTGCTAGACGAAGGGCTTCCGGTGGAAGTAAGGCCACCCCTCTCTCGGCCAGAGGCACCAGCTTGGTTACTTTCTGGTTTAACCCTTGAAATCGGTGCCCGGGAGGTACATATCAAGAGCGAGAAGGTTCTACCTAGGAGGGATCCGACTACGAGGTAGAAACCCAAGTGAAAGACCTAAGCGAGATAGGATGGACCCCCCCCCCCAAATTCCACAAGAAATCCCTGAGGCCCTACTCTCTGTGGGGTTAGGAACCCCGCTCCTTCTCGGGGAAGCATGGGAGCTCGAAGCCTCACTCTTATTCTTCTTATTTTTCCGTACATCTTTTAGGCATCTCAGTACTTGGGATCCCCCATGATGTGTTTTCTCTCCATGATGTTGATGTCTCTTGAAGAAATACTTCAAAGGCTTCAACTAAAGGTGCTTCAACGGTCCCAAGTTGGAGTCCGTACGCTCGAAGACTATTAGCAGTTGTTATATAGGTCTGATACAACTCAGCGTGGTCTTTCTTAACCTTTTCCTTGTCTTTAAAAGAAATTGCAATAATTTCTTAATTATCACTGATGGTCCACTCTAAGGTAGGAATTATACATTGTTTGTACTCCCTATTCCATTTCTTCCACAATTCTACTTTATCCTTGGCAGAGGTAAGGGCCACAGGAGCCACTTCTAAGATCTCTCGATACCTTTAGATCTCGCGAAGATAGTGCTTGATGGCCTCGGGATGATGCCCCCCCAGAAGCCTTTTAAGACTTGGCAACAGTGATGTACTCACACATTGAGCTAAATCCAGCTTTGGTGGTAATCTCTTCAAGGACCTTGTTGTGCCGAGATTCAAGGAGGCGATAATCCTACGAGAGCCCATCCTTAGTTATGGTAAGAAGGTCCCTTTTCTCTCGCAGATGGCTAAGTTATTCAAGAAGTTCTTTTTGCCTCTCGTTAAGACCACTACGCCAAAGGCTAAGTTCCTCGTGGGAAGCTCGAAGCTCTTCTTCGACCCAGACGGATTTGTACCAGAATTAAGAAGCCTCAATTTGGTGCTCAAATGCCCACTCATCAATCCTGTGATACCATTCTTTCATGACTTGGAAAAAGAAGTCAAAGACGGTACTCTTTTGTAGTTGGAGAGGGCGCTAAGGTACCAAATCTAGAATCTACAAGTAACAAAAAAGTAAAAACATGTAAGTAAAGAAACTAAGACATTCATTAATAGTGAAAAATTAGGAAGTACATTCGAACCCCTGAAATAGAAATAACTCATACATTTTTCCCTACGCTACAATCTGCCTAGGTAGAGCTCGAATGGGTAAGCCTGCGTTGGGACTTTGGAAAGGTCAAAATGCCCAGTTCGCTCCATTTCTTGTCTTCATCCACCTCCACATGGTGGATCTCTTCCACCGAAAAGAATTTTCTGGAGGCCTTGAAGCGATCAAGCAGCATGAGTTTGATACCCCCATCCTGGACGGACTTTCACCAGAGATGGTTCAGCCGCTCTGGCTCGGTGTTGTTTTTGTGTACATCCAACATTGTTGAATATTTGGCGGGGATGTCCTTGCAAATAAAGTGGGATTCCGAGTGACCCTCAACAAGACTTTGGACGGGGATGAGAAGAAGTCTTGAAACCCCTGGGTCTTCGCGAGCTTATTGGTGTAGGCCTCGAAAACAAAGACCTGCTGCTTGGGAGAATAAAGGCTGGCCAATTTAGCATTTTTGCTGGCCATGGTTTCAATGGACGCATAGGCCTCCGATGGCTTAGTTTTGAGCTCCTTGAAATGGCACTTTCGAGGCCCATCTTTTCCAATACCTCTTTGTGTTGGAAGTTATCCCTATCAGTTCTGCCTCATGATCTGAGGCTACTCTATTCAGTTTTGCCTCATGATCGAAGGTCACTTTCTCCAGCTCCACCTTGTAGTCAGAAACAGCCTTCTTCAACTCTTCCTCGAGCTCACTCACTCTGGCCTGATGAGCCTAGGACTTGGTAGTAGCCACTTGGGCTTCCTTGGCCTTCACTGCAAAATTCTAGAAAATGGAGTCTAGATCAATCAAGATGATAGCCGCCTCCGGAAAAGAAGCTAGAGCAGGATCAATCACACTCAAAGGGGTGAGGTTACCCTCCCACAAAATATCCTAGCCTGGGACTTAAAATTCTAAGATCCGCTGGCTTGGGATTCGATGACGATGTCCTCATCAGTCCGTTGTCTCTGGGGGGAAGGGGTATGTAAAGAAGCGCTCTCCCAATGCTGCTTGTTATCGTCAAGTTACTAGGGGCCACCAGATAGACCTCTGAATGGGGGTCTGTTTGAATCAATGCATGGACCAGGGGTTATGGGTGAACCCCCAGATAGGTTTCCTAAAAAACCATCTCTTTTTCCTCCTAATTTCCAAGACTAAGCAAGCTAGCAAAGTCCACTAAACTACACAAAAGAAAGGAAAATTAGTTTAGAGAGAGAGAGAGAGAGGAAGACAATCTTAGTTAATAAAAAATCTAAGATGTCGTAAACACATTCATGTGGGGAGAGAACTCTTAGAGGGGTCACATGTGGCATTATGTGGCTGTAGGGCCTCCGAAGTAGTCTCGTCGGGACTCGAAATAGGCTCGGCACACCGCAAAGGGTCGACTTTTGCCTTTTTTTCTCTTTGGCTCTTTTGGGGCCCCATCATCAGCAACCGAGGGGGCCTTTCACTTAGCCTGCTTAGGCTTATCACCCTCAACCACCTTCTTTTCATTTCCCTTTACCCGAAAGGGCCTTCGAAGATTCTACCGAAGGGAGGGGCTTGATCAAAATAGGTTTCTGACGATATATCTCCTTGTAAACCTCCTTCGGCCAAGTATAATCAAAACTCTTCAGAATATCAAGGGGTTCACTCAACAACCAATCCCTATCTACTACCACACTTTCAAGAGCAACGTAACTGAAAATATTTTAGAACTTAGGCTTCGAATTCCACCCTGGAACATAATATTCCTCAACTTCACTTTCAAAGGTGTATATGGGGGTCCTGTGCCACCCTTTAAAGTTCAAAGATATTTTTATGGGGTGGTTCAAAAACCTATTGGTAAGGGTTAAAATCCCACTAATCTTTGTATCTCCGTGCATTAAAGCCTTACTAGTAGAAAGGTAGTACATGGAACTAAAAAGCTCATAGCTAGGGGTTATTCCTAAGCTAATAAACTAGGTCATGAATGCAATAACTAAAAGTATGACATTTGAATGGAGTTGGGCTAAGTTGACTTGGGGCTCATCGAGAAGATGAGAGAATATAGGGGGTAAGAGAAACCAAAGTCTGAATCTGAGATGGCACTCATAAACGGTACACCTACCAGGCCTCGTATCCCTAGGGTTTTCATCTTCCCAAAAGACCTCCAACCGCAAGTCCTCTGGAAGCTTAACAGAAAGGGGTAGGGAGGACAGCAAATTGGAGATCTCCTTAAGGATTGGTTGGGGCTCTCGAGAATGGGGGTCAGGATCTTCTCAAAAAATAAAGGATTGCCTTTCTTTTCTTCTTGAACCCTGGCCTCCAGACCTCAAAGTGACCCATTTGCAATGGTAGCCCTTAGGCGGCACCGGGCAACCCGCTGAGCTCCCTTTGCTTTCCCTATCAGTGGAATTGGAACCCACAGCCAATGAGGGAATGGCATTAGAATCTTGGAGGTGGGAGTTCTGAACTCCACCGGTGTAGGGAATGGCCAAAAAATAGGCTGGAATTTAGCTATGTCCCCTCAACAGTGTTTGCAATATTTTACCAGGGAAAAGTAAGAGGATCGGGTAAAGGGGGACTTATTGGTTCTTAGCCAAAGTTTGGCCGGAGTTCTCTGAAAATGTTAGCAAGGAGAATTGATGCCTTAAGCTGCTCTAGAAGAGAGAAAGTTTGAAAATTGAAAATTGCTTTGAGTAAAGAACGAAGTAAAGTGCCAAGAAACACCTTATATAGAGGGAATAAAAGGTAATCATTACCTCGAGCTGCCAAACAGTAATTGAGTACATGGGTTGATTCACGTGGGTAGGAAACCCTAGGAATTAATAGAGAACGTTGCACACGTTAAATCCATCTTAGATGACACACGCTCAAAAGTACAAGTGGGCATCACGCCCCCGTGACCTTTCCACTTCCCATGCCAAAGCCTGGCTCTTGGACTTTAACGCATATTAAAATGTCGAGAGTTGAACCCCATACGTATAACTACTGGAGCCCATAAACCCCTCATAAAGAAAAAAGGGTTGAAGTCACGCCCTCGGATTCTAACACAAATTAGAAAGCTGGGGTCGGGCCCCTATACCTAACTACTAAGGCTCGAATGCCCTCGGATTCTAACATAGATTAGAAAGCCGAAGTCAGACCCTTGTTCCTAGCCACTGGGGCTTGAAGGCCCTCGGATTCTAACACAGATTAGAAGTCAGGGTTAGGCCCCATATTCTTTACCACTAGGGTTCAAAGGCCCTCAAATTCTAACACATATTAGAGAGCCAGAGGTAGAGCCTACAAGAGCTCAAAGCTCCCCTAGAAATAAGAAGGGCAAAAGCCAAGCCCTTATGCCCCAACACAGAGTGGAAAGCTGAAGGCTGGGCCCCTAATAAACAAACCAGCTCAAGAGACAAACTCAAAGCTATATTGCAGGATTCCGAATCCATCCCTGGGACAAACCTTACCGCATTACGGGGACACAAAAATCATACCCCTAAATCAGTGTGGGATTTTGAAGGCTGCACCACCACTCCATGATAAAGTAGAAGCAACCTCCTCAGAGGGCATATCACTAAATTCATGAGAAAGGGCATAAATTTGAACCTAGGCTCCTGGGATAAACTCAAAGGTCGAACCCTCAACTCTCTAGGGGCTTATTGATAATGTGTAAATTCATACTGGGCCTACGTGCATAAGTACAACTGGCCCAGGCTCCCTATATTGCCCCTCGGGTAATATCCTTTGGGCTAGCCCAAGGGAGAAGTACTTGCTCCTCAAGCAAACAAGATAGTTTCCCTGCTTGCCTACCTATATAAAGGGTAAAGGTAACCCTACAAACTCAACTATTCATTCCTAATTGCATTCTTGTAATTCTGTTTGTTTACTTAGCCAACAGAGCCTCCCCCCCCCCTGAATACCTTTGGGGGCTTTGTCTTGCAGATTCAGGCCATAAGCAGCGGAGCAGTGGCAACGGTAAATTGGGGTGCATCAATAAACTCCCAATGGGTCATATCAATGAACTTCTAAAGAAGAGTCGGATCGTTCCCTATAAGAATGATTTTGTCAACATATACCAAAAGATACAGTAACGATGATCCTCATGAAAGAACAAACAGAGATGTGTCGGCCAAGCTAATTGAAAACCGAGCTGGGTTAGATAAGTGCTGAAGCGCTAAAACCACACCTGAGGAGCCTACTTAAGTCCATAAATGGCCTTCTACAAGCGACAAACATAATCTGGATTAACACAATCCTTAAAGCCAACAGGTTTCTTCATATAGACTGGAGCATCAAGAACACCATAAAGAGTGGTGTTCTTGACATCCATCTGATGAAGCGGCAAGGAGCGCATTATATCAATGGTGAGAACTGTCTAAACAGTGGAGGCTTTGACCATAGGACTGAAGGTATGGTCAAAATCAAAACCCAAAATCTGCGAGAAAACCTATGCCATGAGTCTAGCTTTATGACAGTCAATAGTTTTGTCTGGTTGATACTTCTGGTGATAGACCCATTTGGAGCCAACAAGGTTAGCATCTGAAAGGTGAGGCACCAAATCCCTGGCTCGCTGACCACGAAGAGTTGCCATTTCGTCATCCATAGCAAAAACCCATGCCAAATCCTGAAAGGGCAGTGCGATAATCTGTGGGATCGAACTGAGCAAGTAGAGCAGCAATAAGACCATGAGCGATAAAATTTGAATAATCTATGTGATGTATAACACCAGTAGCTGGCCTAATAGTCATACGATAAGTGCGCGGTTGAAAAGGAGGTACCGAAGGAGTAGAGTCAGCCGACGAATCTGGAGAAGCAGGGGCCGAGCTGACCAGAGAATGAACGGCCGAGGATGCCGGTGGGGAGGCACATGTCGTCAGCCGAGAAGAGGGCTGTGGATCAGCGGCACAAACAGTGATAGGTGATGGGTAATGCAGAACTAGGACAGGCAACGGAGAAGCAGACTCGCCATCAATATCAAGAAAAGTCAAGACATTCAAAGTTGATATAGACAATCCAGTAGCCAAACCATTAGAGGCCGCAAATGGAAAATATGTCTTGTCAAATCGAGCTTGGCGAGTGATGTAAACCTTGCCTGTAAAAGAATCAAGGCACCGAAAACCTTTATACTAAGATCCATAGCTGATAAAAACACACAGGATACTTCTAGGAGCCAACTTGTGGCCGGCATAAGGTCGAACAAATGGAAATATTCGACACCCAAAAGGGTGGAAGTTCGAGTAAATGGGTTCGCGACCATAAAGAATTCTATAAGGAGAAGCACCCTAAAGAACCGGAGTGGGCAAACGGTTGATCATGTAAGCAGCAGTGGCAAAAGCATTATCCCAATGAGAAATGGCCTTGTGCAAGTGAAACACCATAGTGAGGCTCATTTCAACAATGTACCTATATTTTTGCTCCACCCGCCCATTCTGTTCCGGAGTGTATGGGCACAAATCTAGGTTAGAAATGAGATCGTAGGCGAGTGTTTAGAAACTCTATACCACCGTCACTCTTACAAACCTTAATTTTGGATGAAAAATGATTCTAGACTAGTGCCTCAAACTGCAAATAAGTAGCAACAAAATCCAAATTTCGACAAAGTGGAAAAATCCAAGTAAACCGTGAAAATTCATTCATAGATAAGGCATAGTATGAAAAACCATTAAGCGATAAAATAGGGGAAGGGTCCCACAAGTCACAATAAATCAAATCAAGTACGTGCTCAAAACATTTATGATTCTCAACAAAATCCAACCATTGACCTTTCGCTATAATACAGGGGGCGCAGGTCTGCAGTTTAGGCAACAACGAAGAAACTGAAAGTAAACCAAACTTCTGCAAACTAGAAATAACTATTGTTGGCGCATGACCCAAGCAAGTGTGCCAAAGCTCATAGAATTCCCATCCTTTATTCTAGTGCAACTGAGAAAATAAAGCTACCTTACCTCTATCCAACACGTAGAGACCACCTTCATTGGGACCCCTGCCCACGACTGCCTTGGAAACTTTGTTCTGAATAACAAATTTTTTATCATCAAAAGTGACAAAGACATTCAAATCTCTGATAAGTTTACTAATAGACAACAGATTCTTAGTAATCTCATGAACAACTAGAACATTAGATAAACATAAATCATAAGAAATCTTAGAGTCGTCAATATGAGAAATTTGAATATTAGCACTATTACCAGTAGAAACATGAGAATTACCAGAATAGGGATTCATAGTCTCCAAACCAGAAGATGAAGATGCCATATGACTGGTAGCACCGAAATCAATGTACCAATCCGAGGTGCGAGTGGAGGGCTTTAACTGTAGAGTTGACTGAATATTTTAAGCCAGATGAGTCAAATCTGTACGACGAGCCCAAGAACAGTCTGTGCAAGCATCTTATAACAGGTAGCAGCATAGTGACTGGGACAACCACACCAGATACAATGCGGCCGCCCGCGAACAAACCCAGCCGAGAACTGACCAGCGTCGGAACTACCATCATGTCATCCTCTTAAATGGCCACCCCTGGAAATGTGTGAACCATACCCACCATCGACCCTTTCCGCCGCGTGATTCCATGCGCGACCGACAGGGGGATTTTCTCCTGTAAATTCCTCAAAAAAGCTTCACATTTTTAGGTACGTGATAAGGAGTCGGTGAAGAATTTATCAAAAGTGCAGAAATTTATTTAAACTCAGTGCCAAGAGCATTTAAAAACAAAATAATCTGATAATCATTCAAAATAGGAGAACCCATCATAGATAACTACTCAAAAATTTAAGGTGAAGTTCATGAACTGTACCAGTCTTACGTATATCGTGGCATCGGCACAAAGACGAAGGATAGTAGAGACCCTGATTTTAACGAAAATAGCTTGAATACTATCCCAAATGGCCTTAGAAGTTGTAAAGTCAAGGATTTCCATCGGAGCTTCCAGCGTGAAGGATAAGAAGAGGAGACTGCACACGCGTTGATCTTCATCAATCCACTAATCATATTATACCTTAGCTTTCTAATAGGCCACCATTGGATTAGATTTTGTGCCGCCGCCAAGGGAAGAGCCGGTGGCCTCATCAAAAGTGAGGGAGCACGAAACGATGATCTGAGGAGGAGAAGGAAGCGGCAGTCAGGGCTTCGATCATTCGAGAAAACAGGACAACTTCTATGGCTTGAGAACATAGCCAATCTGACGCTTCCACGGGAGGTAGTTTGATGACAAAAGTTTGATCATCATCATGTGCAGCAATATATTGTAGGAGACTTTTTCTTCAGACATGATGAAAGGGTTAGAGTCGCCGAGAAAATTGTGTTGAAGAGGGGAGGGAGGGAGTTGATCGGCGGCCAAAAAAAGAGTTGAGGGAGGCGGCCAATCAATTTTCTAGGTTTTTGGAAAGTTTGGACCAGGTTTGCTCTGATACCATGAGAGAAGATATTTCCCATAATGATTATAATATTACTATATGGAAAAAATATAGTACAACAGATAGACTATGACTAAAATAACTCTAGCATAGTCATCAAGATAAACATAAATATAATCTAATCATCACATTGACTTATTCTAACAGTAACATATTATAATATCAGTACGTATGTTATTTTTAGACAACTTGGATTTAGGTTAATCAAAATGACTTCAATATCCTCGGTTGAAAGCACCATCCCACCAAACCACAGAAAGTAAACAATTTCTATTATATGGTGTTTGGAAATAAATAAAAATATATTTATACATATTTCTATCAAAATACTCTATCAATGTATAAAAAAATCTAAATATTTTTTATTTCAGATTATGTGTTTCTTTGCATTTTCTTCAGTTATATATCTAAATAGATATAGATATAGATATAGTACAATGAGATATTTATGGTTTTAATTATATCTTAAGAAGTTATATATTTTAACAAGTTATAATTGATTATATATAGTAAATAATTAAAATCAGTAGCATATTATATTATTGATATGTTATTTTTAGAAAACTTGGGTTTAAATTAGACAAAAATAACTTCAACATCCCCGGTTGACAACAGCATCCTACCAAACCACATAAAATAAACAATTTCTATTATATAGTGCTTGGGAAAAAGAATGTCATGGTCAATATGTTTAAAAAGGAAGACCATAAAATAAAACCAAAAAAATAGAGAAAATAAAAAGGAAATCGAAGAAAAATAAAATAAGAAGATATAAATATAAAGCATTCAAAACTAAAGGGAAAAACCACCTCTACTCCTAATTGATAGAAAGTAAAACCCACAAATGATTGTGGTTGTGTGTATTTATATATAGTGAGTACAAAGGGTACTCAAGACCTAGACAAATATTGAACAGGATATATACAAAACCAATGAGAAAGGGTATTCCTTTCTTATCCTGATTCTAAATAACTATATCACTATCCCCCCCTCCTTAAGCGAAGTGTAGGACTGGTCGAAACACAAAGCTTGGAACGTAAGAACTCAAAGTGGGGATGAGGTAACCCCTCTGTAAAGATGTCAGCAAGCTGCAAGTTCATAGGAATATGAGCATTGGCAGAAGACACCATCTCATGCACAAAATGTTAATCAATATCAATGTGCTTGGCTCTCTTATGAAAAAATAGATTCCGAGCCAGGAAGGGAGCACTATTGTTATCACACAGCAACACAGGAAGCGCACAAGTCGATAC
Source organism: Rubia yunnanensis (assembly GCA_037428765.1). NCBI lineage: Eukaryota > Viridiplantae > Streptophyta > Magnoliopsida > Gentianales > Rubiaceae > Rubia > Rubia yunnanensis. Next base: position 23,993,872 of record CM075071.1, on the reverse strand, counting down.
ATGTAAATTTAGAAGAAGATTCATCAACCTAGCCAACTCCGTAGCAGTATTTGCCATAGCACGGTATTCTGCATCTAAACTAAAATTAGAAACAGTAGGTTGCTTCTTAGCACTCAAAGACACCTGGTTACCACCAAGGAAAATGGCATAACCATATGTAGACCTACGAGTCTCAATGCAACGAGCCCAATCAGCATTAGAATAACTCAGAAATGGTAAAGTGGATGAATGTGCGCGAAACTAAAGACCATAGTGGAGAGTTCTACGAACATAGCGTGGAATTTGAGTAATGTCTTGGAAATGATCATCAGTAGGAGCCTGCATGTACTAACTAACCGTGTTTACAGCATAAGACAAATCGGGACGTGTAATCAGCAAATACTGAAGTGTGCCAACTAGAGATTGATAAAGAGTGGGATTTCCAAACGGCTTACCGGAAGAGCTAGAAAGCTGCATAAAACCACAAAAGGAATAGCAATGGGTGAAAATTCTTGCATTCTGGAACGCAACAAAATTTCCTTGGCGTATCTGGTCTGACCAAGGAACAAGCCATCTACGTACAACATCCAAACCCAAAAAAATACTGTAGAGTGCCAAATTGGTAATCTTGAATTCCTGATTAACCCGATCAATAAACTTCTGAATGAGACAACTATCATTCCAGTAAGAATAATGTCATCAACATAAAATAAGTAGAGTAAAAAGTCACCCTGAGAAAAGAAGAAAAAAAAAGGTATCTGAGGAACTGCATACAAAGCCCAGGCCATTCAAAAACGAACTGAACCACCGAAACCAAGCACAAGGAGTTTTTTTCAATCCATAAATGGCCTTGCATAGATGACAAACAAAATTAGGATGCATCGGGTCTTTGTATTCAACAAGCTGCTCCATGTAAACTGGAGATTCAAGAACGCCATTTTAAAATGTATTCTTGACTGCAAGATATCTTAATGGCCAATTTCGATAGACGGCAAGAGATAAAATAGAACGAACAGTAGATACCTTCATCACTTGACCAAATGTATGATCATAATCAAAGCTAGGTAATTGCAAAAAAACCCTGAGCAACTAATCATGCTTTGTGTCTGTCACGAGAGCCTTCAGCTTTGTACTTCAATCTGTAAACCCATTTTGAACCAACAATATTGGCATTTGAAGAGGGAGGAACCAAATCCCACATCCGTTGAGTGTGTAGAGCATCCATCTCTGAGTCCATAGTAGCAACCCATTCAGGATCCTTGATTATCGAGCAATGATTGCAAGGCTCGGTCTTAGAAAATAAAGCACTCAGTAAGCCAGAAATATTATACTTAGAGTAGCCATTGGATGTTGGGAAGAGGAACCTACAACCGGGGATGGTGTGGATCCCAAAGTGGTGATGGAACCTGAGGCTCGTGACGATAGCTGTGCAGAAAATACCGATGGCAGAACTGCTGAAGCGGGGTTGGCAGGTTCAGCTGGAGAAGCTTCTGGCGGCTGGAAAGGTGGCGCATGGTGCGTACGTGCGGCCGGGGTGGCCGGCATATGGATCGATGGTGACGGCATTGTTGTCTGAGCTGGCGGCGCTGACTGCTATCGATTATGCTGTTAGTCACCCTGTGGCAAATAAACAAAACATTTTGAAGAACCCTGAGCTTTTGGTACAGCCAAAAAATATAAAGTTTCCAATATAATGAGTGATTTTATTGAGAAGATGGCTCAAAGACCTCCGACAGAACTAACGAACCCTCCAAAAAAGTAGAAACATCCAGTGATGATAAATCTGTCACAGTGCCAGTACGGGTAGCAGGAAAAAATAACTCATCAAACTAATCATGGCGAGTGATATACTCCTTCTTTGTGAGAGGATCAAGACATCGATAACCCTTGTACTGAGAACAGTACCGCAAAAATATACACGACATACTGTGAGGGGTCATTTTATGCACAACATAGGCCCTCAAATATGAGAAAACTTAACAACCAAAAGGATGAAAATTGGATTACGCATGTGTAGTACCAAATATAATAGAGAGTGGAGACTGGCCAGATAAAACTAGAGTGGGCAGTCTGTTAATGATGTAGAAATCTGTCAAAAAGGCATCATACCAAAATGAATTATGAAGGCCAGAATGAAAGAGCATCGACAGACCTGTCTTAGTAATATGATGATGTTTCCTCTCTGCACGACCATTTTGCTCAGGAGTGTAAGGACAAGAAAGCTGATGGTGAATGCCCTTGGACGCAAATGTGATCGCATATGATTATTCAAAAACTCGGTTCCACCATCACTCTGAAATACTTTAATGGTGGTAGAAAACTGGTTCTCAACCAGAGCCTCAAAATGCATATAAGCCTCCACAAAATCAGACTTTAGTCACACAGGATGTAGCCAAATCTAGAAAAATCATCAACAAAAATGACATATAGGAGTAGCCAGCTCGAGAGAAAATAAGTGAGGGTCCCCAAAGATCACAATGAACTAAATCGAGTATGTGTGTGTGCGTTTTAAATTATCACTAAAAGAAAGATGCTTGTTTTTAGTCATCTCACAAGAGGGACATAAATGAGGCTTAGGCAGCAAACTAGTAACTGACAAACATCCAGACTTGCTCAAAGAAGAAATGACGTTGTGGGGAACATGACCCAATCTACTATGCCAAAGTTCAAAAGATGCTTTAGAAGCACTCGATGAAACAAAAGCAGATAAAGCAGCACCACCATAATCCAAAACATATAAACCACCATCACTGTGGCCTTTGCCAATAACAACACTAGTAAACTTGTTCAAAATAGTGAAAGAAGAATCATCAAACAAATAACAGCATTCATATCCCGAGTCAACTTGCTAATAGACAACAAATTTTTAGTAATTTGTAGAACCACCAAAACATCAGACAAGGACAATTTATCAGAGACTCGAGAATGACCAACATGGGTAATGTTAAGAGTAGAACTATTACCAACAATAACACAATTGTTACCTGAATAAGAAGTCACGTGATCAAGAGCAGACTGAGAAGAAGTCATGTGGTTGCTTGCACTAGAATTAGCTATCCAGCGAGTATGCGGTAAAGAGACGGGAGAAGAACCCAGAGAGACTAAGTGAAGACATGTCGAGGAAAAATCACCAAATTTCTTGCACCACTGACACTGAAACTGGTACCATTCACCGTACAACTTAGAGCAAGAAAAGCAACATGGCCCAGAACATAACACCATTGGCACGGTGGCTAATCAGAACGAGCCAGAATACAAAAGGAAAAACAATTTTCTTCTCTCTTTTTTTGAGTCGTTGCTGACTGGGCGCTGACTAGGTGCTGACTGGATGATGACTTGGTGCTGACTGGGAGGGTAGCAAGAAATTGATATTGTCTTACAATAAATTGATTAACTTGCAAGAAAATGCTACTCGCGATATGGTTGCTGACAAGAGAAGCGGCTGGAGAAAATCACAAATAAATGGGGAACGCGTGTGACTTACGCAATGGAAGAAGAGACCGCAGAGATGCACGCACGGGGTGATTGAATGGCGCATGTGTCTCACATGGGCCTCTTGTTGGAAAACCACTAGGAAACAATGGAGTTCACCGAGCTGGAGATGACGCTGGCATCGAGATGCCGAAGAGAGACGTGATGCCGGGGAGCTGAAGAAGATTGGCGATTGTGACGAGAACACAATGGCGGAGAAAGACATAGTTGAACAAGCTTGAACGGAGAAAGAAAAATTGAGGACGACGTAAGATGAAGGTTGCCGGCAACAATGGAGGTTGTCAGATGAATCGGATTGATCGAACAAACAAGGTTTGCAATCGGCATTCGACAATCATCCGGAATAGAAACAAAAAACAGTGGCCTAGCGATCTGGACCGGAGACCTGCAGCAGCGTGAGCAGATCTGACAAAGTGGAGACTCGCCGGAGAAAAAATGGATGCCGGAAAAGTTGAAGATGGGCTGCTGAAATTCCAGTCGCAGAAAACGATCGGTGACTGGACGGCGACGGTAGGCCACAGCCGATCGGGTTGAATGGGAAATTTGTTTATTTTGGGAAAAGCAAGATAAAAGACAATTTTAAGAGAAACCAAACGGGTGCCATGATAGAACGTAAAACCCACAAATGATTGCGGTTGTGTTATATATATATATATATATATATATTGAGTACAAAGGGTATACAAGACTTAGAAAAATATGAAACATGATATATACAAAACAAATCAGAATGGGTATTCATTTCTTATCCTGATTCTAAATCAACTATATCTTTATTACTAATTAACCCATCACCGTGAAAGGAAATTGGTGACCGGTGAGTCATCCTATTTTCAAACTCTGGCGGTGCGTGGCCTTGACCAGAAGTGCATGAAGACCGACAAGGGCGCATGATTGGCAATTACTAACTCGTCGGTGGTTCACTTCAGTCTAGAGTTCCTCACTTTACTCTTAAACTTCTTAGCACTATCTATATCTTGAACATTCAAGCATTTAGAGAGGTTGCCCTTTTTCGATGAGTGGTGACGTTGGTAAAGTTTATGCATCTGTAAAGTTAGTCGTAACTCACTTTATGCCATCTGGAAAACAAATGGAGATCTTCAACCTCTTGGAAGGGTGAGCTGAGCAAAATCTATTGCCCTACATATGCCTGGCAGATCAAGTGTAAGTGATTTGTGGAGAACCAAAATCGTGATAGCCAAATATTGTTTTGTAACGTTGTTCCTGCAAAACGGACTCACCGCCCCTGGGGGCGTCGGTGGAAGAAACCTTGATGGTAAAATCACATCAAAGGAGTTTAATATGAGCATTAAAAGTTGAAATAATATCACGAAGGAATACCTCGGTATTTATAGGGGAAAGATCCCAAGAGGTCATTCAATCACGTTATGGGAAATATTTATTTTCCTTGTATGAATAGTTGTTTTACCATAATATAGTTACCATATATTAGCTGTATTGTAACTGTACTTGTAATGAAGGTGTAACTCGAGAATATATTTGGACTAGGAGATCTTTTGCTGGAAGACTGGGCTTCGGCTCAGCAGAACATGTGATATGACCTAGGCCTAGGAATGGAGTAATAGCATGGCATTTGGCCGGAGAGGGAGCTTTGTCTCCAACTCTTATTAATAGCTCCTGTAGAGCCAAAAGTTTGAGCTTTGGCGAGAACCATCAGTTCTCTCATATGTAAGTTCCCGAAGGTTGTGCATTGTGGATGTTCTTTAGTCTTCTTTTCAAAATAGTTGTTGAGCCTTTCAACCATTTTGGTACGTTTTGCGCTAGTGGAGGCTTCACATGTCACGACCTCAAGCTAGGTGAAAGACCTTTCCAAAAACGGTGCACGTGTTTGCCTGTTTTTGAGGCGGTAACAATTAGCCACAAACTGAATGTCTCTTGGGTGGATGATTCCTTTTCCTTATAATAATCGGGTTCACTTTACCAGTAATTTCACCATTTTTTTCATTTATGTGCTAAAATAACCCTACTTTTTGGCTAAAAGTCCCTTGTAACCTTGCAATCTCAAAAAGTGTCAATCTAACCTTTGACTCCACTAACTTTTTAGTCAACGTTATGATGGTCGGATTTTAATAAAAAGATGATTTTTCTCCTGACTTAAAAAAATAAAACCCTAATATTCTTCTTTCTTCCCCGTCGTCTTCTCCTTCTTTCTTCATCGTATTTATCGTCGGCGTCTTCTCCTTCTTCCCTTAATGATTTAAACCCCCCTCCTTTATCGTGTTCTTCTTCCTCGAGTCACGATTTACTCGGTAAAGACAGATGGATTCTGCAGAGGTGGGGCAGAGGGATTCCACAGCGATGGGGTAGAGTGATTTCGTAGAGGTTGGCTAGTGAGGGTGAGCAAGGCGAATGGAGGGAAGGGAGAGAATGAGGGTGGTGGCGAGGGAAGGGGAGAGGGTGGTGGGGGCGGGGGAGGGGAGGGTATTTCACTCTTTTGTCCAATTTACAAATCACAACCTCTGCTCTAAACACTGCCACCATGACAAGAACCGTCCTCTTCCTTTGAGCTTCTTCTCTTTCATCAAAGATGACGTTGTGGCAATGCGCCATGGGGGCGATGATGTTGACCTAATAACCTAAAATACAATTGTTGATTACTATTGCAAATGAACACAAAAAAAGGTTTGAAATGTTGGGATTGATTTTTATGTAATTGATAATTAAATATGGCATCTGACGCCAGATAACAAAAAGATCATCTTTATCAAATCAACCGTTTCAATTTTGCCGGAGGTCGCGGAGGCGGTTGGCTTCGTTGGAGATTCTGAACTCGCCGGAGAGATAGGTAATTTTTCGGAGATGAGAGGTAATCCACAGGATGTGTTCAAAGTCAGGATAGATAATCCGGGGGGATGCGGAGCATAGCGGGTATTGAAGAAGAAAGAAATGGGTATTAGTTTTTTATTTTTCCCAAGGGTATTTTTGTCATTTAAGTGGCTGGTAATGCCTGAATTCATCTAGTCAATGTTGGAATTGGGGAGTTTGGGTATATCGGCACAATTCGACCAATAGTTAGGGCTAGATTGGCACATTTCATAATGAGTTAGGATTACATTGGCATTTTCCGAGATTGCAGGGCTATATTGACACTTTCAGCAAAAAGTTAAATTTTAAAATGCATTTTATACCCCCATTTTTTCAATGCCACCTCTTCTTTCATCGCAGGTCTTCCTCCAGTGTGCTCTGGGAAGTTATCTGGAACGGTTTTTCTTTCTCTTACATCTTTTTCAATAGTGTCGGGGTTGCCATGTTGCAATCCATGAAAAGCACAAGGACTATTCTTGTTATTTAAATCTGATCCCCTTATGTTTAACCATTATCTTTCACGACTATGGGTTTCCTTACTTCCGAACACATGCCCACTAAGGGTTCATCTTCCTTTCGAAAGATGTAGCATCTCAGTTGCCTATTGTTCTTGTTCCATATTTGTCAACTTGCAAGCGTGACAATTCTGTGGATGGAAATTTGAGCCACCGGGACCTGAGGAAGATATTTTTGCACATTGAGGTGACATCCCTAATTCCTTTTGACAAAGTGGTTTCACTCTTTCTTGAAACATATCGTCCTAGGGTGCATACATATTTTTACCCTTGTTTTTGTTCTTTATTGATCTCGGGATAACTTCTTTTTGTTTGTCTAAAACATTTCTTACATTGCCAAAAGTTTGGCCTAACTAGCTCATCTGGCTCAAGCAGTTCATTCACACATTACCTAAGCCACTAAGTCTTAAGTTACCAATCTGAGAGCTGCCCTGAATCGGAAAGGGATGCTTCAAGCGGATTGAAGATGATTTTGTTGACCGCCTATTCCACTCTTTTGTCTCACGAGAGAACTATTATATATGGGACTCCGTCCTTTTGCTGATGTAGGGAACCGGTCGAAGCTTTTCCAGACATTATTTAGTATAGTTGTTAAGACACTGGCCTTTTGGAGTTTCTTTCTACAAATTGCCCGGTATTTCCATGAATTATGGTAAAAATAAGGTGGTTGAGAAGCTTATCCTATGTGCTCCTAAGAGACTATATAGAGTTCCTTGGTCCTTGTACGTTTCTAGGTCTCCGATTTGCTCTAGAGCATGCGTGGCAGTCTGGAATTCAAGATGAGGGATTCATCTTCCTTTCTTCGATTAGTTGGGGGATTCACTCCATTCCCTGATAGTTGAACGGATGAAGGAGGAAAGCTTTGATAAGTGATAGAATAGATAGAATATCCTGATTGACTTTAGATTAATTAGGATTGATACTGTACATATATAGAATAGTCTAGCTTCGATGTAATTAGCTCCTTGTACTCTATTTATTCTATCTATGATAAACACACCAGATATGGTGAATTACATACTTTCATGGTATCAGACAGGTATCAATTTTTTTTTCTGAACTTCCGTCATTTTAAAAAATCTTGAACCTTCTAAAGCTTCAATGGTAGACAACCAACTAAGCTATTCTACCCTTATTCCTATGTTGTCAATCAAGCTAAATTTTGGCAACTATATGATGTGGAAGTCACAAGTTCAAGTGCTTCTCGAATCCAAGGGTTTCTTTGGCTTCTTGGATGGCTCAATTCCAAAGCCATTGGTTGCAGTCATGGGTGAATCCTCGGCTGGTGGTTCTTCTCAGGCCAACGATGATGACGTCGCAAAATCCCAAGTTGCGTTCAATTCTTGGGTGGCACAAGAAAAATGAATCCAAGCATTGCTCCGATCGTCGCTCACAGAGGAGGCCATGTTGGAGACCATTGGTTGCGGCACGGTGAAGGAGATGTGGAACTCCCTTACAGCAGTGTTCGACAACATCTCGGCGTCCTGTGAACTTTAACTTTAGGATGAGCTTCATACAATCTGACGTGGCTCCTCGTCGATGATGGATTTTCATATCAGGTTCAAGGCTATTCTTGATGGACTCGCAGCCATGAATGTTCCAGTCCTGCCCAGAGATCATGTCATGATTTTTCTGCGAGGTTTTGGCACCGGATTCAGCAAATTCATGAGCGTCCAGTTGGCCCAGACGTCATTACCGGCATACTCCGATGTGGTTGCACGAGCCCGCAGCCATAAAATCTTCACCTAGTCCTCCTCCAGTGCGGGAACCGGCTCAGATTCCATTCCAGTAGCTTTCGCCGCCTCGTCTGCAAGTCTATCCAGTGGCCAGGGTTTCTACTTACCGGCATGTGAAGCCCACATGCCACCCTCAGGCGCATTCACCACCATGCGCGGCCGTGGGAACAGTTCCGGTCGGTGGGTCCATTCTTCGGGTTCTGGTGGTGCAGGTTCTGGTCGCAGAAGACGTTGGAATCCAAAATGCTAAATTTGCCACAATTTTGGTCATACAGCTCCACAATGCTCCAGGCTCACGTCGGCAGCTCGTCACTCCGAGACCGCCCATCTGGCTGAGGCCTTCCAGTCTTCTGTCTCCCTTGAAGATTCAGCCTCGGATTGGTATCTGGACTCCGGCACAACGAATCATATGGCTTCCACTTCCTCTGCATGGTAACCATTATGTCACTGTTACTAATGGTCGTTCCATTCCAATTTCTCATATTGGACACCATCGGTTTTCTCATAATTTGTCGTTATCTAATGTGTTGGTAGTCCCTGATATTACAAAAAATCTGCTTTCCATTAGGAAATTGAAAAAGGATATGAATGTTATGATTTCTTTTAATGAGGATTCGTTTGTGATCCAGAGCTGGTCCACAAAGGAGAACATGGGCCAAGGTCGATGTGATCGTGGCCTTTATGTGCTTGAGAATGGTGGTGCTGCTTTTGTTGCTCATGTTAAAATCAATAAACATAGTGGGTAGGGCATGGATATTAGTTCACACACTTCCCATCCCCGCCACACCCCATTAGACCCGTCATTATTATGGGTGAGTAGTTCATTCAATATAGAGGTGAGAAGTCCAAATGACTTATCACATGACTTATCAAATCACGTATAAAATGTTTGAATTATTACGGTGACTAGTCCACTCACCATAGAGGTGTACGAGTCCAAATGACTTTTCAAATCACGCATAAAAGTGTTTGAATTATTGTTGGTGACTAATCCACTCACTATAAGAATGACTCATTATACAGTTAGTAGTAATTTCGTTATTCTAATGAAAACAAGTTAAACCAAGTATATAAAAATAGCTTCATGCATAATACAATGAAATTAAAATACATGTTCAACTAGTTATAGAAAAATACAAACAAATAAGAACCATTTAACAAATCAATTGATTCTTCATCTCAACTTTGTCTTCAGTGAGGTCATTCATACTCAACAATATGTGCTTTATCCCCTTCACATTTTTTTTATGCTCAAACTTCCTTATTTCAATCTCCATTTTTTCCGTCTCAAGCATTGCTATAACTTGTAAATTTTCCTTTTTCAGGTCAGTGTACACATTCAGTTGGCTGCGGACCTCACCAAAAGTTTCAGGCATCTATTACATTTTTCATCCATTAATTCATTAAGTGCTTTCATTGAACTCACCTTCGTTTACCTTTTGCTTTTGCTTTCATTGCCTTCACGCCAACGTGTGTTGATGGGTACTAAGGTATCGAGAATTCACCACTATTAGGTTTGCACAGATTCGGCAATGAAGAGTAGTCTCCACTTTCTTTCACCCTTGACCTCTTGGAGCTTCCTCCACTACTTGGTGTGTTGACATTTTGGTCGAAGGTGTAGATGTCTTCCTTATTTTTGGAGGTGTTGTCACATAGAAATTTGGGCTCTTTATGCAACAAGTCATATGCATTTTTTAAAGTGGAATATAAACTTACCCCTTCCTTGTATAATGTGTGTGCCTCCTACAACACGTTTCCTTCTAATCCTCCACTCTTATGTCTTCAATTAGATTCAAACATCGCACCAATACACTTTCCAGCTACCTTTGAAATTGTAGCCCACCAATTCTAATAAGACTTTATACTTTGAAGCTTGTTAGGGTTAAGAGTTGTCACATTCTTTAATGTTGTAATTCCACCCCAATAGGGGTCTCTCTTCTGGTTCGTGCCGGTCTCTCCACCTTTTGTAGTTTTCAACCAAGCATGAATTAGAGCACAATCTTCACTCAAATCCCAATATTATTTCGTCGCCATTTTTTCTTTCTAGAAGACCTTTCCCTCTCCGCTTCTAACTCACCAAGATCTACATTCTACTCTACTTCATTAAATACAAAAGGGATTGTTGTAATTCCTCCTCCATCCATGTGATAACTAGCAACTCCCCCATCTTAACACCTCAATGAAGAAATTACCACCGTTGGACATGATCGAAGAAAATCCAACTGGTGGCATAGAGTGTTGTTGATTTGTAGGAACTTATTGGATAGAATGAGGGTAGCCATAAAATAACATTGGGGAGGCCATACAACATCGATATGTTCGGATGTATCGGAGTCAAAAATTTTGGAGGAAATTGAAAATTGATAATTTTCCAAATTCGAAACTTTCGGTTTGAGGAATATCCATATTCTGCTTTTGACGTAAAAATGAAAGTTTAAATTTCGATTACTTTTCTTTATTTGTTGTTTGAAAATTTGAATTTTTTTCAAGATTCAGGTTTTCTTCCTTCCATGATTAAGAAAAAATATATCATTTGAGATCGAGAAAATGAACTTTTGAGAAGAAAGATATAGATTTTCATAATCGAATTGTATTTATTAGGCTCTATATATAGAGAGAGAAAAATAGATTCGTAGGTTTTTTTATCAAAAAAAAAATTAACAAAAAATAATGTATATGGTTGGTACAACGTTCTAAGAAGGAATGAAAGTCGTCTGATAATAATCAAAAGCATGCATTTCCGGCGTTCAAATGCTGTTTTTCATGCATTGAGGTGGGGTTCATATGATTAAATGTACTCCCTTCGGTTCTCTAACATTGGCTTCCTTTCCTTTTAGGGAAGGTTTTTTAATATTGGCTCATTTCCATATATGGCAAATCCTAGATTGTTTCATCCACTCAATTTACTTTTTGTATTTTCAATGTAATCCTCACCATTCATTTCACTCTTTGTAAAGCCCAAAAGTAGGAGCCAATGTTAGAGGACTAGAGGGAGTAATGGAGGATTTCTTTTGTTCTTGGGTTGTAGAATAAATGCATGGAATATTTCCTTTGCTCCATATATGAGCTACCTTGCGTGGACCACTGACCTTTTTGAGATTTCATCCATCCGGACTTATTTCCTCCATGTGGAGGAACTTTATAAAAAGGGAGTTCAAAAGTCTTGCATAGAGAAGAATCATATTAAAAGAAAGTCCAAAAATTTTGGCCTGTGCATGCTGTAAGAGTTGTATGTCAAGAAATTTAAGCTTATTATCTCTCTATCATGCATCAAATGTGCTAGTGACCAGTTTGTTGAGGTGAGATGAGGCTTCAATGCGTTGCTATGCCTTCTAATTGTGACCTCCCGCCATCAGTGATCGCTGCCAAGAACCTGCTATTCATCCTGGATTGCTCCTTGATCAAAAAAATAATTATTGGCCGCTTCTTCCATTTCACTTTGTCATACACTCTGGGAACTCCAGCTTTTCTTTGGTGTTTTCTGATGAATGACGGATGGCCAATTTGTCATACACTCACCATTTATTTAGTGCTTCAGAGGAGCTGCTAACGACAAGAGGAGCCGAGATCGATCTCATGACTTCCTAGTCCGAACCTCTCATCTCTAATGGTTCCGGGAGCATTTTATCTCCATATGCATGTTGCAGAATATCGAAACACAAAGCACATGATGCTTGTACAAAGTCACCAGAAGCTGTCTCAGAAAAGACTCTTGAGTGCAGAAATTGGCTGGTACAAAAGGTGCCCATTTTCTAATCCTACAGGGTTGAAAAACGATGGAATACTACAGGTGGGAGCTTCAGTTTTAATGTAATGATTAAAGCACATATATGCAGGTTTATATAGGATGTGTCGTAGAGCACGTTAAAGAGGGAGATTTAATAAGTACTGATACCAATTTATTAGTGCAAAAAAGAAGGGAAAACCCCATTGATTACTACAATAAACAGAAAACCGCAAACGCCCAACTTGTAGAAAATATTATCAAGAATACATACTATACAGCAGTAAGGGATCGCATTAGGAGGGCAAAATTGACCACAACCACCGTTATGATTAGTAATGAATTGAAATAACTTGGGATGATCCAAAATTTACAGTGACTTAGTTAAGCATCTTCTGGTTCTTCTATTTCCTCCTCTTGGCCTATATGGTTGGTTCTAAGTTACAGAAATTTATGTTGTACAATCTTACTCGTCATATGAGGCGAAAAAGGTTAGTGAATTGTACCTAACAAAACCTTCTATCAAGTGACTCTTAATGCCTTCATCTCTCCCCAAAGAAAGCAACAATTCTAGCCTGCCATTGTAGTAGCTCTAAAAACCAAATGGTGATTTCCTCCTGCTTCCACCCTCCCCGTACTGTTCGTTCCACTTCCTCAACTCGTTCATGCTCGTCGCATCATATGCTACTGATGGGCCAACCTGACAACCAATTGGAGCCACTGTTAGCCAACAAGCCCAAAGAGCTGCGAGCAACCCAATTTAAACTAGTTTGGGTACCAAATGCCTCCGATGGATTCACAGTAAAATTTTAACAGCAAACAGATGCAGAGCCGCAATTTAAACTGCTTAGCCCCATGTTGAGATAATGCTTTCTTAGCTACCTAATCTCTTTCCAAATTACGGGTCTAGTGATAGGAGTTGGAGGCACATCAATTTAATGGATTTAGACAACATAGTTTTCATACAATGAATGCAGAGAAACCAAACTCAGAAAGTAAACCAAAAAGTAGGACTATGTGAAGTAGATTTTGATATCAGTTCATTAACATTATGGCTCCTTATCTTGTTGTCGGTTGGATTATATCTTATGCTTAGACATTTAAGTATGCATGTAAAATTTGCAGAACTCATCAGATTTTTACAACAAAATCTAGATACGTTGAGGAGATCTCACCTTTGACTTTGACTGAATAAAGTCTTCAAGAGTCAGTGGTCTTAATGCTGAGCTAACTCCATCTTTCACATCCTATAGACAAATGTATAGAACAGCCAAGTTATTTCATTTAGAGAAACAATAAAAGTAAGATACACACACACATTTGAAAACTGAACTAATTGCTGAAATGGCATCCCAAAGAGAATCTCTGTTGCAAAAGAATAGTACTTCCTTTGTCTCATTTCAAACTGCACACTTTGCCGTTCAGCAATTAACTTGAAACACTTTGCCGTTCGCTAAGGATAATTAAAACTTGTGAAAAGTTGAGATTTTGAAAATATATTAAAACAAATCTAACAATGTATAACTCGATATTATTTATGCTTATATACTAATTCAGTTTTATGGTCAAAAGTTAGGAAGTTTTGACTAAATAATAGTTAAATTGCAGCTGGAAATGGGACAGAGATAGTACCAATTATGAGGAAAGAGAGTACATATTTGAAAATTGAGCTTAACTGCTGAAACATAGAAAATGCTTGCAATATTATATTTGTGCTGTGCAAAATGCTTGCAATATTATATTTGTGCTGCTTCTAATTAAGTCTTCAACTAGAGGTTAACATAAAATGGTACACTTGATTTGTGGAGTGTCTCAATGAAAATGTACAGAACAGCAACATCCAAAGTAAAGAGAAAAAAGTTACCACTGTCCCTCCCTCCAGAAGCTCCTGTACAGGCCTATATGCCGCAGCAACACACAGATTCTGCAAAGTTATCATTAATTATAATCAAAACCACAAAAAGAAAGCATCTCCATTCAGGCAAACTGTGTCAACCCGCACATTACCTTCAAATCACTCCCAGAATAACCATCAGTTGCATTTGCTAGATGCTCAAACATGAAATCAGTTTCAAGATTTTCCTGAGAGAGAATTATCTTAAGTATCTTCATTCGGTTTCCAGCATCTGGTAGGTCCACATATATCCTACACAGCAATCAAAAACTAATAATCAGATATAGAGAGCTAGTATTCACATATCTCAATTTGATATTGTGTAGATGTCGCAACATCATGATCAACAAGATAACCATTTTACAGAACCTCACCTCCTAGGCAAACGGCGGATAACTGCATCATCAAGATCAAATGGTCGATTTGTAGCACCAAGAATGAGAATTCTCTGGCTCTCTTTTGACCTCAATCCATCCCAGGCTGCCATGAACTCATTTCGCATTCTTCTAGTAGCCTCGTGTTCAAAGGCACCCCCACGAGCACCAAGCAAGCTATCAACCTGCTTGTCCAAGGATGAATGGTATCAGAATCATTCAGAAGTCTATCACAATATATAAACAACAAAATATTTGGACAGTAATGGGTCTTACCTCATCAACAAAGATTATTACAGGGGCCAATTTACCAGCGAAGGAAAATAGAGCCTTTGTGAGCTTTTCAGCATCTCCAAACCACTGCATAAGAAAACATCAGAATGGTAAACTAGAAGTGTTAGGACATACAAGAAGAGAACCATATGAGTTTTGACAAGAAACTTGCTTTAGTTAAACTAGAAAGTCTACGTCTAGTACTACTTTTTTTCAATTATAAAGAAATTACATATAAGTTTATCACAACTAGCCCTGAGTTGCTTAGTGCATAAAAAGAAAAGGATAAAGGAGAAGATTGTTGCTACTGCCTAAAATGAAACCCACAACATCGCAATAAACTTGTATGCCTTGAGAGAGTTGCATCATAATTATTCCAATTGTTAAACTTCCACCTTTAGTTTACCTTATGGTTTTTTGAATACATGCCACCTATATTAAAGTATCAATGATACTATGTGTTTTGATTGAACACAATGGCGAAATATGATCCATATATACGAGCCCACATTGTAAAATAAAAGTTTAGCTGTTGTAATTTTTACACAACTTATCAACCCTAATTCCATCAAAACGTTAAACTGAATCATAGTAAGAGGCTAAGAAATTGTTCATTTGCTTGCTCTCAACCTCATAGCGCTGCCTGCCTATAAGCAGCCAACTCCAAAAAAATTTATGAATCATTCGGAAGTCTATCACAATGGTCAATAATAACTATCCAAACAGCTATTAAGATAAAGCACAACAAAGTGAACCCTATACTAGAATGCACAATATAAAATGACAACTTACGGTGTGTTTGGCAGGGCTTATAAGTGTTTTGCTTATAACCTAAGCACACTTGTAGCGTTTGGTAAACTCCTAAAAAACTACTTATTTTAAAAAGCAGACATATTTTTGGGGGTAAAGCAGAAGATGGTCCCCCCTACTTTTAAAATAAGCAAGTTTTGCTTATAAGCACAGCTCCACCAAACACACCCTTAGAAACCTCAATAAAACAGTTAAAGGCAAATATAAACACTAATATCCACAAAGTGAAACAAGAAATAAATGTTGCAATTACCTTGGATGTTAATGTAGAACCGGTGATGCTGATAAAATTAGCTCCAGCTTCGGTGGCTAGGGCTTTAGCGAGGAGTGTTTTCCCAGTACCAGGGGGACCAAATAAGAGTATTCCTTTGCAAGGCTGAAAAAATTCTTAGAAAATTAGATTCTATCATAAAGCTAAAGCGTAGTTCAGGACATTAATTATTTTGAGATTACTTCTTATGCATCATAGTCTTTGGTCTGATGCTTAAAGGTTTTGAATGAGGACAGAGCTCTCTGTTTTCTTTTTCATCTTTTTTTCTTAGCAGTTTCTCCAATACTCTCCAAATTTAAGAATTTAACTAGAAACCAGTTCGCCTGCTATCAGAATTGTTCAGCAAAAATAACAGAGAAATTACCCGCAACAAATTTCCATGAGAGAAAAGCTCAGGTCTGCGCATTGGAAGAATTACGAGTTCATTTAGTGCTTTCTTCACATTGTCAAGGGCACCAATGTCATCAAATCTGACACCAATTTCTCCAGGAGGAACGACAGCTGAAACGAAATTGCTTTCATACTCATCCTTAGCCAAGTTCTGCATATATATTTTGAATCAGAAAAAAATAAGGTCCAAGAAAACAATTCAACAAGCTTTGTCAAGATGTAATACCTTAATACTTTGTGATGGCTTCTTGGACACTGCTTCCTGTGACTTTAGCCTCGATATTGCAATTTCAAGGCTTTAAAAAGACAAAAGTTAAAATTACACCCAGTCTTGTAAATTGAAACCGAAGTCAAATCAGCAGATAAATCATGCAATTTACCTCTCCCGAGGTATATACAGTCTGTTCCCCTTAATGCAAGGAAGCGAGCAAGATGCCAAGTAATGATTCTTTGCCCAACCAACAACGTTCTCAGCTTCTGTAGCCATAAATAGTTGATAAACTTGACAAGTTTGAAGAGATAGCTTTACAAGTTAAAAATCTTTGGATTTTCAGTTTTGTGGATAAAATTAAGTAAATACCATGGAACTAGAATATACTCACCCCGTCCCATAGATATTGATATATTCATCTTAACATCTATTTTATAAATATCAATGTTTATGCGGAATTGTTATATGTAGCTAGAGATATTGACGGTCGAACATGATCATTGAAGACCGTGAAAAAGTAAATAGGCCAATATTCATAGGATGGAGGGAGTAGTTAACATCACTGCCCATATTCTGCACAACACCAGAAAGAGAGGACGGGAGTGGACTGGCTAGCAAATCAGAATACATACCAGGCCAGGTCAATAAAATCAAGTATGTTTACTTTGTGATGATGGTTGAATGTCTACGAGATCATTTGAAAGCCTTCCACCTGTCGGGCATTTTTTCTTTTTTATCACTAATGCCTATATGTTCTCTTTAAGAAGCATGCAGCTTACAATGCCTTAAAAACACCTTAAAGACTAAACAAACAGCAAAATCCATCTGTTGTTCTTATGAATTACTCACTAATGCCTCAGTCTCACTCTAAGCCACCCTATATTTAAAGAAATTGGGCACAAGGCAGTCCTGATCAATCAGTTTATACATGTAGTTAAACTAACATGTGCATCAATGTGTACTGAAACTGTGTATTTAAAGGTATAAAGCATAATCAATCACAAGAGAAAAAAGGAAGTAGAACAACAGTTGGATATAAAGCATTCATTAGGACTTGGAAGTAGAAGTTAAAACGGTCATCCTGATATGCTTGCTTGCTATCATAAGCATGCCTGCCAGTAGCTCCTACCACTCTTGTGGTTGACATTCCGAGCATGTAAAACATCCATATGAAACAAACAGAGGAAACAAAAGGAGAGGACATCCACAATCTTGATCCGAAGTACAGGGCACTGAGGGCAGAACTTATTATCTTAATTTATACAACCTTGGCTCTTTTTGAAGAGTCCAACTTAAGCTAAACACGCTTATCAAGGAAGTAGCATGAAGCACTTAATCTCTGATTACATTTACATATAGCCATAAAAAATAACAAAATTGAAAGGGGTGTGTTGTGAAGGAAAGCACCTTCTATCAAATAAACTAATTTTAACATTAACCAACTTACTCCGCTTGGTCAATACTAAACCGTCCGTGTTTAACTGTAGAAGATCCATGCATGCTAGCTCATTTTCATCAAGAACCTGAAAGTAGATGTTTCCATAATGTAATCCAATAATTTTAAAAATTTTAAAAAAAATAATGACTCATTGGAATGCATGTACTTAATCAACTCATGCAGTTGATTCAAATTAAAATATAACCAAAAAAGCATCAAAGACAGTAATTAATCGCCAATGTCAATCCATATATCTACCTTGTGCAGTTCGTTTAAGTTGCTTCGTGATATCACAATTCTCCTGTCTTCTTCAACTTGTTTATTGAATGTTCTAAGAACCTCTTCTTCCTGCAAGAAACAAAAGTGCGGAAGTGAGTATTATGCTATGATAAGTTGATTCCGTATACTGCATTTTCAAAAGTCTTCAGCTGCTTTGTACCATCATGGCTGCAGCAGCAGATCAATAACCATAATAATGAGAGCAGGAACAAAATTGTGTCACTTGCCCCTCAAGTTCATACCCTTTAGATTCCTGCATTTGCAATACACTACCAGTGACCTTGAATTCTGTGTTATTTCTTTGTCGTTCATTAAAGTGTCACATACTAGTATGTGCTAACATCCTTCTTATGCCTAAAATCTTGAATCTAAATTGGTTCATCCTTGGATGTGCTTATAAACCTCAGCAGAGCTGAGGACCTGAGGTTTACTCCCAACATAAGAAGAATGTTAAAGTCACATTGTTTTGACATGTTAACAGTTTTAACCACAGGCACATAGATTCAGTATGTTCGCTCCTCCAGCTATTATTACGTGCAAGTCGTCAACCCCTGCCAGCAGTCTGCAGGTAGGTTCAGACATGGGTATTTCACACCCCACGAAATTGGTTGTGTCAAATAACACAGCCTGTTTATTACACAGGTAAGTCCAAATGACACAAAGATACCTACTCCCTTTGTTACTGATTAAGTGCCATTCTATGAGTAACTTTGTTTTTTAACTGTCATTTAGGACCAAAAAAACACTTTTTTCCCAATTCACCTGTCGGTATCACTGGTGTGATGCAGGCCTCATATTCTTCTACTACATTCGACTTTTACCTTTAGCCTCTGTTTGTCTGGATTCCAGGTACAGGAGATGGAATTGAGCCTGCTCACTATAAAAATTTCTATTACAAGCAGCTTCAATTCCACTTCTATACCTCAGTTTCCATGCAAACAAACAGACACTAAGAACACTTCTCTCGATCCCATATGAAGTTCTATAAATTCCAATAATAGAATTAAGGAACATAATTAATGAGAGTCGATTCGATTTTTCAGACCTACACAAATATCGGTCTAAACAACACCTGACAAGTAATTCAAGATCTGTGTAAACTCTCAACAGTTCCCTCACCTTGCATACATTTGTTTATCTATAGCTGATTGGTACCATAGAGATGGGTGACAATCAATTCAATTTTTTTAATATACTTTCACTATTTGAAGCCATTCAATGTCTGTAATACGTATACTTATACTGTCTCCATATTATTATATAAACAAAAGAAGCCGATGAAATTTTTAGTTTGTCTCAAGGTAAATTTTTTAACGTAAGCTGGATATAAGCAACCTAGTTTTTGGCCATAGTAAGCACCTGTTTAAGTAAACACACAAAGTTTACAGCTTTGACTTCTCAAAAAGCACCAATCAAAATTTTAGTTCAGCTCCATTAAGAAACATGGAGACCGAAGTTTGGCAATGATGCTAAACAGAGAGAGGTAGAGTTTGAAGATTTGTGAACTTCAATTCATGACTAGTAATATGATAGATAAAAAGAGCAGTAGCAGAATTCGATTCAAACATTAATGGAGCTTTTATATAGTTTTCTTGCACTGTTTCTTAATAAGCGAGCAAATTTTTTTAGCCTCACGGAATCGGATAACAGATGTTGTAAAAGAAAAAAACAGAGGCAGCAACAATGCAGGATAGGAGTAACCTGGCGCCTGTTCTAGAAAAAAGAATCACACTCAAAGGCTCCTTATGTAGGTTGTATTTTGACAACCAAGGTTTCAAAAGCCCTAACAATTTCGAACTGTTCCATTGTAATGATATGCATAAAGCAAAGAAGTTGCACCCAATAAACATATTAAACATAGAGCACAGAACTGCACAATCATCAATTTATATCACAGGACAATAAAGTGATCATAAATTTGAATCCTAATGAATATAGGTGATATTCACTGCATCATTGTAGTGACAATGCAGTAGTCAAGCAAACCATACCTTTGGGGGATAGATACACATAACATTGCTGAAAAGTTTATATATTTCATCATCCACTGAACGTTTCCTTTCTTTCAATCCTTCTGTAAGTGTCTTCAAAGACACAGGCTGCCAAAAAAGAAAATACGAATCCTTTATTAATGCAAATGAACAGACCTTAAAAGGCCATGTGCAACCTCAAACAGCATTAGAGAAATGGCAGCAAATGTCAAATGTACAATACTACCTCCAGTTCAATATATTAGGCGTTGTACCAACTCTCTCACATAATATGGAAATTCAAAAAAATATCCTCAAACTCCCGATTAATATGGGTAGTTTAATGACGTTGGCTTTTGCATTGATGGGTTTTATTGGTTACTGCTATGCAAATACACTTTCATGGACTTATAGTGTATAAATAACTCTAGGGAAAGATAACCAGTTCATTAATATTGGTTGGAATATGTAAAATATCTATGATTTGCACACTATGCTAAATAGAATAGCCCTACCTAACTTTGGCTTCTCTAAACTTTGGGATGCAAGCATGCATATCATAATACAAACAAGTGCACAAATTTAAGAGCAGTTGAACAGCATTAACTAAGGTGCAAAATGAAGGATAATGATTAACACAATCTGAGACTGAAAGCCAAATGTTCTGCAATAAGCATTTGTCATAGTAGATTTCATCAGTTAATAGTAATCTAGTTAATATCAAATAACAATTAAGGGTGGAATCGACAGATTACCCTTGTTTAATTGTAAAACAAGGAACCAACTGGAACTGACTAAATTTTCAATGAGCTATATACCTATCGGCTGGTATGAAGGTATGAAACGTGTAGAGATGAAAGTTCGAGCTCCTCTTAGTGTCTTATTTTCCAATTGAGTAGAATAATACCAAAATCATCCAATTCTTTCTGAGGAGTCTGAGATGCTTAGGAGATGTGTTTGACTCTAGCTAATTATCAGAAGGGGAGAATAAATGATGGTTAAAAAAAGACTAAGTGGAGCAATTTCTTGGCTTCTCATGAAAAGGGATAGATATCCATAGATATGAAGCATGATTTTGTTCAAGATATGAGGATTTCCTACTTCAGAATAGTTCCCAGGATCAATGATAGGTTTTACTAACAAGTGCGTTCTTACTTTTCTAAAGAATCTCTCAAAACCTTTGTTAGTCAAATGTAAATGCATTTCAAGCCAATGTCACATGCTGGGTCACCCAATCTTATAGTTCAACTAGTGCAAAAGTAGGGAATAAAAAGGAAACAGAAATGTGAGGAAAGAAAATGGACAGACAGACAGTAGAAATGAATAGGAAAAGAGCAGCCCCGGGTCAACTATAAAATGTCGCATAAAAAATCCTGGAAGATAAAGAGAGAAACAAAAGGTAGCGGAATACCAGTTTTGCCAGTCGGCCCAAATTCGGAAGTATCATTGTCTGTCAACAAAAAAGAAATGAAGTCAAAACAACCCAACCGACAAGCAATTAACGATATATTAATTACATTCACTTACAAATTTCTCTTTTTCTTTTGATCCAGCTTCGACTTTATTTTGACCACAGATCAGGACGACAGGTCCTGCCAATTGATCAAACATTTCTCTCAACTTCAGGACAAAGACTTTGCGATTTGACTTGGAAACAGCTCTTGATAGCCACAGTGATGAATCTGGAAAGTAGACAATAAGTGGTTGCTGTGAACGCAACACCTGCAAATGTTGAAAAACTAGGTCTTAAAAGTCAGCTTAAGTTTTTCTTCAAAAGCACTGCAAGATAGATGATAAAATATGGGACCTCGTTAAGGGCCTGAATGACGATGTAACAGTCTTCAGACTGAGCATCTAAATCAAGCTCAACATCCTTTACTGCAAATAAAGAGCAGCTGTAAGTTTGGATCCCTAGCAAGATGAACTGACTTGGTAAAGCCAGTTAAAGCGACATCTATTGGTTTGAGAGGAGTCTAAGCACCATAGTATGGTTAAATTATATAGCAAAAACAGAAGCAGCACAGCTGCAAATTAAAAGCTTCAGATAATTTTTTTATCCTTCAAAATGTATACTTTTAATCTAAGAAACCGGATCTAAAAGTGAGACTTTAGCCTCTAATATATTAAAATGTCAGTACCAATTCTCCAAAACAAGACAGTATTCGGACAGGTAAGACCCATCTTTAGAAGATAACAGTCTTGTTGAATAAGGCACAAGTAATACAACTAAATTACCAGTTGAGAAATGAACTTTAAGCCCTACTAATTCATCATTTGCATAAACTCTTTTCACGTGATTGAATTCCAGCATTTGTCCTTTTAAGTAAATTCATGGGACATCCAGTTACATTGTTAACTACAGCACATTAGTAGAAGTATGTAACAGCCAAAATTCATCCTAAGCCATCCAGGTGCAAAGAGAATTTAAGAGCAGGAACGACAACATACGCAAAACTGACCAAGTCATCATTTTCACAAATAGGACATGGAAGCATAAATCACCAATATATAGAAAAAGTAACTCAAATGCACATTACTCTCAAGAACTCCCCATCATCACTTCCCCATTAAACCTAAACCTCCATTTTCTCTTTCCACTACAGGAAACACAACACATACAAAAATACTATTTAAGTAGTTAATCAAGTCCGAAAGGGAGCCCAGACAGCTAAGCATGGAAAAAGGTAATCCATAAGTAAGATTGACAAACTAGGTATGCAGGAAATCAGAAGAGAGGCCATGAATAAGAACCAAAACACATAGAGATAGCATTAAGAATGTTCTAGTAAGTACTATACTCCTCAGATAACATACTCTTGATCCAATGAAGTGATGGTTCTGTAGCTTCTGAAGAAGTTTTTTCCTCTTTTACTCCTGTGTTGTTCTCACTAGCATCCAGTACAACTGCAACATGATCCCCTTTAACCTCATACACCTCCCCTCGTTGTCCAGTGGAAAGGGGCCTGCAAGGACAGCCAATTTAGAGTATAAGCTCATTGACCCCCAACCAATAGAGAAAACAAGTTCATTGACCCCCAATGTAGAGAGAAAATAAAACAGAAATTATAGAGCAACATACAAGTTTCAATTCCGAAAAATTACGGTATACATCAGAAAATCATAATTGAATCACAGGTGGAGTTTTCATTCATGCATGCAAAGCAAACCATCACAGTCAACAAAGATATTACTTTAAAGTAACAGAACCCAAAATCATTAGGGTGTCACCATCTTATCTTGGATGGACCTCTCTACAGCATGTCCAGACTCTAGAAGTTTAACAGAAATAAACATGCATAAAACAATCAACTCCATGCATTTTAGTCCATGGAAGCTGTGACCGAGATTTCTTTAGATATTCATGTAATCGAGGTAGAGATGGCAATACATTACTGATTTTAACAATAAGATTAATACACACCACACTCTAAGGCAAATTCACCAAGAACGATGCATTTCTCATAACAATATGGAGGAGAATGTGTGTATAGAAAATGAGAGACAACTGATCTAATTTGCGTATGTACAAAATGGAGGCAACTTAAACAAAACACACACATGTGCACCCACAAACGGAGAAAACCTGCTACGATTCATCCTAGGGTTAGACAGCTAACTTAGACTAAGAAATAGTATATATTTCAAAGTTTGCAGATAAATGAGAGATTAAGCCAATTCCAATTGATAACTTCATTTCCAGGGAGTCTAAGGTTCCTTAAAAAATTCAAAGAAAAAACACCAACAGAAAAGGTATGTGGCTCCACCAGAGTCCAGCTATAGAGCACAATTCAAAAACTATTTGGATACTATGTTTCTCCAAAAAGCATAGCACAAGTACAATCCTATGGAAACAAGAAAATGAGGGTATTTGCATCAAATTGAGAGCCTTTTTGGTGAAATGGAGCTCCAACATAAACAACAAAAATGATACTGTGCCATGATAGCATCAACCTCATAGGTAACTCAGAACACAATGAAATGTTGATTGTTTTTTAGTTTCATGAATATTGATGAGAGATTTTACATTAATCCTTGCCCCAGATATATTTATAGGCCATCTAAGAAGACTAGGCATGTGGCCCTCGAGTACTGGTACTTTGTTTTTGGTTCACCTGCCCATGTGGATGATCTACCAGCATCCTGGGCTAGTAATTATCGAAGCCTGAACTCTTTTAAAGGCAAAATAAAAACTGAGTGCAGGGAAGCTATCTGGTCACAGCTTGATCACATTACACTGCTTGCAGAGAAGAGATACATTAACCAGTTTTTTGGGGAAAATTAGCATCTCATTACCCAGTATTGCCGTGTGTAAATAAGGTCAATGGAATCTACTTATTTCTCATAAAAAAATACCTAGTATTGTCCTGACAAGACCCCACCCCCCAACCCCTCCCCCAAAACACTCCCAACATCTACTTCACTCAGTGGGATTGAACTTTTTTTAAATAGTTACATGTACAATCACTAAAAATCTTTTATTTAGTAGGCAAGCTCAGCCACTAAGAAAACAGAATCTAGTTATTTACAATCAAGAATTAGAAAAGAAAGCATCAATAAATACCAGTACAAAAGACCTAGAAGTTCATTTTAAGGAGATGAGGTATTCAGTTTCAAGTCATCAAATATTCAGGCGTGTACATGTTTCTTGTAAAGGTTTGCTTCATGTACTATTTTAATACTCCCTCCTATCCACAAACTGGAGTCCACTAACTCTTACTGTATATCAGTATTAGTAAGTGGGCTCGTAATCAGTTCCCTGCTTAAAATCAGATCTTCAGGGTGCTCTACGACCAACAGCTCTCAAGTCTCTGTCCTTAAAGTTGATGTTAACAAGGCCAAAATGAATTTTCTGTTAGATGAGTGTTCCAGCATGCCTTTGATCAGAGAAGGAGTAGAGACCACAGACCAGACCTTTTCAAAAGTTAAGTAAAATTTTCTAGAGCTCCATAACACTAGACACGGGATTAGTGATCCAACTGTCGACATTCCCCAAAATTATGCACTTGTTAATGTCACTGTCTCCATCCAAATAGTTATCCTTAACACAAGCAAGGAATTGAGACAATGAAAGGAAGTAGGACTATATTCACAATATACCAAAAGTAGACTGCTACACATTCCTAGAACTTATCAGGACAACTTACCAACCCACCTTCCACGAATAACAGTATAAGCTTTTGTTGGACCATCAGATGTTGGTATCTTCCCCAATACAATCCTGTGATTAATTAGAGGCCACTCATCAGGTGCACACTAAACAGCACAGAAATATGCTGGCCGCTCAAGAGTACATAATTCAGCGGCTATTCCTGGATTCGTTCTCCTCTTCCTCCCAAACCCATCAGAAAGAAGAGAGCTAATATGATTGCACAATTCTTTAACAAAGGCATGACACTTTTTTTCCATTTTTGGTTTTGCAGAAGAAGCAAGGAAACAGTGGCATGAAACCCCAGGCATCATGCTTTAGACCAAGCACCAAATCCACGTAGGAATAAATCTTCAAAAAGTTGCCTAACATCCTGATTCAGTCTCATTAAAAAGAGATCCATGAAGAGTTTCACCTGGCTTGAACAACTTCTACTTTGAAACCATATTATTTTAGTTCAGTCCTTTAAAATTCAAAAGCACCACATAGGGGTGCAAATTATATCTTAAAAGCTATTCCCTCCGTCTCAAGACTATTGGCCTATTTACTTTTTCAAAGTCAAAGTTGGTAAACTTTGACCCTAAATATAAATTATACATGTATAATAAAAATAGCATGTGAGATATTGTTAGATTCATCTTAACATCTACTTTCTAAATATCCTTTTTTTTATACGAAAATGTTATATGTAGCTAGAGATATTGACGGTCAAACATGATCATTGAACACCGTGAAAAAGTAAGTAGGCCAGTAGTTATGGGACGGAGGGAGTATATCAGAAGAACTACTTAACAAAAATAGCAAAGCAGACAAAAGGCATCCAAAAGCATAGAATACCATCAGAAGCTGACAAAACTACAAGTAGACATACCAAGTAGCTCAAGTCAGGATATTCAACAATACTCCCAAAATATAGTAAAAAAGTATTAATCATCGTAGTTACATAGAAAAATAAATAATTGGAAACTTGGATATGGATGTTGGACCAAAACAGAAAAGGTAATAACCTTTTATCTTCTCCAAGGCAGACAGAAGATCCAACGTATTTCACTCGATCCCCTGGCAACAAGCAATTGTGCAGTTATTTTCTTCTTTCATATAATCATCAGAGAGCACAAAACAATATTAATTAATTACTGAAAGATAACAGAGTCGATTGACAATTAAACAAGAGATTGGAATTTCAGTTGCCAAACTTCCAATGAGTGCCAGTTCATATACATCCAACTGCCTAAATAAACATTAAACATCTAACACAGTAGCACCCAGAAGAGACATATATTTCCAATGCTCTACCAAAATCTTGGTGGCTGCTGCAAAATTTAACCATCAATTTACCCAATCTAGCTCAATCTGACTGACTACAAGTCTACAATAATCCTTCTTAGACAGCTAGTGTAAATAATTATTAACGCAAGAAATTAACAAACTGCATAGAAGATGCTCACTGACTGATTATGAATCATGTATCGTATTCCTACTAAATCTTGAGAAGGAGATCATTCAAGAATAAAAGCTACTCTGTGACAAACCAGAGTACTTAAAGCAGGTATACATTCAATAAATGTAAAATTATGATTCATCTCACAGAACTATCTTTCAAATGGTGGGAATGTAACACTTTGAGGGTGATTTCACAGAAAGCAGGTTTTAATCACAATGACTATGATGTGAAAGACATGCTAAAAACGTTCCATTCAGTATCAAAAGATAAATTCAATAATTTGTCACACTAAATCTAAAGTGAGATTGCAAATGTTCAATGAATATGCTGACCTAAAAAGTTGGATGCAAGACAAAAAAAAGCAAGCCATTACAC
The DNA here is from genome assembly GCA_037428765.1 of Rubia yunnanensis. Taxonomy (NCBI): domain Eukaryota; kingdom Viridiplantae; phylum Streptophyta; class Magnoliopsida; order Gentianales; family Rubiaceae; genus Rubia; species Rubia yunnanensis. The sequence continues at coordinate 23,966,725 of CM075071.1, read as the reverse complement.
TCCTATAAGGAAAAGAATAACAAGAGCAAAAGATCAAATTTGTAATTTGCCCACATATTAAATTTAGGCTGCATATACTAAGACAGTATTAGACAAAGAAAAGGCGTGCTTCAAATCACAGACAGCAGTCTTCCCAGCATGTAAAGTTCTAATGGTGGCTTAAGAAAACCATGATATCATCCTGTAAAGATATACCTCTTACAGAATGCCACATACTAGATCTAATCCCAAGCCATAACAATGTTCCTACAAAATTTGTTCTATAACACAATATATCCATTGAAAAGAACTTCAATCATGCAATGCAACTCATGGACTCGAAACAGCAAAAGTACTAGAGACAAATGTGCCTTCTTGTGGCAAAATCACCTAAACAATAGCTAACACCACAAAGCGAATCACATGCAAGAAACCTTGCAACTTAAATTTACCTTTCTTTAAAGGCTGCTTGCCGCTATCAGCAGGCTCATTGACCTTCGATTGTGAAGATTCTGTGGCACTATCAGATTCTCCAGAAACTTTCTGCACATCCAATTCAAAAAAATGCATCCAAGTATGAGTCTAAAATCTTTACAAAATCATGTTATGCCAAAAAGTTGTTCATCAGAATTCTCAAGTTTGAGTGCTTAAGATGAGATACTTAATTTTTTGAGCTACCCTTCGACCTCCATCTTCACATATTTTTAAACCTAAATTTGACACAAAAAAAACACTATCCCCATTATATCAATCACTGATCATATTAGTTTTTGCAAAATCAACAAAACCTACATTTTTTAGTATTGATTTAAAGACTAGGGAAAGATATAGTTTTTTAGACTGTGCCTTCTCGAACTCTTCTAGATGGTATGGAATAAGCTTCTTTAAGGCTTCAGCAGAAGCATGGACATCAATTTCCTCATCATCACTGGTTTCGGCTTTTGCCTCACCACTACTTGTCCATTCTTCTTCATTACTTGCATCATTTTCATCGTCTACTTCTGACTCAGAAGTACACTCTTCCCCTGATTCTGCATTCTCATCATCTGACTCTGTTTCAGAAGAGCAATCCTCACTGAAATCCTGCATAAAGTAGCTCATGTTATCAATACAATAACTGTTAAAAGCGGCTACATCAAGGAGAAGTGAAGTTCAATCTCTTCTCACTATTAATTACTACATCTCATATTGTACCATTATTGTTTAGGACATTTCTAGAGTCATCTACATCTTATCCCATTAAACCCAAGTACATTACCAAGACAAGTCTAATGAATTATAAAGGAGAATATGAAAAACCTCAGCGGTCCACTTCTTCGAACCTAAACGGGGTACCACGCAACCGTGACACCTCCCCCAACTTTTCAGCCATGCTAAGCAACCAAACATTGGGGATAGGTTTGAAAAATGAACTTTGTTCTCTCAAAAACATCAATAATTTGAAACTAACTGATTGACACCTTCAAAAATCAAGGAGCTACGAGCAGAACTAAACCTCAATAGCATGGTGTAGGGTCAGCTATGCTATCATGCCATCAGATTCTGTAAACCACATCTTCTCAATCAGGTTTCGGATATGTAAGAAAAGGTGAATCAGCCATTAGGTTCACAACAAAGTTGCTTGTTAAATGAGAACTGAGATGAAAAGGGTGAAATGGGACGGCCTCTCATGCAAGGATCAAGTCTATTTAATAGCTTCATTTCTAGCCCAACTTTTTGCTTCTCTCCTACTAATATTAATGATTTTTTATTTTCTAGACACCATACAGGTGCATTTAAAAAGCCTTCATCATCGGCACAGTTTCACATTTGGGGGAACCAAAGCTAAAACTGCACACACGCAGTTTAGTTCTTGTTCCAAAACCACCACCTTTTGGTTTCATTTCCATTTTCAGCACCTCTTTCTTTTTATTTATATAGTTGCAGTATTGGCTTTCAGAAAGGTTTCACAGCTTTAGGTTCAATTATATATTTGATTTTTTTTGGCTTAGTTCGATTACATTTTTAAAATATTTGAATTTACTGATAATTTTTCTTTTTAAGGAGGTAAAATTTTATCTATTAAAACCCCACGAATTTTTCAAAAATACAGTTTAAAATACAAATATATTCAGGTATTCCCTCTATCCCAGTAGTATTGCCATCCGGTCTCCAAGAAACATTATTTAAAATTTAAAATCTTTAATCAGGTACAACTAAAAATAATGGGGGTGTTAGACAACCAACTTTTTGCTGGCTTTTTCATCAGATTTTGGCTTTTTATCTGGGTCAAACGAGCCAAAAAAAAGTTTGACTTTTGGATAGCAGAAAAGCCAATTTTTACGCCACACTGAAAACGCTAGGTAGACCAGATTTTCGGCTTTTGATTTCTGTTTTAATGATTAATATTTTTACAGGCCACCAAATAAAACAGTCAGCAAATCAGCTATCAAACCAGCCAACAGCAGTTTGTCGAGCATATACAGAGTTCATAATTACGAAATTTATGCTAAGATATATTAAACAAGAACCTAATGATAATCTTAACTATATCAACTTGCTATGACAATATAGTGGGATAGAGTATATAAATATACTGCCTGTTATCAAATGCACATTATATAAAAACAAAATAGCCGTTTAGAGCCGTCGATTTCCATTTCGGGTCCACAATTCCAAGTGCTGGACAATCAACTATGGTTCTGGTTTTGGTTCTATTTTAGAACCGAATATATGGTTCCTGCTTTGGAATTGAAACTGCCAGTTCAGTTCTAGTTTGGTTCCAATCTCAGTGTCCAGGTCTAACTCTTTTGCCATGTTCCAAGCACGTTGCTCTTGTTTTCTCATCTACTGAGGTTATGCTCACTTTATTTCTAATTCATTCATCAGTCACTTAGTAAATAAGGTGTATCCACACAAATAGAAGGCCTCAACTGCTCAAAGACAGGTAGGAGAAATCTACTTCTAACTTGCTCAGGAGAACAATTCATTTCGGCATTCAAACCTCAAAGCAAAGGACGAGATACACACTCATAAGTGCCGGATACACCGCCGTCCATAACCTTATTTGAAAGCCTCACTCCTCTACTCTAAGGTAGAAGCGGATTCAGAAGGGCGGAGTATCAGTTCTCGATTGTAAATCTTTTAGAAGGCCTCTTTTGTTTGAGGTAGAAGCGGATTGGGCTGGGCACGAGAGCATGTTCTCCTGCCCACCAGCATAACTCTACTTTCAGTTTACTGATGGCATTTATCCCAAAGCATTATGAGGTAGCATTTGGCCTCTCACCCAAAGGTGGAGGGATTTGTAAGGGAGCACACGTGTAATAACGGGGGTGAGTGGCTATTTCAGTAACTCACCCCATCGGACATTTCGACGAAGCTATTCTATGAACCTTTTTTTAAAAAACAAAAGTGTATCCGCACAACAATCTCAAAACTTTCATGTCTACTGCTTTGTATTCAATTGCCAAAAATCTAAGTCACAATGTAATGTAGTTTTAAGAGATCGTTCGCATTCTATTTTCAACTTCAGCAGTTATTTCTGATACAGCTTCACAATTATGGTGACTTAACTTTCCTCCTATGCCGCATGATCTAGCCTAAATACATTTCACCACCACCAAAAAACTAGAAGCTAAGCTCCTCAGAGACTTGATATCACAAAGGAATGTTTCGTGAGAAAAATATTTAACTGTCATTTCTCCCTCTAAATGCTTCATACCATGAGCTGACAAGATTTATTTTTCTTCGAGACACGGGATATCTTCTGAAGAAAGATAGATTCTGAATTATTGAATTCCCTATTATGAGTTAATGAGGGCATTCTGTTTTTCCCGCAAGGACTTCAAATTTTAGTGCTGTGGAGTGAATGTGTTAAAGATTACAAAGTCAAGTCCCCAACTAATCTGTACTGAGGCAGCTTAAACTAATCTCAGTCAAGAAAAACTTACTTCTAAAATTCTCTAAAGTTGAATGGAAAAAAAAAATTTTAAATGCAAGAAAAGTAAATCGTAGCTTACAAAAGGAGCTAGCACACTGCTATCAAGCAATAACAATGGAACTTGAAGGCCTCGTGCCAAAGCTTTAACCATTCTTTCACGATATAGCTCAGTACCTGTTACAAGAAAGTCAGAATTTTTAAATATAAGACATCAAGGCTCCAAATTATTCAAGTACCAGTTTAAGCTAAAATTAGAAATAGCATAGAGTAGGTCTCTTGACAGGCGGTCTGTCCATAAGCCCATACCACATATTTTTTACCTTATACACTGCATTTGTTAAATTACATACTAAATTTTGAAATTTTGAAAATATTTTTTTATATTATATATTTTTATATTTTCATATTCAAATACATATTATTACTTGTTTTAACTTTAAAAATACAATATTGAAATTTTATGAAAATTACAACATTTAAGGTAAAAGCCAATGTGGACTGTCCATAAGTTTATAGAAAGGCTGTCTTTTCTGAAACTTTCTCAAGAGCATAAGAATGAAAGACTGTACTAACCTGGATTGCTCTGAAGAAGAATTCTCCCACTTGAAGAAGTTAAACGACTGCCCAAAACTGTAGTTGACTTCTCGTGGTTTAAATGAGAAGCAGCGCACTCCACCAAAAGATTTTTGACATGGTCACTGTGGTATCAATTTGGATCACTACACAACCGGAGCAAGATGTAGCCAAAAAAAATTTTAAAAAAGAAAGTAACTTACTCAACATAATAGGGAAACATGTCCCATGAAACAGTAATTTTTTCCCATGGAACAACCCGCCTCAAGAACTCGTTTTTAAATCTCTCTCGTTTAGTCAAGAAAGGAGATTCTTTCTTTTTTATTTCAATTGACAGCCTCTCATTGTTAAGCCAGTCCTTTTGATCTTCTTCACCAAGTCTAGCATGTGCATCAGAATGCTGCACACCATCTCTGTTTATCTCCTTTCGAATCTTTCCCTTCTCAATATTGGCTCCATCTTTCACAGGGACGTGTTTATCCTCATTTGCGTTCCTCCCATCACCTTCAGAGCTATAGAACCTTACCAGTCCACTTCTGTGGGGCAAAGTGGATCTCCCTTCCAACCCAGAATACCTTCTATCTAAAGATACACCTGATGGATCGAACCGCTCTGATAAATATCCTTTATTCAAACTACCCGGGAAACTGTAGTTCCCAACTCTTCGTATATAGCCTAAAGAATGGTATGAATAGCGTTCTGTACAGCAAAATTTTCCCCTTTGCAGCAGAAAATTCCACTTTAAAGAACTATTCATTATTTTCCTGGCATACATTGTGACTTCTTACCCCCAACTGCAAATACCTACTCAGAGCACAGCAAAACAACCAAATCGCAAACGATGAAAAACGGCTTAATCTTATTTTAACTTCGTAGTCGAGCATCAAATTAGTCAATAAATTTTAAAGCATTGAGAGTTAACACCAACATTACAAACATCTGAGTCCAAAGCACTACTAACAACACTGAATTCATATTGATGATATGTAAAGCAAAAGGAATGTTATCAACCACATAAACTTTGAATTCACATGCAGAAGGATAAGCATTTTCAATGTCACGCAAACAACACATTCATTGTGTAACTCGGTGCCATAGATAGTGTAAGTAAATTCACATACAAATAACAGCTGAAAATCAAGAAGACGTTTGGGGGATTGTTCTGGTAGTAATTAAACGCCTTTTTATCAGACGTAACAGAAATCTTGCCAAGGGAATCCAAAAGGGGGAGGAATCAACCTTATTAATGCGCTTTAAATTGTATCGCGCAAATTGTCTGCCTCACAAGTAAGCGGAACTCTGGTTTACTGCGGAATCAATACACACGTGAGAAGGCAAAAATTTGTTCCAGCGTTGTGAAATAGGGTTCGTGGGCCGAAAAAAGGAGGGAGACCGTAGAAAGCGCATCAGCAGTTTGAAACGTTACCCAACTGGAAAATCTATATTTGTGAAACAAACTAGGTTCATGAAGTAGAATGGACGAACCGGACTAGAATATAAACATCGAAATATATACCATTCTGATTTAAAGATACATAACTTTATTTATCTATTTGGGATGTATACCAATATAACCCTACCTACTTGTGTACGTGTCAATATAACGCTTAGATAATTTTTAGTGAAAAAATAACTCTAACTAGTTAACATAAGTGCTAATATAACCCTAAGACACTATTTTCCAGCGTTGACCACATATAAAATGACCAAAATACCCTCTAACCTAAAACCTAAAAGTGTGAGGACAATTTTCACCCCACCACCCCCATTCCCGGCCACCACCACCACCACCACCCCACCCCCCAACAACCACAACAGTCAGCTCCGCCACCACAACCCACCACAACCAACCACAACCACCACCTTCAACAACCACAACAACCAGCTTCGTCCACCACCTGCCCCTCCACAAACCACCAGTACCTAGCTCTCCACCACTGCTCGCCAGGGAAGGTACAACAGAGGCGCCAGGTCTTGGTGCCAGCACTGGTCATTTCAGCCATCGCGGCGCCAGATCGAGATCTTACTATGCAAGCGGCGCAAGATCTTGGTGGCAGCGCAGTGGATCTCACCATCAGGAACACAGGGGTCTCACCACTAGAAACAGCAGCTCCAGATCTTGGTACCAGTGCGGTGGGCCTCGCCACCGGAAACACGGGGATACGGGAGACGGCGAAGCCGATACCCAGGGCTTGGCGGACAAGCGGATACGGTAGCCATGTCTTTCTCCAAGGTCTGGATCGAGATGAGGGGACGAGCAGCACCAGCGACCATGGTGCTAGTTTGGGTTGTTGTGACCATTAAAGAAGAAGAAGAAGAAGAAAGGGAAAACGAATAAGAATATGAAGAAAATGGGGTATAATAGGAATTTTAATTTATTTTTTATTTTTTCCTAGGAGCAAAAATGTCCTTTCATTTATTTATGGCTAAAAGTTACCGGAATGGGTATATTTACACTTATATTAATTATTTAGGGTTATATTTGCACTTTCAATTATCAAAAGGTTATATTGGCAGTTATGTGAAGTAGGTAGGGTTATAAAAGCATTTTTTTCTATTTATAAATAAGAATATTTTTACTACTTCCTTTTAAACACTAAGTCTTGTTTTAAACTGCGTAAACTTTAGGTCAGGGTTTATTATGCATTATTGTAAGTTTCATTTGGGATGGAATTTTTAAAAAAATATGCTAAAAAATCTAGGGACCTACTATGCAATTATCAAAATGTTATACATAATGAATTTTTTTTTTCATTTCCTCTCCGATCGATCTGAATCTTGTAACCGTCGCTCCGCAGTCGCGTTTCTTCTTCTTACGCTAGCGTCGCGGCGGAGTAAGGGAAATTGCCGGCAATTTTTCTCATTTCACCATTGTCGTCGCTACTCTGCAACTACTATTCTTCCTATAACTACAACCGCTCTATAATCGCTTGGCAACCGGCGATTTTTTTTTCTTCTTCCACTCCTGACAACAACAGTTCTCTGACCGTGACGATGACACTTCTATGACCGTGACGATGACAGCGAGGAGCAATCGACTCGACGGCGATGGTGACGCTTCTCTATCCAATCTTCTTTAACCGCGACCATGACGATAAGGAGCATGGCGAGGGCGCTAGGGTTTGTCGATGACAGCTCTAGGGTTTACAGACATAAGGTGAGCGACAACGATGGAGAGTAAAGGCGACAACGTTGTTGCGGTCTTCCGTCAGGCGCGTAAGATGCATGTGCTTCAATGTAGAAGAATTGCTCATGCAAACACGCGCGGTTGGCGGCGGCGACGACAAATGGCGGTGTTGGACATATACTGAGGTTTTGCGCATGAGATGTGAGGTTTAATTTTTATGTTTTATTTTTTCATAGAGATATACTGAGATTTAATATTATTTGACTGAGTACATGATTAGTAAAGGTTCTTTGGTGCAGTGGTTAGTTCTCTAGGCTTTGAGGTTAAAGACTATGGTTCGAATCCCACTACACCCTATTTTTTGAAGAATTTATATTCTTGAGATACATGCTGAGCTTTATTGTTATTTGACTAAGATAATGTTTAGCAATTGTTATTTGGTGTAGTAGTTAGTACATGGGCATTAATGTTAGTGGCCTAGGTTTGAATCTCATTAGTATTTTCTTTAAAATAATTTATGTGTTGAGGTACTGTAACTTTTTTGTTGATGTTTGTAGCGTTTTTCTCTCATGTTGATGTTTTCCATTATTCAAGTGAGGTTTATTTGATATGAGTTGATGTTTTGTAGTTTATTTGGGTGATATGGATTGATATTTGTAGTTTTTTAAAAAAAATTCTCGTGGTGATGTTTTTCATTTTCCAGCTGAGGTTTGGGGGAAAGAAGTTGATGTTTGTAGTGTCTTTTTTCTCATGTTGATGTTTTTCATTTTCTGCATGAGGTTTAGGTGTTATGAGTTGATGTTTGTAGCTTTGGGTGATATTGGGTGATATTGGTAGTATATTTTAAAAAATATTTATTGATGTTTTATGATTTTCAGAGTGAAGAATTTATACTCTTGAGATACCATGGATTTATGTTGTTTTTTTTAGTTTTTTCCTCTAATGTTGATATTTTTCATTTTTTGGTGAATTTTAGTTAATATGACTCGATGTTCTGTAGTTTATTAGGGGGCGGCTATATGTGTTGATATTTTTAGCTTTTTTTCCTCTCATGTTGATGTTTTTCATTTTCTATGTGAGTTTTAGGTGATAGGGGTTGATGTTTGTAGCTTTTTTGGTGATGTAGATTGATGTTTTTTAGTTGTTTTTCTTAAGTTGATGTTTTCATTTTCAGGGTAAAGTTTAAGTGATAGGAATTGATGTTTTTAGCTTTGGATGATATAAGTTGAGGTTTGTAGTTTTTTATTTTAAAAAAATTGATAATTTAAACTGTGTTGGTGTTTTTAGGATTTTCAGTTTATAATTGTTGATGTTTATGATTTTCAATTGATGTTTTGTTAGTTGCAGTCGATGTATTTTCAATTTTTTTTGTTAGTTTTTATTTGATTTTATACATATATTTTTTGTTGCAATTTTTTAGCCGATATTTTATAATTTTCCATTGTTGTTTTTGCTAATTGTTGCAGATGTTTATTATTTTCAGTTCGATAGTCTTATTGATTTTTTACATTTTAAAATGTTTTAAAATGTTTTTTTGAATTTTTCGCAGATTGTAGTTGGCGATAAAATGATGGGAAAAACTGGACAAAAAATCCCTGGAAAAATATTAGAGCTAGGTCCATGAAAATATATTAGAGATATGTCCTTATAAAATTATTAGAGATAGGTCTTTGGAGCTAGAATATAGTTAGAAATGCCTAAAGGCCCCTAGTTAACATAAAAATAGGAATTTAAATAATTTGAGGGTTAAACCGTAATATTTTAAGTCTTGGGGTATATTTTAAAATAGAGGCGGAAATAGAGGGACCAAATTGCAATTAAACATAATTTCAATTTTCTTCCTTCCCTTATCCACCGGATCTGCCAACGTTGCCACCTCCGAGCTTCTACTTCGTGTCTTCTAGCTTCTCATTGGACTTCCTGACGACTTCTACGACCAATAGAGATCAAAGAGTTTCATGCTCTTGTGAAATTTGTCGTCGATTTCTTGCAGTTTTTGGTTTCGACGAGGGTTGCAGTCGATTTCTGACAATTTTGGTACGGTTTAAATACAGAGATTAACATTGTCGTTGAGGCAATCAGTAACATCATTGAAAAAATATGATTTGACCCCCCCCCAAATTGTTACTTCCCGTCGTCCTTGAAACCCGTAGTTGAAAACTCAATCATGTCGTCGGTTGCGGAAGTGTCGTCATCACTAAGGCAATTCTAGAAGGGGTTAGAGGCCATAGTTCGCCGATGGTAAAGCTCATCTTAAGGATTGTGTTTATCACACCAATGGTCGATTTAGTATTCTGGCATATGCCGGTTGCGAGTCGAGTAGGGTTTAAGCAAATTTTGGCGGGTGAGGTTTCAGGGAATATCGGCGGGTAGGGTTTCAGCGAATACCGGGGGTCGGGTTTCAGTGAGGAAGGTTGTGAATGGGCTAAAAATATTGGGCCAAAATCAAATGAGCCATGAGCAATGTTTGGTCTTATGTCTAAATTTAAATATTACAACATCATATTAAAAACAAGAGATATATACCAATATAATCCTAACTACTTGAGTAAGTGTCAATATAGCCCTCAGATAACTTTTAGTGCAAAAACAACCCTAACTAGTTTACATAAGGGTCAATATAACCCTAAGACATCATTTTCGTGTTGACCACATATAAAATAACTAAAATACTCTTTGCCTAAAACACAAAAAATGTGAGAACAATTTTGCCCTCAGGCTACCACCACTACCTCCAGCCTGCCGTCGGTGGCGGCCAGCCCACCAGCCTAATGAACTCAAACTTGAACAAACTCGAGTAAATTCTTTGAACACTAAAACAACATCATCGTACTTTTCGAGCTTCATATACACATCCATTACGTGACAATAGCATCATGAATCCAAAGAAATCTCTTATGATTTTATTCTTTTCTATAAGTCTATCGAATTTTTTTACATGCCCAATCTATTATACTCTTTCATCATGACATCAAACGCTAGAAAAGCAACACTCTCATTCATGGAGAATATACGAAGAAGATAATCAGCAAGCTTATACTTCCTAGCCCTAATGCATCCACTAGTCACTCTATAACACATAGAATCATCCGGCAAATCATCGAATGCTTCGAAATCATTACAGAGATAATACAACTGAGCTCAATTTTTTATCTGAACCAAATACCATGTAACATGATTTATAGTTGAATGACTCGGTCGGAAGCTCGAGTGCTCCTTGGCCTTCTTGTAGCACTCATAGGATAATTCCTCTGTTTTGGGATCTTTGAACATATTACAAATCACTCCATTGGGATCTTTTTCCTCAGGATCTTCGATCTTGGAGCTCGGTTGAAGAGGTGGCGCATGAATGGGAGACGAGATTGAGCATATGGGTAGAATTAGGAAAGGTTAAGGAAGTTTTTCCGATGGTATACCTCTAGGAATCCCTGGTACTTTCAATTTCATGATTGTATTTCAGGCTGAGCACAACATCCTTATGCACCCATTTCATATGTTAGGGATAAATAGAGGGGGATGAGAACCAACCAGCCAGCCCCCCCTCCCACCCACCACTACCAGCCTGAACTGCCTGCCACGACCACCACCCAGCCAGCCCCACCACCACTACCATTCAGCCACTCCCACCACCCCTTACAAGTCAGCCCCATCGCCTCCCCTCCTCCGACACTCCAACCCCTCCACAACCACCACCACCACCACAAAACACCCCTCTATTTCTAAATTCCTGGCAATGAGTCGGCGGGTGGTGAAAACAGCCCCGCCCCAGCCACCTCACCCATCGTCCACCGCTACCCACTGCAAACCTTAGCACCACCTCATGTTGAAACCTAGCGCCATCACCCGCTGACTCACCGCCGCGAACCCCAGTGCCAACACCCACTGAAACCTAGCGATGCCGGTTCTGGGTATTAAGGCAGTGGTGGAGATGGGAATTTGGAAATATATATGGAGTTGGGTGGTGTTGAGCATCTAATAATTTTGAATTTTCGTCAGCATAGATGATAATGTCGAATGGATCAGCGGACATGATGGTTGATGTGTCTTGCACGACCAAACAGTCCACGAGCTTGGGTGTCTCGAGCTGACCTACAATAAAACTGGCCTTAGGGATCCCAGGGGTCAGTCCTCTGATAATTATGTCAGTCAAAGAGTATGTATACGGTTTAAGACAGAATGAATGCATAAAATGTATACATACCTGGTATTTATACTATACGTCATAAATAACAATACCCTTAATTATAGTCATCAATACCTCATAAATGCGGTGATTATTATAGCTCTCAAGGTATGTCATAATTGGGCTGCTGCTAATACAACCCAACATACCTTTTGGGCCTGATCTCCATCAAGAGCCCCCAAAAAACTAGATTCTGTCTTTGAGACCCTGGGGAAATACATAGGTGAACTGAGAATCATTTTTTCTTGATGATGGCACAAGGATTCCCACATAAACGCATTAGAGATCTCGTTGTTCTTTGACATATCAAAGATATCGGCACAAACATGTTCGAGATATCGCGTTCCTTTAGTGTCTCATGGTTGCAAGGGCTCAACGTGAGTCCTGTTGCTTAGGGTTCTGGGTTTCGAGAAGGGAGAATCATGTTTTCTTATTTTCTACTGGAATTCCAAAAGGCGCATGCGTGTCTGGCAACCGCGCTTGTCATAGTGCCCAAAGCAGCATGCAGAAAAAAGGTGAAGTGACGGTTGCATCTTTTCATAACTTATAGTTTTTAAGGCAGTCATCATTATGCCATCGTTTGAGGTATATTAACTGTCATTCCTTTCTTCGTCTCTCATTTTACTTATTTGTAGGGAGCTTTACGAGGGAAATTCATATTTTTGAGCCACTTTCTCTTGTTCCTTCCCCTCAGTAGCCTCATCCTCACTCTCTTTCCTCAAAAACCATTAAGTTTTTTATCTCTTCTCCTTTGTTAATTTTTTTTATCTCTTCAAAATAATGACCATCTCCGGCGAGGGTTCCACTGAGAGGGGATTTTCCAGCGAGGCTGGAGCAAATGAGGAACACATTTACTCGCCCATTCAGCCATTCCGATGGATCGCAATGTGATTCCGACTTAGAAGAAAACATTCTCGACCACTCCAGCCCTAAACTTAAGATTTTACCTATCACTGATATGCCTCTTCATGAATGCATCGAGGATTGGCCCCTGGGATTGGGTAAGCATTACTTTAAGCGATCTCTCACTAGTGGTAAAGGTGGTTTCTACCCTCCACCAGATTTAACCCTCGAGGCCCAGGGGGAGAAGATATGCCTTCCCAAGGAGAGGAGGTACCTCAAAAGGTCTTAGAGGTATCCCAGGGGAAGAAAACATCTCAGAGAAAAAAGGGAGTATCTCGAGGGGAAAAATTATAACCTCTACCAACAAGCCCCCATCCTCAAAGGCCGAAATGACCATCTTGAAAATCCTAGGCTCAATTCCCCTGGGTCAATGAATACCTCCAAACATGGATTTCCAATTCTTTCATGAGGGAGATGCCCCAGAAAACCTCCCCGATGGGAGGTCGGCTATTTTCATTAAGCACTTACACTGCGGGCTTTGCTTCCCTTTTCCACCTCTATTCTCTACGTGAGTCCGCGCAAGTCTATCCTAACGTCTTGGTTATTATTATGATGTTTTTATCGAGATGTCACGAGTTTGGTATCACTCCAAGATATAAATTGCTTCATTCACTGTATTACATGTCTTATAGAGGTAAGTCCTCGGAGAGGATCATCACCTTTACTAATCAAGAGGCGCACCATGAAGTCTTCACTGTTCCTTCCCACTCAGGTGACTGGAGGAACTAGAAAAAAGGAATCTTCTTTAATAGCAGAAGGTATCGGGTTCCCTAATGGAACTCGGATGTGCAGGTCGAGTCCCCTAAGCCAGGAGAATATACCTGTCCTGAGACCCTCAAGAGGGATAGGCAACGCCTTCTGTCCAGCCCTCTTAATTATAGCAGTTACTTCAACCCCAACCAGAGTATTGGTGGTTTTGTTTGGTCGCCTGTGATTTACGAGACGTATGTGTATACAAAACTTTTAAAGGGTAGCAAGAAGGGGAAAAAAGGATCCGAGGACTCTCTCAAGACCTTCAATAGTGGTTTTAGGCCCTTGGAATTTTCCAAAGGTGTTTTTAATAGAACTCTTTTATTACTATTTTTTTACCTTTCCTCTTCCTTTACTGATCTTCCTCTTGTGTTTTTCCTCAATGGGTCTCGGTGCAGCTTTAGGCAAAGCCAAGAATGACTCCAAGAAGAATGACCCTAAGGGGACCCCTGCCCCCTCGAATCATACTTCCACCCCCATAGTAGGTGGTGGAAGGATTGTTCCACACAAAAGGGTAAGTCCTGATTTAGCCTCTCAAAACCAGCACTAAAAGACAGGAGTTGAAGGTGGGGGAAATTCCCACGTTTCCCAACATCCAAACCCCCAATTCTCTTCCTCGAACACTATGGTGGGCACGTCAAGCCTTATGACTGTAAATGAGCAGGTTTTGGCAACAATGACCATGAATCCCTAGGTTAGCTTATGCATAGCTTATATGTATGGGAGGTCGTCGTCGTACCTCTCAAAGTTAATACTTTTAAGCCCTAATGCTTCCTATCTACAATAAAGTAGATAATGGCAAGTTGGGGTCGTCCACGGGAAGAGGGATCTTTTCAAGTGTTTAAACATACATAGGAGAAGACATACTAGGCATATACATACATAGATATATATATATATATATATAACATGTAAACAAGGGGGTGTTGGTTTGATCCTAAGTTATCAAATTGAAATACAACAACTAGCAAAGCAAGAGAACTATGCTAATCATGCAATACAACTAAAGATACGATGTAAATGATAATTAACAGAGCCTTGGGGGCAATCGATTTTCACTTCCAAACTTCATATAGCTCATTGATTCATTCACTCATTCAATTACATTTATTGTCTATGGGGAATGTTATCACTTCTCATTCAAAGATCAACATTCATTCCTCCTTAAGAGTAGTTTGCAAAGACAAACAATGACCATTTGCAAACCTCATTGATGATCACCCTAGACAAACAACATCATAGGGGTGTTTCATCAATGTCATTTCACCCAAAGGACCATAGGTTTGATAATAACAAGCCTTTTACCAAAGACATAGTCGTTTAACCAAACAAAGCATTCATTAGATTAAACTTAGAACAAACAACATTCAAGGTTCACCCTTTCTTTGCATCTATATGACAAATATGAGAACAAACCACATTAACATACTCATCTAGCAAGAATTACCCCACATTATACACAAGAAGTTCTAAATATATGCTTTTGGATTTCCATATCAAATGAGTTAAGAAATTTGCAACTTTCCTAACACCCTAACATTTCAATCTTACAAACATTTCATATACTCAAACAACCCATGGAATAAATGAGGTAAAACACAACATTAATGGCATAATAAATGCTCTCCAATAAATGTTCATAAATGAGCAAACATAGAATCTTACTACATAAGCTTGGAAGCTTCAATCAATTTCTCCCAAGAACTAGATTTAGCTACAAGAGTTCATACTAATTAATTCTAAACAACCAAACATAATACAAGAGATTTCAAAGATGAAAATGGAAGAAAATAGGGTTCTAAATAGTAATAAAAATGCAGGTGAAGAAGATGTGAATGAGAGGAAAGAAAGTGTTATTTATAGTACAAAAGGGATAAGGTGAAATTCTGGCCACCCGTTGGTCGCGACTCGCGACGGGCTCATCGCAACGAGACCATCACGACTCGCGACGGGTGCCAGAATTTTGTCTTGTTTCCTTTTCTTCTTCTTGTGGTACACATTCATCTTCATAGCAATTCCTCTCATTTTTCAAGTCTTGAATGTCTCCAAAAATGGTCTTCAATGGCCTCCGGTCTTCATGTCTTCGAAGAAAGTCTTCAAAAGTCTTCGAAAATGTGATCTTCAATGGTCTCTGGTCTTCATGTCTTCGTGTTCTTCCCTTATCACGGAAAATCCACTTAGAAGAGGTAAAAGAGCGTAAAGTTGCTCTTACCCCTCCTAAGAGAATTTTAAGGTAAAACATAAGCTCTTTATAATAAAAGAGCACAAAAGTGACCCAGAACAGTATTAAATTATGCATATAAAATGGACATATCAAACCTCCCCACACTTAAACCTTACTCGTCCTCGAGTAATAAAATATCCAAGCATACGAAGGAAATGACGTATCCACATCGTAACTGCTATTCCCCCAAATCAATACCTCACAAAATCTCAATATCACACATCCCAATGTTAAGGTCAAATGAGAAGTTTCCCACAACCCCTATTCCTAAATCCACCTAAACCATATCAACCCATCAATTCATTGATATCCCTAAAAAATCTCCAAATCCCGATTGATAATCCCAAATCCAATGATACAATGTGAAGCTAAAGACATGTATAAGGTTCAAAACACATGCTCCACTTTATATCAATATATCAACCTAAAAACGAAGCATATTAACGATCAAGAATTTTATAACTTACTTCATCTTCTCCTACTAAATTTTCCACTCCCAAAAGGTCCTAAAGATGTCAAGCTACCCGATCCATCCGTATGGTCACCGCAACCTTATGACTCCAACGCCGGCAAATGAGTGAACACTTAAAGTTTTTCAATTTCTCTCGTTTTCTCTCATTTTGCCTAGGAGCCCTTTTGGGGTTTCATCCTAGCCACACATTATGTTTCTTTTGCTCACATCTCACCTTTTTCCGCACATTTAGCCTCTCATTTTTGCCTAGGTCACCCTTTCGAGTTTTTGACCTATCCGGGCCCCCCATGTTGCCTAAGTTGTCCTCTCGAGTTTTCAACGTCGATAAAGCTTATCTCCTTGAGTTGGCGCCTCTCCAGGGCCTCCCACATTTCTGCATAGGACCCGGTGATCCGGGTCAAACCCATGTACCTATCCGGAGGGGGATGTATAGGGCTCAATTCCGGAGCCAGTGGAGGAGGCGGAGGTGGAGCGGCGGTGCGCCCGCCTTGGGGGGGAGCCCTAGGTCTCTTTGTGGGGGCCATATATAACAATCACAGCAAACAAGTCAAACGCACAGGAATATGTGTATATGCAATATTGTAAATTCATACTCAACCTTAAACTAGTTCATTATTACAAGCCGAATCAAAATCAAGTCAACTAGTTCAAGTCCTAATCACAATTGCATATACAATCCATACTATGTCCAACAATCCCATATTCTCAAGTCCATGAAGTTCTCACATAGTTGAAATCAATATGCTATGTCTCAAAACCACAGTTGTGCTCAACTAGTTTAGCCACCATTAGTACATTCACAATGTCAACATTCATGCCCCATGGCTAAACTACCCTAAGCAACATAACACTGCAAAGCGCAATAACATTTCATCCAAATAACAACTATGTTTAATCAAGGGCCAACCTGCCTCCTATCTAGCATAAGTCACAATCTACTCTCAGCCAAATCAACACAAATGCACACAATCCAAACTCAAACAAGCACAATACAATCCAAACCGCAACCACAAAATATGCACACAATACCCATCAAATTAAATTACAGGCACAATTTATTCACCAAAATCAACCAAGATCCAACAATTCCATTTCCTAAGGCATCACACATAATCTACACAATATCCAAAAAAATAGAGTATACATTCGTAATCACAATTGAAGCTCAATAAAGTGAAGAAATGTACCACCAAGATGCGTAGGAAGAAGAAAAGAGGAAGCCCACGATCAATTCGAATTTGAATTGCCCAAAGTAACAAAACCCCCAAATTCTAAGGTTTGTGTTCTTCAAAGATTTTATGTCGATTTGTGAGTGAAGACTGGGAAGAAAGGATGGGGTATGGAGTGGTGGTTGTGAGCGGTGGAGGGTGGCTATTAGCGGCGGCGAGTGGCTGTGGTTTGGTGGAAGAAAGGTTGAGGACGGTGAAGAGGAGTGGGAGAAGACGAGGAGCAACGACATATTGTGGATATGTTTGTGGCAAAATGGGTTTAGCCCATCATTTAAAGCAGATTTGTACGACCGTCGCGACTCGCGACGTGTTCGTCGCGACGGGTGGTCTCAAGGGGTGTTGGGTCTGGCTAGGCTCGAGAATTGAAGATAACACCTCGAGGGCTCGCATCTTCGAGGTCTCGAGAGGCTAGGCTCGAGGATAAAAGATGACACCTTGAGGGCTCGCGGATTCAAGGTCTCGAGAGGTTATGCTCGAGGATGAAAGATGACACCTCGAGAGCTCGCGGCTTTAAGGTCTCAAGAGGCTATGCTCGAGGATAAAAGATGACACCTCAAGGATTTGCGGCTTTGAGGTCTTGAGAGGCTAGGCTCGAGGATGAAAGATGACACCTCGAGGGCTTGTGACTTTGAGGTCTTGAGAGGCTATGCTCAAGAATGAAAGATGACACCTCGAGGGCTCACGGCTTCGAGGTCTCAAATGGCTTGCGGCCTCGAGAACCCGAGGTGGTGATATCTCAAAGGGCTGGTCTCGAGAACTGGCGTCAAGAGGATGATGGATTTCAGGTTCAGCTCAAGTTGAGGGCTTGCTGTCTCGAGGTCTCGAGGGGGTGATGTCTCGAAGGTCTGGTCTCGAGAGAGTGATGGACTTTCTGGTTCAGCTCAAGTCGAGGACTTGCTACCTCGAGGTCTTGAGGGGATGATGTCTCGAAAGGTTGGTCTCGAGAGGGTGATGGACTTTGTGGTTTGGCTCGAGTTAAGGTTTAGGGCTTCGAGGTCTCGAGGGGATGATGTCTCGAGGGGGTAATAGACTTTCAGGTTTGGCCCGAGTCGAGGGCTTGCTGCCTCGAGATCTCGAGGGGATATGTCTCGAGGGCTCGCGATGAGGTCCTTGCGAGACCATCGTGGCTCACGAAAAGTGGAGGCCAAGACCTCCATTTTAACACGAGATTTCTGAGTACATCGCGACTCGCGACCACTCCGTTGTGACTCGCGATGAGGCCCTTGCGAGGCCATCGCGGTTCACGAAAAGTGGAGGCCGCGACCTCTATTTTAACACAAGATTTCTGAGTACATCGCGACTCGCGACCACTCCATCGTGAGTCACGATGAGGCCCTCGCGAGGCCATTGCGCTCGTGGAAAGTTTTGGCCGAGACCCCCATTTTTAGCCAAAATTCCTGATTTGGTCGCGATTCGCGACAAGGCCCTCGCAAGGACATCGCGACTCACGAAGATGCCCTCGCGAGGCCATCGCAACCAATTCTTACCTGGTTAGAACTTTTTTTTTCTGATTCCTTCTCTTGTCCAAGTCTTTCCTTCTCGACTCCAAGCCTTTCTCCCTTCAAAAGTGCAATGCCTTGGCTTCAAAATTGCTACAAAATCATGGAAAAAAACAACTCGTGAAGAGCATAAAGCAAAACAATGAAACTTAATGATAAAATCCAAAACCAAACAACATCAACGAAAAGTCACGAATGACGATCCGGATGATCAAAAGCAAGTTTATTTAACGTCGTCGGCACGACTTACTCCCTTTTCTTGGTTTTTACTCACAAATCAGATCAAGAAGATCAACGTCCTCTCCTTTTTCCGGTACAAAATTCTTGTAGTATGGTTTCAAACATTGTCAATTAACCTTGAAAGTATTGGACTTTGCTCGATCTAGAATCTCCTCCGCGCCATGCGGGAATACCTTAACCACCTCAAAAGGACCGATCCTTCGGGACCTCAACTTACCTAGGAATAGGCTAAGGAGAGATTGGAATAGGAGGACCTTTTGACCAACGTCAAAGTCCTTCCTAATGATCATCTTGTCGTACCACACCTTTGTCGTCTCTTTATAGATTTCAGCATTCTCAAAGGACTCCCTCCGGATCTCATCCAGTTCATCCAATTGTAACTTCCTATGCAAGTTGGCCTCATCTATATCAAGATTGAATTCTTTGACCGCCCAATAAGCCTTATGTTGAATTTCCACCGGTAGATGACAGGGCTTACCAAACACTAACCGGTATGGTGACATACCAATTGGTGTCTTGTAAGCCGTCCTATACGCCCACAAGGCATCATTCAACCGAGAACTCTAATCCTTCCAGATAGAGTTAACCATCTTTTGAAGGATGTGCTTAATTTCCCGATTGGAAACTTCGACTTGCCCATTGGTTTGCGGGTGATAGGCGGTGGATGTCTTGTGAGTGATGCCATACTTCTTCAAGAGTGCCGCTATGGTCCGATTGCAAAAATGGGTGCCACAGTCACTAATCAAGGCTCGGGGTACCCCAAACCTAAAAAAGATGTTATCTTTCAGGAATTTTGCAACTACTTTAGAATCGTCAGTCCTAGTGAGTTTTTTCTTCAACCCACTTCAACACATAATCAACGGAAAGAAGAATGTATGTAAAGCCATAAGAACTAGGGAAAGGTCCCATGAATTCAATACCCCAAACATCAAAGATTTCACAATATAGCATAGATTTTTAGGGCATCTCATTTCTAGATGAGATATTTCCTACTCTTTGGCACTTATCACAAGCCTTACAAAATATTTATGCATGCTTATTCAAAGTAGGCCAATAAAAACCACTTTCCAAGACTTTCCTAGCGGTCCTGTTAGCTCCTAAATGACCCATGCATGCATGAGAATGACAAAAAGTGAGAATTGAATGTACTTCATTAACAGGGATGCATCTCCTAACAACTTGGTCTACACAATTCTTTCACAAAAAGGGATCATCCCACACATAATATTTAGCATCGCTCTTTAACTTATCTTTCTGTGCTTTAGAAAAGTGAGGAAGAAAATTACCAGAAACAAGAAAGTTCACAATGTCGGCATACCATGGTTGGAGGTCCCTGATAGCGAACAATTGTTCACCAGGGAACTCCACCTGTAAATGCTCCTTCATTAATAGATTTACCTCACTATCTTGGCAGGATGCCAACCGACTTAGGTAATTAGCCACGAGGTTCTCTGTGCCTTTCTTGTCTCGCATCTCAAACTCAAATTCACTCAGGAGCAGGATCTACCTAATCAATCTTGGCTTGGCCTCTTTCTTCATCATTAAATGACGAAGCGCTGCATGGTCAGTGTACACAATAACTTTTGTACCAAGCAAGTAAGATCAAAATTTTTCCAAAGAGAATACCATCGCTAGCAACTCTTTTTCGGTGGTGGAATAGTTTCTTTGGGCTTTATTGAGAGACATGGATATGTAGTAGATGGTGTGAGGCACTCTCCCCACCCTTTGACCAAGCACCGCTCAAACGGCATAATCACTAGCATCGCACATAATCTCAAAAGGCAGTGACCAATCTGGGGGTTGTATAATAGGGGCCGAAACTAACTTCCTTTCAATGTATCGAAGGCCCATTTACAACCCTCATCCATCACAAATTCCACCTCTTTTTGCAACAACTTGCATAAAGGGGATGCTATCTTTGAGAAGTCCTTGATAAATCGACGATAGAATCCTACATGGCCAAGAAAAGAGCGCACTTCGCGCATATTAGTAGGATAAGACAAAGTTTGAATTGTGTTTATCTTTGCTTTATCAACCTCAATACCCTTAGAGGAGACAACATGGCCTAAAACAATACCTTGCTCTACCATAAAATGACACTTCTCAAAATTTAACACGAGATTAGTATCAATGCAACGTTTAAGAACTTGTGTCAAATTTGCTAAACTGTTGTCAAAAGAATTACCATGAATGGTGAAATCATCCATGAATACCTCGAAAAAATTTTCAACAAATTATGAGAAAATGCTTACTATACACCTTTGGAAAGTTGTGGGAGCGTTACATAACCCGAAAGGCATGCGCCGGTAAGCAAACGTACCAAAGGGGCACGTGAAGGTGGTCTTTTCTTGGTCTTCCGGGGCGATAGCCACTTGAAAATACCCTGAGTACCCATCCAAAAAGCAATAGAAGGGGTGGCTTGCTAACCTCTCAAGCATTTGATCTATGAATGGCAACGGGAAGTAAACCTTCCGAGTTTCCGCATTTAGCTTCTGGTAGTCAATGTAAACGCACCACCCATTTTGAACTTGGGTGGACACTATTTCTCCCTTCTCATTTTCGACCACCATCACCCCACTCTTCTTGGGTACCACTTGAGTTGGACTCACCTACTTGCTATCCGAGATTGGATAGATCATGCCTGCTTGGAGTAACTTGAGGATTTCCACCTTCACCACCTCCATCATCGGTGGGTTTAAATGGCGTTGGGGTTATCGGACGGGTCTTGCATCTTCTTCCAACAAGATTCTATGCATGCAATTGGATTTCTTCCTTGTTCTACTGCAACACCACCATCAATTTTTCTTCTTGCTCCTTGGTGAGCTTGCTTGAAATGATAACCGGAAGTGTCTCCCCTTCCCCAAGAAATGCGTACTTGAGGTCACTTAGAAACGGTTTAAGCTCAATCATCGGATCCTTCACAAGTGATGGGAGGAATTCCAATTCTTCGGGTTCCTCTAAGACTAGAGGGTCGGGAGTTTGCACCACTTCCTCAAGAATGCTTAACTCCTCAATGCTTTCCTTCAAGTTAGTACTCATGGAATGCACAAGACATGCACTTTCAACATCATTTTCCAAAGCAACTAACAAGGAATCATCACCACTCAATTCAAAAACATCTTGCACCACATTGTAAACAAAATCAATAGCATGGCAAGAATACTCTTCAAGAGGATACTTCATAGAGTCATTTATGCTAAACTATACTTTAATCCCATCAAATTCCATGGTGAGGGTACCGTTATGCACATCAATGATGGTCTTAGAGGTCTTCAAAAATGGCCTCCCCAACAAGATTGGGGTGACATGTTTATCATACTCCGTGTCTAGGACATAAAAATCAATGGGGAATATTAAGGAATCCACCCTAACCAACACATCCTCGATGATAACCTTAGGGTACGCACTAGAATGATCGGCTAGTTGGATTACCACCCCAGTTTTGTGCAAAATACCAAGATTGAGGCTTTCATACAAAGAATAAGGAATCACATTTATCGATGCACCTAAGTCAAGCATTGCTTTTTCAAAATGTGTATTTCCTATCATGCAAGGGATCGTGAACATTCCGGGATCGCTACATTTAGGGGGTAACTCCCTTTGGCACAAAGCGGAGACATGTTCACCTCTCCTATTTTTAAGCTTGTTCTTCGTTCTTTGTTTCCTATTTACTACACATAATTCTTTCAAAAATTTCTCATAGCCAGGAATTTGTTCAATCGCATTCAAAAGAGGGATATTTACCTCACACATATGAAAGATTTCGTAGATATCTTTGCTGGATTCCTTCCTCCTTTTGTCTTTTAGAGCTTCCAGGAACGGTGGCTCCAGCACATATGGAGGAATTTCCACAACTCTTGCCTTCTTGTGAGGGGGGATGAAGGTTCGAAAATGGAGGTTGATTTCTCAATGGTGATCTCCTCTTCCTTCCCATTTCCCTTCCTTGCTTGCTCATTGGCCTCCTCTTCGTTTTCCTCTTTCCCTTCTTTCTCAAGCATTTCAAGCTTTCTAGGTTCGTTCTCAACAACTTAACCAACCGTGGGAGAGTCAACCTCTTTACCACTTCTCAAAGTGAGAGCACTTGCATTTTGTCGAGGGTTGATCTCCGGTTGGGAAGGTAGCTTACCCTTTTCCTGGGCTTCCATCCGATTCACCACTTGAGCTATTTGGCTCACTTAAGTTTTCAAGTTCTTGATACTCGCCTTGACTTCATCTTGGAATTTCTCACTTTTTTTCGCGCACATGCCCAACCGGTGAATGACTTGCATCACCTCATCCTTTGTTAGCCCCGAGCTCTCCCCTTGGTCTTGGGGTTTTTCTTGGAGTCTTTGAAATTGTTGTTGAGGTGGCCTATATTGTTGTTTAGGAGGCCGATATGGTTGGGGGTTTTGGCTTCCTTGAGGGTTTCCATATAGGAGGTTCGGGTTATCACGATTTCCCGAATTGTACGGCCGGTTTTGGTACCTTTGATAACCTTGGTAACCTTGCCCACCTTGATATCCTTGGTTGCCTTGGTAGCCTTGATTCCCTTGATAGCCCATGGCACTTACCTCTTCAACATAATCCTCTTGCAAAGTGGAGCAAGTGTTTGTAGGATGTGCCAAGTAACAAATTTCACATGATTTAACATGTGGCGCATTCCTGGGCTTCGTCATCAACTATTTGACCATAGATGCAAGGGCCGAGACTTGATTCTCGAGCTTTCCACTATTTGAAGAGTCACTTGCGGGCATTGGATTCCTCCTTCTCAAATTGGCCCTTGAGCTAAAGTTTCTCGATTCTCCCGCTAGCTCTTTGTATAATTGCATGGCCTCAGAGGATGTTTTGTTCCCAAGGGTGCCACCACAAGAACTTCTCACCAATCTTTGATCTTTATCAAGAAGGCCATTGTAGAAGTAATAAACCAAATCCCCCTCCGAATAACCGTGATAAGGGTAACTTGCAAGAAGCTTCTTGAACCTCTCCCAATAGTCGAAGAGAGATTCTTCATGCCATTGGAGAATGTTGCTTATGTCCTTCTTCAAGGTGGTGGATCTAGAGGTCAGAAAGTATTTGGCTAGAAACTTTGTTTTCATATCAAGCCAACTGTTAATGCTCTTGGGCGGTAGGTAGTGGAGCCAATCCCTTGCACCATCCCTTAGTGTGTACAGAAATGCCTTCAACTTGTAGAAATCTCCATCCACTTCATGGGGGACCGTACCACCACACAAGAAGTGAAATTCGGTGAGGTGTTTGTTGGCATTCTCCCCTTGCCTACCAAGGAAGATGGGTAGCATGTTCATGAACCCAATCTTTAGCTCAAAGTGCCCGTTCAGTCCAACCACGGGATACTCGATGCACATTGGTTGTTGGTCGAGGTTGGGGGCCATGATTTCTCTTAACAAAGCTTGCCCTAAAGGAATCTCTCTTTGGTGGAGAGGAGGAGCTTGCCCTTAGAGAGGAAAATGCTCATCTTCGTGCTCAATTTGATGCTCCATAGTGGAAAATATATCCACAAAATGGTCACTATAAGGGTTGTTATTCACACTTTCCAAAGAAAGCCTCCTAGCCTGTCTCAAATTCAACTATAACTCGGGGTCTTAGTGTAGGGGTTCTTCTGAAGAGGATCGCGTACAAACCATAAACCAAGAACTCGAACAATACGTTTCCAAGCCAAGTGAAAATGGCAAATCAACTTTAAAAAATCAAAATAAAAGCAAACTAACAAATATTTACAATTAGCATATAATCACACATAATATGCCCAAACACTTAAAAATAACGTCTTTTCCCCGGCACTGGCGCCAAAATTTGGGAGGTCATCATTGTACCTCTCAAAGTTAATACTTTTAAGCCATAATGCTTCCTATCTACAATAAAGTAGATAATGGAAAGTCGGGGTCGTCCAGGAGAAGGGGATTTTTTCAAGTGTTTAAACATATATAAGAGAAGACATACTAGGCATATACATACATAGATATATATATATAAGCATGTAAGCGGGGGGGGGGGGGGTTGATTGGTTTGATCATAAGTTATCAAATTGAAATACAACAACTAGCAAAGAAAGATAACTATGCTAATCATGCAATACAACTAAAGATATGATGTAAATGATAATTAACGGAGCCTTGGGGGCAATCGATTTCCACTTCCAAACTTCATATAGCTCGTTGATTCATTCACTCATTCAATTACATTTATTGTCTATGGGGAATGTTATCACTTCTCATTCAAAGATCAACATTCATTCCTCCTTAAGAGTAGTTTGCAAAGACAAACAACGATCATTTGCAAACCTTATTGATGATCACCCTAGACAAACAGCATCATATGGGTGTTTGATCAATGGCATTTCACCCAAATGACCATAGGTTTGATAATAATAAGCCTTTTACCAAAGACATAGTCATTTAACCAAAAAAAGCATTCGTTAGATTAAACTTAGAACAAAAAACATTTAAGGTTCAACCTTTCTTTGCATCTATATGACAAATAGGAGAACAAACCACATTAACATACTCATCTAGCAAGAATTACCCCACATTATACACAAGAAGTTCTAAATCCATGCTTTTGGATTTCCATATCAAATGAGTTAAGAAATTTGCAACTTTCCTAACACCCTAACATTTCAATCTTACAAACATTTCATATATTCAAACAATCCATGGTATAAATGAGGTAAAACACAACATTAATGACATAATAAATGCTCTCCAATAAATGTTCATAAATGAGCAAACATAGAATCTTACTACATAATCTTGGAAGCTTCAATCAATTTCTCCCAAGAACTAGATTTAACTACAAGAGTTCATACTAATTAATGCTAAACAGCCAAACATAATACAAGAGATTTCAAAGATGAAAATGGAAGAAAATAGGGTTCTAAACAATAATAAAAAATCAGGTGAAGAAGATGTGAATGAGAGAAAAGAGAGTGCTATTTATAGTACAAAAAGGATAAGGTGAAATTCTAGCCACCGACGGGCTCTTTGCAACTCGCGAAGGGCTTGAGACGAGACCATCGTGACTCGCGACGGGTGCCAAAATTTTGTCTTGTTTCCTTTTCTTCTTCTTGTGGTACACATTCATCTTCATAACAATTCCTATCATTTTTCAAGTCTTCAATGTCTCCAAAAATGATCTTCAATGGCCCCCGATCTTCATGTCTTCGAAGCAAGTCTTCAAAAGTCTTCGAAAATGTGATCTTCAAAGGCCTCCGGTCTTCATGCCTCCTTGTTCTTCCCTTGTCACGCAAAATGCACTTAGAAGAGGTAAAAGAGCTTAAAGTTGCGCTTACCCCTCCTAAGAGAATTTCAAGGTAAAACACAAGCTCTTGATAATAAAATAGCACAAAAGTGACCCAAAATAGTATTAAATTATGCATATAAAATGGACATATCAATGCACTTTATGGTTTATAATTATGTATCTAACTAGCTTAACTTTATTTGTTAATTATTTTCCAGGCTTCCCAACACCTCCGTCAAATGACCCAAAGGTTAGCTGCTTTTGTAGAGGCTGCGACCTCAGGTCACGGTAAGCTATAAGAGCAGCTGAGTCACAAATATATCAATATCCTTGAGCTTAAAATGTCTCTCGAGGTTGAAAAGAAGAAGACTGAATCATTTGAGGCCGAGAAGAAGAAATTCATCCTTGAGAAAGAATAGCTCGATAAGAGGTTTACAACAGCAGAGGCCCTGGTGGCCAAGTTCATTTGCTCGAACGTTAAAGAGAGACTGCTGAACAGTCCCGAGCTGTTCAATTTTTTTGCAGGTCTCCTTGAGGTTCCCAAAGAACTTGGGTGCAGCAGTTTAGTTGAGGAGACCTTGAAGCCTCGACTATCCTCTTGCTTGTCCGAGGATGATTCTAAGATACTGGATGAGCTTATCAAGCCTGAGCTCGTACCTCTTTTGGATGCAAAGTGGGATGAGGCAATTAAGCTTGGTGGTCTGCGTTTTGCCTTGATAGACCATATTAAGTCCAGTGGGCAATTTCTTACTGCTAAAGGCATTCGAGCAATTCCCCTTCCAGATGCCGCTGACGGGACTCCCGAGCTAGAAAAATTCAGCCTAGTAGGATCCATCCTCCTTGAAGCAAGATAACTCTAGGGTTTGTCCTTAATTGTAACCTTTTCCAGATATGGCCATCTCGTGTAACCCTTTCTCACTTTAATACAAGGATGCACTTTGCTTCATAGCTATGTTCTTATTATCTTCTCTTTCCCTCGTAGTGTAATTCATTAACAAGACATCTGGAATGCACATATTATGAGTTGTTGAGTACTCGATTAGAGCTAAACAAAACATCTAAGCAATTGATAAAGGTAATGCAGAATCTTTCCACCTGTACCAAAGTTAAGAAATCTCTACAAAGTAAGAATAATGAACTCGAGGGAGAGTTGAAGTTGTGGCAATCTAAAGATCATCCAGCTTATAAAGAATTTATAAAAAAAATTCTTAACCAAGGAAATTAATAGAGTCTTTCCTTTGGAGGTGGTAGAAGATCATGATCCTGTAGATCAAAGTTATGAAGAATTGGTACAACAAATAATTAAACAATTTGGATTTTTGAAGAGATGCTTTGCAGATGCAAATAGGCTGCCAGTTCTCGAAGGGTAGCTAATCGCTTGTATGGGCGAGTCATCTAAGTTTAGGGCTCAAGTAGAGCAGATTGTGGAACTTTATATGATGGTCATGGGTAAGATTGATAGGCTAGAAGAAGAGTTGTTGATGAATGGTCCTACTAGCAAAGATCCTTCCCAAACTGAAGGATTATGACCCTGAACGAATATCTTTCCCTCATCAATTCTCTCCTTGCTAAGAATACCCGATTTACAGGAGAAATCAATGCTTGGAAGGTACAAGGAAAGGAGTTTGAGGACAACATAAAAGTTCACGAGGTGAGTCTTCGAGCTCACATGATCTCTCATGTCATACTCACCCCATATCTGATAAAAGCTGGGATCTACCAGGATTTCTCCTTAGAGCTTCTAACTTTTGGATTAAGGAGAACAACGTGTACGAGAATGAAACCAGCCAATAGAAGGCTGCTTCTGACCTTATCCTTGAATGGTTAAGGGAACTTTGGCCAAATGATTAACCTCGTTCGAGGGGTCTGTAACGTACACGATGATCCTCTCACTAAAAAAATATTCTTCCTGAAGAGTTGATAAGAATCTCATTTCCTCAACTAAATCTATTATGAAATTGTCTAAAAGATGTCATGGAGGTGAAGGATCTACCTCAAAAGATTTGAACAGCCGGCCTTTAACTAAGTCGTGCAAAATAACAGTCCCATTAGATCCTTTCGAGTACCCAGAGGAGGAGCAAATGAAGAATTTTCAAAAGGCGGTTGGCATCAGGAAGATCTTGAACAATTGGAAGCACAGTTGAAAGAGTTGGCCCCCTCTCGAGGGGTGTTTCACCCACCTAAGTAGACAACTTTTTGGTGGCCATCCTTGATCAATGTTAATTATCGAATGTTATCGCAATTTGTATATTAATGTGTTTATATTCTTCCTAGAAAGATTGAGACCGGTTATGTTCCTATCTTTTTTGTCGATTTGTAAATTTCAAAGGTTTTCGTTCCTTTGCAAATCATAACAAATGGTTTATGCATAGTATAATGGACCACTTCTGATATTGAAAGGGTGATCGAGGACTTAACAACCCTGGACAAGGATTGAGTCTTTAGCAGTGTAATCTTGCATTAAATGTTCAAGTATGTGATATTGAGGTTCCCTCGTGGGTACCATTTTATCACCTAGATTTACGAAAGTTTGACAACCAAAAATTAGTGATATAATTGAAAAATTGAAAGACACAAGTAATTTTACCCAACTTCGGTGTTACCACCTACATCCTGCAAATATTGCTTCACTAGACAACCATTTCAAGATTACAGAGGTATTTTGAGAGTGCCACTTATCAGCAAACCACTCGATCATCATTAGCCTTACCTAGAAACAACATCTAGAGTGACTCTTAAGAGCAATCCTTTCAATTATCAGTCGTAGCTGGAATTATCATCCGGAATGCTGCTTAAGAGCAATCCTCTTGGGAGGCAGTCGTCGCACCTCTCAAAGTTAATATTTATAAGCCCTTTTTGCTTACTTTCTACAACTAGGTAGATAGCGGCAAATTGGGGTCGTCCACGGGAAGAGGGATTTTCTCTAGCGTTTAAGCACAAATGGTTGATATTATGCTAGGAGTAAATATATACACACACATAAAAGCGAGTAAATGGGGGGGGGGGTTGGTTGGTTGTGGTCTTCCTAAGTTACGAAAGTAAAAAGACAAGATAACTAGCAAAGTCAAGAAACTATGCTAATCATCAAACAAAACTAAGAAAAAGGGGTTTAAAACTATAAAGATAAAAAAAACCATGGGGGCAAGGGATATCCACTTCCAAACCTAATGTGAATCATTGAACCATTCACTCATTCTATCACATTCATTACATGACTTAACATTAACATACCCATCTAGCAAAAATCACAACACGTTATGCACAAGAAGTTCTAAGTTCATGCTCATAGATTTTCATACAAAGGAGCTACGGAATTCGTCACATTCCTAACACCTAACCAATTCAATCATACAAACACTTCCTATTCTCAAACAACTCATGGCATAAATGAAGTGAAACACACCATCAAGAATACACAAATGCTAAATAACAAATGCTTCAAGGATGAGTAAAACCATCTATTCACTACTTCAACTACTTGTTGTGAAGATAAATCTTCTATCCTTCTTAGGTAGTAGTTTGCAAGAGTGAATTCGACATCTCTTGTCAAACCTCACCAATGACTCCCTTATTGCTAAGAGTATCCCATTGATGGCATTTAGCACGAAGAATCAACAAGCTTAGCAATACTTATGAACACTACACCGTGCCTAAGCATTTAACCAATTCATGCATTTACACAAGATTAGTCAAGAACGATCGACGCTCATAGACCTCTCTCGTTTGCTACCTAAAACAAACATGACGAAGAGTTCGACATCATCACATTCATCTAGCAATCATCAATCCATCAACACAATCAAAAGCTCTAAATCATACTCATAGATTCCTAACAAGAAAAAGGGGGAAATTAACCCAAATCCCCCAAACCCTAGCAAGCAATTCATACAAGTATTTCATATGCTCAAGCTTTCAACAACATTAATGATATCAACAAACACATTCAATACCCATAAATGCATAATAGCAAAAGCACCAAATAGATAGATAAAAATGGTTCTTACTACATAGAAATGGGAGCTTCAATCCTTTGCTCCCAAGTAGAAAACTAAGCTAGATAATCAAAACCCATACCATAGAACAAAAATCTACAAAGGAAGAAGAAGAAATGGAAGAAAATGGTGAAAAAATAGGGTTTTGGTGCCCCCAAGTCGGGCTTAGAGCCATGGAGAAGAAGGGGTGAAGAAGTATTTATAGCGGAGGAAAAAGGGGAGAAAAAGCGCTGCTGCAGGGCTGAATTTGCACTGTCGTCGCGAGTCGCGACCAAGCATCGCGAGTCGCGACCAGATCAGTAAAATCCAGCCCTGTTTTGTTTTGCTTCCTCCGGGTGAACCGTTGATCCATTTTGGGAGTTCTTGTAGTCGATTTCATAGTGCTCAAGAAGAGGAATCCAATGGTACCACTCTTGAAGGCTGATTCTTCTTGAAAAATTCTGAAAACCCTGGGTCATCCTTCACCCGTTGCTTTGCTCTCCTTTCTTCACTTTATCTTCTACCACTTTGTGAGTGGCCTTCAATCTTCTACCATCCTTTCGAATGACCTTCACTAAACCACTTCTAAATGCTCATGAGCAATCTACAAATTAAGCTCACAAAAAGGAATCTAGATGCTCATGAGGACCAAAAATCCCTTAGACTCAACATAGGTTACAAAAATGAAGGATTTAGATATAAAAACTGAAAATGGTCATCTAAACCCCTTATTATGTAAACCTACGTAAATCTAGCAATCTTACACCAAAAATATAACAAAAGTGATCCTAAATACTACTAAATAATGCATATAAAATGGACACATCAAACCTCCCCGCACTTAAACCTTACTCGCCCTCGAGTAAGAAAAGATCCAAGCACACGAAGGAAATGATATATCCATATCCTAACTACTAATCCCCCAATCAAAGCCTCACAAAAACTCTCAATATCATAAATCCCAAAATAAAAGCTCACATGAGAATTTTCCACACACACATCCCCGATCCTAAATCTAACCAAACCTACCACTTATCAATTCACTACCCATAAAAATATTTCAAAGCCACGAATTGATATTCCTAAAGTCCAATGACACAAGATGAAGTTTAAACCATTTAAGAGGTTTAAGCACATACTTCACCTAATGCCAATATATCAACCAAAATCCAATAACATAAAATGAAGCTAAAATCATATAGGAAATTTAAACACATGCTTCACCCAATGCCAATATATCAACCAAAAACGAAGTAGAAAGAGATCAAGAATTTCATAACCATACTTCGTTTCCTAACCCACTAAGTTACCCAATCCCAAGAGGTCTCTAGATGTTGAGCTACCCGATCCATCCATGTGACAACCGCAACCTTATGACTCCAACGCCGGCAAATGAGTGAAATCATAGCATTTTCCTTTTTCTCTCTTTTTGCCTAGGAGCTCTTTCGAGTTTTCATCCTAGCCACACATCATGTTTCTTTGTCTCACATCTCACCTTTTTCCGCACATTTTAGCCTCTCATTTTTGCCTAGGCCGCCCTTTCGGGTTTTCGACCTATCCGGGCCCCCAATGTTGCCTAAGTTGCCCTCTCGGGTTTTCAACTTAGCGGGGTTTCTCTCCTTCTTTTTTCTTTTTTTTTTCTTTTTTTTCAATATATATATATATATTTTCATTTTCTCATGTTTTTCCAATCAAAAGTAGCAAAAAGCATTCCAAAACAAGCTAGCATGCATTGAATCCTCTAACCCCTCCCCGCACTTAAAACATTACATTGCCCTCAATGTAAACATGTAAGGCAAGAACAATAAAACTCAAAGCAAGGGGTAGAGTGAAACCCGTTTCTCCGCATAGTCGTCGGTGATATGGCGCAATCCAATGTAATTGTATGGTCCCGAAATTGGTTTCGGAACTGGAAGGGGGAACAAAGATGCCGTAGAAGAACTCACTCCTCGAGAAAAGCATTGTCTCCGTGGCGCCGTTTGATCAAGACTAACACCACAAAGAACAACATTAAACTCACAAGTACATAAGGATTTGTAATACTAGGCTTAGCATCAAGAGTTAATAGCCATAGTATTTTCAAAGAACAACCAATCTACCCTCAACCACCACTATAAGATTATGCATTAAAAATATCCAACATATATCGACATATATACAAGCATCATTATAGGATATGCACTCACAGTCACAATGATGTAGTCGGCATACTACAATCAACAAAGGTACTATAAAGATGCAAGAATGTTCATATGCCAATATATGTAGGATGGTGGAGGAATGAGTGGGTATGTGATGGTTCTTGGGAGTGTTGGGGGAGAAGAAGGAAGGATCATGCAATGTTTAAGAACAAACGAAAACTTGTATTTTCCATCGCGACTCGTGACTGAACTGGTCGCGACTCGCGATTCTTCGTCGCGACTCGCGACGGTACCATTGCGACTCGTGCAAAGTTGAGGCCGGGAGCAGAATTTTAGCAAAATTTCTCTGATCACGTTGCGACTCGCGACCTCTATGTCGCGACTCGCGATGGCCCATCGCGACTCGCGAAAAGTTGGTGCTGGGAGTGTATTTTTCTCCCCTGTTCGTCGCGACTCGCGACGAGGCCATCGCGACTCGCGACGAGGCCATCGCGACTCGCGACGAGGCCATCGCGACTCGCGACGAGGCCATCGCGACTCGCGACGAGGCCATCGCGACTCGCGACGAGGCCATCGCGACTCGCGACGAGGCCATCGCGACTCGCGACGAGGCCATCGCGACTCGCGACGGCAGGGTATCCCAGGCTTGAAATTTTTTCTTTTGCTTACCAACTGTCCAAGCTTTCTTCCCTTGTTCATTGATCTCGTTCCTTCATCTCCTCCATTGCAATGCACTTCACTTTGCTACAAAATCACAGAAAAACACGCCATAAAAAGAACAAAACAAAACAACAAAAAAAAAACTAAGAAACAAAAACTAAAAGAAATGCCTAATTTATTTTACGTCATCGGCACGACGAAGCTCCGTATTTTTAAGGTCGTCGGCACAACCTTAATGTTATCCATATGGTGAAGGTTTAAACCCCTTCACCATGAGCATCCAAAAGTAGAGAGGTGGGGGTACACAACTTTCAAGAGGAAAGTTTTGTTGAAGTGGAGATAGTGTAAAGGGAGTTGAGTGGTTAGGAGGCTTGGGATAGCCTTTTGGCTCCTCTCTTGTCTCCCTCACAACTTCCGAAAATGGTGGAGTTGGTTCACTAGGTGGGAGAAGGGGTGACGATGCTAATGAATGTAGCTCTATCACCTCTTCCTCCATTTTTCTATGCTTAACAACCAACTCCCCATCCCCTTCGAACTCAAAATCATTTCCATTGGTGACCTCACTCACCGAATCCTCGAGTTCGATTTGGGATGGTGTATTTTCAGAATCACGAGCTTCCATTCGGGCCAACGCTTCCATTATACTCCTCACATGCCCCTCAATAGCCTCAACACTAGAGGAGAGCTGGGTATCCGACTCCTCACTAGTAGAGGAGTTCAAGTTTGCTATTGTATTCAAGACTTCCTCACGTGTCAAACTTGAACTTCCTTGTTGGGCTTGGTTTTGGGGTATGGTATAAGGTGGTGATGGCCAAATAGGTTGCTTGTATTGTTGGTTTTCCGGCTCATTCTCATACCACCAATCCGGACTACCACTCCATTCCGGATTGTAAGGATTGTGGTACGGATACCATTCTTGAGCTTCTTGCCCTTGAAAACCAACATCTCCTACCTCTTGGTAGCACTCTTCATAGTACCCAAGGTTTCGGAAACCAATCTTGGTCATAGTGCTCTTCCCACAACAAAGGGCAAGATTCGGTAGGATGATCGGAATAACACATCCTACAAAACCTTGCTTGTTGAGCCTCTCTTCTCATCATGAGTTCCCTCAAGGTGAGACGCTCCATTTTTTTTAATTTTTTTTTCAAAAGTTCGAAATCATATTGCAAGGATTATCGATAAAAGCTCACCAAGAACTCAAGCAATACCTACTCCGAACAAAAACAACCACCAAGTAGTGGAAAATAAAAACAACTAGCTAATACACAACCAAATACACCTAAATACTTAAGAATAAATGCCTCTTCCCCGGCAGCGACGCCAAAATTTGGGAGGCAGTCGTCGCACCTCTCAAAGTTAATATTTATAAGCCTTTTTTGCTTACTTTCTACATCTAGGTAGATAGCGGCAAATCGGGGTCGTCCACGGGAAGAGGGATTTTCTCTAGCGTTTAAGCACAAATGGTTGATATTATGCTAGGAGTAAATATATATACACACATAAAAGCGAGTAAATGGGGGGGGTTGGTTAGTTGTGGTCTTCCTAAGTTACGAAAGTAAAAAGACAAGATAACTAGCAAAGTCAAGAAACTATGCTAATCATCAAACAAAACTAAGAAAAGGGGGTTTAAAACTATAAAGATAAAAAAAAAGCCTTGGGGGCAAGGGATATCCACTTCCAAACCTAATGTAAATCATTGAACCATTCACTCATTCTATCACATTCATTACATGACTTAACATTAACATACCCATCTAGCAAAAATCACAACACGTTATGCACAAGAAGTTCTAAGTTCATGCTCATAGATTTTCATACAAAGGAGCTACGGAATTCGTCACATTCCTAACACCTAACCAATTCAATCATACAAACACTTCCTATTCTCAAACAACTCATGGCATAAATGAAGTGAAACACACCATCAAGAATACACAAATGCTAAATAACAAATGCTTCAAGGATGAGTAAAACCATCTATTCACTACTTCAACTACTTGTTGTGAAGATAAATCTTCTATCCTTCTTAGGTAGTAGTTTGCAAGAGTGAATTCGACATCTCTTGTCAAACCTCACCAATGACTCCCTTATTGCTAAGAGTATCCCATTGATGGCATTTAGCATGAAGAATCAACAAGCTTAGCAATACTTATGAACACTACACCGTACCTAAGCATTTAACCAATTCATGCATTTACACAAGATTGGTCAAGAACGATCGACGCTCATAGACCTCTCTCATTTGCTACCTAAAACAAACATGACGAAGAGTTCGACATCATCACATTCATCTAGCAATCATCAATCCATCAACACAATCAAAAGCTCTAAATCATACTCATAGATTCCTAACAAGAAAAAGGGGGAAATTAACCCAAATCCCCCAAACCCTAGCAAGCAATTCATACAAGTATTTCATATGCTCAAGCTTTCAACAACATTAATGATATCAACAAACACATTCAATACCCATAAATGCATAATAGCAAAAGCACCAAATAGATAGATAAAAATGGTTCTTACTACTTAGAAATGGAAGCTTCAATCCTTTGCTCCCAAGTACAAAACTAAGCTAGATAATCAAAACCCATACCATAGAACAAAAATCTACAAAGGAAGAAGAAGAAATGGAAGAAAATGGTGAAAACTAGGGTTTTGGAGCCCCCAAGTCTGGCTTAGAGCCATGGAGAAGAAGGGGTGAAGAAGTATTTATAGTGGAGGAAAAAGGGGAGAAGAAGCGCTGCTGCAGGGCTGAATTCGCGCTATCGTGGCGAGTCGCGACCAAGCATCGCGAGTCGCGACCAGATTAGTAAAATCCAGCCCTGTTTTGTTTTGCTTCCTCCGGGTGAACCGTTGATCCATTTTGGGAGTTATACAGGATGTCCCTACATAACTTGCTGAAGTATTTCCCATACAATGCTTTCTTTTTCCCGAATTTTATTCTTAGCAACTCCTATGTTAGAAGCAAGATGTTGTCCAATTAGACCATGAATTACAAATGTCTGGAAATGTTCTATTGCTATTTCTCGAGGTAATCCACATTGATTCGATTTCATAGTGCTCAAGAAGAGGAATCCAATGGTACCACTCTTGAAGGCTGATTCTTCTCGAAAAATTCTGAAAACCCTGGACCATCCTCCACCCGTTGCTTTGCTCTCCTTTCTTCACTTTATCTTCTACCACTTTGTGAGTGGCTTTCAATCTTCTACCATCCTTTCGAATGGCCTTCACTAAACCACTTCTAAATGCTCAAGAGCAATCTACAAATTAAGCTCACAAAAAGGAATCTAGATGCTCATGAGGACCAAAAATCCCTTAGACTCAACATAGGTTACAAAAATGAAGGATTTAGATATAAAAACCGAAAATGGTCATCTAAACAACCTACGTAAATCTAGCAATCTTACACAAAAAATATAACAAAAGTGATCCTAAATACTACTAAATAATGCATATAAAATGGACACATCACCTCTCTATCATCAGCCGTAGTTGGAATTATTATCTAGAATGCTGCTTAAGAGCAATGCACTCGATCATCAGCCGTAGGTGGAAATATTATCTAGAGTGCCGCTTAAGAGCAATCCACTTAATCATCAGCCGTAGCTAGAAATATCATATAGAAGAGCAATTCACTCAATCATTAGCTGTAGCTGGAAATATTATCTAGAGTGCCGCTTAAGAGCATTTCATTCGATCATTAGCCGTAGCTAGAAATATCATCTAGAGTGCCGCTTAAGAGCAATCCACTCGATTATCAGCCGTAGCTGGAAATATCATCTAGAGTGCCACTTAAGAGCAATTCACTCATGTTTTTAGAGCTGATAGTACCTCCTTAAATTGGCAACGTTCCACCTTCTTGGTACTTGAACCCCATTCATATCTTCGAGGACATAGCTACCTCCTGGATGCGATTTGATTACCTTGTAAGGCCTTTCCCAATCGATATCAATTTACCTTATGACTCCCACCGAATTTTTTCATTTTTCCTCATCACTAACTCCCCTGGGTTGAATGAGACCTTCTTCACCCTTCGATCATGGTATCTTTTCACCCGTTCTTTTACTTTGGCTTCGTGTAGAGAAGCTAGTTGTTGCCTTTCTTCCACCATATCAAGATCATGGCATCGGTTCCCCTGATTGCTTGTCTCATCAGCACCTGTCATCATCCTTGGGCTAGACACACCTATTACCGCGGGAATTACTGCTTCCGAGCCATATAAAAGACTGTATGGTGTTTCTCCTATAGCAAAAGATTTAACTGTTCGATATGCCCACAAAACATTTGGTAACTCCCATATCCAATTACTTTCTGCTCTTTCGATCCTGGCTCTCACACCATTCACTATCATTCTGTTAGTCACTTCTGCCTGTCCATTGGCTTGTGGATGATAAACTGCCGGTACTTTCAGTTTAATTTTATATTTTTCACACCACCTCTTGAATGGGTTATGAGTGAACTGCGTCCCATTATTTGTAATAACTGTTCTTGGAATTTCGAAGTGACATATAATGTTCCTCCAACAAAAAGTAATAACTGCCCTCCCCTTTATGTTCGTTAAGGGTTCAGCTTCCACCCATTTTGTGAAGTAGTTAACAACTACTATAAAACATTTAAACTTTCCCAGAGCTTCTGGAAAAGGCCCCATTAGGTCAATCCCCCACTTATCGAATGACCACAAATTGTAGATACTCGTCAACTCCTCTTGGGAAATGTGGGTTATGGGAGTATGCTTCTGACACTGATGACATGCATGTATGTATCTGTTTGCATCATCAAACATGGTCGACCAATAATACCTCGCTCGAACGAGCCTCCTTGCCACTGATCGAACCCCTTGGTGACTACCACATACTCCTTCATGAACTTCCCTTACTAGATAGTCGGCTTCATAGGGAGTAACACACCAAAGTAATGGTTGTAAATGGCCCCCTTTGTATAATATTCCCTGATGTAGCACATATCTCATAGCCTTTAGCCATATCTTCCTAGCTTCCACTTTGTTTCCCGACAGAACTCTCTCTGGAAGATATTTAGTAATAGTTTTGATCCAAGTATCTTCATCCTCGATAGCCATAACCAGATATTCCTCAAAACTTTATTTCTCCTGAGTCTCCATGACCAATTGCCTTTCAGATTGGGCTCCTAGGTCTGAAGATGCCAGCTTGCTGAGGGCATCTTCTTTGTGACTTTTCTCCCTCGGGACTTGCGTTAGAGTATATAATTTGAAATACTTCAAAATATTTTTCACCACCTCTAAGTACCTCTGCAGGTTACGTTCCCTAGCTTCAAATTCTCCATTCGCCTGCTGAACTACTATTTGAGAGTTATTGTAGGTTTCCAGATCTTCCACTTCCAATTCTCTGGCCAGCCGCAACCCAATTGTTAGGGATTCATACTCGGCTTCATTGCTTGTAGCTTTAAATGCAAAGTTCAGTGCGTAAGGGTAGTCTTGGCCATCAGGACTAGTTAGTAATACCCGTTCTGCTTCCACCTGAATGGGATGGACCATCTACATATAGTTTCCACATTTTCTTTTCCTGCATCTCTACCCCTTAGTCTTGGTACACAATTGGTTTTGATGTCTCCACTATGAAATCCATAGTGCTTAACCTTTGATTGCAACTCTGGGCTGGTATCATATATCGTGTTCTCCCAACTCCACTTCCCATTTCATCGTTCTCCCCAAAGCCTCTAGTTTTAAAATGCTCTGTCAGATTGGATAGTTTGTGAGGACTACTATCTTATGCCCCTGAAAATAGGGATGCAACCTCCCAACTACATGCACCAGAGCTAAGATCAACCTCTCGAGGGCAGTGTATCTTGTTTCCGGCCCCTATAAGGCACAGCTAACAAAATAAATTGTGTGATGCATTCTCTCCATTTCTTTTACCAAGACTGCACTAATTTACAGGGATGAGGCCGAGATGTACAAGTACAGTGTCTCCCCCCCTTTCAGGCTTCATAAGAGTAGGCAACCCGTTCAAATACTCCTTCAGTTGCTTGAATGCCTAGTTATATTTTCTATCCATTCAAACCTCTTTGCTCTTCGAAGGACATCAAAGAAGGAGAGGTGCTTCTCAGCCCCTTTCGAGAGGAATCTTCTCAACGCTGCCAGAGACCCCGTAAGCTTCTCTACCTCATTTAATGATTATGGGGTTCTCATTCTCATTAGAGCTTCTACTTTTTTGGGGTTCACATCGATACCCATCTCGGACACCATGAATCCAAGAAATTTCCCTGCTCCCACCCCAATAACACACTCGGATGGTTTTAACTTTAATTTTGCCCCTTGAAGCTTGTTAAAAGTTTCCTCTAAATCAATTAAGAATTCCTCATGGCTTCTCCTCTTTACTACCATATCACCAACATAGATCTCCATATTCCTTCCTATTTGCGTTTTGAACTATTTATCCACTAATCTTTGATAAGTTGCCCCAGCATTATTTAGCCCAAGTGGAATTTTTTTGTAACAATAAGTACCCAAGTCTGTAATGAATAATGTATTCTCTTTATCTTAGAAGCGTTACAGCTGAGGCAAACGGGGCCGGGGGAGGCATCGAGTACATTAATCCTTGTGGGTAGTTTGGAAGAGAAGGTTGAGATCTCACCTGCAATGTTTCCCCAACATATGCTGGATAAGGATAAGCTACCTAATGTCGAGGTGTCATCCCAAAAGTTTACTCCTATAGGCAGGAATGAGAACACATCATGTGGGGCTCCTATACCCCTCAAGGGGGGGTTAACTCGATAACCTGCCACAGCCAGAGTCTGCACTGCTTGCTCTAGATCTTGATTTGGCCCATGGCCCCCACTTGTTGATTCCCATGCATGGTTCGCTCGTAAGCTTCCATATAAGAATCAGCAGAAACCTTTGTGAACCTTCCATCCATGTCATCTCTTGAACCCCCTGGTCCACTCTGGTCAAGTCCAAGGTTTCCGCCCTCCTGTCCTGCAATCACCTATTGGGGTCTTGAGGACCCCACAACATCCTCTCGTGTAGCTGTAACCACAGTTAGATTAACTCCGGTTGAGGTTTGCACTATTTCATGTTCTGCAGCTGGGGCAGGCTCTCCCCTTGACTCCATCGTTGATACTCAAACATCCCCCCTCGTAGTACCTTGTATCTCATGAGGGTTAACCATATCTGTTATTTTAGATTTTGCTTCATTACCAGCTCATGTACCTTTCAACCTTAACCTTCAACTCCATCTAGTGACCGTAGACATAAACTTTAGAAACCCTAATGTGGCTTAGTCGATCCCCATAGTCGGCGCCAATTGATGTGTCTTGTACGACCAAACAGTCAACGAGCTTGGGTGTCTCGAGCCAACATGCAATAAAACTGTCCCTGGGAATCCCAGGGGTCAGCCCTCCAATGCTTAAGTCAGTCAAAGAGTATGTATACAGTTTAAGACATTGAATGCAAAAAATAAATACATAGCTGATATTTATACTATGTGTCATAAATAACAATACCCTTAATTGTAGCCATCAATACCTCATAAATGCGGTGATTATTATAGCTCTTAAGGTATGTCGTAATTGGGCAGCAGCTAATATGGACCAACATACCTTTTGGGCCCAACCTCCATCAATGGTTTCGGAAGGGGCGACAAAGACGATGTGAGCGGTGAAGAGAATGAGGGTGGTGGGACTTAGCGGTTCGGAGGGGCGAGGCCTGGTGGGAAGGGGCAACGGTGGAGTTCTCAGTAACGGTGGGGGCGTGAATGGTGGAAGAGAAAAAAGAATAAGAAAAATAGGGCTTGGGTGTTATAATTGTAATTTCATTTTTAAAATTATTTTAAAAAAAAAATCAATGGGGTAAAATAGCCTTTTCACCCATTTTTTGCCTGAATCTACCAGAATGGATACGTTTGCACTTGCGCTAACTATCTGAGTTTATATTTGCACTTTTAATTATCAAAAGGTTATATTGCCACTTATGTAAACTTAGTAGGGTTATAAAAGCACTTTTCTCTAAAAACAATTAACATCAAATATAAATAGTTAAACGTCAATACTATTATATATTGATCAAATTTAAATAGTTAATCATCAAATTTAAATAATTAAACATCAAATTCAAATAGTTAAACATCAAATGAAAACCAAATCAATATAGTAAAATATCAAATAAAACATTATAAATGTCAAATAAATATAGTAAAATATCAAATATAGATATTAAAAGTAAACATCAAATAATAATGGTAAAACATAAAATAAGATCTCCAAAAATAATACGTCAAATAAATTTATTAAATAATACATATATCAAATTAAAATAATTAAATATCAAATGCAAATAACGGAGACTCACATCAAAATAGTTGAAAATCGTATAATAAAATACACATTAAATGA
Source organism: Rubia yunnanensis (assembly GCA_037428765.1). NCBI lineage: Eukaryota > Viridiplantae > Streptophyta > Magnoliopsida > Gentianales > Rubiaceae > Rubia > Rubia yunnanensis. The sequence goes on along the minus strand of CM075071.1, from coordinate 23,925,252 downwards.
GGATAATTAATTATTAAATAAAACATTAAGATATATATCAGATTAAAATAGGTAAACATCAAATTAAATGGCTTGAGAACAGCTTTCCACTCTCTCTCTCCCTCTCTGAATATCCACGCCTTTTTCTCGCTGGTAACGGCTTTCCTCCACCGCCAACGGCTCTATCTCGCCGTTAGCGATCTCGCTGGCTACGTTTCATCCACCACCGGCCAATATGGCTGAAAACAACAGCTCCCTAAATAATCCAAAATCATTCCTCTCCGCCCTACAATCCAAATCCCCTCCTCTTTCTCCATCTCTTCCTAATAACCCTGAGCTGATCCCTAAATCGGAACACCTAGGAGAACCAGCATGTTTATACTCTGAGGAGAAGATCTCAAAGCTCTCTGCTCACTATGCTAACGCCCTAGTCGGCAAATTCATGAAAGGAAGGCTCACAATGGAGCAATTGCAGTCATCTTTCAAGACGGTAGGTTTCGCCAGGAAGTATCAATTGGGTTCTCTGGATTTCAAACACGTCCTCATCAGATTCGATCAAGTGAATGACTACCAGAGATACTGGATTAAAGGTACCTGGAGCTTCAATGGTGTTCAGATGAAGGTTCTCAAATAGTCTCCTGATTTCTCAACACACAAGGAATCCCCAATTGTTCCAATTTGGTGATCAGGGAAGTCCCTCTTTACTATTATAATACTTCATCGATTGAGGCTATTGGTAATAGTATTGGTAATTTCATTAAAAAGATTTAGCCACTGAAATGCTAACCAGAACTTCAGTAATTAAAATGTGTGTTGAAATTGACCTACAGAAGCCACTAAACAACTCCATCAGATTAGGTTCAATCACTAACAATAGAAAATATATAATTGAATATGAAGACATTCCATTGTACTTTGATCATTGTTCTAAACTAGGGCATTCACTCAGCCAATGTAGAACTATCTCCCAAAATTATACTCTCCCTCAATGGCATGCCACTGGGAATAAATTTAATCAAGCTCCAGTTAGGTTCGTTGAAAACCAGCCTCCTAACAAGGCACCTAACTCAGATAATTTAACTCACCAGTGAGCCACAACAAACCCTACCTCTAATCCCTCATCCTATATACCCCAGGTCCCAGAAACTGTCCCTCAAAAAATTACCCCCCAGCTACCTCAAGACCCCTTTCCAAATCAGTCCCCTGCTAACCAAACCTCTGAAAGGTCCCTACCATCTCTCATAAAGCTGCTAAACCAAACAGGCCTTACTACTCCAATCATGTCCCATAAAATCTATGCAAAAGATGATATCTAGATTGGATCCCATAAACTTACTTTTCATCAGCTTTCCCCTACTAACCCCCCACTTTCACAACAAAGAAAGATGGAAAATAGATTTTCTATTTTGCAGGATATGGATCACCTCTCTATCACTGATGAATGTGTTGATCAGAATCTCCTAGACACTATGGAAGAAGGAAAACTCACTCAGTTAGTCCTCACTCTTACTCTGGCCTATTGACTGGAACAATAAAGTCATCAGGTAATAATGGTGGCCAAGGTAAGTCTAAACACAAAAAAAACTACCCCAGTCAACTGAACAGGATGATGTTAAGATCTGCAACTAAAAGCCATAAATCATGTGAACAATGATACACATCATTAAAAGTAATTTTCTGATCTAGAATTTAAGGGGAATAGAAACTTCAATGCTTAGATTAAAACATCTGGTCATTCAGAAGAAAATTCAACTTTTATGTATTATCGAACCCATGCATGATAATACTCAATGCCAATCCTACATGGAAAAGCTTAACTACTCCCATAACCTTCCTCTCCATAATGGCAAAATCTGGTTAATGTGGAATGATACTATATCTGTTAATCTTATCTGCCATCATGAACAGTTTCTAAATGTTAAAATCAATCACACTGGTTCTAAAAATGATATGGAAGCAGTTTTTGTCTATGCCTTTAGAACCAGGGAGGGTAGGAAAGCCTTATGGCATGATCTTAATCTCCTTCCACCTAATGAAACTGTGTACATAGGATATTTTAACACAATCACCACACTTTCAGAATATAAAGGTCTTAGCTCTCCTAATCTTGGTAGTATTAGGGACTTTCATAACTAGATTAATTCCAAAGGATTACAGGAAATTAATACTGTAGGGAACATTTTCACATGGACTAACTCTAGACTTAGAAACCCTACCTCAAAGAGATTAGATAGAGGATTATGTACTATATAGTGGAGCAACAAATTCCTGGCATCTTCTATCCAAATCCTTAATAGGCAATCCTCTGACCATTCACCTCTTCTCTTTCAGGTGTCATCCCAGGTCCCCTCTCACCCCAAACCTTTTAGGTTCATCAACTCCTGGTTTAATAGGTCAGAGTTTTTGAATCTGATAAGAAATAACGGGTCCATCCATGTTCCTCAGTCAGGAATGTTAGGTCTATACATTAAATTAATTAGACTTAAGAAATTAATAAAGATCTGGAACAAGGAATGTTTTGGTAACATAGACTCCAATGTCACCACTACTGAGGACAACCTGAGAATGCAGGAAACTGCTTATGACCTATCTCACTCAGATACTGACCTTATCAAACTTAATGAGAAAAAGGCTTTATTAATAAGAGCTTTAAAGGAAAAGGAAAAATACTGGAAACAAAAGTCAAGAATGAACTGGTTTAAGTGTGGTGATAATAATACCCAGTTTTTCCATAAATCTGTTCAGGAAAAAAACTGCAGATTGCACATCTCTAAAATCAAAAACTGTCATGGGCATTGGCTAGATAATTACTCAAAAATCCATAAGAAGCCATTGATCATTTTTCTGAACTTCTAACTGAGCCTAATCAACCTGTTGACACCACCTATTACCCTCACTTTCTCAGACAAATACCTACCATTATCACTGAGCAAGATAATTTCAGCCTCTCTAAACCAGTAACTGAAGATGAACTTAAATTGGTTGTTATGAGTCTAAATAAAAACAGTAGCCCAGGACTTGATGGTTTTTCATGTAAATTCTTTATCAAATGCTAGGATTTCATTAAGGCAGACCTAGTAGCTGTTGTAACTGATTTCCTCTCAGGTACAAACATGCCAAGAGCCATCACCAGTACTTGGATAACTCTAATCCCTAAAAAGTCCACCCCATCCTCCTTTGATGATTTTAGACCTATCAGCTTTTCAAATGTTGCCAATAAAATTTGCTCCAAGGTCCTCATGGAAAGACTGAAACCCTACATGGAGAAACTGATTTCACCTAATCAATCTGCTTTTATGAAAAACAGAGATATCTCTGATAATATACTTTATCTCCAGGAAATGATAAGGTTTTTAGCCAAAAAAAATAGAGTTCCCAATTGTATACTTAAACTTGATCTTAAGAAAGCTTTTGATAGGGTTAACTGGGATTTTTTAAATAGTATACTCTGCAGGTTTGGGTTTTCAGGTCCTTTCCTGAATGCAATGATAAACAACCTCTCTCAAGCATATTTCTCTGTTCTTATAAATGGTAACCCAGTTGGTTTTTTTAAAGCCACCAGAGCCATCAAACAAGGTGATCCACTATCCCCCTTTCTTTTTAACATTTTTTCTGAAGCTTTCTCTAGGAGTCTCTCCTTTATCTTCCTGAATAACAGCATTCAATACTTCTTTTTGCCTTCTGCCATCACACCTGCCACTCATTTAAGCTATGCGGATGACACCATAATTTTTATGCAGGCTTCAAAACTAAATCTGATTAAGATTAAAGCCTTTTTGCAAATTTTTGAATCTATATCAGGCCAGAAAATTAATTATGAGAAATCGGATTGTTACATTAGCAAAAGAGCCACATCTGCAAAGATTAATCAGATTAGGACAATCCTAGGGATGAAAAAAGGGACTTTTCCCTTCAAATACCTAGGTTGTCCAATTTTTAAAGGCAGAACACTAAATAGATATTTCCATCCTCTGCTTGAAATCATAGATAAAAAGCTGAAGAACTGAAAAATTAATGGCTAAGTTCAGGAGGGAAAATGATTATCATTCAATCATGTATATACTCCCTCCCACAATATATATGGACTGTCCTTAAGCCCCCTAGATCTATAGTTAAATCTCTGGAAAGGAGAATGTCCAGATTTTTTTGGGGTGAATCCGAGGGGAAAAAGAATAAGGTTTGGAAAAAATGGTCTGATATAGTTGTTCATAAAACTCATTATGGATTAGGTTTTAGATCAGTGCAGGCAATTATTGATTCATGCTCACTTAAACTTTGGTGGAAAAGCCAACTGGGCAATACTATGTGGTCCAAGCTGTTATGGTCATTGCCCCAAACTCATAAAAATTCCCAAACTTGGAAGAGAATCTACAACATTAATGCTTTTGCTGAAAATAATTCTCTGATCATTCATGGCCAAGGCAACTGTGATTTTTGGTCTGCAAACTAGTGTCCTAATGGTCCTCTGATTAACTGTGTTCCTCCCTCCATTAGCTCTACACTCTCCCCTTGCTCAGTAGCTGACTTTATCAATAACAAAGACTCTATCTTGACTCGGATATCCCCTTTCCTTCTGATTTTTTTGCAGGATGCTGAAATTACTCAAGAAAGAGAGGATAAACTTATCTGGAAACCAGAGGAGACTGGAAGGTTTACTTTTAAGTCAGCATACAGAGCTCTCACAAAACTGATATGGAACCCCAACCAAAAAAGATTTCTATCTTTACCTAGAAATTGCTAAACTCATTTTTACTTTTTGATAATGTTCTCACAAAATGTGGTTTTAACATTGCCTCAAAATGCCCTGCTTGTAACCACACTGATTCCCTGGAGCATTTTTTTATCAACTGTCATCTGGCTCAATCTATCTGGACTGATACTGCTGCATTTGTGAATTTTAATCTTCCAGATCTTGACAATGTAAGGGACACATTCTTTACTTTTTGGAAATGTAATGATCTGCCAAGAATGCAAAGAGTGATATGTAGATTGTTGCCCTCATTGATTTGTTGGTCCTTATGGAAAGCCAAAAATGCTTTCTATTTCGACAACAAAATTTTCTCTACTGTTCACATAGGCAAAGAAGTTAGAGAACTTATTTATCTATCTCTTTCGACTTCCTCTTGCCCTTTAAACTTCCCCCCAAACATAAGCCTTCCTTTTTCTTCACTGATTCCCCCCCCCCAGACCACCACCAAAACCGTCCATATCCATTGTATAATGGGAAATGCCAGGACCTCACCTTATCAAAATTAATGTAGATGCTTCTTGGTCTTCTAACACTGCATCAATTGGCTTTATTGCCAGAGATAATAATGGAATTCCCCACCTAATCAGGTCGGCAATCACCACTGCCAAATCAGCTCTTGAAGCTGAAATAAAAGCTTTTCTATTTGACTGTCAGATTTGTATCCCTCAGCATACTAATTTTATCATTGAATCTGACTCATTGCATGCAGCTAATATGATTAATGATCCAAGCTGTTCAAAATGGTCACTGTATCCATTAGTCTTCCAAGTACACACTCTCTTAACCAGTGCTACCCTTAAACACACTTTCAGAGAATGTAACTCAGTGGCTGATGCTATTGCTAAACACCAATCCTCTCACCCTATGGAAGTCTCTCTGGATTTATCTAACATCCCTGACAACATTAAAGGCCTCATCTATCTGGATAGAGTACATACACCCTACATTAGGATCCATAGACATGCCTCCAAGGATGATTGATACTGCTAATTTGTATACTGTCTACCTCATGTATGGATGCTATCTAATCAACATCTACATCAAACTACCTTGCTGATCCTTGCATCAGGAATCAGACTCCACACAAGCTTCTGCAGGTTTCAGAACAATAATCTGCAGCTATTCCTGTGCCTGAAATCCTTGCAACACTTCAAGAACAATGGGGACTCATATGCACAACCTCTCGGTCTGTCTTCTATTACGATGAAATGGAACTTGCCTGGCCAAAGTAATGAATTAACACATGGGGTGGAGATTCTTTACTTTGGAATCGCAACTACCATAAAAAATATAATCATCCGTAGTTACTAGATACTAATCTTTCTTTTGGAGGCAACAATGTTGCCTCAGTGGAAAATATGTACAAAGTTATCTTATGTATTGACTCTCACTTTTAGGCTTGGGGAACCTTTATATATCATCCCCCACCCTTGGGTGTTTTCATTTTTAAAAAAAAGGTAAACATCAAATTAAAACACACGTGAATTTAAAACATCAAATTGTGCACCAAAATGTAATACTGATATCGAAAAACATTAAACATCAATATTATGAAAAAACTAATTCGCACCCTTGAAACATCAAAAGGATGCACAAAATAAAATATAAATATTCCAAAAAAAGAAACATCAATATCAATTTTTACAGGAACTCGCTTAAAAACCAACACATCAATCAAAATGAAAGTATAAAATATTAATTAAAATTTAAGATGATTAAATATCACTAACTAATGTCAACATGTCTAAAATGTCAAAAGATTAATATGCAAACAAGAAATTTACAATAAAATATCAAAATTTAACTTTAAAACACATAATTTTAGTGAAAAGCAGCTTATGAAAAAACATGACACAGTTTGGTTGAAACATCAAGTATTTAAAATTAAACACCAGGTCTGGTAGTAAAAACTTGCGCATTGCGTGGAAATGGGGAAAGTTGATTCGCGAATTTCTCTGACCCGAATTCTTGACCCGCGAGATTTTTATGACCCTGAATCATTATTTCTGCAATTATTTGTGCTCAGCACCTCCTAGAAAGTGGTATTTGCTCCTAGATCCCTCCGTCCTCTCTCAAACTTTTTTAAATTATATTTGGAACCCCATCTCCAATTAAACTTCATAATATTGCACATTAATCCTTTGTCTCACAGTAAGACGGTCTCGCACAAGATTTTGTCAAAGGTAAAAGGTTTTTGTTACAATATTTTTAAAAAAAATATGCAACGTACAATACTTATAAGTTTATGACCCAATTGATGCAACTCAAAAATTTTATCTTCATTTCTTCTAGTTTGCAGTGTAAATTTTGATCTTTCAATGACTTATAGAAATACCGTCTTTCAAAAGACAAACTCAAATAAATATATTTTAATATTAATAAATGTATTTTAAGATTAATAAATATATTTATTTTAGATACTGCATCATATAGATATAACAAAATTTATTACTTATTAAAATTATATATTATATTATATTTTTTATTTGAAATGGGCTCCTATGAGACAACCTAAACTTTAGGCATGAGCCTTTATGCAATTCTAACTCTATTCTAACTTTAGGGTCCTATCTTTAAAATTTTTACAGGGGCATATCTCTAATATTTTCCTGGAGACTTTTTTGTCCAAATTTTCCTATCATTTTTCCGCCAGTTGCAATTTGTAAAAAAAAAATAAAAATAAAAAACTAATAAAAAAATATTTAAAATTTTTTTTAGAAATGCAAAGAAATTGATATGATCATCGAACTAAAAATTATAAACAACAAATACAACTATCAAAACATCAACGCAAAATCATAAAATATCAACTAAAAATTGCAGCAAAAAATATACAAAAAATAAAATAAAAATCACAAAAAATTGAAAAATCATCGACTGCAACTAACAAAACATCAATGGAAAATAATAAATATCACAAACTGAAAATAAAAAAAAAACTTCAACAAAGCTTAAATTATCAAAAAATTTCTAAAAAAACTACAGACATCAACCTATATCATCCAAAAGCTAAAAACATCAATTCCTATCACCTAAACTTAACCCGGAAAATGAAAAACGTCAACATACAGAAAAATAAATACTACAAAAACATCAACCATATCATAAAAAAAGCTACAAACATCAACTTATATCACGTAAAACTCACCTAAAGGTGAAAACCATTAACATGAGAGGGGAAAAACTGAAAATATAAACCTATATTATCCCCAAAAAATCTACAAAACATCGACTCATATAAGCTAAAACTCACCCAAAAAATGAAAAACATTAACATGAGAGAAAATAAAATAGAAACATCAACAAAAATACTATTGTACCTCAAGAGTATAAATTATTCACTATGAACATCATGAAACATTAACATTTTTTATAAAAAAAAATACAAATATCAACATATATCACCCAAAAACCACAAACATCAACTCCTACCACCTAAACCTAATCCGGAAAATGAAAAACATCAATATAAGAAAAGAAAGATACTACAAACATCAACTCCTATGACCTAAATCTCAACCGGAAAATGAAAAATATCAACATGAGATTTTTTTTTAAAAAAAACTACAAATATCAATCCATATTACCCAAAATAAAATACAAAAATATCAACTCATATCAAATAAACCTCACCCAAATAATGAAAAACATAGACATGAGAGATAAAAAAGCTATAAACCTCAACCAAAAAGCAATAGTGTCTCAACAAAATGAATTCTTTTTTTTAAAAGGTCCCAGTGGGATTCAAACCTGGGCCACTAACCTCAGAATCAACATACTAACCACTACACCAAAGAATAATTGCTAAACATTCTCTCAGTAAAATAATAATATATAACATTTTTCAAAAATTAAGGCCTAGCAAGATTCGAACCCAGCTTTATAACCTCAAAGCTTAGAACACTAACCACTATGCCAAAGAACATTTACTGATCATATACTCAGTCAAATAATATTAAACCTCAACAAGTTTTTGAAAAAAAAACACAAAATTAAACCTCACTCTCATGCGCAAAACCTCAGTCTATCGCCGTCCGTCATCTGCCGCCACCTCGTGCCCTCTTTTTCCATCGGGTGCGTGAATCATACGTTCCTTCTTCTTCAATGCAATTTCAATGGCGCCGCATTCCTCTTCCACTCCGCCGCGTCATCCTTGTGTTCCGCATAGCTTCTCTTCCACTCCGCCTCGCTCTTTTTCCACTCATATGCGTCTTCGTTGTGCTCAACCGCGCTCCTTTTCCAGTCCGTCGTGCCTTCGTTGTGCTCAATTGCACCATCGCTGTGCTCCATCGTACTGCTGCTGTGCTCCGTTGCGCCACCGCTGTTAAAATAATTACACAATAAACTAAAAATTAGGCAGACTAAAAAAAATTATGTTTTTATTTTCGTTCATATCTTATATATTCTTCCTTACCACAACTGGAATAAAATAATTACCCACTATATTTATTAAGAGTGGGTCTCCTGACAGGTGGCTTGTCCATAAGCTTATGGACAGGCTAGAGACAAATATGCAATTAACACAAATTAAACAAAATTCACGGGTTAAATTGCAAACATCCAACCCATGCCCTTCTTCCCTAAAATTGACTAGGGAGTGACAGTGGTGATTCACCTGTCGCCTGTCAGTGAGATCGAATAGAGATTGATGCCGGAGATGCCGGCGAAAGTGGAGATCGATTGGGGAACTGTCGGTAGCAGTCGACACAACCCATAGCTGTGAAGGTAGTGGACTCCATCGTGAAACTGGAGAAAGGGAGCACTGCTTCTCAAAACCTCCATAACATAAGCGTGTCCGAGTGCTTGGTCGGCGTCGAGACACCGTTCATTCTCTTCATCGCTCAGAATTATCAAGGTTGTAGCTCTTTGCACGTTTGAGTTTTGTATAGTGGCTGTTTTTGGTGCCTGAATTTGTACTTTCTGATCTTGTATATGGTATGCTTGGTTTTTCTTGTCGAAAGATTGAATTTTTATGGTGTTTTCAGTGAACTGGTAAGCCCAAAATGAGTGGATATGATTGCATTTTTTAAATTCTTTAATTTGTACAGAACATCTGATTGTGGCTACTTCTGTTGTTTTGTTAATCATACCATTCTTCACAACAACAGTGTCACTTGCTCTGATTGTGCTTAACGTGTAAGTTACAACTAGTGTCGTTTTGTTCAGCATCACTTGATTTAGTGCTTCTTGATCAGCCTTTTCTGATTCTGCATCCAGTGAACTTATTGCCTCATCTAGCAATAGGACTTTCGGGTTCTTCACTATCGCTCTTGCGGGGGCAATTTTTTCTTTTGACCACCTAGTAGTGCTTCCACTCTATATTTTCCTACCCAAGTATCATATCCCTCAGGCAATGCTGATATGAAATTGTGTGCTTTCACTAATTTTGTTCTGGCAACTATCTCATCTTCAGTTGTCGTATCTTTCTTTCCATATGATATGTTGCTACAAATAGTTCCATTGAAGAGGACTAGTTCTTGGCTCACTAAACCAGTATGTTTTCTAAGCCATTTCAGCTCATTCTTCTGAATATCAATGCCATTAATAAATATGCATCCTAATTCAAAATTATAGAACATTTCTACTAAGTGAACCAGTGTTAACTTGCCATTACCACTTTCTCCAACAAAAACTAGCGCCAGCTATATCAAGTAAATTCTTTCATAGCTTATCAACTTTCACTACAAAAAGGGCAAATGAAAATTTAGTCGAGTTTGTACATGTCCAACCAAAATGCTCAAAAAGACACTTTAGAGGATTTTCACATTAGGGCGAGATGGATAACTGAAACTGACATCCTCAAATTCAATGTCACCAACTATGCATTCCAATTTGTTGTCGATTTTGTCTGCAAAATCACTTGTGCATTGATTACTTTAAAACATGTACTATTTAAACAAAAACACGCACTTGATAAAAAATGTTAATTTCTTTTATGAATAGCAAAACTTTGTCAGGAGGTAGTACTACATAAGTTACCTTATGAATCATTTATTTTTTTTGTTAAAACATGCATATGTTAGCCTACAATTAGTATTTCTTATATTACACTGCAGCAACTTATAAATTGTTTCTGTTTTGTTAAAAACATGCATATGTTAGCCTACAACTAGTATTCTCTTATAATATACATAACATAGGTCACATAATTTTGTAGTTTTTCAAATTTTCATATGTACTGCATTTAATACCTTACAATATATACCGACTACATTGAAACATGTGTTTGTTTTAAAAAAAACACGAGCACATTTCCCTGATTTAAATCAAAGAGAGATCACAGAAAGTGTTGTCTGTGTGAAAGCAACACATGTAAATCATTGCATACTTTGTATAGAAAACATACAAATTTTGTCAATTTCAAACACGAGGGGGGCTCTCAACATCTAAACAAAATGGAAAATATAGTGCTTGGGACAGAAATCTTCCATTAGGGAACTTACAATTACAACAGTATTCCTATCTAAACTAACTGACAATCTCTAATACAATGAATCATCAATTATTAATCTTCAAAAGCGGATCATCTTTGAATCTTCAAAGTTTAGTGTTATCTTCGTCTGAATCCTTCTCTTGTCGGAATGTCTTCTATAGTCCAATGTTCAGTGTTGTCCGATTCCTTAAAAGTTAAAACCAAAAAAATCATCGATCTAACTCCTGAAAAAAATCATACATACTAGATATTAGCAGTTGCATCATATAAGCAAACATGTGCAATTTCTAATTCAAAATGAACTATAATCAACAATAAAAGTAAAGATAAAACACAATAAAACTACTAGGTACATACTGGATTCTAACATATGCAATATATATGTAAACAAATGCAGTTCTTAATTAAAAATTAACAACCAACAACAGTTTTTTTAAAATAGTCATACACAACACAACTAACAAGTACACACGAGATACTAACAGATGCAACATATAAGTAAACAAATGCAACTCGTTATTCAACGTACAACTAACAACAGATGAAAATAAAAGGTCATAGACAATACAACTAACAAGTACACATTGAATACTAACATATACAACATAAAGTAAACAGATGCAGTTCTTAATTCAAAATGAATGATCAACAAAAAAGAGAAGAAAAACAAAGTCATTCACAAAAGGTCATAAACAGTACAAGTAACAAGTACACATTGAATACTAACATGTGCAACATATAAGTAAACATATGCAACTCGTTATTCAAAATGTACAACTAACAACAAATGAAAACAAAAGGTCATAGACAGTACAACTAACAAGTACACATTGAATACTAATAGGTGCAACATATAAGTAAACAGATGCAGTTTGTAATTCAAAATCAACGATCAGTAAAAAAATAGAAGAAAAACAAAGCCATTCACAAAAAGTCATAGACAGTACAACTAACAAGTACACATTGAATACTAACATATACAACATATAAGTAAACAGATGCGATTCGTTATTCAAAATGTACAACTAACAACAAATAAAAACAAAAGGTCATAGACAGTACAACTAACAAGTACACATTGAATACTAACATGTGGAACATATAAGTAAACAGATGCAACTAGGAATTCAAAACAAACAATCAACAAAAAAAGAGAAGAAAAGAAAGGTCATTCATAGTACAACTAACAGGTACACGTTGGATAATAATAGCTCCAACATATAAGCAAACGAATACACCTTGTAATTTCATAAAGCGTACACTTCAAGACAGTTTAAGCATAAAAGACCACCAATTCAAAAAGAAGTAAAAAAAATCAATTTGCTCAATAAAAAGGCATATTCAATGACAACATATGATTTGAACGATTACCAATGTATCTCATCCAAGGAAACACACTGCGCAAGAAACAATGATGAAGGAACCACATCTATGTTACCCAAACTCATATTTAGTGTTGTGTCCAAGTAGGGATTGGATACTGCGATACTCAAAATTTTCATTTTTACCAGCGATTCGGTCAACTGCGTGTCTTGACTATTTTTTTCGACACGTCTATCATATAAAGTGTCGTAAAATATGTTTTGACACGCCTATATTTTATTATTTAATTAATAATAAAATAAATTAAGTTAATTATGATCAAATAATAGAGAACATATATATAAACTTATTAGTCAATATTGAATTCGTGTATACTTATATTCGAATTAAATAAAAACTATATATAAGAACTCATTATTAGTCCATATTGAATTTGAGTATAATTGAATTTGAATTAAATAAATATATTTTCTGAATGTGGAATAAAAATTAACAGAGTCATATTTATAGACATTCGGTAAAAGAAATTAGTCGTTTATGTAATAATTTGAATTATTCAGTTTCTGTTGTTGATGAGTTGAGAAGTAAAATAAATATTTACGATGTCAATGTCATATAATTAAGAATAAGAACTAGCCGTTGTACATTTTGTAGGTTCCGATACCGACACCTATTTTTTATTCGTTTATCAATACCCAACTCGACCAGATTTTGATGCGTGTCATGCATCGTGTCAGCATGTCGTGTCGAATTGCGATTCTCCACCCACTGTCAACCATCAGGTAACACAGCTTTACATAACATCTAACTCTTAACCTAAATATTCGCAAACATATTTGTAAAGTCAAGTGATATGCATTGAATATTTAATTGGCAGTTTTTGTGAACATATTTGGAAACGATAAACTTTCCATGTTGAAACATTCGAAACAGCATATTTACGCCAAGAAGATTTACGGAAAAAGAAGATAGAATACTATGGTATTTATGAGTTATGGAAATCTGAATATTCTGCTATATATTAGGCGTATAGAAGCATAGTTGATTTATGAAAAATCCCTACAAATATGGTGTTGATATTATCGAATATATGAGATATATTGTGATAAGGAAAATCCCTTTATTTTATGGGATTTGGATATGCTTCAAGAAGAAGATATGAAATAGGAATATTATGAGATAATCATGGAGAGTTCTGATATGCTCATGGCTATAAAAGGGGACAACCACAGCTGCATTCATTACGGTTTTAATCAGAGAAAATCTGCACACAAATTTTCAATCTTTCGAGAGAATTGCAAAGAGCTAGAATTCTATGTTCCAACATAGTGACTTGATGTTCAAAGATCAGAATCATATGCCTTAATTCCTCGGGAGGAGGAGATCCAGCGTCGACAAGTTTCGAGGTCAGAGGGAGTCTGATCAAGGCAGATCGGTAGCTAGGGGAGCTAGCAGAATTCACACATTATAGTTAGTAAAGATAAGTATTCTGTATGATGTACTTTTTAATGTATCTTTCTAATTAGTGGATTCATTCTGAACTGGGCCAGGCCCCGCAGATGTAGGTGGATTTCACTGAACTGCGTAACCAAGTCTTGTGTCGTTAATGTTTTAATTTATTGCATACTTGGTTAGTGACGGGCGGGCGGTCGTCGCGCCCGCCGTGCAAAAGATAATTTATAAGCCCTAAATGCTTACTTTCTACAACTAGGTAGATAGTGGCAAATCGGGGTCGTCCAAAGAGAAGAGGGATCTTCCTAAGCGTCTAAGCACACAATGGTTGATACTAGGCTAGGAGTAAATATATATACACACACATAAAAGCATGTAAAGGGGGGGGGGTTGGTTGGTTGGTTTCCTAAGTTAACAAAGATAAAAAGACAAGATAACTAGCAAGGTCAAGTGACTATGCTAATCATCAAACAAAACTAAGAAAAGGGGTTTTAAACTACAAAGATAAAATGTCTTGGGGGCAACGGATATCCACTTCCACATTTAATGTAGTTCATCGAATCATTCACACATTCCATCATATAGCATTCATGACCCAACGCTCACACATCCATCTAGCAAGTACCACAACATACACATCACAAGGAGTTCTAAGTTCATGCTCATAGATCTTCATGCAAAGGTGCTACGGAATTCGTCACGTTCCTACACCTAAACAATTCAACCACACAAGCACTACCTATGCTCAAACAACTCATGGCACACATGCAGTGAAACACACCGTCAAGAATACATAAACACCAAATAACAAATGCTTCAAGAATGAATTTAAATCATCTATTCAATACTTCAACTACTTGTCGTGGAGACTAAACTCCTATCCTTCTTAGTTCGTAGTTTGCGAGAGTGAGTTCGACATCTCTCGTCAAACCTCACCAATGACTCCCGAGTCGCGACCACGACTCAAGGTGTCATTGGTGGCATTTAATCACGAATGACCAACAAGCTTGGCAATGCTTATGACCACTACACCGTGACTAAGCATTAAACCAATTCATGCAATTACACGAGATTGGATGAACGTGCAACGCACATTCATCCACGAGCATATGACTCTCTCGTTTGCTACACAAACGAACATGACGAAGAGTTCAACATCAATCACATTCGTCTAGCACATTGTCAATCCATTAACACAATCAAAAGCTCTAATTCACACTCATACATTCCTAACAAGAACAGGGGGGAAATTAACCCAAATCCCCCAAACCCTAGCTAGCAATTCATACAAGCATTCATATCATCAAGCTCTCAACAACATCAATGGAATCAACAATTAACATTCAAAGCACAATAAAAGCACAATAGCAAAAACATCAAATAGATAGATAGAAATGAGTTCTTGCTACATAGATAATGGAAGCTTCAATCCTTTGCTCCCAAGTACAAGAACTAACCTAGATAAACAAAACCCATAACAAAGAACTAAAAGCTACAAAGAAAGAAGAAGAAAATCTATGGCTTTGGAGCCCTAAAACCCAGAGAAAAATGGGCTGAGCAAAACTGGAGAAGAGGAGGAAAGAGAGTAGTATTTATAGTACAAAGAAGATAAAGTTGATTTCTGGCCGCCCGTTGGTCGCGACTCGCGACGATGTAGGTCGCGACTCGCGATGGTGTCGCAACGGGGTCGCGACAGGAGCCAGAGTTTTGCATTGTTTCTTTGTCTTCTTCATAGCCATCCCTCTCAATCTTCAAGTCTTCAACGGCTCCAAAAATGGTCTTCAACGGCCTCCGGTCTTCATGTCTTCGAAGTGAGTATCCAAAAGTCTTCGAAAGTATAGTCTTCAATGTCTTCCGGTCTTCGTTGCTTCCGTGTTCTTCCCTTGTCACACAAAATCCACTTAGAAGAGGTAAAAGAGTACAAAGTTTCTTTTGCCTCTCCTAAGTGAATTTCAAGGTAAAACACAAGCTCTTGATAATAAAAGAGCACAAAAGTGATCCTAAATACTACTAAATAATGCGTCTAAAATGGACACATCAAACCTCCCCACACTTAAACCTTACTCGCCCTCAAGTAAGAAAAGATTTAAGGATACGGAGGAAATGGCATATCCACATCCTAAAACCCCTAAAATAACCACACAAAATGGACATATCAAACCTCCCCACACTTAAACCTTACTCGCCCTCGAGTAAGAAAAGATTCAAGCATACGGAGTAAATGATATATCCAAAACCTAAACTAATCCCCCAATCAAAGCCTCACAAAAACTCTCAATATCAAAAATCCCAAAATAAAAACTCACATGAGAATTTTTTTTTCACACACACATCCCCAATCCTAAATCTAACCAAACCTACCACTTATCAATTCACTACCCATAAAAATATTTCACAGCCCAGAATTGATATTCCCAGAATCCAATGACACAAAATGAAGCTAAAACCATAGAGGAAGTTTTAAACAGATGCTTCACCTAATGCCAATATATCAACCAAAAATGAAGTAGAAAGAGATAAGGAATTTCATAACCACACTTCGTTTCCTAACCCACTAAGCTACCCAAACCCAAGAGGTCTATAGATGTTGAGCTACCCGATCCATCCGTGTGACAACCGCAACCTTATGACTCCAACGCCGGTCAATGAGTGAAATCATAGCATTTTTCAATTTCTCTCACTTTCTCTCATTTTGCCTAGGAGCTCTTTCGAGTTTTCATCCTCGCCACACATCATGTTTCTTTAGCTCACATCTCACCTTTTTCCGCACATTTTAGCCTCTCATTTTTGCCTAGGCCGCCCTTTAAGGGTTTTCGACCTATCCGGGCCCCCAATGTTGCCTAAGTTGCCCTCTCGGGTTTTCAACTTAGCGGGTTTTCTTTTTCTTTTTTTTTATTTTCTTTTTGTTTTTCTATTTTTTTCATGTTTTTCCAATGAAAAATAGCAAAAAGCATTCCAAAACAATCTAGCATGCATATGAGTCCTCTAACCCCTCCCCACACTTAAAACATTACATTGCCCTCAATGTAAACACGTAAGGCAAGAACAATAAAAATCAAGGTAAGGGAGTTAGAGTGACACCCATTTCTCCGCAAATTCGCCGGTGATATGGCGATATCCAAGTACTTGGATGGTCCCGAGATAGGTTTCGGAACCGGAAGGGTGAGCAAAGATGCCGTAGAAGAACTCACCCCTTGAGAAAAGCATTGTCTCCATGGCGCCGTTTGATCAAGACTACACCACGAAGAACACATTAAACTCACAAGTACATAAGGATATATAATACTAGGTTTAGCATCAAGAGTTAATAACCATAGTATTTTCAAAGAACAACCAAATCACACTCAACCAACACTATAAGAATAATCATGAAAAATATCCAACATATATTGACATGTATACAAGCATCATTATAGGATATGCACTTACGATCACAATGATGTAGTCGGCATACTACAATCAACAAATGTACTATAAAGATGCAAGAATGTTCATATGTCAACATATGTAGGATGGTGGAGGAATGAGTGGGTATGTGGTGGTTCTTGGGAGTGTTGAGTGGAGAAGAAGGTAGGATCATGCAATGTTTAAAATCATTTGGAAACTTGGAAGCTTGGAAATTTGAAATCCGGGCTCAAAAAAAAAATTTCAACAGTTACTGAGCTCGTCGCGACTCGCGATGAGGTTCGTCGCGACGAGCCTCGCGAAGTCTTCGCGACTCGTGGAAAGGTGAGTCCGAGAGCTCAAAATTTTCTGAGCTCGTCGCGACTCGCGACGAAGGGTGTCGCGACTCGCGACGAAGGGTGTCGCGACTCGCGACGAGCCTCGCGAAGTCATCGCGACTCAAGGAAGGTGGAGTCCGGAAGCTCAAAATTTTCTGAGCTCGTCGCGACTCGCGACGAAGTGTGTCGCGACTCGCGAAGTCATCGCGACTAGCGGAAAGGTGAGTCCGGAAGCTCAAAAATTTCTGAGCTCGTCGCGACTCGCGATGAAGTGTGTCGCGACTCGCGACGAGCCTCGCGAAGTCATCGCGACTCGCGGAAAGTTGGCGCTGGGAGTGATTTTTGCTCCCCTGTTCGTCGCGACTCGCGACGAAGCCCATCGCGACTCGCGACGGCAGGGTATCCCAGGCTTAAAATTTTTTCTTCTTCTTACCAACTGTCCAAGCTTGCTTCCCTTATTCGTTGATCTCATTCCTTCATCTCCTTCATTGCAATGCACTTCACTTTGCTACAAAATCACAGAAAAACAAGCCATAAAAAGAACAAAACAAAACAACAACAAAAACAAACTAAGAAACACAAACTAAGAAACAAAAACTAAAAGAAATGCCGAATTTATTTAACGTCGTCGGCACGACGAAGCTCCGTATGTTTAAGGTCGTCGGCACGACCCTAATGTTATCCGTATGGTGAAGGCTTGAAGCTCTTCACCATGAGCATCCAAAATAAGAGAGGTGGGGGCACAAAACTTTCAAGAGGAAAGTCTTGTGGAGGTGGAGATGGTTCAAAGGGAATTAAGTGGTTAGGGAGCTTGGGATAGTCTTTTGGCTCCTCTCTCGTTTCCCTCAAAACTTCCAAAAATATTAGAGTTGGTTCACTAGGTGGGAGAAGGGGTGACAACCAACTCCTCATCCCTTTCAAACTCAAAATCATTATTATTGGTAACCTCACTTACCGAATCATCGAGTTCAAGTTGGGATGGTGTGTTTTCGGAATCACGAGCTTCCATGCGGGCCAATACCTCTAATATGTTCCTCACATGCCCCTCAATGGCCTCAACACTAGAGGAGAGCTGGGTATCCGGCTCCTCACTAGTAAAGGAGTTCAAGTTTGCTATGGTATTTAAGACATCCTCACGTGTCAAACTTGAACTTCCTTGTTGGGCTTGGTTTTGGGGTATGGTATAGGGTGGTGATGGCCAACTAGGTTGCTCGTAATATTGGTTTTCTGGCTCATTCTCATACCACAAATCCGGACTACCACTCCATTCCGGATTGTAAGAGTTGTGGTATGGATAGCATTCATGAGCTTCTTGCCCTTGAAAACCAATATCTCCTACCTCTTGATAGCACTCTTCATAGTACCCATGGTTTTGGAAACCAAGGGTTCTTTCTCGGTCATAGTGCTCTTCCCACAACAAAGGGCAAGATTCGGTAGGATGATCGGAATGACACATCCTACAAAACCTTGCTTGTTGAGCCTCTCTTCTCATCATGAGTTCCCTCAAGGTGAGACGCTCCATTAAAAAAAAAATTTATTTTTTTTTTCAAAAGTTCAGAATCATAGTGCAAGGATTCTCGATAAAATAAATTACCAAGAACTCAAGCAATACCTACTCCGAACAAAAACAACCACCAAGTAGTGGAAAATAAAAACAACTAGCCAATACACAACCAAATACACCTAAATACTTAAGAATAAACGCCTCTTCCCCGACAGCGGCGCCATTTTGACGGGCGGGCGGTCGTCGCGCCCGCCGTGCAAAAGATAATTTATAAGCCCTAAATGCTTACTTTCTACAACTAGGTAGATAGTGGCAAATCGGGGTCGTCCAAAGAGAAGAGGGATCTTCCTAAGCGTCTAAGCACACAAGGGTTGATACTAGGCTAGGAGTAAATATATATACACACACATAAAAGCATGTAAAGGGGGGGTTGGTTGGTTGGTTTCCTAAGTTAACAAAGATAAAAAGACAAGATAACTAGCAAGGTCAAGTGACTATGCTAATCATCAAACAAAACTAAGAAAAGGGGTTTTAAACTACAAAGATAAAATGCCTTGGGGGCAACGGATATCCACTTCCACATCTAATGTAGTTCATCGAATCATTCACACATTCCATCAAATAGCATTCATGACCCAACGCTCACACACCCATCTAGCAAGTACCACAACATACACATCACAAGGAGTTCTAAGTTCATGCTCGTAGATCTTCATGCAAAGGTGCTACGGAATTCGTCACGTTCCTACACCTAAACAATTCAACCACACAAGCACTACCTATGCTCAAACAACTCATGGCACACATGCAGTGAAACACACTATCAAGAATACATAAACACCAAATAACAAATGCTTCAAGAATGAATTTAAATCATCTATTCAATACTTCAACTACTTGTCGTGGAGACTAAACTCCTATCCTTCTTAGTTCGTAGTTTGCGAGAGTGAGTTCGACATCTCTCGTCAAACCTCACCAATGACTCCCGAGTCGCGACCACGACTCAAGGTGTCATTGGTGGCATTTAATCACGAAGGACCAACAAGCTTGGCAATGCTTATGACCACTACACCGTGACTAAGCATTAAACCAATTCATGCAATTACACGAGATTGGATGAACGTGCAACGCACATTCATCCACGAGCATATGACTCTCTCGTTTGCTACACAAACGAACATGACGAAGAGTTCAACATCAATCACATTCGTCTAGCACATTGTCAATCCATTAACACAATCAAAAGCTCTAATTCACACTCATACATTCCTAACAAGAACAGGGGGGAAATTAACCCAAATCCCCCAAACCCTAGCTAGCAATTCATACAAGCATTCATATCATCAAGCTCTCAACAACATCAATGGAATCAACAATTAACATTCAAAGCACAATAAAAGCACAATAGCAAAAACATCAAATAGATAGATAGAAATGAGTTCTTGCTACATAGATAATGGAAGCTTCAATCCTTTGCTCCCAAGTACAAGAACTAACCTAGATAAACAAAACCCATAACAAAGAACTAAAAGCTACAAAGAAAGAAGAAGAAAATCTATGGCTTTGGAGCCCTAAAACCCAGAGAAAAATGGGCTGAGCAAAACTGGAGAAGAGGAGGAAAGAGAGTAGTACTTATAGTACAAAGAAGATAAAGTTGATTTCTGGCCGCCCGTTGGTCGCGACTCGCGACGAGTTCGTCGCGACTCGCGACGGTGTAGGTCGCGACTCGCGATGGTGTCGCGACGGGGTCGCGATGGGAGCCAGAGTTTTGCATTGTTTCTTTGTCTTCTTCATAGCCATCCCTCTCAATCTTCAAGTCTTCAACGGCTCCAAAAATGGTCTTCAACGGCCTCCGGTCTTCATGTCTTCGAAGTGAGTATCCAAAAGTCTTCGAAAGTATAGTCTTCAATGTCTTCCGGTCTTCGTTGCTTCCGTGTTCTTCCCTTGTCACACAAAATCCACTTAGAAGAGGTAAAAGAGTACAAAGTTGCTTTTGCCTCTCCTAAGTGAATTTCAAGGTAAAACACAAGCTCTTGATAATAAAAGAGCACAAAAGTGATCCTAAATACTACTAAATAATGCGTCTAAAATGGACACATCAGTTAGATAGGTTATGTTGGAACATACTAATAAGAATTAGAAAAATTCGGTAAAACCAAATTTCGTTTGGTATCAGAGCTTGGTCACTTATTTTTCCCTTGGTTGTTTCAAGGAAAGTGTGATCCGGTTTTACCATGGCAACTAAAGAAGGAGCTTCGATGTCTCATCCACCTCTGCTAGAAAGCAACAACTACAATTATTGGAAGGCATGTATATCAACTCACTGGAAGAACTTGTGTGGTTCTATGTTGAGAATGAGTGGAATCACCCTACTGAAGATGCTAATACAAGCTCTAAGGCGAAAGAAGGAGAGTCGAGTCAAAGGGAGCAGAAACTCAAAGACAAAGCTAATTGGACTCCTGATGACCTCAAGGCATCTCTGGAAAATTCAAAGGCACTGAATGCAATCTTCACTGCGGTTGGTGAAACCCAGTTCAAATTCATCTCTACATGTCATCAAGCCAAGAAAGCATGGGATATTCTGCAAACTGTTTATGGAGGAACCAGTCGAGTTCGAGAATCTAAACTACAAGTGCTGGCTACTAAGTTTGAGAAACTCAAGACAGAGGAGGATGACACCATTGCTATATTCAATGGAAAACTCAGGGACATCTCCAATATGGCTTACCAACTTGGAAAAGTCTACAAAGAGGCAAAGTTGGTAAAAAAGACCTTGAGATCACTTCCTAAAAGGTTCGCGATGGAGGTTGTGACAAAAGAAGAAGCAAGAGATGTAGCCAACATGAGCTTAGATGAACTAATGGGATCATTACAGACATATGAGATGACGTTTCAACTAGCTACAAAAAGGATCCAAAATGAGTTGGCATTCAGAGCATCTTCATCAAAGGACAATCACGATTCTGATAGTGATGATGAATTTGAAAAGCTTGCACTTATCACGAAGAATTTCTCAAGAATGCTGAAGAAAGTAGTAAACAAGAAATCTCAGGAGAGGTTTGGAGGAAATAGACCAAGGCTACATAATACTGGTAATAATCGTGGAACAAAATTTGAGCAAGGAAATCAGCAGTTCTTCAGGAATCAAAGTAGTGAACCAAAACAGCCTAGACGAATTCAATGCAGGGAATGTGAAGGGTATGGTCATATTCAGGCTGAATGTGCAATCACTCGGAAGAAATAGGGAAAATCTTATGTCACCTCGTGGAGTGAAGATGAAGAAGAAGAGAAAGACAAAGAGGAACTTTTAAGCAACTATGTGGCATTTGAAGCAAAAAATTATGATGTATCAGAGAATGGATGTTCCAACACACTGGATAAAGTTGAAGCTGTATGTTCCAACATAGATCCATATGAAGCATCCAGTGATGAAGACGATGGACTCGCTGTTAGTGTTGAAGAAATCTACAACACTTATGAAAAGATGTATGCTATGTGGCTTCAAGTGGTTGATACAAACAAAGAAATGAAGGAAAAAGTGCAGTTGATGGAAACAGAAAGAGAACTGCATGTAAAAGTTGCTGAACTCAGAAAGGAAATTGAAGAATTAAATGAAAAGCTGATATTAGCAACCAAGAGAGATGAGACTTCTGAAGCAGTAATTTCTAAACAAAATTCTGGAGAAGCTAAGCTTGATGATATTCTGGATATGGGAAAGAATTTTGGAGATCGACATGAAATTGGGTATAACACAGGCACACTCAAGTCTGAGGCACACGAGTTACTCCAGAATCCAGCGAATCTCAAGACAAAGTTTCGAGAGGTGAGGAGAAAGTTCGGTAAGCCTTATCAAAGGAAACCTCTCATCTGTAGCTACTGTTCATACCAAGGTCACTCCGAGGATAGATGTCAGAAACTATTCAGAGATCAAATGGCAGGACGTCAACTCGATGTATGTTCCAGCATAGGCGAAGTCCAGAAAACCAGAACGGTCAGAAAGGTATGTGTTGTCAAAAGATCTGGTACATGTCTTGTTGCATATACCTCGCTTATATTATATTCCAGAGATTCGTGGTACTTTGATAGTGGATGCTCTCGCCATATGACTGGAACTCAAGAATTCCTTACAAATATCACACCTTTCGGTGGTGGTTAAGTTACGTTTGGTGATGGAAAGAAGAGTCAAGTGGTTGGAAAAGGTGAACTATAGATTGAAGGATTTCTAGTATTCACTAGTGTACTGTTCATGGAAGACCTGAAGGCAAACCTACTGAGCATAAGTAAATTATGTGATGATAATATGGTTGTGGAATTTTAGAAAGACAAATGCATAGTGAAACACAGAGAAACCAAGATTCTTTTAGGCATACAATCATCAGATAATTGCTATTTGCTGGAACAAGAAGTACGATGTATGATCTCGAAGCAAGATGAAGGAATTATATGGCACAAGAAGCTCGGTCACATCGATTTCAAAACCTTGGTGAAAATTGCAAATGCAAAAGCTGTGCGAGGAATGCTTACCCTAACAAGCAAGGATGGAATTGTGTGCGGACCATGTCAACAAGGTAAACAAATTCGATCTCCTCACTCATCAGTTCAATATATAACCACCTTAAGAAATATGGAATTATTGCATATGGATTTTGATGGGTCTAGTCAATACACCGAGTATAGGTGGAAAGAAATATATCTTTGTATGTGTTAATGATTTCTCCAGATATACATGGGTAGCATTTCTTAAAGAAAAATCTGATACGGTGGAAGTATTCAGAAGTCTGGTAATAAAGTTACAGACTGAAGAAGAAAGTCAAGTTGGAAAGATTGTTCGAATTCGTAGTGATCATGGTAGAGAATTTGAAAATTCTCAATTTAGGGATTTCTGTGATGAGCTTGATATTCAACATGAGTTTTCTGCACCAATAACTCCTCAGCAGAATGGTGTTGTAGAACGGAAAAACATAACCTTATAGGAGATGGCTCGAGTTATGTTAGCCGAGAAAGAAATTCACAAAAAATGGTGGGCAGAAGCCATTAACAGAGCTTGCTACATGATTAATCGAGTATACATGCGTCCATTCACCAGTAAAACTTCTTACGAGATTTGGAAGGGTAGGAAACCGAATGTCTCACACTTTCATGTGTTCAGAAGAAAGTGCTATATCCTCATAGACAGAGAGCAATTGGTAAATTTGATAATCGTAGTAATACTGGAATTTTTCTTGGGTGTTCTGTCAACAGCCGTGCTTATCGTGTTTATAACAATTGGACCAACAGACTTATGGAATCTATCAATGTTATTGTGGATGATTCTGAAGAAGGAAAAAACTCAGATGTCGGAGAAAAAGAACCTGGTAACACGCATGTTCTAACACAGCCTCGTCAACCTGACAAGGAAGATTCATCACATGTTGGAACATCTGAGCAGACTGATGCTGAACCAGTTGACACAGAGCATGTTGGGACATCATCCCCCACTGCCAGATCCTATGTTCCAACACAGGATCAACTTGATTCAATGGCACGAAGTACTCGGCTAGTTCCTCTGGTGGATTACAGGAAGTTAGCTGGATTACAATGCTTCATATCCCTCATTAAACCTAAGAATTACAAGAAGGCATTACTGGATGAATACTGGATTGCTGCAATGCAAGAAAAACTAGGTCAGTTTGCGAGAAATGATGTATGGTATCTCACTCCTCACCCTAAAGGTGTTAATGTCATCGGCACAAACTGGATTTTCAAGAATAAATCTGATGCTGATGGCCATGTTACTCAAAATAAAGCTAGACTGGTTGCTCAAGGATACACACAAGTTGAAGGTGTTGACTTTGATGAGACGTTCGTACCAGTAGCCAGGTTAGAGTTAATTCGAATTTTACTTGCTATTGTTTTCTCTATGAACTTTACGTTGTATCAAATGGATGTCAAGAGTGTGTTTCTAAATGGTGTGGTAAATGAAGAAGTTTATGTGGAACTACCTAAAGGATTTGAGG
This sequence comes from Rubia yunnanensis, assembly GCA_037428765.1. NCBI lineage: Eukaryota > Viridiplantae > Streptophyta > Magnoliopsida > Gentianales > Rubiaceae > Rubia > Rubia yunnanensis. The sequence goes on along the minus strand of CM075071.1, from coordinate 23,900,093 downwards.
ATCCTCATTACCATGTATATCGCCTCAAAAAGGCCTTATATGGTTTAAAGCAAGCACCCAGGGCATGGTATGAACGACTCACTAACTTTCTTCTTAAGAAAAGGTTATCTTCGAGGGGGAGTAGATCGCACTTTATTTGTGCTTGATAAGTCATCAAAAATTCTGATTGCTCAAATTTATGTAGATGATATAGTATTCGGTTCTACTTCACCATCTATGGTACAGGATTTTGTCACGGTTATGCATGCTGAGTTTGAAATGAGCATGGTTGGAGAGCTCACATACTTTCTAGGACTGCAAGTTAAGCAAGGAAACCATGGCTTGTGCATAAATCAAAGCAAGTATGCATTGAATCTCGTGAAGATATTTGGGTTAAGCAATGCCCGAGCAGTTCAGACACCTATGGGAGTTTCTGAAAAACTTATCAAGGATGAGAAAGGAGTTGCAGTTGATCAAAAGTTATACAAGGGAATGATTGGGAGTCTCTTGTATTTAACAGCAAGTAGACCAAATATATGTCTCAGCGTTGGGATATGTGTAAGATTTTAGGCTAATCCAAAATAGTCTCATCTCACGGCAGTCAAAAGAGTTATTCGATATGTAAATGAGACTTGTGAGTATGGTGTCTGGTATTCTAAGAATCAAGATTCTGAGTTGATTGGTATAGTGATTTTGATTGGGCTGGTAATGCTGATGATTGAAAAAGCACTACATGTGGATGTTTCTTTATTGGCACGAATCTGGTTTCTTGGTATAGTAAGAAACAGAATTCAATCTCCTTATCTACCACAGAAGCCGAATATCTTGCTGCTGGAAGTTGTTGCGCTCAATTGTTATGGATGAAGCAAATGATGAATGATTATGGAATTCATCAAGGCCCCTTGAAGACTCTATGTGACAACACAAGTGTTGTTGATATTTAAAAAAATCCAGTCCAGCACTCGAGAACCAAGCATATTGACATAAGGCATCATTTTATTAGAGATCTTGTTGAAAGGAAGGAAGTTGAGGTGGTCTATGTTCCAACACACGAGCAAATTGCTGATATCTTTACAAAGCCGTTGGACACTGCCACTTTTGAAAGTCTCAGACAACACTTAGGTGTTTGTCAAATTTGAGGTAATCCTTGCCTTTAGTTCAATGTAAATATTTTATTTTTTTTATTATTTTATGTCAAAAAACTTCAGAAAAAAATGTGAAAAGAAGAAAAGGTGTGCAAAAATAGAAGAAGAATAGTTGGATAGTTAGAAGTAATGATATGTTGGAAGTTGTGTTTGATGTGATATCTTGAGTTGACAAGAGGGAAAAGAGTCATCATTACCCATCTTTGAAAACCAAAAAAGGGGCTTCACGGCAAAAGAGAAGGAGAGTTGAAGAGTTTGTGTTGGATTCAAAATTGTCCAAATCCTTTCGAATCCCTCTCTTTTCGGCCACTCTCTCATTCTTCTTGGCATTCTTCGAAGTCTAGCTGCAAACTCTCCCTACGATCCTTCTCCCGCAACAGCTTTGTGCCAAAAATGTCTTCAACCGCAAACTCTCCCTCGGCCGAATCTGAAAATCAAGAATCTCTGCAACATCGGGCAGATGCAACCAAGGAACAAATGGAAGATAATGCTGAGGAAGTCTTGCCCAAAGATAACAGTAAATGTGAAGAGAATGTTGAGGCTGACATTGGTGTTGAACAGAATGAAGAAGGTCGTGACTCTGGTTTGGGTGATGGAGATCAGGATGGACGCCCCAGTACTAAAGGAAAGGGCTTGTTTCAAAAGGTAATTAACCCTGATCCTCCAACTATTAAATTCCATGGGATGGAATTCAAGACTATGGATGATATATTTTAATGGTTATAAGCTAATAGATTGACAGTAGACTTGACAAAGATTAAGAGCGTAAAGGGTGAATTTATGAGTGTCAAGGTCAAGCAATTTGTGACCGGGAATATTGGAGAGTTGTGGAATGTCGAAAACTATAAAGTGGAAGTTTCTGAGGGGGAGATACGATGAGTACAGAGGGAAGGACAAATTTCATATTTATTCTTCTATACCTCGTCCGAGCTGTGTTGTTATGAGAGAAATCAGTGATGAGGATGCTGCAGGACTAGAAGTGATTCGGTATACTGACAGGTTGCCTGTAGGATTTTGTGATTTGAGGGTAGCTGTGAGAATGGAAGAGCTGAGGAAACCAATAATTATTGACCTCTCTGACAGTGAGGAAGAGCCTACACAATAGGTTGAGGGTGAAAATAGTGAAGAGATGGATGTTGATGATGATATGGGAGGAGAAGACCAGGTTAATATATTTGGTGATGCTCATGACGACAAGGAAGGAGCTCACAGTGAAGAACCAATTGCAGAACCAAGTGAATCAGAAGAAGTGCAGTATGTTGGAACAAAGACTGCTGAAACTGAAGAAGTAGAGGATACTCAGTATGTTTCAACACAGGAACACTCTGAGATGAATTATTTAAGTGATGAAGTGTTGGATGAGTTCTTACAGTCAGTCAAGGGCAAGAGAAAGATGGCTGCACCAGAAGATTCTCCACAAACAAAACGGACCAAGAAGAGTCAGGAATCTACCAAGAGGAAGGTGCTTCCTCCCCTCCCTATAAGCGATGCACTTTCTTTCTCATATTTTGATTTAAAATGTGAAGAAATGGGAGAAGTTTTTGCTGAAAGGAAGTTTATTCCTGAGAGACCTATAGACCTGGAGGCATACAAGAAGAGTGTTTTTTCAAATTTTCTAGATTTAATAGGGATAAAGAGGGCGGCCACTGTCCAGCTGCAGTATAATAGGCAAGTAGTTATTGAGGTGTGAGCCAACTTGATGGCTGAAAATCTGGAAGTTAATTCTCCCTGGTTTGGAAGGGTGTATGTGCGAGGAAAGATTATAGATCTCTCTGCTGCCAGAATAAATAAAGTTTTGGGGTTGCAAACACCAGAGTTTGAAGGGGGTGTTTCCTGAGGATTTAGGAGTAACAGATGATCAAATACTGGAGACAATCTCAGGAGGATACAACGCTAAGTGGCATGAAGCAGGGTATTCACAAGCTTCATGTTTGTCATCAAGGTTCTTTGCCCTGTATCAGATAGCAGTTAACTGCTGGATGCCATCCTCGAACACGACTGTCTGACGAGAGAAATGGCCAAGTTACTGTTCTGTGTTGGAACACAGAAGCCAGTTAATCTTGGATTGTTTATTCAGCAGAACCTGGTGAGGCAAACCACAGCTCCCAAAGCAAAACATGTCATTGTCTATCCCGGATTGATTTTAGCGCTGGCTAAGAGTTCCAGGGTAAAGGGTAAGGCAAAAGATATGGTAGTTGACACGGAATTACTAAGGCCGAACAAGAAGACATTCGGATTGCGGAATGTTTATGATCTACCGTGAAGTTCTTGTGGGTCTACTTCTTCATCGGCTGAAAAGAAGGCTAAACTGGTAGTCCTGAATGCAAAACTAGGGGCAATAGCCATTCAAATGGCGGCGCTAGAGACAGAAAAGGTAAAACTGGAGGAAGAGAAAGCGCGGCTGGAGGCCTGCTCCTGAACGAGATTTCTTCTCTATGTCCTAACATAGATGTCACAATCAGGGGGAGCTTGCTTTCTGCTTATGATTTTTTGATTTTATTTGTCTTTGGCAAGTTTATGCCCTCAGGGGTAGAATTTTGGATTTTGGATTGAATTTGGTTGTAATCTAAAGTTTATTTTTTTTTATGGTATTTCTGGTATTCGGTATTCATGTTTGGATGGAATTCTGGTATTCAATTTTTTATTAGATTCAGTATTGGGCTTATGTTCCAACATAGGTAGTGTTGGGAAGACCTATGTGTGTGATGACAAGTTTTTCTTTGTGATATTAATTGCCAAAAAGTTTTGGGTCCACAAAATGCCAAAATGAGAGATTGTAAAGTCATGTGATGTGCATTGAATATTTAATTGGCAGTTTTTGTGAACATATTTGGAAACGAAAAACTTTCCATGTTGGAACATGCGAAACAACATATTTACGCCAAAAAGTTTACAGAAAAAAAGATAGAATATTATGGTATTTATGAGTTATGGAAATCTGAATATTCTGCTATATATTAGGCGTATAGAAGCATAGTTGATTTATGGAAAATCCCTACAAATATGGAGTTGATATTATCGAATATATGAGATATATTGTGATAAGGAAAATCCCTTTATTTATGGGATTTGGATATGCTTCAAGAAGCAGATATGGAATAGAAATATTATGGAGATAATCATGGAGAGTTTCGATCTACTCATGGCTATAAAAGGGGACAACCACGGCTGCATTCATTACGATTTTAATCAGAGAACTTCTGCACACAGATTTTCAATCTTTCGATAGAATTGCAAAGAGCCAGAATTCTATGTTCCAACATACGTGACCTGCTGTTCAAAGTTCAAAATCATATGCCTTAATTCCTCGGGAGGAGGAGATCCAGCGTCGACAAGTTTCGAGGTCAGAGGGAGTCTGATCAAGGCAAATTGGTAGCTAGGAGAGCTAGCAGAATTCACACATTATAGTTTGTAAAGATAAGTATTATGTATGATACATTTTGTACTGTATCTTTCTAATTAGTGAATTCATTCTAAACTGGGCAAGACCCCGCATATGTAGGTGGATTTCACCGAACTGCGTAACCAAGTCTTGTGTCGTTAATACTTTAATTTATTGCAGACTTGGTTAGATAGGTTATGCTGGAACATACTAATAAGAATTAGAAAAATTCGGTAAAACCAAATTTCAATATTTGCCAAGTCAGAGTGCAATACTATCACCAACCAATCATAGAAAGGGCAGTTTAACCAATCCCACAAATTCAATTTATAAAATCAACAAATAGTATAAGCTCACCTTAACTGTTGAGAACCCTGATCGGGCATAAATCCCTGAGACTCCCCTTCCATTGAAATTGCTGAGGAGGACGTCCTCCAATTATTTGCAGCTTTTACAAATACCCGACCGATTCTAACAAAGGCATATGTCTCATCACTAGTGATGCGGAACCGGTAAGTTACAGTTCCAAGCAAGAACAATAGTAATGCAAAACCCACGAAGATACATGGGATTTCAAATCCAAGACCCCAACTAAGATTATCTTGAATATAGTTCAAAAACAACAATGTTATCGTGAGACTGCCGCACATACCAAAGTACACCAGTTGAAGAATGAGCTCTTTGCTTTGCGTTCCACTGGATCTTTGCTTTGCATTCACCAGTTGAAGGAGAAAGAGGCGTCGAGGAGGAGAGGAAGGTGGCATCGATGAGGAGGAAGAATGAGGTGGCGCGAGAGGGAGAAAATTGATATATAAGGTTTTGAATATGAAATAAATGGGCTTGACTAGCAAGATTAATCAAATTTTATTAATTTCAAATAGGTCCCTGGCATATTCATAAGTTGATGGACAAGTCATCTTTCCTGAAACTTTATCATTTATTAATATTGACACTCTTTTAATATTGATATTTTCCTTTATTAATTAACAAAGGTGAAATTTTGGTACTCCCTGTGTCCCAGTTTAAATTATCCACTTACTTTATAATACTATTCTTAATAGATATATGAGACATAATATTATCGTATGTGATATTGTTGAATTCATCGTAACAAGTAGTTTTCAGAAAGTAACTTTTTGTTTGTCGTTAGTATACGTGACTAAACATATTAACGGTCAAACATGTATTTCGAACGATGTGAAATGATTATGCTGTAATTTAACGTGAGACGGGGGGAGTATAATATTGACACTTTTTTAAGAGTGTGTCTCCCGAAAGACGATCTTTCCATAAGTCAGGAGAAGACCAAGATTCAAAGTGCAAATTGGAAGAAATGAAGATAAAATTTTCGGGTTGCATGAATCGGGTTATAAACTTTATAACTACTATACGTTGCATAATAAAATTTTAATATTTCAATTAATATCTTCTACCTTTTACTATTTTAATAAAACAACATCTTTCCATAAGTCAAACTAAAGATGGTTTTTTCCAACAATTTGTTGTATTTTAATTTGGTTCGATACCAATATTTGAAGAACATAGGATATAAGGAAAGAAGAAAGCCAACTTCATCAATACTCCATGCTCTTTCTTTGCCGCCTTCACTTCTCTAAAACCCTAATAATTTCAAACAAAGTCCCTTATTGAAAGCGTAGGTGAATCTCCTCCTGTTCGAACAAGAAAGATGACCCAGAAAAGCAGTCTCTTCAAAGGCAAGCAAAAGAAGAAATCGTTGCCCCCCAATCGCCACGGCAAAGTTACTCATACTCGCAAAGGTACTGTATCGGTCTCTTTTACTTTTTCTGTGTTTTTCAAAAACACTTTTGAGAAGGTTAACTGACGCGGAGGGCTGTTTGGTTCAATTGAAGGAAAGAGAGTTTTGAAGCCATCAAAGGTCAGCAAGGATATGGAAGCTGATCGTGTAAGCTCAATTATTCATCACCTATCAATTCTATTTATGTTGTTTTTAAGTTGGCCTATTCCCACAATTTGGGGGATTTTGCGCTATTACTGTGTGTATCAATTCTAATTTTAAGTGTATGTTTTGGTTATGACTATCTCAAACGAATTGAAGTTATACCTGTTTCTCTAGTTCCAGATTTCTTAAATAGTTACCTAGTTGGATTCCCTGAGGTTGAGTTCTATATTAGTTCGGCTTCTACTTAAATAGAACTAGGGCGAGCTCACGGGGTATTCATATAAATTGGAAAATTGCTGTGTTCATTCATCCTCAATTTCTGGAGTCATTCATAAGATACTGTTTATTGATCCAATCCTTAAGGCTTAGCTACGATATATACCTTCTTCCCTCGAGAACATTGATTCATACTTTAATTTCTCAAAATAGTTTTGATTACTCCTATGTGCGAAAAAGTTCTGGGAAAACTCATCATTATAAGCAGAAGCTCAGAGTATTCAATTAGAAACTTTCATATTCTGGCCAATAAAAAGTACAAGAGGTTACTTAAATGTGTTCAATTGATTCAAAAGAATTAATGGAGGTGCTGTTTGAGGTAATACTTGCTCAATTTTTGTTGAATGGTTATTTCCTGGTTTACCTATCATTGGCTGATAATAAGTGGTTACTTTGACAATAGATCTTGTCTGTGTTTCTTTCAGATTAGCAAGAAATTATATAATCAACTATGTTGGTAAACTAAGGTTCTGGATGTTCTAATAGTTGAATGCATTTAACATAACTTGGAACGTTTAGCATGCCAAGAAATCATGTAGTTCCTCTCAATGTAGATTCCCTGGGTTCAAATTTCTAGTTAAGAATTGGAATTGCCACACCGATGAAAATTAGTGTGACAGGCAGTGGCTGAGTCAGACGTTGTTGTAAGTGTGTTCAACTAATTGTGGTGTTGATTCAATTATCAGTTTTTCTATCGAAGATCACTATTCTGAGAAACTTTTCTTTTCAAAATCATTTGACCCCATTGTTTATTAAGTTTAGGTTAAGTTTATCAAATAAAATAATAATTAACTAAGGTTTATTACAACCACATATTGTAATTACATTTAGTGGGTTACATTGCACCCAAAGATTTACACATGATTCTTCGGCATCGGATGTAACGGATGTGGGGATGGACTCCTAAATAGGACCGAGGACTTTATGCGCATGAAGTTGTTTTAAATATTCTTTTAACCTCTGAAAAGGTCTAGAAAAACTTCGAATGAGAAGAAGTCACTGCAGATGCGTGTTAAGTCCTTGTATAGTATTCTTCGATCGAGACATCAACCTTGTTAAACTCGGTGTTTAGGAAGAACTGAGACCTGGACTTTTGGGGCTTCATGGAACTAAGTAATGGCTAAATTGTGGTCCATTAATTGGACAGCAGGGGTAAAGCCCCTTCTTATACACAATTTTTGCAACTTCTATGTGCTTTACTGTATTTTGGTGCTCAGAGATATCAATAGTAATTTTTTTGTGCCTCTTAAGCATTTTTAATTTATTGGTTTTATGCTATTCAGGAAATGACCAAGTTTATAAATCACTGTAATGAGATAAAAGCAGCAACTGCTGCCAACAAGGATGGTGGCCAGCTAAGTATAGTCAAGGACTCATCTACTGGTGCAAAGTAGTCGAAGTTCAGCAGTGAAAATTTCAGCGACTCTCTGTTGTAGCGCATACCTTGTTAAGTAGTTCAGCTGTCTGAGTGGATGCTTACTGATGGTTTTCCTTCTAAACCTGTAAGCATTGTCTGAGTGGATGCTTACTGATGGTGTTCCTTCTAAACCAGTAAGGATCCACCATCCTTGTTTTGGATGCTTACTGGTGGTTTTCCTTCTAAAGTTTCTTGTAACTCATTACAGATTTGACATCTATTCAATGTAAAGTTCGAGAGATCGCACAATTACTACGTGTTAATGTTTCATTTTTCTCTCGCAAAGTCTTGTATTGTATGACACCATTTCATGGTGTTGACTAAGATTGAATAAGTTCTTACAAGTATTATGGCTTTGTTTGGCGGTGTTTACAAGCTGATTTGCATATACGCAAAACACTTTTTAATGTTTGGTAAAGTGTTAAAAAACAACTTTTTTTTAAGGCAAAAGGCCTCCTCTGCTTTCAAAATAAGTCAATTTTTATTATAAGCACTAATCTGTCAAAAAGAGCATATAGAGGATTGGGGTTGGGGTTGGGGTTTCAAATATAATTTATAGAAAGTTTGGAATAAGCAGGGATTTGGGGTGCAAATATTAAGTTCTTACAAGTACTTCCTCTGTTTCACTAATATTGGTACCATGCGTTTAGGTGTTTGGATTTAGGTAGGAAAAAAAATGAGTGGATGAAGTGTAGCAAGTAAAAAGGGATTTAGGTAGGAAAAAAAATGAGTGGATGAAGTGTAGCAAGTAAAAAGTAAAATGAATGGATGAAATTGAAGGAATCTTATCAAAAATAGAAAGTGTGCCAATATAAAAGAAACACCGCATTAAGGTAAGTGTGCCACTAATGGATAAACAGATGGAGTATCATGTTTTGCTACACACTTTGATGTTTTAAAATTAATTTAAAATTTTATTTTAGGCAAAGTCTTGGGAAAGACGGTATTTCTATATACTTATGAAAATGCGAAATTTAATTAGAATAATAAAAGATAAAAGATCTTAGCTGCAATATTAAAAATTTATTATGCAACGTGTAGTAGTTATAAAGTTTATAACTCGATTCATGCAACTAGAAAATTTTATCTTCATTTCTTCTAATTTGCACTTTAAACCTTGGTATTTTCAGGACTTATGGAAAGACCGTATTTCAAGAGATGGACTCTTTAATTTATTTCTAAATATTAAAATTTTATGTATATTTTAGTATTTTTATTTGATGTTCAACTTTTATATCTAATGTTTATTTTTAGTATTTTAATTTGATATTTAACTATTTTTAGTTAGCATACGTTTCAGTGTTTTATTATTTTAATTTAGTATTTTATTTGGAGGAAGTCTCTTATTAGACAATTTAACGGTTAGACCTTAACATGGAAAACCTCAACCTATCTATCTATCTTCTATAGTCGCAAAACGCCCTATAATAAGGATTGTTTGCATTCTGGTATCAATCAGGGATATTTAAGGTCATTTTGACTCCCAGAGTTTACTGAAATGCCGCCGTTCCTAATCTAATTTAGTTCCTTGGGTTTTCAATCATTATCATCATCTTTGTTTTAAACTAACTTCCTTCCGCTGCCCTATTGCACATCGCTTCATCATCTTCCTTATTTCTCCGATGGCTACTTTGCCATCGTTTCTTTGTCATTTTCATCGTCGTTGCTTCGCCATTTTCATTGTCGTTGGAAAAGTTCAATCCGCTCCTCCAGCTTTTGTCGAAAACCGATGACTCTCACGTTTGTCCACGGGGCTCCGGCAAGTGGGCGGAATCCTTCATGGTGAAGTATTTCCAAACCGATTTGGTCTGCATCATCAAAGATATGTGTATTGGTGTAGGTGTGCAGACGCGCATTACGGCGACATGCGTGTGGCAATGGTAGGGTTCTGTGAGGTTGGAAACAACGGCTTCGACCCTCTCTCCGGCTAAGCGCTCTTGCTGGTGGACATTGTTTGGCTCATTTTGCTCGGAATCTTCGTTATATTTTGAGATTCATTTTTATATAAAAATGGTTTTCGTTGATGAGGACTTGTTTTGCATATGTTTGTCATTTGTATTCTTTGTAAACATTCTTTTGTAATTGATATTACATCTTTGTTAAAAAAAACATCAATCTATGTGCAGAAATTCACATATGAAGTCCTCTGAGTTGATTAGCGTTCAGGGGGTGGAGTCCCGATTGGCAGAAGTTGTGTGTGGGATAGTATTTGACATCGAAGACGCCGTTCTTTAGAAGCCTCTGAAAGTTCCAGTCTCCGAAGGTACTATGCATCAGTTGGGGCTGCAATATCTAGCCAAGCCTTCTGTTTGAGTATGTTTCTGGCCCCAAATGGCTTGAAATACTTTGAAGTTTGTTTCTTCTTTTTTGAGATTTTTCATATGGATTTTGTAATGTTTAATTGAAATTGTAGGGTTATTTGTTTTGAAATAGAAGGGTTGTGTAGTGTTTAATCATATTTAATCGATTGTAGTGACTTGGATAACCATTGCGCTATTGAGTCAACAGATACCAAAGGATTCAGCTTAACTGGTATGTCATCTCTCGTTGATAGTAGTTGTTTCTTGTAAGTTTTTAGTTTTCTTAGACTTGATATTCTGTTATTTTAAAACAGGCTTTGGTGTTGGTATTGATATCTGGACAAGCTATGCAGCGATCATCATGGTTGTTTCTTTTGTCCCGTATGTTATCGTCCAATTTCCTCTAATCATTCATTCACATGCAGGAAGACACTTGACTGTCTTGATTGGTCTTATTGCCTCTGTCACTCTTCTGATCTCCTACTGTGTGTATCAGGTACTTGTCCTCTCTCTCTTATATTGTTGGAGGAATGTGGTTTGTCATTTCAAGGCTGATGTTTTTTCGTGTTTGAGAATTTTATTCTCTATGATCATTTAGTATAGTTTCAAGTTGCAGTGCCAAGCTACTTTATGTAAAGTTTGGAAAATCCCGACGCATATCGGGCTGGATTAATCCTTTTTATGGATCTACACCACTACCATGCTCGTGTTATATTGGCATTGCCATAACTTGTTGCGTCAACCTTTTTCTCTTTTTGTTGTCTAAACCCATTTTAGGTTTACTTATGGTGCTCTTGATTTTTTAGGTGTTTTAACCTTGGATACAAAGGAGGCGAAGGAGAGAGGAGAAAGATTGCTTATGCAAAGCATAAACATGTGATTTCGCCATTTCGTCAATTCTGAAGCAGTAGAAAATGCGTACTTTGGGGAGGCTTTGCAAGGATGATGGAGCAATTAATAAAGGTGTTAGAAAAGTATGTCTTGTTTCTGCTATGGCCGACCTATTTTCTTTTAGCCTTATCTATGGATTAATACTTTAATAAGCTACTATGAAAATATTTTTCCTCTACTGTCACAGAATAAGTAATAAACATGAATTGCCTATGTTTTTGGGACATATTTCTTTGAGGTATAATGAAATTTGTATTCTTCTTAACAGGCCATTTGTTGCAATAGATGAAAATGGTGACAACCATCTGTCGCATTCTGAATTAAGAGCGCTTGTAAATTGTAATAGGAATTCGCTTTAATGAGATAAACTTGGAGCAGAATGATGCTCTTGAAAAGGTGAATTCCTAGAACGAATAAAAAAAAGAATTCTATTTTTGCTGTGAATAAATAACAAAGAAAACTTCTCGTTTGGACTTTCTAACATCTAAGTCATCTATAGTCAGATGCTCTAGGACACATACTAGCGCTTTACCAAATTCTAATGAGGCATGGCATTCTTTTTAAAAATATATATTAACCCAAAAATACACAATGTGGTGTTATTTGGCCACAAATAAGGAGTTATTTTTAAGTTTTGGGAAATAGTGTTATTTTAACAAAATTCTTATCAGAGGGTTTGCAGGCATCCGTTGGACACATTGTCGAAACACGAGCTCTATTGAGTGTTGAATTGAATATTTTTTAGCCCAATTGGATATAAAAAATAATGGACAAAACTTTCCCCCTTGAAATGAATATTTAGAAATAGTTATACCAAAAACCAACACCAGCTAGGAGTGTCGATTAACCGGTGCTAAGATTCTTCGGATGTACAGACGAAATTTTTTTCCCAATATTTGGGCAAGAAATTCAAAATATTGTGTGTTAATATTCAGCACTGGTTTGAGTATACCATCAGCACTGGTTACAAAACAAGGTGCTAGGATTCTACAGCTCGTCGGGATAAAGCAGCATCAAGCAGCTGCTTTAACCATATTTGAGCGCTGGTCATCCGTTCTAATACTGGTCTGTCAACCGGTGCTCCATAGTTAGAAAAAAAAATTATATGTCTGCTCTCGGGTTGTAAAAAATATATAATATCTACGCAACATCAAACAGTTGCTTTAACTATATTTTACCACCAGTTTTCAGTTATAGCACTGGTTTGACAACTGGTCCTCCATAGTTAGAAAAAAAAATCATATGTCTGCTCTCGAGTTGTAAAAGAAATCAATACCCACGCTACATCAAGCGGCTGCAATAGTCAAAAGTTAGCACCAGTTTAGGTAAATCATAGCACTGGTCCCCGTAATTAATGAACATCCCATTTACGTATAATCCGAACCCTTGATTTCTATATGTTAATTTAATCTGAACCCTTAAAAAATTGTCTATATAAAGCAAACTTGAAACCCTAAAACTGCTCACTCCCTCATTTGCCTCGCATCCTTTTACTCCACTACCTCTATATAACCACTATCTTCTCCTAAACATCCAACTATTACCGCTGCCACCTCGTCCCTCGTCCCTCCATAACCGCTTTCTTCCTCTCCAAAACCACCGCCTTCTCCTAAACATCCAGCCATTACCGTCGCCGCCTTGCCCCTCCTCCCTCCATAACCTCATTCTTCCTCCTCCCACCTCTCCATTAATGTTTTTATGATTTTGTTTTTTTTGTTGGCTATGTTAGATTGTTTTTCTAGGTCATTCTTTTTTATAGGTCGATCTTTTCTTCTTTTTTTTCTTTTTTTTTGTTGGGTGTGTTGGATTTTCGATCATGTTATCCTTCAAGGGGCGTGTGAGATTTTTTCCACTTTCATACTTTTTGGGTTGTGCTGCATTTTATGATGAAATTGAAAGTGTATTACACACACACATATATGTGTGTGTGTGTGTGTGTGTGTATATGTATAGTTCCTTGTGGATGGTTTGAAGTTTAGGTTTTTTGCTTGAAATCACTTTTGAAGCACCTGTGATATATAGATGATTGAGTCATGTTTAGAGGTTTGTCATAATTAGAATTTGTATCATGTTGAACGTTTTTGTACACAGTGATATAAACTGTTCTTGAACAGTAGAATTTGTACCCCTTGATATAAATTGTATGATATAAATTGTAGAATTTGTACCATGTGATATAAACTGTGATTTTCTACTATACTATGTACAACTTTGAAGGTTTCATCTATAATTAATTTGATATAGTTTATTGTGGGATGTTTATGTGTTTATGTTTTAGCTTTAAATGCGTCGAACAACTACAATGTTTTTAATGAATGATGAAAGATGAAGGTTTACTGGTCTTTTTCCATTTTTTGATGATTTTTAGTTGATGTTTAAACTGTTGAGATATTGCAGTCTATCAGTGCCAAGGAAACGTGAAGTGTTTGACATGGTTTGTTTATACACTCCATATTTCCTTGGTCATGTAAAATTGCTTCATTTCGACATTTTAAATGAATAACATTAGTTATAGGGCAATGCATTGGTTGCCTTCAATTCAGGTATTGCCCTCTGATTATGTAATACTTCTTCCATTACGAAAAGTGTTGTAACATTTGTAGAACTCTGAAATTGAAATTGTGGTTCTTCCATGAGCACCAAGGAATTTGGTGTGTTTGTCTGTTTAAACAGTAGGTATACACACCAAAAGCCTTGGTACTTAAATGCTGCAACATTTCGACATTTTAAATATTTTTCAAGTTCATGTTTAAACTATTAAGATTACACTCTATCAGTGCCAGAGAAACATGACGTGTTTGACATGGTTTGTTTATACATGCCATGTTTCCTTGGTGCTGTAAAACTGCTTCATTTCAATATTTTAAATGGTTTTCAATGCCAAATCGTGTTGTGCACAAACTTAATGGAAGTAGAATTAGCACCGGTTTACATGTTTTTTGCTTGTTTTGATGATTTGAATTTGGTGTTTAAACTGTGGAGATGTTGCAGTCTATTAGCGCCAAGTAACATGACGTGTTTCACATGGTTTGTTTATACATGTCATGTTTCGTTGGTGATGTAAAACTGCTTCATTTCGACATTTTAAATGGTTTTCTATGCTAATTGTTATTGTGAACAAGCTTAACGGAAGAAGAATTAGCTAAAGGGCACTATATTGGTTTCTTTCTATTCATGTAGTGCCCTCTAACTAAGTAATGCTTCTTCCATTATGAAACAGTGCTATAACATTTGAAGAACTCCACAATTTCAAATGTGGAGATTTGTAGTGTATAAGCACCAAGTAGACATGGTGTGTTTATCATTGATTGTTTACCATTGTGTGTTTAACAATAAATCAGTGTTAATGTTAAATACATTGTTAAAACATAGTTATACACACCATGTTTCCTTGGTGCTTAAATGCTGCATCATTTTGACATTTTAAATTTTTTTTCTTCGACAAATTGCAGTTATTAGACTAAATTATTTTTTTTGGTCCATAACATATGACCTAATACCATCTTTTGGTCCCCATTTCCAAAACCACGTCCTTTTAGTACCCTACAAATTCAAAACGATTTGTTTGGTTCCCAGAGCGGTTTTCAAGGTGGTTTTCAGGTGGTTTTGGGTACCAAGAGATGGTATAAGACTATATGTTAGGGACCAAAAAATAATTTATTCTACCTGAAAACCACCCAGAATCTAGTTAGGGGACCAAACAAATCGTTTTGAATTTTTTGGGTACTGAAAAGACAAGGTATTGGTCTCGGGGACCAAAAAATGTATAAGATCATATGTTAGGGACCAAAAAAATAATTTAGTCTAGTCATTTTGTGTACGAGATAAACGTCACGGACACAAGGTGTGAAGCTTGGGTCAACGTGTCTTCCTAACAAACCAAGAATTCAGTGGACCTAGTGCATTTTCAACGTGTATTTTATTGGGACATAGTTTCACCTTTTGTCTCAAGTTATATCATGTTAATGGATTGCTTTTTTTCCACTTAAGATTCTTACATTTTCAAATGTTCTTGCTTACAATCAATTTAATTTTCCTCAAGTTTCAATTCCAGGAGGGCCGAGAATAATTTAAAAAATAAGCACCGGTTTTACAAATAATATGACCAGTGCTTAACATCCATATCCAAAGAAATAGCACTGGAAAATAAAAAAAACAACTCGGTGCTGGTTTTTGTAATATGTTAGGTTTTAGGCACTGGTTCATGTTCGTAACCGGTGATCATTAACGAGGACTCAGCATGCAGCACCAGCATCTCAGATATCGGTGATGCGGTATCAAACTTTTAGCACATGCTTTTATAACCCGTGATATAGTAATTATGTTTTAGCACCACCCTACTTAGACATCGGTAGACAGGAGGCATGAACGACCGGTACCATAGCCCTAAACAACCGGTGCCATAGGAGGGGCCTGTAGTAGTGGTCCATAAGACATGAACCATGCCACTCAGTTTGCCAAGAAAATGAAGGTCTGGTGAACGACTGTGTAATTTTACACGGTGCATGCAAATCAGAAAGTAGAATAAAGTCCTGGAGAACGGGTTGTGCAATCTTGCACGGTCCATATTGCTCAGTTGCAGGAAACCACATCCTAGGGAATGAACAGTGCAATTTTTCACGGCCCGTGCTACTCAGTATGCTCACAATAAGGTCCCAGAGAATGGTCTATTCCTAAACCCTGGAAGTGACTGTGTCGAGTCTGTTGACTAGACCAACGGATAATAATTTTCTCTCTCCTCTCACTATATAAAGGAACCTTATCCATTGGACAAAGAGAAGCAGGTGGATGTGAAACTCTCTCTATGCATTTTTCTCTCTTTCTTCATTTATTACATAGCATTTATGCCTTCAAAACCCATTTTTGTTGTGGGTTTAATAATGATAGCTTAGTTTATTACTTGGGAGCATTTGTAAACGTATTTCACCATTGACTTTGGAGATTCTTTTATCACATGCTCATATTATTGTTGCAGCATGATTTTAATGACTCTGCATGATTTAGCACTAGGCTTAGGAATGACCTAGGTGTATTTGTGTTTTTGTTGGATTTGGTCAAAGGTTAATTTGAAGGTCGTGTTTAGGAGTGACAACTATGCATGATTGTTAATTCTTTGGTTGAATTAGGCTTGATGACTTAATTGAATCAGGCTATGAACGATACAGGAGTGACCCGACCACATAAGGCTGGGCATCTTATTAAGTTTATTGGAGGCGTAGTTTATTTCTGAAAGTCATCTCTCATGTTTGTGGTAAACTAGATTGGATATAATTCTATGGGCAATCAATAAGATACTAAGGTTCTAAGTGGCACAAGATGAGCTTAGAGTGAGTATTCACAATGGATGTCCTGGCGAGTCATGCTACTACTTTGTTTAATTTATGTGCGTTGGGGGCTAATCACGGTAGTGAGGGCTAGAGGGGGACGATGGTAGCACTCCTCTAGTTATAACAGGCGGATGTGAGAGTTTGACGAGGGGGCAGAACCGGGATATTAGTCATCATGGGAGTTTCCCGTGAATCAACATCTCCACATCATACGATAAGGCATATGATAGTTTAAATGTAACTATGAGGATAGGAATCGAGGATCGAGTCTACATGTCAAGTACGTGATGAAAATTCCCCCAATGCTAGTTATATTATCCTTTTTTACATGTAAGATTGCTCTACATTGACATTCAAAACAAAACAAGTCAAGATTTTGGGCCATCACCCTTAGCCCAATATACAAAGCACCCTATTAAATCAAATTGACATACAAAAAAAAAATTGGATTACAAGCTGCTCTAATGCACTCTCCTATCTCCCTTCTTTTTCAGCTAGTATCCAGCAGCTCAACTACTTCCATTTCCATGGAATTCATTCTTCTTCTCCATCATTTTCCATCTCTCCATTCTCCTTTCAAAGCAATCTACATGACAGGCGCGGGCGGTCGTCGCGCCCGCGCGCCAAAAGATAATTTATAAGCCCTTTCTGCTTACTTTCTACAACTAGGTAGATATTGGCAAATCGGGGTCGTCCAAAGATAAGAGGGATCTTCCTAAGCGTCTAAGCACACAATGGTTGATATTAGGCTAGGAGTAAATATATATACACACACTTAAAAGAGAGTAAATGGGGGGGGTTGGTTGGTTGGTTGGTTCCTAAGTTACGAAAGTAAAAAGACAAGATAACTAGCAACGTCAAGTGACTATGCTAATCATCAAACGAAACTAAAGAAAAGGGGTTTTAAACTACAAAGATAAAATGCCTTGGGGGCAACGGATATCCACTTCCACATCTAATGTAGTTCATCGAATCATTCACACATTCCATCATATAGCATTCATGACCCGACGCTCACACACCCATCTAGCAAGTACCACAACACACACACCACAAGGAGTTCTAAGTTCATGCTCATAGATCTTCATGCAAAGGCGCTACGGAATTCGTCACGTTCCTACACCTAAGCAATTCAACCACACAAGCACTACCTATGCTCAAACCACTCATGGCATACATGCAGTGAAACACACCGTCAAGAATACATAAACGCCAAATAACAAATGCTTCAAGAATGAATTTAAATCATCTATTCAATACTTCAACTACTTGTCGTGGAGACTAAACTCCTATCCTTCTTAGTTCGTAGTTTGCGAGAGTGAGTTCGACATCTCTCGTCAAACCTCACCAATGACTCCCGAGTCGCGACCACGACTCAAGGTGTCGTTGGTGGCATTTAGCACGAAGGACCAACAAGCTTGGCAATGCCTATGACCACTACACCGTGACTAAGCATTAAACCAATTCATGCAATTACACGAGATTGGATGAACGTGCAATGCACATTCATCCACGAGCATATGACTCTCTCGTTTGCTACACAAACGAACATGACGAAGAGTTCGACATCAATCACATTCGTCTAGCACATTGTCAACACACTAACACAATCAAAAGCTCTAATTCACACTCTCACATTACTAACAAGAACAGGGGGGAAATTAACCCAAATCCCCCAAACCCTAGCTAGCAATTCATACAAGCATTCATATCATCAAGCTCTCAACAACATTAATGGAATCAACAATTAACATTCAAAGCACAATAAGAGCACAATAGCAAAAACATCAAATAGATAGATAGAAATGAGTTCTTGCTACATAGATAATGGAAGCTTCAATCCTTTGCTCCCAAGAACAAGAACTACTCTAGCACAACAAAAGACATAATTAAACTAAGAGAAAGCTAAGAAAAGAAAGAAGAGAAAAACCTAGAATTTTTGCCCAAAACCAGAGAGAAAAGCGGGCTGGGAAAGCTGGAGAAGAGGAGGAAAGAGAGGGTATTTATAGTGCAAAGAAAATAAGAATGATTTCTGGCCGCCCGTTGGTCGCGACTCGCGACGGTGTTCGTCGCGAGTCGCGACGATGTCCCGACTCGCGATGGTGTCGCGACGGTGTCGCGACGGGAGCCAGAGTTCTGCATTGTTTCTTTGTCTTCTTCATAGCCATCCCTCTCAATCTGCAAGTCTTCAACGGCTCCAAAAATGGTCTTCAACGGCCTCCGGTCTTCATGTCTTCGAAGTGAGTATCCAAAAGTCTTCGAAAGTATAGTCTTCAATGTCTTCCGGTCTCCGTTGCTTCCGTGTTCTTCCCTTGTCACACAAAATCCACTTAAAAGAGGTAAAAGAGTACAAAGTTGCTTTTGCCTCTCCTAAGTGAATTTCAAGGTAAAACACAAGCTCTCGATAATAAAAGAGCACAAAAGTGATCCTAAATACTACTAAATAATGCGCCTAAAATGGACACATCACTACATAATGAGAGTGCCTGCCTTCAGTTCTCATTAGAGAAGATTATTCTATTTCTTTCTAGCGACACAATATGCAAAGCAATGGCAATTAATCCCAAATGTCTCCATCTTCTACTTTTAGCTACCTGAAAATAGTATCTTTTGAGTCCCATTAATGTACTGAATTGCTTCAACTTTAAGCCACTGAAAATCTCCTTCACAAACTTACACTTCACAAACAAATGAGCTGCAGTTTCTTGCATTTCTCCACACAAATAGCAATCATTTTGTTGAAAGTTAACCACACCAAACCTGCATAACCTGTCCCTGGTAGAAAGTTTTTCATTAAGCAGCATCTAAATGAAGATTGTTTGCCTCGGATGTACCTGCTTATGCCAAGTAATAACTGAAGAAGCCACTACTAGCTCCCCTTCTTTTAGAAAGTTATAAACCTCCCTGGTCAATTTCTTGCCCACTGCAGCTTTCATTTTGCTCTAACAGTTGCAACACCTTTCTCCTGAGATTAAATAGTGCTCTCCATGGCTAGCTCTGTGATTCATTCTGATTACAGTCCTCCATAACCTTTCATATAGTATGCATTCAGCCATCTTACCCATAGTATATCATTCTTCTTATCAACATCCTATAAACTTTTGCACATAGAAGCTAAATTCCAACAGGCTGGATCCTTGATTCCCATGCCTCCATATTTTTTACCCATATTGATTGCCCCCAAGAAGCTGTTGTGAATCCTCTCCGTTCCTCCTCTCAGACCCACATATAACTGCTGCAAATTTTCACAATTTTACCATTGACACTTTCAGGTAATTTCACAACACTTGCCCTGTATCCTGTGATACTCAACAATACATAGTTGATCAATTACAACTTTCCTGCATAAGATAAAGACTTTGAATTCCAGATCTTGATCTTTTGCTTGACCTTCTCAACAAGGTTCTCACAATCTTCCTTATCCCACCTCATAGTGGACAAAAGCAAACCCAAATACTTAACTAGGAAATCAGTTCTAACCACTTTTAGGATAGCAGCCAAAACCAGCTGTTCTCCTTTATCCATTTTTGAGAACACAACCTTTGATTTTTCATAGTTTATGCCCAACCCAGAAACTCTATGCAAAACCTTCCTTACTCCTTCTATAGATATACTATTGGCTTCACAAAACACCAGCAAATCATCAAAAACAAATTAGGGGGTGCACCTTTGCTTTGCTACATCTCTAGTGATAATCAATACACTTATACTCCATAGCTCTATTAAACTGCCTGGTTAAATATTCCATATAGATCACAAATAGTAGAGGGGACATGGGGTCTCCTGTTTCACCCTTTTTTAGCCACAAACTCCTATGAATATCTACCATTGGTGGATAAACAAAAACTAGCCCCCCCTTATACACTTCATTATCTAATCAATCAGTTTTTCAGGAAACTTTAAAGCATACAATCATTTTTTTCAAAAATTCCCAACGGATACTATCAAAAGCTTTACTAAAGTACAACTGCAACATACAACTAGGTTTCATATTTTCATTCCCATATCTATGAAGCAGCTCATGAGCAAGCAACAAGTTATGGCCAATGTACCTTCCTTTTATAAAAGCACTTTGGTTAACATTGATTAAAAAAGGAAGTACTTCTCCTAGTCTAGCACAAATAACTTTAGCAATCACCTTATATATCATAGAGTAACAAAAAATAGGTCTATAGTCAGAGGTAACCTGGGGTGTGGCCACTTTTGGAAGCAAGACAATAATTGTACTGCTGAAGTTCCCTGGTATCTCCTCACCTTCAAAGAAATTGTTCACATATTTCCATACTCCTTCTCCCACAATACTCCATGCCTCTTTAAAAAATTGACTGGTGAAGCCATCTCTCCCAGGGCTTTTCAAAGAATGGATCTCTTTTAGTGCTTTGTATATCTCATCTGGTACCACTGGTGCTATAAGCCTCGCCTGCTGTTCTACAGTCAGCACAATCCCATATTTAAAAATCTCTTCATCTATGTTTTCAATTTTCATACTGCTTCCCATCACATTTATGAAACGCTCTACCATATTTTTCTCTATCTCCCTTTGATCATTAATAATTTGATATGGAAATTCAAGAGCATGGATTTAGAACTTCAAGAGCATGGATTTAGAACTTCTTGTGTATAATGTGAGGTAATTCTTGCTACATGAGTATGTTAATGTGGTTTGTTCTCATATTTGTCATATAGATGCAAAGAAAGGTTGAACCTTGAATGTTGTTGTTCTTAGTTTAATCTAATGAATGCTTTGTTTGGTTCAATGACTATGTCTTTGGTAGAAGGCTTGTTATTATCAAACCTATGGTCCTTTGGGTGAAATGCCATTGATGAAACACCCCTATGATATTGTTTGTCTAGGGTGATCATCAATGAGGTTTGCAAATGGTCGTTGTTTGTCTTTGCAAACTACTCTTAAGGAGGAATGGATGTTGATCTTTGAATGAAAAGTGATACATTCCCCATAGACAATAAATGTAATTGAATGAGTGAATGAATCAATGAACTATATGAAGTTTGGAAGTGGAAATCGATTACCCCCACGGCTCCGTTAATTATCATTTACATCGTATCTTTAGTTGTGTTGCATGATTAGCATAGTTCTCTTGCTTTGCTAGTTGTTGTATTTCAATTTCATAACTTAGGACCAAACCAACCAACTCTCCTCTAATTTACATGCTTATATATATGTGTGTGTGTGTGTGTGTATATATATATATGTATATATATATGTGTATATATATATGTATATATATATGTATATATATGTATGTATGTATATGCCTAGTATGTTTTCTCCAATATATGTTTAAACACTTGAAGAAATCCCTCTTCTCGTGGACGACCCCGACTTGCCATTATATACTTTATTTTTGATAGGAAGCAACATGGCGTAAAATTATTAACTTTGAGAGGTACGGGGATGACCTCCCAAATTTTGGCGCCGCTACCGGGGAAGAGGCATTTGTTTTTAAGTGTTTGGGCATATTATGTGTGATTATATGCTATTTGTAAATATTTGTTAGTTTGCTTTTACTTTGATTTCTTAGTTGATTTGCCATTTTCACTTGGCTTGGAGACGTATTGTTCGAGTTCTTGGTGTATGGTTTGTACGCGATTCTCTTCACAAGAACCCCTACACTACGACCCCGAGTTAGAGTTGGATTTGAGATGGGCTAGGAGGCTTTCTTTGGAAAGTGTGAATAACACCCCTTCTAGTGACCATTTTGCGGATACATCTTCCTCTATGGAGCATCAAATTGAGCATGAAGATAAGCATTCTCCTCTCCAAGGGAGAGCTCCTCCTCTCCACCAAAGAGAGATTCCTTTGGGGCAAGCTTTGCTAAGAGACATCATGGCTCCCAACCTTGATCAACAACCGATGTGCATCGAGTATCCCGTGGTTGGACCGAACGGGCACTTTGAGCTAAAGACTGGGTTCATCAACATGCTACCCATCTTCCTTGGTAGGCAAGGGGATAATTCCAACAAACATCTCACCGAATTTCACTTCTTGTGTGGTGGTACGGTCCCCCATGGGGTGGATGAAGATTTTTACAAGTTAAAGGCATTCCCGTTCACACTAAGGGATGGTGCAAGGGATTGGCTCCACTACATACCGCCCAGGAGCATTAAAAGTTGGCTTGATATGAAAACAAAGTTTCTAGCCAAATACTTTCTGGCCTCTAGATCCGCCGCCTTGAAGAAGGATATAAGCAACATCCTCCAATGGCACGAAGAATCCCTCTTCGACTATTGGGAGAGGTTCAAGAAGCTTCTTGCGAGTTGCCCTTATCACGGTTATTCGGAGGGGGATTTGGCTTATTACTTCTACAATGGCCTTATCGATGAAGATCAAAGGTTGGTAAGAAGTTCTTATGGTGGAACCCTTGGGAACAAAACATTCTCCGAGGTCATGCAATTATACGAAGAGCTAACGGAAGAATCAAGAAACTTTAGCTCAAGGGCCTATTTGAGAAGGAGGAAAGAAATGCCCGCAAGTGACTCTTCAAATAATGGAAAGCTCGAGGATCAAGTCTCGGCCCTTGCATCTATGGTTAAATCGTTGACGACGAAGCCCGGGAATGCGCCACATGTTAAATCATGTGAAATTTGTTACTTGGCGCATCCTATGGACACTTGCCCCACTTTGCAAGAGGATTATGTTGAAGAGGTAAGTGCTATGGGCTATCAAGGGAATCAAGGCTACCAAGGCAACTAAGGATTTCAAGGTGGGCAATGCTACCAAGGTAACCAAGGCTACCAAGGTTATCAGGGGTACCAAAACCGGCCGTACAATTTGGGAAATCATGATAACCTAAACCTCCGGTATGGAAACCTCAAGGAAGCCAAAACCCTCAACCATATCGGCCTCTTCAACAACAATATAGGCCACCTCAATAACAATTTCAAAGGCTTCAAGACAAACCCCGAGACCAAGGGGAGAGTTCAGGGCTAACAAAGGATGAGGTGATGCAAGCCATTCACCGGTTGGGCATGTGCGCAGAAAAAAGTGAGAAGTTCCAAGATGAAGCCAAGGCGAGTATCAAGAACTTGGAAACTCAAGTGAGCCAAATAGCTCAAGTGGTGAATTTGATGGAAGCTAGAGAAAAGGGTAAGCTACCCTCCTAACCGGAGATCAACCCTCGACAAAATGCAAGTGCTATCACTTTGAGAAGTGGTAAAGAGGTTGACTCTCCCACGGTTGGTGAAGTTTTTGAGGAGAAACCTAGGAAGCTTGAAATGCTTGAGAAAGAAGGGAAAGAGGAGAATGAAGAGGAAGCCAAAGAACAAGCAAGGAATGGAAAGGGGAAGGAAGAGGAGATCTCCGTTGAGAAATCAACCTCCATTTTTGAACCTTCACACCCCCCCCCATAAGAAGGCAAGAGTAGTGAAGATTCCTCTAAATAAGCCGGAGCCACCATTCCCGGAAACTCTAAAAGACAAAAGGAGGAAGGAATCCAACAAGGACATCTACAAAGTCTTTCTTAGATGTGAGGTAAATATCCTTCTTTTGAATGCGATTGAACAAATTCCCAGCTATGCAAAATTTTTGAAAGAATTATGTGTAGTAAATAGGGAACAAAGAACGAAGAACAAGCTTAAAAATGGGAGAAGTGAACATTTCTCCACTTTGTGCTGAAGGGAGTTACCCCCTAAATGTAGCGATCCCGGCATGTTCACAATCCCTTGCATGATAGGAAATATACATTTTGAAAAAGCAATGCTTGACTTAGGTGCATCGATAAATGTGATTCCTTATTCTTTGTACGAAAGCCTCAATCTTGGTACTTTGCACAAAACCGGGGTGGTGATCCAACTAGCCGATCGCTCTAGTGTGTACCCTAAGGGAGGGTGTGTTGGTTAGGATGGATTCCTTAATATTCCCCGTGGATTTTTATGTCCTAGACATGGAGCATGATAAACATGCCGCCCCAATCTTGTTGGGGAGACCATTTTTTAAGACCTCTAGGACCATCATTGATGTGCATAACGGTACCCCCTCCATGGAATTTGATGGTATTAAAGTAGAGTTTAGCATAAATGACTCTATAAAGTATCCTCTTGAAGAGTATTCTTGCCATGCTATTGATTTTGTTGACAATGTGGTGCAAGATGTTTTTGAATTGAGTGGTGATGATTCCTTGTTAGTTACTTTCGAAAATGATGTTGAAAATGCATGTCTTGTGTATTCCATGAGTACTAACTTGAGGAAGTGGTGCAAAGTCCCGACCCTCTAGTCTTAGAGGAACCCTAAGAACCGGAATTCCTCCCATCACTTGTGAAGGCTCCGGTGATTGAGCTCAAACTGTTGCCAAGTGACCTCAAGTATGCATTTCTTGGGGAAGGGGAGACGCTTTCGGTCATCATTTCAAGCAAGCTCACCAAGGAGCAAGAGAAAAGTTGATGGTGGTGTTGCATGAGAACAAAGAAGCAATTGGATGGACTATTGCCGACATCAAAGGCATAAGTCCATCCACCTGCATGCATAGAATCTTGTTGGAAGAAGATGCAAGACCTATCCAGCAACCCCAATGCCGTTTAAACCCACCAATGATGGAAGTGGTGAAGGTGGAAATCCTCAAGTTACTTTAAGCGGGCATGATCTATCCAATCTCATATAGCAAGTGGGTGAGTCTAACTCAAGTGGTACCCAATAAGAGTGGGGTGACGGTGGTAAAAAATGAGAAGGGAGAAATGGTACCCACCCGAGTCCAAAATGGGTGGCGCGTTTGCATTGACTACTGGAGGCTAAATGCTGAAACCCGGAAGGATCACTTCCCTTTGCCATTCATAGATTAAATGCTTGAGAAGCCACCCCTTCTATTGCTTTTTGGATGGGTATTCAGGGTATTTTCAAGTGGCTATCGCCCTAAAAGACCAAGAAAATACTTTCACGTGCCCCTTTGGTACGTTTGCTTACCGGCGCATGCCTTTCAGGTTATGGAACGCCCCCACAACTTTCCAAAGGTGTATGGTAAGCATTTTCTCAGAATTTGTTGAAAATTTTGTCGAGGTATTCATGGATGATTTCACCATTCATGGTAATTCTTTTGACAACTATTTAGCAAATTTGGCACAAGTTCTTAAACGTTGCATTGATACTAATCTTGTGTTAAATTCTGAGAAGTGTCATTTTATGGTAGAGCAAGGCATTGTCTTAGGACACATTGTCTCCTCTAAGGGTATTGAGGTTAACAAGGCAAAGATAGACACAATTCAAACTTTGCCTTATCCTACTAATGTGTGTGAAGTGCGCTCTTTTCTTGGTCATGCAGGATTCTATCGATGATTCATCAAGGACTTCTCGAAGATAGCATCTCCTTTATGAAAGTTGTTGTAAAAGGAGGTGGAATTTGTGATGGATGAGGGTTGTAAAGGGGCCTTCGATACATTGAAAGGAAGGTTAGTTTTGGCCCCTATTATACAGCCCCTGGATTGGTCGATGCCTTTTTGAGATTATGTGTGATGAGAGTGATTACGCCGTTGGAGCGGTGCTTGGTCAAAGGGTGGGAAGAGCACCTCACGCCATCTACTACGCATCCATGCCTCTAAATGAAGCCCAGAGAAACTATTCCACCACTGAAAAGGAGTTTCTAGCAGTGGTATTTTCTTTGGAAAAATTTTGATCTTACTTGCTTGGTACAAAAGTTATTGTGTACACTGACCATGCAGGGCTTCGTCATTTAATGACGAAGAAAGAGGCCAAGCCAAGATTGATTAGGTGGATCTTGCTTTTGAGTGAATTTGAGTTGGAGGTGCGAGACAAGAAGGGTGCAAAAAACCTTGTGGCCGATCATTTGAGGTGGTTAACTCCATGCGTAGACATTGAGGTAAACCCCACAATGAAGGAGCAACTATGGGAGAAATTCCCTGATGAACAATTGTTCACCATTAGGGATCTCTAACCGTGGTATGCCGACATTGTAAATTTTCTTGTCACTGGTAAATTCCCCCCTCATTTTTCTAAGGCCCAAAAGGATAAATTAAAGAGTGGTGCTAAGTATTATGTGTGGGACGATCTCTTTTTGTGGAGACATTGTGCGGATCAAGTTGTTAGAAGATGTATCCCCGATAATGAAGTACACTCAATTCTTAAATTTTGTCATTCTCATGCATGTGACGGCCATTTTGGAGCTAAAGGAACCGCTAGGAAAGTCTTGGAAAGTTGTTTTTATTGGCCTGCTTTGAATAAACATGCAAACATAGTTTGTAAAGCTTGTGACAAGTGTCAAAGAGTAGGAAATATCTCATCTAGAAATGAGATTCCCCAAAAAGCTATGCTATCTTGTGAAATCTTTGATGTTTTGGGTATTGACTTTATGGGACCTTTCCGTAGTTCTTATGGCTTTACATATATGCTTCTTGCCATTGATTATGTGTCAAAGTGGGTTGAAGGAAAACCTGCTAGGACTGACGATTCTAAAGTGGTTGCAGAATTCCTGAAAGATAACATCTTTTCTAGGTTTGGATACCCCGAGCCTTGATTAGTGACCGTGGCATCCATTTTTTCAATCGGACCATAGCGGCACTCTTGAAGAAGTATGGCATCACTCACAAGACATCCACCGCCAATCACCCGTAAACCAACGGGCAAGACGAAGTTTCCAATCGGGAAATCAAGTCCATCCTTCAAAAAATGGTTGACCCTAACCGAAAGGATTGGAGTTCTAGGTTGAATGGTGCATTATAGGCGTATAGGATGGCTTACAAGACACCAATCGGTATGTCACCATACCGTTTAGTGTTTGGTAAGCCATTTCATCTACCGGTGGAAATTCAACATAAGGCTTACTGGGAGGTCAAAGAATTCAATCTTGATATAGATGAGGCCGACTTGCATAGGAAGTTACAATTGGATGAACTGGATGAGATCCGGAGGGAGTCCTATGAGAATGACAAAATCTATAAAGAGAAGACAAAGGTGTGGCACGACAAGATGATCATCAGGAAGGACTTTAACATTGGTCAAAAGGTTCTCCTATTCCAATCCCGCCTTCGCCTATTTCCAGGTAAGTTGAGGTCTCGATGGATCAGTCCTTTTGAGGTGGTTAAGGCGTTCCCACATGGCGCGGTGCAGATTCTAGATCGAGCTAAGTCCAATACTTTCAAGGTTAATGGACAACATTTGAAACCTTACCACGAGAATTTTGTACCGAAAAAAGGAGAGGACATTGATTTCCTCAATCCGATTTGTGAGTAAAACCCAAGAAAAGGGAGTAATTCGTGCCGACGACGTGAAATAAACTTGGTTTTGATCATCCGGATCGTCATTCATAACTTTATGTTAATGTTGGTTAATTTTGAATTTTATCATTAAGTTTTATTGTTTTGCTTTATGCTTTTCACGGGTTGTTTTCTCCATGATTTGTAGGAATTTTGAAGCCAAGGCATTGGACTTTTGAAAGGAGAAATGCTTGGAGTCAAGAAGGAAAGACTTGGACAAGAGAAGGAATCAGAAAAAAAAATTCTAAGTGCCAGGTTAGTAGCCCGTCGCGAGTCGCGATGGGCTCAGTAATTTTGGGTGAAATTTCAGCTCTCGGATGCCACTCTCCGCAAGTCACGATGACCTCACGAGGCTTCATCGCGAGGGATTCATCGTGAGTCACGACCAAATTAGGAACTTTAGCTAAAAAAGGGGGTCTCGGCCAAAACTTTCCGTGAGCACGATGGCCTCGCGAGGACCTCGTTGCGACTCGCGATGGAGTGGTCGTGAGTTGCGATGTACTCAGAAATATTATGTTGAAATGGAGGTCTCGGCCTCCACTTTTAGCGAGCCACGATGGCCTCGCGAGGACCTCGTCACGAGCCCTCGAAGTGTACCCCCTCGAGACCTCGAGGTAGCAAGCCCTCGACTCAAATAGAACTTGAAAGTCCATCACCCTCTCGAGGCCAGCCCTTCAAGACATCACCACCTCAAGACCTCAAAGCCCTGAACCCTCGACCCAAGCAAAACCATAAAGTCCATCACCCTCTCGAGGCCAGCCCTTCGACCTCGAGACCTCTAGGCAGCAAGCCCTCGACTCAAGGCGAACCATAAAATCCATCATCTTCTCGAGATTAGCCCTTCGAGACATCACCCCCTCGAGACCTCGAGGTAACAAGCCCTTGACTCGAGCTGAACCCAAAGTCCATCATTCTCTCGAGGCCAGCTCTCGATACCTCGAAGCCTCGAGCTCTCGAGGTGTCATCTTTCATCCTCAAGCCTAGCTTCTCGAGACCTTGAAGGCGCGAGCCCTCGAGGTGTCATCTTTCATCCTCGAGCCTAGCTTCTTGAGACCTCAAAGCCGCGAGCCCTCGAGGTGTCATCTTTCATCCTCAAGCCTAGCTTCTTGAGACCTCAAAGTCGCGAGCCCTCGAAGTGTCATCTTTCATCGTCGAGCCTAGCCAGACCCAATGCCCCTCGAGACCACCCATCGCGAGTCGCGACGGTTGTACGAACTGATTTAAAATGACGGGCTAAACCCATTTTTCCACAAACATATCCGCATTCTTTCATCTTCTCTCGCTACTCTTTCATCTTCAACATGTCCTCCACAAGCGGGGATGCTCGCCACCACCGCTCGTCACTGCCGCTCACCGCCGCTAATAGCAGCCGCTAACAGCCGCCCTCCACCACTCACAACCACCACTCCATACCCCATCCTTTCTTCCCAACCTCCACCCAAAAATTGAAAAAAAATCATTGAAGAACACAAACCCTAGAATTTGGGGGTTTTGTCACTTCGAGCAATTCAATTTTGAATTGATTGTGGGCTTCCTCTTTTCTAGTTCCTACGCATCTTGGTGGTACATTTCTTCACTTTATTGAGCTTGAATTGAGATTATGAATGTCTAATCTATTTTTTTATGGATATTGTGTAGATTATGTGTTATGCCTTAGGAAATTGAATTGTTGGATCTTGGTTGATTTTGGTGAATAAATTGTACCTGCAATTCAATTTGATGGATATTGTGTGTATATTTTGTGGTTGCGGTTTGGATTGTATTGTGATTGTTTGAGTTGGAATTGTGTGCAATTGTGTTTCTGTGGCTGAGAACAGATTGCGACTTATGCTAGATATGAGGCATGCTGGCCCTTGATTCAACATGGTTGTTATTTGGATAAAATGTTATTGTGCTTTGCAATGTTGTTTAGCCATGGGACATGAATGTTGACATTGTGAATATACTAATGGTGGCTAAGCCAGTTGAGCACAACTGTGGTTTTGGGATATAGCATATTGATTTCAACTATGTGAGAACTTCATGGATTTGAGAATATGGGCTTGTTGGACATAGTATGGATTGTATATGCAATTGTAATTAGGACTTGAATTGGTTGACTTGATTTTGATTCGGTTTGTGATGGTGAACTAGTTTAAGGTTGAGTATGAATTTCCAATATTGCATATACACATATTCCTGTGCATTTGACTTGTTTGGTGTGATTGTTAGATATGGCCCCCACGAAGAGACCTAGGGCTCCTCCCTGAGGCGGGCACACCGCCGCTCCACCTCCACCACCTCCACTGGCTATGGAATCGAGCCATGTACCTCCACCTCCGGATAAGTACATGGGTTTGACCCGGATCACCAGGTCCTATGCGGAAAGGTGGGAGGCCCTGGACAAGCGCTAACTTAAGGAAACAAGCTTTGTTGATTTGCCCACATTAGATGGTCTCGGCCTCACTCAGCCTGTCAGATGCCTCCTCGCAAAAGGGGGAATGGAAGGGTTTATGAGTAAGAGCGCGCCATCTTACCGAAGGTACACACTGGAATTCTTGTCCATGGTCCAGCAGCATGAGAAGTGACCAACCCTGCGAGAGGTACATTGCTTTTCACTTAGATGATATATCTAGGCAAATGACTGTCTCGCAGATCAAAGAAGCCTTTGGATTTGACACCGTGGAGATACGGGCCAGGCTGGACCCACAGGCCCAAGAGCAATCAATTGAAGATGACATGCACTTTTGGGATGTCATCAACATGAGGCCAAAGAATTCCCATAAAAAGAGTAGCGGCATTATCCACCCTGCAATCCGTTATGTGCACCGTCTATTGGCTAGCACAGTACTTTGCTCCCCTGAGTCAACGAATGTGCCAGACAATCACTTTCTGTGGCACTTAGCGAGGGAGGGGCCGGGATACGGGCTATGGGTAGAATTATGGATGAAGATAATTGTGGAGGTGGTAGGAAAACCCAAGGGAAAGATCATGGTCGGAGGCATAATTGGCATTTTAGCATAGTACTTGTGATTGATTCCTCCAGCTGATTTTCCACGCTTAGGGAGGCGCACTACCTATCTTATCACCGTTGATAGGCTAGTTAGATTTGAGATGCTCAGTGCCACACAGACCACGGGGCTTTTCCATTGGTTGTATGGTGCGAGGAAGGTCACATTCGTGGCACTTCCTCAGCCGAGCAAGACAAAGCTGGAATTTGACACACCTCTGGGAGACTTGGCGATTTCATTGGACTCCTCATGTAGAGATGATTTCCAGCTCGAGCTCTGCGACCTTGGCCCAACTCCTGTCCAGCGTGATGATAGCACTCTACCTCCCTCATAGCGATAATAGCAGCAGCACTCCCAGCAGCAATCCACGCAGCCTCCACCAGAGACAGGGCCCATGCAGGAGGACGATGGGCCACCTCACTATTCCCACCCTCCATCGGACTTCTACGAGCGGATGATGTAGACTATGCAGGATGGATTCCACTGATAGGACAACATGATATTGGAGCACAATGTATTTGTCTCCCAGACCTTAATTGACATGGATGAGGAGATTGACCACTTGTCAGCTCGCATCCATGAGATGCAGTCCCAGACAGTGCGGTATCTCAGGCCCCGATCCAGGAGTGGAGAGGCGGAGAGTGAGGAGGTAGAGGAGCATGAAGTGGCTAGCACAGTATCACCAGTGCTACTTTGGCGGTGACTCTTCTTCATTAAAGCATTGATTTTGTGAGCACCGCATCTTTACCCTTTCCATACTTCGCTTTGTACGTTTTTGCCCTATTGTCTACATTGAGGGCAATGTAATGTTCTAAGTATGGGGAGGGGTATCTACTACTTTGAGGTGATTGGTATTGGAGACACTTTTGCATAACTCTTTTGTTTTATTTTGGATATTTTCTCCCTTTTGTTTTGGGATGTTTTTCTTTTGATGTACTTGGATAATGTTAGCTTTGATACTGTTCATAGCCTTAACATTTGGAAAGCAATTTTCTACTTTTTGGATTGGAGAAAAATGCTGAAAAATAAAAAAAAATTAGAAAAAAAAGAATCCCGTTAAGTTGAAAACCCGAGAGGGCAACTTAGGAAACATTGGGGGACCGGATAGGTTGAAAACCCGAAAGAGCGACCTAGGAAAAAATGAGAGGCTAAATGTGCGGAAAAAGGTGAGATGTGAGCCAAAGAAACATGATATGTGGCTAAGATGAAAACCCGAAAGGGCTCCTAGGCAAAATGAGAGAAAATGAGAGAAATTGAAAAACGTTAAGTGTTTACTCATTTTCAGGCATTGGAGTCATAAGGTTGCCGTGACCACACGGATGTATCAGGTAGCTTGACATCGAGGGCCTTTTGGGAGTGGAAAATTTAGCAGGAGAAGACGAAGTGAGTTATGAAATTCTTGATCGTTAATATGCTTCGTTTTTAGGTTGATATATTGATATAAAGTGGAGCATGTGTTTTGAACCTTATACATGCCTTTGGCTTCACCTTTTATCATTGGATTTAGGATTATCAATTCGGGATTTGGAGATGCTTTAGGGATATCAATAAATTGATGGGTTGATATGGTTTGGATAGATTTAGGAATAGGGGTTGTGGGAAACTTCTCATTTGACCTTAATATTGGGATGTGTGATATTGAGAGTTTCGTGAGGTATTGATTTGGGGGAATAGTAGTTAGGATGTGGATACGTCATTTCCTTCGTATGCTTGTACCTTTTATTACTCGAGGGTGAGTAAATTTAAGTGTGGGGAGATTTGATGTATCCATTTTATGTGCATAATTTAGTACTATTTTGGGTCACTTTTGTGCTCTTTTATTATCAAGAGCTTGTGTTTTACCTTGAAATTCTCTTAGGAGGGGTAAGAGCAACTTTACACTCTTTTACCTCTTCTAAGTGGATTTTGCGTGACAAGGGAAGAACACGGAGGCAATGAAGACCGGAGGCCATTGAAGACCATTTTTGGAGACATTTAAGACTTGAAAAATGAGAGAAATTTCTATGAATATGATTGTATACCACAAGAAGAAGAAAAGGAAACAAGGCAAAATTCTGGCACCCGTCGCGAGTCGCGATGGCCTCGTCGCGAGTCGCAACCAACGGGTGGCCAGAATTTCACCTTATCCTTTTTGTGTATAATGTGAGGTAATTCTTGCTACATGAATATGTTAATGTGGTTTGTTCTCATATTTTTCATATAGATGCAAAGAAAGGTTGAACCTTGAATGTTGTTTGTTCTTAGTTTAATCTAATGAATGCTTTGTTTGGTTCAATGACTATGTCTTTGGTAGAAGGCTTGTTATTATCAAACCTATGGTCCTTTGGATGAAATGCCATTGATGAAACACCCCTATGATGTTGTTTGTCTAGGGTGATCATCAATGAGGTTTGCAAATGGTCGTTGTTTGTCTTTGCAAACTACTCTTAAGGAGGAATGGATGTTGATCTTTGAATAAATGTGATACATTCCCCATAGACAATAAATGTAATTGAATGAGTGAATGAATCAATGAACTATATGAAGTTTGGAAGTGGAAATCGATTACCCCCAAGGCTCCGTTAATTATCATTTACATCGTATCTTTAGTTGTGTTGCACAATTAGCATAGTTCTCTTGCTTTGCTAGTTGTATTTTAATTTGATAACTTAGGATCAAACCAACCAACCCCCCCCCCCTAGTTTACATG
This sequence comes from Rubia yunnanensis, assembly GCA_037428765.1. Lineage (NCBI taxonomy): Eukaryota > Viridiplantae > Streptophyta > Magnoliopsida > Gentianales > Rubiaceae > Rubia > Rubia yunnanensis. The sequence continues at coordinate 23,866,556 of CM075071.1, read as the reverse complement.
CTTTTATATATATTTATGTATGTATATGCCTAGTATGTTTTCTCCTATATATGTTTAAACACTTGAAAAAATCCCTCTTCTCGTGAACGACTCTGACTTGCCATTATCTACTTTATTGTAGATAGGAAGCAACAGGGCTTAAAAGTATTAACTTTGAGAGGTACGGCGACGACCTCCTACCATTCTTCTGGAGCTTATTAATCCATGTCAAGCAGCTTTCGTGAAAGGAAGGAAACTACCGGATAATGTGATGTTAGTATAGGAACTTGTTTGTGGATATAGAAGAGCTGGGTCATCGCCCATATGCATAATTATGGTTGATCTGAAGAAGGCTTTTAATGTAGTTTTGTGGGATTTCTTACAGGAGGTACTGGCTGGTCTCGGGTTTCCTGTAAACTCAAGGCCAGGATTATGGAATGTGTGAGAACATCGACATTTTTCATTGTGGTAAATGAGAAGCTCTGTGACTTCTATAAAGGCGAAATAGGTGTTGGCCAGGGCTATCCACTAGCTCCCATTTTATTTGTCATATGCATTAAGCACTTCTCAAGGTTATTGAAGAGAAATGTGGAACCAAGACTCTTTATGGATCACCTGAGGTGCAAGAATCTGAAGATTACCCACCTAACATTCATAGATAATTTGGTGTTGTTCTCTAAAGCTGACACAGACTCGGTCCATACTCTTATGTCGGTGCTAAATTAATTTGAATAAACATCTAGTTTGGAAATTAACGTTGCAAAGTCCCAGTTCTTTGGTGTTGGGATAAAAAAGAACTTAAGCTTTTGTGGTATTCCCTAGGCCACCTTTCCTATAAGGTACCTGGGTATTCGGTTAGACTCGAGCAAGCTTAAAGTCTCATTGTTTGATGCACTGCTTGGTAAGGTGGAGAAGAAAATATCCAGGTTCAAGGGCTGCACTCTTTCTTATGCTGGTAGGCTTGAGTTGATCAGACTAGTGGTTCAAGGTGTCATTGGTTTTTGGATGCAACAATTTATCATACATGGTAATGTAATGCACTCATTGGAGCGGAAATGTAAGCAGTTTCTGTAAGGAGAGAATAAAATGAATAAAGTATCCTGGAAGAGACTCTGCACACCTACAATAAATGGTGGGCTTAGAATTCAAGATTTAAAACTATAGAACATGGCAGTCATAATGCAACCATTGTGGGACATCACACAAAGAAAGAATCGTTGTGGGTGAATTTGGTACATTCTCACTTTCTCCGTGTGGACAATATTTGGTGGATCCATCCTAGGGCTCCTAGTGGTTGTATCTCTGATATGTACTCTTTTACTTCACTAATCTCTGTGAGCTTAGAGATAAACTTAAGATAATATTTGGTGGGAGTATTAACTTACTGAAGGAGACTATGGCAGTATAGGAAGGTCTGGGGAAGTTCACAGCCTCGACCAATGCACACATGTATAGGGCTATTCACCCACACTTATATGATATACCTAACCTGCTGAGGGGGAGATTTTACAAAGCATAGTGTGGCGAGGTTTCATACCACCCAGGTTCTCTTTCATGACATGGCTTGCATCTCTGGGTTGACTTCATAGTAAGAATAAATACCATGGCGGCAGAGAGGATCCCACGAATTATATTTTCTCCCTATGTCACTTGGCGGTTAAGATAAATGGTCATATTCTATTAGTGTGAATTTGTCTTAATTATATGAGACTGGGTACGAGCTTGGATTGGTTTGAGGAGATGTACAAAATACATTGTAACTTTAGAGAAATATATTAGGGGGCAAGTGAGAGTCTCGAAACTAAAGAGCAAGATGGGTTCATTAGCTTTGGCAGCCTCGATTTACAAATTTTGGAGTAAGGGGAACGAGGTGGTTCAGGAAGGGCATCAACCGAATTTAGCGAGGGCTAATTAATTCAGAGAGATTGCTACATGGTTCTTAACCGACTATCACAAATGAGTTGATTTTTTGAGTTGCAAGACTTGATGACCTATTGCCTGAATACGTCGCACACAAGCGATCTTCAGGGCTTGCAGAGAATGGCCAATTTCTTTGCTAGTTAGCTTTTGGGTGGAGTACATGTTTTCCATGGTTTTCTTATATGCACATTGATGTGTCCATGTTAGACGCATTATTTAGTAGTATTTAGGATCACTTTTGTGCTCTTTTATTATCGAGAGCTTGTGTTTTACCTTGAAATTCACTTAGGAGAGGCAAAAGTAACTTTGTACTCTTTTACCTCTTTTAAGTGGATTTTGTGTGACAAGGGAAGAACACAGAAGCAACGAAGACCGGAAGACATTGAAGACTATACTTTCGAAGACTTTTGGATACTCACTTCGAAGACATGAAGACCGGAGGCCGTTGAAGACCATTTTGGAGCTGTTGAAGACTTGAAGATTGAGAGGGATGGCTATGAAGAAGACAAAGAAACAATGCAAGAATCTGGCTCCCGTCGCGACACCGTCGCGACGCCATCGCGAGTCGCGACCAACACCGTCGCGAGTCGCAACGAACCTCGTCGCGAGTCGCGACCAACGGGCGGCCAGAAATCAACTTTATCTTCTTTGCACTATAAATACTACTCTCTTTCTTCTTCTTCCCAAGCTTTTCCAGCCCGCTTTTCTCTGCATTTTTGGGCGAAAATTCTAGGTTTTTTCTCTTCTTTCTTTTCTTAGCTTTCTCTTAGTTTAATTATGTCTTTTGTTGTTCTAGAGTAGTTCTTGTACTTGGGAGCTATGGATTGAAGCTTCCACTTCTATGTATTGAGATTCATTTCTATCTATCTATTTGATGTTTTTGCTATTGTGCTTTTATTGTGCTTTGAATGTTAATTGTTGATTGCATTGATGTTGTTGAGAGCTTGATGATATGAAATGCTTGTATGAATTTCTAGCTAGGGTTTGGGGGATTTGGGTTAATTTCCCCCCTGTTCTTGTTAGGAATGTATGAGTGTAAATTAGAGCTTTTGATTGTGTTAGTGTGTTGACAATGTGCTAGACGAATGTGATTGATGTCGAACTCTTCGTCATGTTCGTTTGTGTAGCAAACGAGAGAGTCATATGCTCGTGGATGAATGTGCGTTGCACGTTCATCCAATCTCGTGTAATTGCATGAATTGGTTCAATGCCTAGTCACGGTGTAGTGGTCATAGGCATTGCCAAGCTTGTTGGTCCTTCGTGATTAAATGCCACCAATGACACCTTGAGTCGTGGTCGCGACTCGGGAGTCATTGGTGAGGTTTGACGAGAGATGTCGAACTCACTCTCGCAAACTACGAACTAAGAAGGATAGGAGTTTAGTCTCCACGACAAGTAGTTGAAGTATTGAATAGATTATTTAAACTCATTCTTGAAGCATTTGTTATTTGGCGTTTATGTATTCTTGACGGTGTGTTTCACTGCATGTGTGCCATGAGTGGTTTGAGCATAGGGAGTGCTTGTGTGGTTGAATTGCTTAGGTGTAGGAACGTGACGAATTCCGTAGCGCCTTTGCATGAAGAACTATGAGTATGAACTTAGAACTCCTTGTGATGTGTGTGTTGTGGTACTTGCTAGATGGGTGTGTGAGCGTTGGGTCATGAATGCTATATGATGGAATGTGTGAATGATTCGATGAACTACATTAGATGTGGAAGTGGATATCCGTTGCCCCCAAGGCATTTTATCTTTGTAGTTTAAAACCCCTTTTCTTAGTTTTGTTTGATGATTAGCATAGTCACTTGACGTTGCTAGTTATCTTTGTTAACTTAGGAAACCAACCAACCAACCAACCCCCCCCCCCCCCTTTACTTGCTTTTAAGTGTGTGTATATATATTTACTCCTAGCCTAGTATCAACCATTGTGTGCTTAGATGCTTAGGAAGATCCCTCTTCTCTTTGGACGACCCCGATTTGCCACTATATACCTAGTTGTAGAAAGTAAGCATTGAGGGCTTATAAATTATCTTTTGCACGGCGGGCGCGACGACCGCCCGGCCCGTCAAAATGGCGCCGTTGCCGGGGAGGTTTGATATGTCCATTTTGTGTGGTTATTTTAGGGGTTTTAGGATGTGGATATGCCATTTCCTCCGTATGCTTAAATCTTTTCTTACTCGAGGACGAGTAAGGTTTAAGTGTGGGGAGGTTTGATGTGTCCATGTTAGACGCATTATTTAGTAGTATTTAGGATCACTTTTGTGCTCTTTTATTATCGAGAGCTTGTGTTTTACCTTGAAATTCACTTAGGAGAGGCAAAAGTAACTTTGTACTCTTTTACCTCTTTTAAGTGGATTTTGTGTGACAAGGGAAGAACACGGAAGCAACGAAGACCGGAAGACATTGAAGACTATACTTTCGAAGACTTTTGGATACTCACTTCGAAGACATGAAGACCGGAGGCCGTTGAAGACCATTTTGGAGCTGTTGAAGACTTGAAGATTGAGAGGGATGGCTATGAAGAAGACAAAGAAACAATGCAAGAATCTGGCTCCCGTCGCGACGCCATCGCGAGTCGCGACCAACACCGTCGCGAGTCGCGACGAACCTCGTCGTGAGTCGCGACCAACGGGCGGCCAGAAATCAACTTTATCTTCTTTGCACTATAAATACTACTTTCTTTCTTCTTCTTCCCAAGCTTTTCCAGCCCGCTTTTCTCTGCATTTTTGGGCGAAAATTCTAGGTTTTTTCTCTTCTTTCTTTTCTTAGCTTTCTCTTAGTTTAATTATGTCTTTTGTTGTTCTAGAGTAGTTCTTGTACTTGGGAGCTATGGATTGAAGCTTCCACTTCTATGTATTGAGATTCATTTCTATCTATCTATTTGATGTTTTTGCTATTGTGCTTTTATTGTGCTTTGAATGTTAATTGTTGATTGCATTGATGTTGTTGAGAGCTTGATGATTTGAAATGCTTGTATGAATTGCTAGCTAGGGTTTGGGGGATTTGGGTTAATTTCCCCCCTGTTCTTGTTAGGAATGTATGAGTGTAAATTAGAGCTTTTGATTGTGTTAGTGTGTTGACAATGTGCTAGACGAATGTGATTGATGTCGAACTCTTCGTCATGTTCGTTTGTGTAGCAAACGAGAGAGTCATATGCTCGTGGATGAATGTGCGTTGCACGTTCATCCAATCTCGTGTAATTGCATGAATTGGTTCAATGCCTAGTCACGGTGTAGTGGTCATAGGCATTGCCAAGCTTGTTGGTCCTTCGTGATTAAATGCCACCAATGACACCTTGAGTCGTGGTCGCGACTCGGGAGTCATTGGTGAGGTTTGACGAGAGATGTCAAACTCACTCTCGCAAACTACGAACTAAGAAGGATAGGAGTTTAGTCTCCACGACAAGTAGTTGAAGTATTGAATAGATGATTTAAACTCATTCTTGAAGCATTTGTTATTTGGCGTTTATGTATTCTTGACGGTGTGTTTCACTGCATGTGTGCCATGAGTGGTTTGAGCATAGGGAGTGCTTGTGTGGTTGAATTGCTTAGGTGTAGGAACGTGACGAATTCCGTAGCGCCTTTGCATGAAGATCTATGAGCATGAACTTAGAACTCCTTGTGATGTGTGTGTTGTGGTACTTGCTAGATGGGGTGTGTGAGTGTTGGGTCATGAATGCTATATGATGGAATGTGTGAATGATTCGATGAACTACATTAGATGTGGAAGTGGATATCCGTTGCCCCCAAGGCATTTTATCTTTGTAGTTTAAAACCCCTTTTCTTATTTTCGTTTGATGATTAGCATAGTCACTTGACGTTGCTAGTTATCTTTGTTAACTTAGGAAACCAACCAACCAACCCCTCCCCCCCTTTACTTGCTTTTAAGTGTGTGTATATATATTTACTCCTAGCCTAGTATCAACCATTGTGTGCTTAGATGCTTAGGAAGATCCCTCTTCTCTTTGGACGACCCCGATTTGCCACTATCTACATAGTTGTAGAAAGTAAGCATTTAGGGCTTATAAATTATCTTTTGCACAGGCGGGCGCGACGACCGCCCGCGCCTGTCACACATTCAAGGGTTTTTTTATACTTGTGTACTATGGTCGGTGAGGGTGGGAGAGCAACTATCTTCATTTGGTTGCACGGCCATAAGAGTTGGGACACCTGCTTTAATTTATCATTACACCTGACTTGGGAGTCGTTAGACTTTAGCATGGGGAAGTCTAATGGCCATCTCAAACTTATGATTTGACTATTATTACCTTCATCATTGGGTTGTGGGTTAGTGGAGTGGCGTAAGCAAAATCTATTAACCTATTTCCAGTTGTTACTTGGATTTGACAGTTTGCGAGTCATTATATTTTAGTAATAAATTCTAATGGCCAGTTGTTACTTATGATTCGACAGACCCTCCTTAGTAAATCTGTGGGCTAGTATACTAGTGAAAGCAAAATATATTAATCCATTGCTAGTTGTTACTTGGATTTTATAGTTGCGCAATTTTTTTTCGTATTGCACTGTACATGTAGATTGGCATTAGGCTATCCAGTTGCCTAAACTAGAAAGGATGGTTACAAAACCATTACGTTTGGAATTGGAAGCATGCCCGGCCTCTTCATTATCAGAAGGTCTATCTATAAGACACCTAAGAGCACTATCGACTCCGGTCAAAATTGCTCTCGGCCTCATAGAGAAAACTTCAGTTCCTATCAAGAGATCGTTATTGAAGGCCAATAAAACTTCTTTATCTTAATATTAGATATGTATATGGTAGAAGATGTTTACCAACTCTACTTGGAGTCTACACATAGCTCCACTGAAGGCTGGAGTTCACACTAGTTGACTACATCATTGTTAGCTTCTCTAGTGTGCAAAAGACTGAGTTCATCATTTTTGCTTTAAAGGCCATAGGTTATTATTTGATTTGCTGGATTGCATGTTAGCATTTGAAGGCCGAGACTCACACCTGGTCTGTTGAAGGGCCGGTTACATCTCATGGTTAGCCCTGATTAGCCATCACACGGTTAGCGCACCAGTTGTAGAAAGTCATCAGCTACACGTAAGTTGGCGGTTAACTGAAGGTCGTCGGTTGCGCATAAGCTGGCTGTTAACTGAAGGTCATCAGCTGCACATAAGCTGGCTGTTAACTGAAGGTCGTTGAATACACTAAAGCCAATGGTTGCTGAAGGCCGGGAACCTCATGATTAGCCAAGGCTGCCTACCACATAGTTACTTATGGTTAACCCCCGACTGTGGAAGGACGTCGGTCACACTAAAATCAACGATTGGAGAAGGATGATGTTTCACCTTAGTGTCGGTTTAGAGGATGGCCGAGGTGGACAAACCTTGGTTTCAAGAGCCGGTTAACTTTACCGATTGGACTTAGACCGGAAGTCACACTGCTTTTGTTCTTTGAAACCGGAACACCACCTGCCACTTCTTGTATCACTATAGCCAAGTTTACACTTGCTCGGTTGCATTGAAGGCCACTTGTTAAAGGTGGAAGTAGCATGGATTTTGGGAGGGGTGTAGTGAGTTTGTTCTCCTGGCCTCTCAATTTTGTTTATTTTCTTCAATCCATTGTCATCATGAATGGGTTAGTATTTTGGTCCTTTGTCTTTAGTTCTTATGCCAATGGACGTGGATTGCGTTTTCTGTATTAACGGGGGTGGGCCAATCTGCTCACTCCCATCGACACTCATGCTTTATTTTTATTTACCTGCATCTTCATAGAGAACTCATGTACCTCTTCTTCAACGACCAAACCGAGAAGGATATGATAATGATTAACGCATCATGCAATGATTCGTAACCAACAAAAATACTAAGCAAGTCATAAATCTCTTTGAGAATTTGGTCAACGTGATGATGTTGACCAGGACTCGATCAAGGGTGAATACAAATGAGGAGATGAATCCCACCTCCCAACAATTGGAGGAGCAAATGCAAGCACTTGCTTCGATGATGCGTGAACTTAAAAGAGAGAGGGTTCACCAAGAAAATTTTTTGCAAGATTTGTTCATGAGATCATCCAACCAACGATTGCCCAAGATTACAAGAGGTTAGAGTCGTTATATCGAGAGGCAGGCGCCAAGGAACTTCAAGAGATTAACAATGGGATGGACATCAAGGTGCTAATCAAAATGACTATCGGGAGGATCAGAGATTTAACACACCCGACACCAAAAATCTAAAACAAGCCATAACAATAATGGTTTGGGCCAATGAGAAGTTTCACTCACAAATTAATGAAGAAATTCAAGACTTGAATACCAATGTCTTTTCAAGTGTAAGGGTTTAAAAAGCTAAGGTTGACAATTAGCCTTTTCGGTTCACCGTTTAGAAGCTGAGGCCAAAGGGAAGTCCACATGCCACTTATACGGAGGCTGAATCCCACACACGAGTGCAATGAATGTGAGAATCGAGATGGGGACAAAAGGGAGACATATGTCGGGTGAACCACAAAGGCATTTAGATAGAGAATTCTTCAGACTAAGGGAATAGGAGCACAGAGGCTTAATGATAAGCACTCAAGAGGGATAAACTTCCAAGATCAGAGAGAAGCAAAAAATGGAGAAAGTCACATCTTCTTCACCATTTCCTGAAGCACCAAGGGATAAGAAGAGGAACAACAAAAATAAGGAGTTCTTCAAAATATTTTGGCATTGTGAGGTAAGTATCTTTATTGTTGATGCTATTGACTAATATACTAAGTTCTTGAAAACAATATGCACACCATAACATGATTCTAGGTCTAAAATGGTAAAACAAGTAATAATCAATGTTTCATCCCTTCTACGAAAAGGACTTCCCCGAAATATGGTGACCCGAGCATGTTTAAAACTTCGAGCATAATTAGAAACACCATGTTTTATAGAAGTCATGCTAGACCTAGGATTCTCAATTAATGTCATTCCATAATCACTGTACAAGAATTTAAACCTTAAAAAATTGCATGATACCAAGGTAGCAGTTCAATTGGCTGACTGATCCAACGCATATCTGAGAGGCATTGTGGAATCTTTATTGGTTAAACTAAATGAATTAACTTTCCCGACGTGTTTTTATGTTCTAGACATGGAAAATGATAAGGAGGCCACCCATATTCTTTTAGCTAGACCATTCTTAGAAATCTCTAGAGCTAAAATTGACGTGCATATAGTGGTCAATTGACTTTGGAAAGTAAGGGTGAGGTAGTGGAATTTAACATATATGATAGCATGAAATTTCCCATTGATGATACTTCTTTACATGATATTGATATTGTTGATGAAATTGTGCAAAATGTCTTTGATGCTAGTGTAAAGATAGTTTTAGAGACTGATCTTGATTGTGATGATGTATGATCTTCACCTAAAAGCATGTGTTAACTAATGAATGTTTGTTATTATGTTTTGGTTGGTTGATTGCTAGTTTTAGTTAGGTTTACATTACAAAGGGTTTAGATGACCGTTGTTGGTTTTCTTATCTAAACCCCTAGTTTTGTAGACTTAATTGGATCTAATGGACACTATGTCCTCATAAGTGCCTAGATCTTCTTTTGTGAGCTTATTAATAGGTTGCTCGTGAGCACTTTGGTGTAGTTTTATAGAAGGCCATCCGCAAGGGTGGTAGTAGATACTATAAGACCATTTGCAAGGATGGTGTAGACAAAAGGCCACGAGTCAAAATATGGTAGCGGATGGAATCAAGCCGAGAAGAAAAAGGCATTCGAGTCCAACACTTGAAGACCTAGCAGGGCCATGTGAATCAACACGCGTCATGCCAGCATACAAGATGGTGCCAGAAGACCTTGGCACGAGCTACCTTGTTCTACACGGCCTGTGCCATTGAAGATGCCTCATACAGCTAATTATGGGTACGAGTCATGCCATTTTACACGGCCCGCATTGCTCAAGTTCAACATTCGAAGACCACCCCACAGGGTATGAAGATTTACACTCCCGCGCCATTAATTTGTCTAGAAATTGACTCCCAGCCGACGACCCGCGAGGATACACACAACCCACACTATTTAGAAGATGAAATCATACATCCAGCCGGCGGCCCATGAAGATTTACACGCCACGTCCCATTCAAATGCTTGAGAAGGATTTCCTAGCCGGTGGCCCGTGACGAATGGCGCGACCATACACTCAGAATAGCTAAGACAAGCGCCCAGCCGGCGGCCCGTGTTGAATAACACTGGCCATGCCAAGTTAAGCCAACATGGGTCGTGTGCTATAGCACGACCTGTGCCAATGATGGCTGCTAGGGTTTCTTGCCTCTTTTTGGGCCTTTTCAAAGGCCAATTCCCTACTACTATATATTGGAGCCTATGTTTACTAGGGTTTAAGGAAGTTAGAAAGTTTGGGTTTTCATTAGTTCATTCTCCTAAGAGTAGGTAGAAAGAGAAATGAGCTAACCCTTCTATCTAATTTATTTCTCCTTGTTTTTGCCCAAGGGCATTGAATCCAATGAAATATTTGGGTTCAATGCTTAGGGAGTAATTTAGCTTGGGGATTTATATTTGTATTCATGACTTAGTAGTTATTTTGTGAGATTCTAAGAACTCCATATCCTTTATGTTTACGAACATTGTGTTGAATTGTACTTTACATTCTTGTTAATTGCATGATTATTACACTATGTTGGCATACACCTTAGTCTACTTTCATGTTGGTGCATTTATTGACATCCCCCAGGGAGTGAAATCTAGATGTAATAGGGGTTTAGAGTTTGGGACCGTATGGGTGTATGCATGTGGGTCGCCAAGGTACCGTTCCAATGACCATATCGTTGTTAGACCACTTAAAAATTCAACCAAGAATTACCAATCTTATTTGCATAATTCTTAAAGTTGGATTATTATCAAAGGGGATACGCAAAGAATAATTCATGTTACTCAGTCAATAGTTGAGAATAGATTAAAATTAGGTATGCTTATCAACAATATCAAATCTTTGTCACCTATGACCAGAAATCCAATGATAAAATAGATTCCAAGAAAGGACAACTCAATTGTCGATCAATTGGCACAATTTCAAAAGACCAATTAATTGGATATGTATTCATGGATTTCAACTCCATCATTAGTAAAACTTACTAAAAATTAATGAAATGATCATTTATTGTTTAAAAAAATGTTAGATTATTAATATTTATATTTCGAGATATAGATATTTAAAATTATGAAAATCTCATTGCAACAAATGAAAGCAAATTAAATATTATTTATATTAATAATTATAAAATGATCAGGAAATCTTATTTTATACCGACTAACTGTTAGACTGTTCATTTTATAATTGATGTAACTAATGATGTGATTTGATGTTTGTTTTTATTTATTGCAATGAGGTTCCTATAACTTTGAAAAACTTATAAACTATGTCGAAATGTATAAATAATTATAGTTTGATGCTAAAAGTTATTGAAACAAGTTTTTCATAGAGAAAAGTGTGTTTATGTTTTGGTTGAAGTTCCCGATATAACCTTGTAAAATATGAAAGTACAAATCTAACCCTATGTTTTGGTCAAAAGTGTCAATCTAATCCTGCCAACCAAAATTTGGTCGGAATTCTTTAAAATGACCAGTATACCTATTTGAAAAATAGAAAAAGACATATTACCCTTCCCATAAAGTGCTCAAACCCTTCCGTCGGTTACCGTCACCAGTCAACGTCGGACCACCGTTGGATGATGGTGGCTGAGTTAGATCAATACATTTATTAATAAGACAAGGTTAAATCAGCACATGTACAAATGATAGAGTCAGATTAGCACTATCATTAAAAAAATATCTTTTTGAGGAGAGTCTACTCCTTATAAATATACATTCATTACATCTTCATAATCTAATGTATCATAAATATATTTAGGGATGTATACAAATATAACCATATATACTTGAGTAAGTGAAAATATAACCCTCAGATAAATAAAAGGGCAAACGACTTCTGGGGCCCCTGAACTATCACTATCGTTCACTTTTCGCCCCTCATCTTTTTTTTAACCCTTTTGGCCCCTCAACTTACAAAACTGTTGAATCGTGGCCCTTCTGTTAGGCCAAAGCGTTAATTCCAAAAACAAATCTCCGCTAATTAAGGGCAAAAATGACTTTATCCACTTTTTATTTACAAACTGAGTCCCCTGTATCTTTTATTATTTACAGCCCTCCTCCATATTTTAATAATTAAAAACCCAACCTCTCCTCATCTTTTAACAATTGAAACTCAGCCCCTAATATTTTTCTTAATTAAAACCCAGCCCCCACCCCGTGCTTCTTCTTCTTCTCCACCCCACCTCTGCCTTTTGCTGCTCCCGCACCGTCGCCCCCCATATCCCGCTTCTTCTACTCCTCCAAACCATCCCGCTTAAGGGACTTGCTTCCATAATGCTGCATGGATGATGCCTTCGATGTACGACAGGGTGCATTTGCGTTGTTGGGGGATCTTGCACGAGTAAGTTGGGAATCCTATATTGCAAAATATAACTATTTAGAAAACCATATTTTTTTGCTTAAGGATTTGTATTTTGAAATGAATCACTCTTGGATTCTTGACGTGATATTTAACATACTGTCTTAATTTGTCATATCTCTATTAGGTTTGTCTTGTTCATTTGCGTCTATGTTTGACAAATTTCTGCCCCCCCCTCGCGTCATCTTCTTCTCCAACTATCCCACCTTAGCCTTCCGCCTCCCACTTTGCTGCCCTGTCTTTTCGATCATCCCACCTCCATCTTCTCTATGCTTCATTGAAACCCTAGAAACCATTGGGCCGAGACACCTCAGTTCTCTCTACTCTGTGGATTTGCTGAAGCGGTGAAAGGCGGTGGAGAATGAGGCGGAGAACAAGGTCGATGCTAAAGTGGTGGCAAGATCAACATTGAAGCGACGGGAGATGATGGAGAACGGGGTGGATTCTGATTGTCGCTCAATGCAGAAGGAGAAGTGGGAAAAAGGGAAAAGAGAAAAGAAAAAAGGGAAAGGAGAAAATAAAAGGAAATAAAAAAATTACTATTTACCCTTAAAATTGACGTTTTGACCAGCACTTGATGCTTTGACCAGAATGAAGATTACAATTAAGCAGTTTTGGTAGTTGAGGGACCAAAAATGTTCAAAATTTTAATAAGGGGCTAAAGGTGAACATGATGGAGGGAGTTCAGGGGTCTCCCAAGTCGTTTGCCCTAAATAAAACTATAAAAATAACTCTAACTATTTGATGAAAGTGAAAATATAACCCTCTGGTGAGAAATCTGGCGTAGACCCCCCCTAAAATGACAAAACTGCCCTCTGACCAAAAGCTGAATTTGGATGGACAATCATACCCTTACCCACAACCGAATCACCGTCAGACCACCGTCGGACCGCCGTGACCACCGCCGGACCACCGTCTGACCACCACTGGACCACCGTCAAACCGTCGTTGGACCACCGCCGGACCAGGTAGGATTATATTAGCACATTATGAAAACTGATAGGGTTATATCAACATATTCCTAAAACTTATAAGGTTATATCAGCACATTCATAAAAAGTGTAGGGTTATAACAGCACATATTATAAAAGCAAAGCCATCAACATTAAAAAGCCCAAGTCGAAGAACTCAGCAAAATAACAACTACACACACAACACCAAAGGTCATCCAATTATCAATCCGGACTAAACTCAACAAAATAAACAAAATGTCATCAAAATCCTTGTATTATATACCATATATACTGCATATCTCTATTCACGTGGCAAGAAGACAAAGTAAAGCACATGATCAAACTAAATATTGCATTAATCTAGTGAGTTAAGGGTAATTTTGGATATGAAGATACCATTTTTGAAAGGTTCCCGCACCTCCAATTCAACGTCCACTGCGTCGACCTCGCCAAAAATTTTCTTCGCTGCTAGAATCACACTCTATCGGAAATTGGTAGAAGCGATTGAAATGGTGGTTGCGTGCGGTTTGCATTAATTTTGTACTAATATGACACTTTTTTATAGTATGTGCTGATATAACCCTCATTGTTTACGAATGTGCTCATATAACCCTATAAGTTTTAGAAATGTGATGATTCAACCCTATCACTTTCCATAGTGTGCTGATATAACCCTACCTGTTATGGCGGCGGTCCGACGGCAGTATTTGGGTATTAATGATGCTAAGGGCAATAATGTCATTTCCTATTTTTGAAATTATTTTTAATATCTTTTTTCAGAAGTACAAAAATGTCTTTTCATGAAATTCCGGCTAAAAGTTGCCGGAAAGGGTTATATTTGCACTTTCACTTATTATCTAGGGTTATATTGGCACTTTCAATTATCAGAAGATTATATCTGCACTTATTTGAATTATATATGGATATACATGAACTTTTCTCATATATTTATAATTTATGTATCTTTGTTACAAAAGTAAGAAACTTTGGTAAGTACTTACCGAAGGAAATTTAGAGATTTTTGTAAATAACTTCCTTAAGAAATTTGGTAAATTTTGTAATTTGAAATCGACACATATTGCTACTCGGATACTGCTAGAAACAAAGTCAACTTTTCATTATGGAGACTGAATTTGTATACTCTCTCCGTCCTAGATAAATTGGCATATTTTGACTTATGAAAGTGAAACTGAGTCAAACTCGACCATTATATTATTATACATCATGTTGAATATTGTTGGATTCATCATCACATATATTTTTAAATTACTATTTTTTCAGATTTTTTTACACACATGCATAAAGATATTAATACTCCCTCCAATGCTCTTATAATAGCTCACATTTTATTTTAGGATGATATTTTTATTTTGACTCCTTCCTCTTTTTGCAAATTTTGTATTCTTTTCATCCACTCAATTTACTTTTTACTCTCTCAATACAACTTCCTCCACTCATTCCAACTTTTATAAATCCTCGTGCCATTTTATAAAAGTCCATATTTAGAAGACTAGAGGGAGTAGTTGAAAAATTGATTCATGACTTTCAAAAATCAAAATGTGTCAATTTATCTAAGATAGAGGGACTATTGAAAATTAATTAGAAATTAACATACAAATTATAAATATATTTATGATATATTAGATTATGAAGTTGTAATGAAGGTATATTTATAAGGAGTGTACTCTCCTCAAAAAGATGTTTTTATTGACCATTTCTTTTTTACATAAGTGTGATTTAACCTTGTATCTTTTACTAAAGTGTTGATCTAACCCTGTCTTATTAATAAAAATATTGATCTAACCCAGCCACCATCATGTGGCATCGGTCCGGCATTGATAGGTGTTGACCACCATTAACCGACGACAGAGCCTAAGGGTATAATGGTCATTAAATTTTTAGTTTTAAACATAGGGGTATTTTGGTCTTTTTAGATTAGGTCAATTCTCGAATTTCTTTAGTCAACGCCAGAATAGTGCAATTTGGGTATATCTTCACCATTGCTAAAAAAGTTAGGGTTAATTTTACACTTTCAAATTTTACAAGATTATATTTGCACTTTTGAAACTTAGTAGGGTTATTTATGCATTTTTCTCTTTTTCATAATTGATTTAACCGTTAGTTGGTATAAAATGAGATTTTCTCTGAGATAGTTCCATTTAACCGTTAAATGGTTTAAAACAAGATTTTGTGAAGAGAATATAACGTGCATGTGATGCTTATAATGGCTTGTACGAAAGATAGAAATAGTTTATTTTATTGATTTACTATTGAGAAAAGTGTGTTTTTAACCCAATGTTTTGGGTAAAAGTGCAGAAATAACCTTGTAAAATTTGAAAGTGAAAAAATAATCCTGTAAATCATTGATCAAAATGTCACCGGAAAATTGGTGAAATGACATTTTTACCCCTAACCAAAAAAAATTGAAATATTAAATTAGAAAAGACATTTATACCTCCTTGAATTTTCAAACGAAAAAAAAAAGAACTCTTCATTTTCCTTCTTTACTTTCACTTCCTCTTCCATTTCCCACTAGCGTTTCCTCTGCCCCTCAAAAAATGAAAAGGCAACGAGTTGTTTCTTTAAGTGTGCTAATTGACCTAAATTCGGATGCAATCATGTTGATTTTGGAAATTGGACACATATGTGGA
The DNA here is from genome assembly GCA_037428765.1 of Rubia yunnanensis. NCBI lineage: Eukaryota > Viridiplantae > Streptophyta > Magnoliopsida > Gentianales > Rubiaceae > Rubia > Rubia yunnanensis. The sequence goes on along the minus strand of CM075071.1, from coordinate 23,850,591 downwards.
GAATGCATCTTCAATTATTCAAAAAAAAAATAGCTGATTTGCAGAGGATCAGAGAATGCGTCCTCTCTTTAATTATTTTTTTTTGTCGAATGCATGAAGAGGAATGTAATTTTTTTAATGCATGAAGAGGACACAATCAATTAATTTTCTTTTTTCTAAAATAAAAAACTCGTGTAGAGGACGCTTTTACCTCAATTTAATTTTTTAAAAAATTAGTCTTCTAACCTAGTAGACATGTAATTGTTTTATATTTTAAAAAAAATTCCATAATGATAAATGCATCGGAAGAATTTGAAAGTCTGCTTCGAAATTTGATCGTGGGTATTTCAATTTTTTAAATATTTCAAAATATGGAAAATGAATGAATTATAAAAAAAAATTGGAAAGTTACTACAGTATTTGAATTGTAATTGTAAATTTTCTTTTTTTGTAATTTAAATGAATTAGACATGTAAATAAACAAAATTATCAATTTTTATAAATTTTCCACTTTTTCCACTATTAACTAATTTAATAAACAAAATATTAGATTAGATGTATTTAATGTTTATGAAATTAGAGATAATAATGAAAACCAAATAAACATTAATTGATTCAGAGATACAATTTTTGAAGAAGACGTGTCAAACTGATACGTGGAAACGTAATAAGATTAATGCCCAACGACATGTAATGTACTAATGGCGCCTTCTGCAAATCTTTTCACCTGTTCAAGATGGGGGCAAACGTATGGTGCAGGATGTGCGTCGTGGAACAGACATGTACGTCATCGTGCGGAACTCCTCTGTAAAATCCTCCTCCACATAGTCTCCTGCGTCCTCATTCAAATCATACTGGACATGGAGAACATTACCTGTATCAAATGGAGCAGTAGGCGATATATACACATGACTAGCAGTGGGAGTAACGTAAGCAGTAGAATCAGCTGGAGTAGTGTCGTAGTGTGAGGGTCCACCATGTGATGGTCCGTCGTTAATTGGACTTGCACGTGAAGGTCCGATTTGAGATGAACCAATGTGTGTTGTAGAGCCCCGAGCACACGGTTGCCAACCACCCTGTCGACCAGGAGGAGCTGGACGATGGCTTCTGATTTCATTGTATCTCACACCAGGGAGAGGTTCCTCGGTGTACACATGTGGCTGATAATACTGCAGTCTTGAGAGCTCAAGCACATATTCTAGAGTATGTGTGGCAACACCGTGTACCCCCCTATTAACGTCTGTGAAACGTGGGGGACATTCGTCCAAATTAATATCTAACATAAGGCGCATCTCAAACATTGTCTGCAACTACATAAATGAGATATTAAATATGTTAGATATTAAAAAATGAGGGAATCTGAAGTATTATTTGTTGATACTATTAGAAATTTAGTAAATACCATATACTCCATAGTAGATCTGTCTCTATGAAAATCCTCTGTAATCGTTTTGCGACATCCTGACTGATCAATTAGGGTCACTGTCCTACGAAAATACCACTCAATGTATTCTTGATCGGGTGTATATGGATCCGTTGACCCCAAGTGCATTAATTTGCTGCTCTGCTCAATATTCCCACGCATCAAGATATCTTCTCAGTTCAACACGCCAATCCATGCCTGACCTCCCACGACGATCTCTAGTATGAAGCAGTTTGTGTTCATCCTTAATGACCAACTGCATGGGTATTGTTTGGATAAGGCCAAATTGCCTGAGAACACGGTGAACATGATGATACTCCACGACGTGCCAACAAATGAGGTCAACACACAATAGCCAGTTGTTGCTACCAGCTGTACAGTATTAAGGGAGATGTTGCATGACATCCTCAGTGTATGGCTGCCAAATAAACTGACATAAAAGACAAGTGTTGTGGTTAGGAAAGAAACACCTTTTTCCATTAGTTCAAAAAAAGGAAATCCAAATTACATTTAACCTGACTGTCATGGAGAGATGCCAACTGATCGCGGTACACTTTTAGTATATGCATGGATGATTGTGATAAATCGTACCGGGATCTCCACCTGTGAGGAACAAAAGGAATAATATTAGCTATTCCTAGTAATTAAAAAGGTTTAAAAATTGTTTCCGTACTAATTGAACACGAACCAGGACCCAAGAGCACTCATGGTGACGGTCACTGGAAGTCGTCCGACAGGACGAATGGTTGATATTTGCTCCCATGCCCACAACTGATAGTAAATTAAAAATATATATAATATAATGTAAAATGTCAATATGGACACGTAACCAACTAACAAGTTTAACCAACGATGTTACCTGTAGTAGGACTAGTGGCCAAGATATGGATTTGACTTGTGGAATTATAGCGTCACATAAGCTCCTGTACAAGTGTGCTAGAATCGCACTCCCCCAACTATATTGATATGATGCATCTAAGTCCATAAGTACTGAAAAATAGAGCAGAGAGATCAGGTGCCTGGATGTGTCCGACATAAGCAATCCTCCGACTAGTAGTAGAATGAAAACCTTTGCCCACTACTGACAATCTACCTCAGTAGCATCAAGAGGCAATGGACTGCCCAACAAGTTTCCCAACCAGTTGGTCCCTATGCGACCCCCTATGATATTACTCGTGTCTGGTGTAGGCCCCAGGTAGTCAGCGTATAATCTCTGCCAGTCATTTGTGTGCCTGCTTGTGTCTACACCAATGATTTCTATGTCATTGATCTGTAGACCCCAAAGGATACCCACATCCTGTAAAGTGGCGGTAGCCTCTACCGTCAGCAGGTGAAATGTGTGTGTCTCTGGTCTCCAACACTCGACCAACGCAGTGATGAGTGAATGGTCAATTTAAATAGGTGCAGAATCTAATAGTCCATGGAATCGAGTGATGGAATCCAGTGTCACGCACATAACGTATCACTCGATCGAGGATCCCACCAATCCAACAAGCCCCATCGCAATGCCTCACCTGCAATGCCTCACCCTCTAAATTACTGTTGTACAGAGCACTTGCACGATGCTCCTGGTGAAGGTAAAGCAATTCCTCATCAATGGGTCCTGGATGATACATGGTGTATCCCTGGTGAAAATCATAATCACGTGGAGAAATAATCAGTCCATATTTCCACGAAAATGAATACTATTACATCTAATACATATTCAAACCAAATCGAACAATAGCTTCAATGTACAGGGGGTGGGAAGGTTAGCAAATCTGTATAGTTCTGAACATTTCTCAACAACGACATAAATGTGCCCGAGCTAACATCACCAGAACGGTCAATAGTGTTTGGCATCTTCTCCATATTAATGTAAAGATCAGCAGAGGACAAGCACATTTGATCAACAATGTTGAAGAAGGTTGCGGTGGACTTGTCATCTTCCACATTATGACATTGATAATATATAGACGAACCAATCAGCTCAAGCAACGATAATAGATTTTCAACAAAAATCCCTCACTTAGAATGCAAAGCCTTCTGAAAATTAATTCAACTAACTCGGAGTGGCTTAACCTCCGTTCAAGAGTCACACTTTTCTCAGGTATGAGAGGATCATAATACACACCCACATTCAAATCAAACTTAATCTGACCCCCTTTGTACAAGTACACCGTAAAAAACATCGTACAACTGCATCATACACATATAGAACATATAATTCCATATTCAGAAAGACGGGATTATTCAGCAACATACATTCAACTCCTCAAACCCTAAACCATACTTGTTCCACTATAATCGGGCAACCAAATCATACATTATTATCGATTTTCTCACTAATTGACATACAATATTTCAACTTAAATTGTTATTAAAATGAAAATAAAAAAATTAGTGAACAAATAACACATAATCAATTCACCCATAATCACACATCCTCATTCAACACATTCATATAATTAAACCACACATAATCATTCAAACCACACATAATCATTCAAACCACACATAACCATTCAACACATTCATATGATCAAGATTTTTTCAGGTACCTCGAGCAAATGCAATGGCAGAGAGGCTCTCGGAGTTTCTGGCGACGCGTGACTCCCACACACGGGTACACTGACGGCGTGTGAATACCACGTGTAGAGCTTGCTGTGGCGCGTGTGTCGCACGTTTGGGACCGGCGACAACAAATCGATCAGCCCCGACCGGCGAGTGTATTCACCTACAAACCAAATAACAATTTAAACACAAGGAGTGAAGAAAACTAGCAGATCTAACAAAAAAGAAAAAAAAATACCAAAGAAGAATGGGAGAGATATGTTCCCGACAATGACAATGGTAAAAAAATGAAGGCTGGAAGGGAGACACACCGCGTGAGCACGCAGAAGATGACAAAGGCAGCTTGAGCACGACGGCGAAGGTGGAAGAATCTGGCAGGCAAAGAAAACAAGGTTTTTGCGTTTCTGGGTTTTGTTTTCCAGTTTCTGTGTTTAAAAGGAAACAGACTTTGAGGACGCACTCAGTGCGTCCTCGTTTTCAGTTTTTAAAAAAATAGCAAAATTTGTGGACGGATTTAGCAAATGCGTCATCCTCCGTCCAGAAATCAAAAAATATATAATATAGCGGACACATTTGGCAAATGCATCTCATTTTTTCAAAAAATTGAAAGAAAAAAAAAGAAAAATGATAGAGAACACATTTAGCAAATGCTTTCTCCATATTTACATCCATTTTCGGCCACGGTAGCCACTGTAGCCACTGTAGCCACTGTATAAGAATTTTCTCCTCTCTCCCCTCCCTATTGCACACCATCGTTTTGACGCCAGCAAAGTGGAACATTAGTGTCGCTGCATAACCGTTGCTCCGCCAATGATCATGCTCCGCCGGGACGCTGTTTTAGAGTGACGGAAGATAATAGGGACCCCGATAAAATTGTAAGAACTTATGAAATTTGTCGATTTAAAGTGCGGTTGATGCTCTGTGATTGTAATATTAGGGTTTTTTTTTAAGAATATGTGTTGAAAATATTGGGGGTGAGGCTACTTTGAAAGGGTTTTCATACCTATGAATGACGATGTCAAAAATCATGTTCTTGGGAGAACTTTGGTTTTGCTGAACCCGTATTATGCTGTTAAATCGTTGTTTCTTTGTACTCGATTGAGATTTGGATACTCTTTGGGTTAGGGTTTCAATATTTTTGTTGTTTTTTCTTGGTTTGCTCTGTTAAAAAATGGGTGTGCTCTGTTTAAAAATTTGGATTTTTATCCTGGTTTGCTTTGTTAGTAAGGTTCATTTCGGGTTTGCTTTGTTCGTAAGGCTCTTATTTGCTATTTTAAACCTTTATTTTTGCTGGTAGCTAGGTTCGTATGGTTAGTGAAGTTGTTTGGTTTTGTGTTCGTTGCGGGATGATGTTGATGATAAATATAGCTTGTCTCTTCACTACGGCGCCCAGTCTAAAGTGTCGGTGGGTATTGATCGGGATCGATATTCCTTGGTTGTGCTGAATCCTAATGTTACGGATTTTTTTTGGGTGATACCAAACTGTGAAAGATAATGGAAATGCGAGTTAGTTATTGGCATCTGATTCAGCACAAGATTATTTTGCACGATGAGCAAGATGGTGTTCAAATGTTTGATGCAACGGCGGAAGAGAGAGAAGTGGAAGTCTTCTTTGAAGTTGATGACGTGATTGGTGATGGTGGTGTTCCCGATAAGGCCAAGAGTAGCATGGGCAAAGCCGCGGAGAAGGCGAACAAGACAGGGCCATAAATAGCGAATGAGTTTTATGAACTTGATGCCCTGATTAGTGACAGTGGTGTTCCTGATATGGCCGAGAGCAAGAGGGGCTTGCTGCTTAGTCGCGGAGAAGGCAAACAAGACAGGGCATGATATCAAAATATCATTTATTTACTGTTTTCTTAGTTTAGTATTTTTAGGAGCATAACAATATACTCTTTTTCTATTGAGTTTTTTAGTGAGTTAGTGCATCATTTTATTTTATTCATTTTAAAATAAGGCTCATTAACTCAGTCATGTTCGCGTTGGAAGAGTTAATTTTGGTCATGCATTTATTTTAGGGATTAAAATATTCAGTTCTGGTTTGATTATAATTAGATTTGGTAAGATTATATAAAGAAATATTCATTCAAGATTTAGAAGAGTTAATTTCGGTCATGCATTTATTTTAGGGTTTAAAATATTCAGTTATGGTTTCATTATAATTAGATATGGTAAGATTATATAAGAAAATATTCATTCAAGATTTATCTTGACGAATATAGTCATTTATTTAAGGGAGTCTAGTTAAATATGGGTTTAGCTTATTAAAGTTGTCATAATCCTTTTCAGTTTCTTGGTTGTATTATTAAAGACCATACATGTGTACTATAAATATGGGTAATTTTCAACATTATTTTTACCTAACCATTCTTATTAATCAAATATACAAACCTTTCAAAGGCGATGCCCTCGCCCTCAGGGCCCTATCATCCCAGCAGCACAGTCGATGGAAGGGTAAATCACAGCGTTTCGAGGGTCAAGCACTGGTCCATGATATATGCTGGTGCCCACAAGGAACCTTCCCAAAGGAGAAAATTCTCACACTACGGCTGCCAGGAATCGAACCCCGGTTGTGGGGAATGCAAACAAGCACATAACCACTCAATCGATCGTGTGGCTACAATATACAAACCTTTGAGTTCATACTCTTGATGCTTACGAGCTTTTTTCCATTGTTAGTTATCCCCGAGGGCTAGTTAGATATCAATAAACCTTGTGATCTGATCTCGATGGCTAGTTGGAGAGCAAGTCAAAGTTAGGCGTACCCCGAGGGCTAGACTCCTGAGTTCTTGCGACACTAGCGATTCAGACAAGCTAAATCTTCTAATCGATAATTAGGCCAAAGAAAATTTTTGAAGTAAATTAATTCTTTTTTTTCTGTATCACGATCTTTCTCTTTGTTCAACAATTGACTAGAGTTGTTTTTGGTCCAAAAAAATAAAGGTATGTCAACAAGATTTCTATTTTGAGTCTTTGAATTGAAGGGTTTTGCGAGTTCCCTTATTTTTTCAAAGATCTTAATTCCGCAAACCAGCTTCTTCGCAAGAGGATTTATATCAGCTGGTATCAGAGAAAAACAAAAGATCCTTGGCCCAGGGTTTTCAAGTTTAGTATCTGTATTTTAATTTGTAGAAAAAAAATTCAAAAAAAAAATTCACCAGGCTAGTTTTGCCACCAGACATCTCGCACCGCCGCCACCACTTAGCTCCGTTCATCTTTGACACACCGTCGTTGCTCTCCTTCGTTGCCGTCTCTGATCAATCATCGTATTGCTCACCATCAAGATTTCTTCTCCAGCGAGACCTTCATTGCTCCAGATATGATTTCATCTTCTCCGTCCGTATAACTTTATCTATGATGAATTTCATATCTTCGTCTCCGTTTTATCGTTCATCTTCAGGTTCTTTAGGTGGGAGCTTCAACACCAGCGAAGAGACTGTCCAAAAGAGAAAAGTTTAACACAAGGAAGAAAGTCGGCGCGTATCTATCACGCGTAAACTCACAGCAGGGAACGTGAAGCCTAATTGCAAGACATTCGAGGTGCGTATGTCACACACGCGAGACACGTGGTTCAACTCTACATCTCGTGAGCCACACCAATAATCACGAGTTCTTTTAATTTGTCACGGGATATTTCATTTTCTCACATGCAGCTTATCACGTTAGTTAAAAGTCACATCAGCATTCCAGTCACTGCCTAGTCAGCGTCCAATCACTTTTTATCAACATGACTTTGCAGGGATGGCGTGGGACATTTATCTCCATTTATTTTTTAAGATCGTTCACTTTTTGAGGAGAAAACTTTTCGACCTTGGAGGAAATGATATGATATCAAAATATCATTTATTTACAGTTTTCTTAGTTTAGTATTTTTAGGAGCATAACATTATACTCTTTTTCCCATTGGATTTTTTAGTGAGGTAGTATAATCATTTTTATTTTATTCATTTTAAAATGAGGCTCATTAACTCAGTCATGTTCGCGTTGGAAGAGTTAATTTTGGTCATTGCATTTATTTTAGGGTTTATAATATTCAGTTTTGGTTTGATTATAATTAGATTTGGTAAGATTATATAAGGAAATATTCATTTAAGATTTATCTTGAAGAATATAGTCATTTATTTAAGGTAGTCTAGTTAAATATGGATTTAGCTTCTTAAATTTGCCATAATCCTTTTCAGTTTCATGTTTGTATTCTTGAAAACCGTACCTATGTACTATAAATAGAGGTGGTTTTCAACATTATTTTTACCTAACCATTCTTATCAATCAAATTAAACAAACCTTTGAGTTCATACTCTTGTTGCTTATGAGCCTTTTTCCATTGTTACTTAATCCCGAGGGCTAGTTAAGTATCAATAAACCTTGTGATTTGATCATGAGGGCTAGTTGGAGAGCAAGTCAAAGTTAGGCGTACCCTGAGGGCTAGACTCCTGAGTTCGTGCGGCACTATAAGGGTTTTGCGAGTTCTCTTATTTTGTCAAAAATCTTAATTATGCAAACCAGCTTCTTCGTAAGGGGATTCATATCAGCTAGAAATGGCGAATGAGTTTGTTGAACTTAATGTCCTATTTGGTGACGATGGTGTTCCTGATAAGGTCGAGAGTAGAAGGGGCAAATCCGTGAAGAAGGCAAACAAGACAGGGCAAAAAATGGTGAATGAGTTTGCCGAACTTAATGACATGTTGGGTGATGGTGGTGTTACTAAAAAGGCCAAGAGCGGCAGTGGAAAAGTTGCGGAGAAGGCGAACATGATAGGACCAGAAACGACAAATGAGTTTGCTGAACTTGATGATCTGTTGGGTGATGGTGGTGTTACTAAAAAGGCCGAGTGCAGCAGAGGCAAAGCCGCGAAGAATGCGACAAAATCTGGGCCAGATATTGAGAAGGTAAATTATGACGATACCAGTGATGATGAGTTATATGCATTAGAATCAGAGGATGAGTCAATGTTAGAGGATGAGGATGAATGGGTAGAGTGGTACACTGAAGAGGGATCTGACATTGAAAAGGAGGCAGTCAATGAAACCAATGAACTGAGGAAATGGATGAGGGTGACTCAGATAGTGATGGTGGAGATTTTCATTCTCTCATAAAGTGTCTCAATAGGGATCAGTTTGAGAAGGGTAAAGGCAAGAGGGTACGCTTGAAGGGTAGGATGCAATTTCCTTCACAGTAGGATATGAAGCAAGCTCTTGTTGATTTCTCAGTACATGAGGGGTTTCGCTATACATATCTCTGGAGTGAGAAGAATCGAGTTACTGTGAAATGCCTAGACAATGGATGTCAATGGAGGCTGCACAGCTCAGCATTACATGATGGTTACAAATTTTGCATTAGGAAGCTAGAAGGAGAGCACAGTTGCAGGCAGGAATGAAATGTTAAGGCACCGAGAATTTGGATAGCTCGAATGATAATGAGCTTGTTGAATGGGAACCTAAAGGTGTAAAACAAAGTGTTAAGGGATAAGTTTCTCACTTTTGGGGTTTAACAAAGCAGACACCAATTGATGAGGGCTAAACATAAGATATCTGAGTTGATAGAAAGTAGCCACGAGGAGTCATTCAACGCGCTGCAACAATGCTGTAAGGGAGTGGTTAAAAGCAATCTGGGTAGTTTAGCTATAATTGAGTATGCTTGTTGTGCTACTTTATTAGTGCCACTAGTGAAGAGTTCCTCTGTAGGGTTGGATGAAGCGAAGAAAGGTTTCTTGGATGGATATCGGCCTTTTTTGGTTTTTGATGGATTCCATTTGAAGAGTAAGTGTGGAGGTGTGCTTTTGCGAATGATCCCGACAGAGGATTTTCCATGTAGCTGTAGCCTACGTCGAGAGTGAATAAATGAACAACTAGTTTTTTTTTTCCATATGATGGATGACTTTCTGGGCGGTTTCTCCAAAGAGAGACCCCGGACCTTCATGTTCGACCGGTAAAAGGTGATAACATTAAACCCCATATTACATATGGAATGTGTAGAGTGTCATTGTGGTGTGTTTCATTTGTGTTAGTGTTGTGTTGATTTTAAAATGAATGGTTACTGGTTTAGTACGTAATTGATTGTACATGTATTATTTTAATAGTTTGAACTAACCTTGGGTTTTTTTTTACAATAGTGCGAATTTAACCTTGTGCTTTTCATTAAAGTGCTAATGTAACCCTCAATTAATTTTAGAAGTGCAATTATAACCTTGTGTTTTATATTATAGTACTAATCTAACCCTTAGTGTTTTATAGAAACAAGGACTGATTGTTGTATGATTTGTTAACACCAATGATTTACATTATAACTGATTTGATAAAGTTATGAAAACTTCAGGTGCATTTTTATTTATGGAAAATTAAATTTAGTACTATATTTAAGGTCTGAATGTGTTATTGCAGGGTCTCGGAGAGGCCATTGTAGATCTTGTGCCCCATACTACCCAAAAGAAAATGTAGCTGTCACATATACTCCAACTTCCTTCAAAAGTACTTTGCTGGGGTGTTAAAGATCCTTTTCTGGAAGGTGTCAAAGGCATAGAACAGTCGGGACTTCAAAGAAGCTATGGAGCAAATCAAAGAACTGTCAAGTGATGTGTGTGCGTATTTGAACAAGCTAGGTGACTTCCTATGGGCTAGGTACACTTTTCTCAAAGTTGTTAAAATGCAACAACGTCACCAACAATCCGACGGAGCGTCAACAATGGGTTGGGTGATTTAAGGGATAAGCCAATTATGTTCCTCATGGAAGGACTGGGGATATGCATGATGAATATAATGGATGAAAGGTTCAAGTTAGTTGCTATCTGGGATAGTGTAATGTGCCCGATGACTGAGAACCTTCTAAAGAAAGTTTCAAGACAAAGTCGAAGACATGAGTTCCGCCCATGCGCATGTACAATATTTGAGGTGGTTCACGGAGACACCAGCTACACTGTAAGGCTAGATGCATGGTCTTGTGACTGTGGAAAATGAGATCACACCGGCGTACCGTGCAGGCACGCTCCTTTAGTGTTGGTGCACAAGAGACTTTCTCTACATGAGTGTTGTGACTCAATGCTCTTGAAGGCAAAATTTGAGAGGACATACCGCTACCCAATCATACCAGTCCCACATAGAGCCTTTTGGGAGGCCGGTACACAAGCCTGCGATCCTCAAAAATTACACTGCCGAGTTTGAAGGTCTAAGATGAAAAGGTCTAAGGAAGATTGAGTGGCTGACCCTACCAGGTCTAAGACTCACAAATGTGAGACTTGCGGTGGATTTGGGCACATTAAAAAAACTTTTCAAGGTGGCCCAACCGCAGAGGAGAAGAAGCAAGTTGAGCATGCAAGGGCAGCAACTACCCGGGATTATACCAATTGGTTTACAATTTACAATTTCCAACTTCACATAATTCTAAACAATTTCCAATTTGTTTATATGACAGGCCACAGAGGGTACTCCCAATCCTAATTCTCAAGTTAGTTCTTGTGCTAGCCGTCCAGTGAAGATGGGAAGGCCTTGAGGTAGTGCGAATACTAATAAGGCAACAAAGAAAGCAAGGAACAATGCGACTACCAGTGCTACCCAATTGCAAAAGAGAGGAAGACCAACAAAGGTATTAATAAAGATTATAAATTTAGATATTGTAATACGAGGGGTTTCATGACTGGATTTTTTTTGGATGTGCAGAACAATGCTAAAGAGGCTAGCACTATTTTTGAGCAGCCCGAGATAATAGTTTCAGATGTTGGGAATGAGGTAACCAATAATCGGACTATTTTAGTGTCTAAAAATCCAAATAGTATTTCAAGGCAATTATGATTTTTAAATTGGAGCACAGTAAACTGTTAAATAACTATAACTTGTATACCATTTCATAGAACATTAGGATCAACTCTATTAGCACTTATTATTAAAGAACCACAGTCATCAACGAGGAATAAAACCACCTGGACGAAGAAAAAAGTGAGACGTCAATTGGAGGAACTTCGAAGTTCCCCTTAGCCTAGGGTACAGGTAAACCTGGAAACCATCCTGAACAATTTATTGCATGTGATCACAATTTGATGAAATTTTATTAATTTCACTATAAACTAATGGATCACAATTTGATGAAACTTTCTATGACCTACTCCAACCTGAGGATCCCAACTTTGATAACTTGATGTTGGAAACCTTATCACAGGTTGAGAACCAATCCATGAGCCAGAGTGCGAGTAAGTCATTAAATAATTCTTTTACTGCTGGTGAGGTTGATGAGGTTGAGAACCAGATTGTGTTTATTGAGGGTTGTGATGATGGGCTATTGAGGGTGTAGCTAGTGAGGGTTGTGATGATGATTTTATTGATGTGGCTGGTTCAGATGACAATGAGGGTGTGAATGAGGATTTGGCTGGTGAGGTTGTAGATGAAGGTGTCGGTCACCTCTTCGTTCATATCCCTGTTTTGGAGGAGAGGGAAGGTGACAAACCTTTTGTGGAGGTGAAACCTCATGTTCCAATTGCAGGCAAGGTCCCACTGGGACTTGAGGCGGAGATTCCCTACATGGATAAATTGGTTGATGCCAGTGTTTGGCAAGGTGGCATGGTCGAGGATTACACTCGGGATGAAGGTCCTTATGATGGCACAAACATGACCGCCAGTGAGCTTATGCCAGATTTGGATGGGAAAGGTTAGCATATAAATCATACCCCTAGCAATCATACTGCGCCACTACACCCGTGAGGTACAAATTGTGTTCAATCATCACTATTCCGTATTCAATATATTAACATTTGTCTTTCCCTTCACCTCAGGGAGAGAAGTCACTACAACCCGTGCCACTGATGCCCAAAGGACGTGGGGAAGAAGTCTATGCCACTTCCATATACAGATGTTTGATTATGTTTGCACTATTTTGTGATGTATTGATATGAGGGACAACTATATGCTACATGAAACCTATTTTGTAAAGTTACTTTTCATTAGTTAGAACTGTTGCCCTATTCTTGTACTGCACAAATATGTCACCTTCTAACTTCTGTAATTCCAGTAACTTCTATCAGGATCTATTTTGGCACAGTTACTTTGAACACAATTCCAGTAAATTGATAGGGAATCATCAACACTTGCTTGAATGTCGTTGGTTTAAATCATTACGGACATTGGAAACATGGGGTTAAATCTGTACTTAATTAAAATACAGAGGGTTAGATATGCCCTTCATACTACATTGCAGGGTTACAACTGCACTTCCTCAATTATTACAGGGTTAAAATATGCACATTTATTAAACACATAGGCAAAGTTTTGGGAAATACCCTATTTCCATATGCATATGAAACGAGGGAGTTGAATTAGAATTATAGAAAAGTAAAAGGTTTTAATTGCAATGTTAAAAATTTATTTTGTAATGTGCAGTAATTATAAATTTATAACCCGATTAAAGCAGCCCAAAAATATTAGAGTCCGTCTCTTGAAAGACGGTCTTTCCATAAGTTATGGAAAGACCAAGGTTTAAAGTGTAAATTAGAAGAAATTAAGATAAAATTTTTGGGTTGCATGAACCGGATTATAAATTTTATTACTACTACATGTTTCATACTAAACTTAATATTGCAACTAAGACCTTTAACTTTTATTATTCTAATCAAACCCCGTCTTTCCATAAACCTATGGAAATACCGTCTTTCCATAAACCTATGGAAAGACCGTCTTTCCCAAGAATTTGCCAAAATATTATATTGATTTCTTCAAATTTACAATTTAAACTTTAATTTGTCCATAACGTATGGAAAGAGCGTGTTTCAAGAGACGGACTCGTGGAAAAAAAAGTCATACTGGAAAAATGTAAAAAGAGCGAGGAAGGGCTTCCATGGAAAAATGTAAAAAGAGATCAAACGGCGGATTAAACCCTAAAAAAAAACAACAAAGAAGCGGCGGGTGTATGCTACATTACACATCACGCACTTTGATATAAAATACGGAATCTTTTGGTCCATTCACTCAGTCTCTCCCCTTTGCCTCCGTCTCCTTTATCTTAAACCCTAGTACTAGGGTTTTTCGGCACTCCCTTCTTTTCTCTCTCGCCTCTTTTCACGTTTTCTCTGCGAAATGGGTAAATCATCCAAGAAATCCGCCACGAAGGTGAGCTTTAATTGTTTGTTAGCACACTTGATTGATTCTCGGTTCATTTTATTTGTGTTCTGATGTTGTCGTGGCTCGAATACTATGTAGGTTGAAGCTGCTGCTCCGGTTGCTGCAGTACCAACCAAACCTTTGAAGAAAGGTACGATAACATGTTTTTAGATACTTTATTGTTAGCTTTTTGCTGGACTGTTTGAGGAAGAAGGATATAAGTGCTCTGTTTTTTTGCCAGACACGATTTTTATGTATGAAGTGTAGAAATGTTTGCTTTTTGATTAATATTTGGATTTTTTTTAGTTTTTATTAAGTGAGATTCTGTTTTCAACAAATATTGGCTAGATGTTGTACTTTTTAGAATTGGGATTTTATATGTTTATCATGATGCGTAGGCAAGAGGGAAGCAGAGGAAGCAATTGAGAAGGCGGTGGGCGTGAAGAAGCAGAAGAAAGAGGAGGTCCCTAAGAAGAAGGTCCCAGAGGTCAAGAAGATTGAGGAATCCAGTTCTGATGACAGCTCATCAGAGGAAGACGTTAAGGTCAAGCACTGTCTTAAACTTTCTCACAGTTAAATACTTGTAAATGGCTATTCTGCTAGTTTTACAAATTAAATGGCAACATTTGCGTTTCCTGATTTCTGAATCATAATTTATTTTCAGGCACCTGCTGCCAAAGCTGCACCGCCTGCAAAGAATGGCAGTGTGAAGAAGGGGAAACAGTCTAGTAGTTCAGATTCTTCGGATGAGAGCGGAGAGGAGGTGATTATTCTAATTCTATCTTGTTAATTTGCCCCAATTGAGATGCCAATTCAGAATGATGATGTGTTGACATCTCTATTATTTGTGTAGGCTCCAAAGAGCAAAACTGCTGCCAAAAATGGGTCTGTAGCTGCAGCTATTAAGAAGAAAGCTGAGTCAAGCTCATCAGATGAGGAAAGCAGTGATTCAGATTCAGATGATGCTGGTACAGCCAAGAAATTGCCTGCTGCAGCCAAGAAAGCTGACTCTTCTGACGAAGAAGATAGCAGCAGCTCAGATGATGATGTTGCACCTCCTGCTGCTAAAGGTGGTAAACCGGTCACCAAGAAGAAAGAATCCAGTGATGATTCTGATTCAGACTCTGAAGAATCTAGTGAATCTGATGCTGTGAGTTTTAATTTTCTGAAGTGACTTGCATTGCGAGCTCAGAGTTTCATGTTAAATTTCTGCTCCTCTTTCATGTTAAATTTCCTTTCAGATATTGTAATCTGTTATATTTATTACTATCAGGCTCCCCCAGCTAAAACTCTTCCTAAGAAGCCTTCTGCAACTGTGAACAAGAAGGTAAGGCTCTCCCAACCCCTTTTTATTATTTTTTCTCTTACTATATATGTGTATTGGCATTTTTTATTGGACTGTTCTGCATAGCAAAGCCATGAACCATCCTTTCAGTTTTTATTTTATCCAATGTATCCTAGTCCGTGTACTTATGTTTTTAAATTGCAATTTCAGGTTGAAGATAGTTCTGAAGAAGATAGTTCAGAGGAGGATAGTTCTGAAGAGGATGGTGAAGATGAGGAGCCTCAGAAGAAAAAGACTAAAGTTGTTGAGCCTGCTGCTGTGAAGGCTAAATCTGGTAAGGATGAGAGCAGTGAAGAGGAAAGTTCAGAAGAAAGTTCTGATGATGAAGCTGCAAAGGCACCAGTTGCAAAAAAGGTAAGATTTGTATGATTATGATTGGTGTGGGCAATTTATCTTGGCATTTGAATTTAGAGTAATGTTTATTTTATTTACTGGAACAGGCTGCTGTCACTAAGAAAAGTGAATCTTCCTCAGAAGAAGAAGATTCTTCTGATGAGGAGGAGCCTAGTAAGACCCCTCAGAAGAAGGTATGCATGTTCAAGATAGTTTTTGGTTGGCTACTGTTATATGTCTTCATTGTTAGTGATCGTAACTTGGGTTTTAGTGTCTCCTTAATGTTGAGTAGCCCTTGAAGGCTGATCATTTCCTTTTTTCTCGTTGGTTGCTATAGGGTACAGATGTAGAAATGGTGGATGCAGTTCCATCTGCAAAGAAGGAAGTAGGTGTTTAAATGTATTGTGAATTATGATGGTTACTTTCGTATGACAGTCAATTAACCACTATTTCCTTACAGCCCAAGACTCCTGCAACCCAGCCTCAGGCATCAGGGTCCAAAACCTTGTTTGTTGGAAATCTTCCTTTCTCTGTTGAGAGACCTGATGTGTATGTAATTGTCCCTTTGATTATTCTCATCAATAGTGTTGAGTATATATTAGTTTGAAGCTATCTAATTTCTTTAGATTACAGGGAGGCCTTTTTCCAAGAGTGTGGAGAAGTTGTGGACGTTCGTTTTGCAACCCATCCAGATGGTGCATTCAAAGGTTATGGCCATGTTGAGTTTGCTACTGCTGAAGCAGCCCAGAAGGTAAAATAATTTTTGAGTGTTTAGCAATAATGCAGAAAACAGGGCCTTAGTAATATTTTAGTTCATTCTGTTACACTGGTAGAAGTGTTCTATACTAGACTTCAACTTGGGCAATTTGGAGTGAAGTATGATGTATTATTTATTGGGATGCAATCTGATGAGTCTTGTGTATTTAAGATTTTTGACCATACTGTGGTTACTGATAACTTGGCCTTGCCATCACACTTTACAGGCCCTTCAAGAGTTGAATGGTGCAGAATTACTGGGAAGGGGGTTGAGACTTGACCTTGCCAATGAAAGGGGAGCTTTTACACCACAGAGCGGGTTTGTGCAACTTGCTAATTTCTTCTAATTTTTAAATTGATATTCTAATTCATTGAATATTGAAGTAACATTTCTCTATTCTTGATGACTATAGCAAGGAGTCATTTCAGAAAGGATTTGGCTCTGAAACAAAATTTACTGCATTTATCCGTGGATTCGATACTAGTGCCGAGGAAAATGATGTATGATGCACATCTCATTACCCACATTAACTCTACTGTATGTACTTAATCTGCCGGTGCCAAAATTATAAGCTTATTTCTGTGCAGATCAAGGGTGCATTGAGAGAGACTTTTGAAACATGTGGAGAGATTACAAGAATATCTGTTCCTAATGGAGATAACGGTTTGAAAGGGTAAGTAATTTACTTCATGTTCTTTGTTGAAGCCATGTGTTGAATGTGTAAGGGTAAGTTATTTACTTCATGTACTTTGTTGAAGTCACGTGTTTGATAAGGGTAAGTAATTTACTTCATTGTTCTTTGTTGAAGTCATGTGTTGGATGAGTAAGTTAATGATTGATTTTCTTAGGATGTGTTATTATGGTCCAATCCTGTGTATGATTTAAAATCTGTCAATGGTTTGCAGAGCAATTTTACCTCTATTGACATTTCATATTGAGTGTTGGAACATATTAAATTTAATGAAAAGTTAGTTGACTCCTGTAATTAAAATTACATTTCCTGATATTGTCTGGACAGGCATATGACCTTTTAGCTACATTCTGATTCTGATTCTGATTCTGATTGAGATAGTTCAGTGCCAGTAGTTGTGTCATTTAAATCTGCTTATATTTTTTGGCCAACAGGTTTGCTTATATTGATTTTACAAGCAAAGATTCCCTTAACAAGGCTTTTGAACTTAATGAGACTGCCATTGGAGACTATACTGTGACAGTACAAGAGGCAAGGCCTAGGGATAACAGTGGTGGTGGTGGTGGCTTTAGTGGTGGCCGTGGAGGTGGCGGCGGCCGTTTTGGAAACAGTGGAGGTGGCCGTGGAGGCCGATTTGGCAGTGGTGATCGCGGCCGTGGTGGCCGATTTGGCAGTGGCGGTGATCGTGGCCGTGGGGGCCGTTTTGGTGGCGGTAGAGGAGGTCGTGGGGGTTTCAACAAGCCCAGCCTGGCTGCACCTGGTACTGGTATGTATTATTTAAGCCAGATTTAAACTGATAATCTCCTTTAGTTTTCTACTACATTATCCCCCCACCCCCCCCACATAAAATGCGCATTCTTACCAGTTCGAATTTATCTCCTTCCTGCAGGTAAGAAAACTACTTTTGATGATTAGTTGGACGTGGATCACCCTTGTCGTTTCCCGTCGCTTTTTGACATTACCATATTTTTTAAATTTCAGCTGGGTTGTTTGAATGGTCGAAGTTTGAGTTTTAGGTTTACTATTATCGTTAAAGAAGAAAAAAGATGTCCTATTGTAATGCTACGGTACTATCCTAATCGTTTTCTACATGTAATTGTTTTATTTACTTCAGCTTTGGTAATAGATTTATTTTTATTTACCAACATATATGTTTTGCCTACTCAGCTACTCTTAATCTGTTAAGATCAATCCCGTTTTTACGCTGATTTTTTCACTTCAAAAGATCCCATTTTCCTTGGAAGATACAAAAGTGGCAAATCATGAGGAATAATGGTCTAAAAGACTAATTGTGGTGAAAGGTTCTGGCTGACGTTGAATTATTTTGAAGGCTGGCATTTTGAGCCAAGCACTACAGCACAAAAAAAATATGCCAAACACAACACAAAGGTCATATTAGGATGCTAAAAAGTATCCCAATAGGTCTCTATTGAGTTGTTGCCATTCATGATGCTTTTAAAATATCTCCTTATCATGAATCCCTGTAAATCTTGGATCGTTATATTTTTATCGACTCTATAGGCAATATATAGATATATGGTTGTTTTTTTTGTGTCAAATTATTATTAGGTTTCTTTTTAATATCCTAATTACATATGGATTGAGAAGTTTAATTTATAAGCGTTCCAACATACATCTATTAGGAGATTTATAGACATACATCTATTAGGACACTTATAAATGTCCTTGTAGTTTTAATATTGGGTTACTTTGTAATGTCCTAATTATATGTATATTGAGAGACTTTTAAAATGTGACACAATATTAGGATGTTAAATTCTATAAGCATCCTAATATGTATTTGTTATGTTAGGACGCTTTTATATATGTGTCCTAATAAACCTTTTTTGTTGTCAAAATACCATAAATTTACCAATTGAGCCACGTACCATTTGTACCAAATATGCTGGTAGGTATGGTAATGGCATTGAGAAAAGAGAAAATCTCCTATGAGACTGTCTCACCACAAACTATGGTGAGACGAGGGACCAAGATGTAATTTACCGGAAAATATATAAAATTCGCGGGTTAAAATAATGGGGGTAAAGCAGGTTATAATCCCGACCCGAATCCCAACAATACCCACGTGTTTCTCTTTCTCTGTTCTAAGCCCCCCTTTCCTTTCACCTTCCAAAACAGCCGATGGTGATGAATCTGGAGTGAGCGAAACCCACCGTCTGAACCCATTGGATTTCATACAGAGTCACCGAAGTTCTACCCTCAACATCCACCGGAATTCGATACCACAACTGCTCACTTGCATCATCTACACCGCTGCAAAACCCTAATTTCATTTCTCATCTGAACCTTTAACTACTCGAATGAAGCTCGATGATGGCGACGGTACACATTCATTAGATATGTTTCCTTTTTGTTGTTTTTCCTCTATTAAATAAAAAAATTTCCCCCCAAAATTGCAATGGAGTAGATGAATAATGATGGGTGATTTGGTTGTGATTAGCAAATATGAAACTCCCAGATTGTGAAGCCGTTGCACCAGGGGAAAGGCGGCAACATTGATTCCGGTGACTTGGATTCAAGAAAGAAGTGTAGTGCAACAGGAGCATGAACTAACCCCTTAAGGGGTTAATTAAATAATAATGAACTATATTAATATTAGTGAGCTAATGCCTACAAGTAATTAACTAATTTATATGCTAACAGTAAATTATATCGCTATTTTGTAAAAAAAAAGGTTTAAATAAAGTCATTAAAATAATTAACAAATACTATAAACAAATGAACTAGTAATATATATGGATACATGCATGCCAAATAAATTAATTTAATGATTAGCAAATATTTTTAATGTATCAAGTATTTATATATCAACTAGTAATTTCCATCATTATAATCTTGCAGAAAATTAAAGTCTAAACAAAGTCATTTTAAACAGTTAACGGACACTCTAAACATATGAACTAATTAATATATTTACTAGCTGTAAGTTCTATTATTAGCTTGAGAAAAAAAATGAAAGTTTAAACCAAGTGTTTAAAACCATTAACTAACATTCTAAATATATGAACTAATTTATACATTTTTAGACCATAAGTTCTATCATTGTCATATAAAAAATAAAAGTCTAAACTTAGTCACTTTTTTTTATAAAGTTAATCGGGTTCATAGGGTTCCCGACCCTTTTCTATTAACGATCAATGGTTGTCCGTAGGCTTACACCAAGCAATGCCCGTAGGCTTACATCAGAAGACGATGTGGGATAAACCCATTACATTGAGGCACTATATAATTAACAATTCTAATCAACAGTCTCAGTGACACAAAGAGAGATACACATAAGCCCTAATGAATATTACAATATTGAACGAAAAGCTTATGTGGCAGTGAGAAGAATAAGTGGTTGACACTGTGTTGCCATATTGTAGCCACAATAATATCGACCCGAGACTATCATCAGAACAGTACAATGAGTATCAAATAATACGCACACTAAGTGTTTTGTCCACACTTCCGATCAATCATCTCAGACAATCAAAACGAGGTAATTTAAAGGTCCCCAACTAAACATCTGATCTGTCTCCATTTAACCCGTAAAAACCTTATCCTTTAACTAGGAAACTGCAACCAGTCATTTGAATTGCCAAAATATTTTCTGTCAGTGTATAAAATCACTTATAATACGTAGAATTCACTCTAACTTGGCTCCAAAAGGAGCTAAAAACCAAATAAATAGACTTAACAATATAATTCGTCTAGGCCTCCTAATGAACCTAAGCCTACAAATCTGATTTAAATCCTCAGAAAACAGTAATGCCAAAAGTCCGTTATTTGAACAACTTTGACTTGGATTTCTCCTTGCTGGGTCATCGGATATCAGATCTGAAATCAATCCCATTTTACCAACTCAGGCTATCGGAAAAACAGGCATTGACAGAGACAATCCTTATTTAATACAAAAATTCAAAAAATCCATATAATATCTGGCCCATTTTTTTAAAAAAATAAATAAAGGAAGCTAAAATCACAGAGAAAAGAAAAGGACCAAAAACATAAAATAATTAAAAGCCTCCCACCTGAAAAAAAATAATTAAAAGTAGAAAAAGAAAAGAAAAATGGAGAAGTACCCCCATAACTTTATATCTCCGGAGATCTACATGGCTCTATTTGACCCGAGTTTAGTCATTTTTGTTGAGTTGACTCACTGTTGACTTGTCACTGGGTTGAGTTAACTCAGTCCTGATTGGAGACTGAGTTGGCCATCACTGGATCTGAGTTGGCCGAATCAGATCCGAGTAACTCGAAAACCCTAAGGACTGGAATTATCCGACTCACTTTACCTCAGGTTGAGAGAACAACAAGGATACGGTAGCTTCAGATCTGGAATGGAAAAAGGAGAAAACAGTGGTAGCAACGCTGGAGCAGAAGAAATCCGTCGGAGCAACACCATCGTGTGAACGTCCGTCGGAGAAACACCGGAGCAAACGTCGTAGCAACGCTGGGACAATGCCACTCGAGCATCATGCCAGAGCAACGCCGCTAGAGGATCGCCAGAGCAACTCCGAGCAGAGTGAAATTGGACCCCCACAGACCGCCGTTCGTCAGATCTGGAGTCGGGATTTTTCGAGAATGGCTGGAAACGAGGGGTAAGGGTGTTGGGAGGTGGGATTGGGAGAGGGGAGCCACCAGAGGAGAGTTTCCGACGATGGTGGCTCCCTCACGAGTCTGACCTAAACTAGGGTTTTGTTTCTGTAGAGAGAATGGAGAGGTTTTGTGTTTTAAAGAGAGAATGAGCATTAACAAACATTCCAAACACACGAGCTATTTATAAATTTTAGTCACTAATGGTTTTAGTGACTAAACCTAGTCACTAAAACCATTAACAAACATTCCAAACACACGAGCTAATTTATAATTTTTTTAACCATAAGTTCCATCATTGTCATATAAAAAACAAATGTCTAAACTAAGTTCTTAACACCATTAACAAATATTCCAAACATACCAACTGCCTTATAATTTTCAAACCATAAGTTCTATCATTGTCATATAAAAAAGGGTAATATGCAAATATAACCCTATATGTTGGAGAAGGTGCAAATATAACCCTGAGTTATTTTTTAGTGCAAATATAACCCTAACTATTATACATATGTGTAAATATAACCCTAACTATTATACATATGTGCAAATATAACCCTAAAGCCATTATTCCGGCATTGACTGACCATGGTTATATTTGCACTTTCAATTATCGCAGGGTTATATCTGCACTTTCATTATCACAGGGTTATATCTGCACTTTCATCAATCATATAGGGTTATATATGCACTTTTCTCTATAAAAAACGAATGTCTAAACTAAGTCCTTAACACTATTAACAAATATTCCAAACATACGAGCTGATTTATACATTTTCTAACTATGATATCTATTATTTTCATATAAAAAAATGAAAGTCTAAACTTAGTCCGCAAAATCATTAACTAACATTCCAAACATTTGTGCTAAATTATACATATTCTAACTATAAGTTTTATCATTGTCATATGAAAAATGACAAATGACTTGGCAGACCCTCTAACTATTGCGATTTGACCCTTTTGGCCTCCCTTTTTTTTCCCATCACTTTCATCCCTCGACTAGCAAAACTGTTGATTCGTGACCCTTCCGTCCGGTAAAAAATGTTAATTTTAAGGGCAAAATAGTAATTTCTCATTTTCTTTTCTTTTTCTCATTTCTCATTTTTCATTTTCAATTTTCTTTTCTCCTTTTTTTAAAAAAATTATATTTCCCTTTTCCATTTTCCTTATCTGTTTTTTCATTTTCTTTCCATTTGTCCTTTTCTAAAATTTCCCCTTCCCCGCCACCGTCCTCCTTCTCCCCACCGCCGTTAGTTTCTCCATAACCAAAATCAGATTCCAACTGTATGAAACCCAATATTTCAAAACTAAGAACTAACAACTTAAAATCCAAAACCAAACACTCTGATCCATCTCAAACTAAGTCAAAAAAACCCAAACCCGGATTCAAGTCAATAGAGAAAGAAAAAAGGAGGACCTCTGAGCGGCTTGCTTCTGCCTCAGGAGCCTTAACGTCAACTACAACAGACATATTCAGATAGCTCAGCAGCTTCTTGACAAATGTCAAGTCAAGCTCAATTACCCTTTCAACCTCAATGTTAAAGAAATTAACCTATAGAAATTAACCCAAACCCAAACACTCTGCACCACTACTGTACACAATTCACGCACTAAGCAAAACCCTAGACCGATATAGAATCAGAAATTCCCAATCATTCAAGGAAAATGATCTTACTTTGAAACCTAATTAAAAAATTGGGATGAATTTCAGTGAATAATTGATGAAGAGGCGGTGAGAGCAGGACGACAGAGCAGGCGGTGAGAATAGGACGGTGGGAGAGTGGTGAGAGCAGGGAGAGCAGGGATCGGTGCTGGAGAAGAATAAGGCGGCAGCGAAAATGGAGCATGCGGCTCTGCTCGCAAGAAGGAGAAAGGGAGAATAGGAGAAAAGAAGAAAAGAAAAGAAAAGGAGGAAAGGAGAAAGAAAAAAAGGAAAGAAAAGGGAAAATAAAAAGGGAAATGAAAAATTACTCTTTTACCCTTAAAAATTGACATTTGACTATTACTTGACGCTTTGATCGGACGAATGGGTAACGATTCAGCACATTTGTTAGTTTAGGGACAAACGTGATCGAAATAAAATGGGGGGCCAAAAGGGTCAAATTGCAATAGTTGGAGGCCTACCAAGTCATTTGCCCTATTAAAAATGTAAGTATAAACTAAGTTCCTAAAAACATTAATAAACATTCCAAACATACGCGCTAATTTATACATTTTCTAACTATAGAATCAATCATTTTCATATAAAAAATGAAAGTGTAAATTCTATGTCGTTAAACCATTAACAAATATTCTAAACATATGAGCTTTATTCATTTTCAGACTATAAGTTCCATCATTGTCATATAAAAAATGAAAGTCTAAACTAAGTTCCTAAAGCCATTAATAAACATTCCAAACATACGAGCTAATTTATACATCTTCTAACTATAAAATCTATCATTTTCATATAAAAAATAAAGGCAAAGTCTTGGGAAATATCGTCTTTCCATAACCTTATGAAAAGACGGGCTTTAATTAGAATGATAGAAGGTAAAATGTCTTAGTTGCAATATTAAATATTTATTATGCAACGTGTAGTAGTTATATAGTTTATAATCCGACTCATGCAACCCAAATATTTTATCTTCATTTCTTATAATTTACACTTTAAACTTTGGTTTTTTCCATTGCTTATGGAAAGACCGTCTTTCAAGAGATTGACTCAAAAATGAAAGAGTAAATTCTAAGTCGTTAAAACCATTAACAAATGTTCCAAACATATGAGCTTTATTTATTTTCACACTACAAGTTCTATCATTGTGATATAAAAAATTAAAGTTTAAACTAATTCCTTAAAGCCATTAACACTCTAAACATACAAGCTAATTTACACATTTTCTAACTGTAAATCCTACTATTTATTAAAAAATGAAAGTCTAAATTAAGTCCTTATAACCATTTACTAACATTCCAAACATTCTAACTAATTTATACACTTTTTAACTATAAGTTCTACCATTGTCATATAAAACTTAAAAAAAGAGTATAAACTAAGTCCTTAAATCCATTAACTAACATTCCAAACGGAGACACACTTTCTAATTATAAGTTCTACCATTATCATATAAAAAACGAAAGTCTAAACTAAATGATTAAAATCATTAACATACATTCTAAACATAGGAACTAATTTATACATTTCTTCATTGTAAGTTCTATCATTATATTGAAAAATATAAAAGTCTAAATTAAACCATTAAAATAGTTTACAAACATTCCAACAAACATACAAACTAATTCATACATTTTGGATAATACGATAAAGGACTAATATTTTTGTATCATGTGAAACTAGTTCAGAGATTGTTGCCTGATTCAAACAAATGAACTGATTATACATTTCTAATTATAAGTTTTATATCGGTCCTAGTTTGATTATACTGTATAATGTACATGGTTCTCCTCTTGGATATAATTGATGTATGAAATGATGCTCCAAATTTTCCCCTTAATCATAATTCTATAAGATGATGTATCACTATGTTGAAATGATGTTTGCTGAAAACCGTTTTGAGTTTCTTTGTTTTTCCCATGAATTTTGAGAGAGTTTACTTCTCACCTCTTTGAACTTTATAAGCTAACTGATTTTACTACTGTACTTTTTCCTGTAGTAGTGATAGACTTGTACCATCTTTTCTGTAGTAGTGTAGTAGTAAAAATAAGCTAACATATTTTTACATCTTTTGGTCCCCTAACTTATATTCTCTTATGATTTTTACTATTGTTTCTTTGTGACTATTGATGAATTATATTATATAGATAATTTCAAATTGTTACTGCAAATTGGCTTCTGTTTTGTTTGGCATTTATGCAAAGAATAGGTATATTGTCATTCTAGATGGGAGTAGAATCACGCCTATATGGTTCTAGTACTTTTAAGTTCATTCCCAGGTTTACTTGAGGTACTTTATGTAGTGGATAGTATGTAGTAGAGTAAAATGTTAAAACCATGAGATGTAATGGTGATAGGCTCTATCTTCCTGGCAATCCTTTAATTTTCTGACAATTTGATGCATGAGAAATAATTGTACTTTACTACCCTTCTAGAAATCCATCTTAGATTGTTTTGATTATTTTGGCACTGTAGGAAGAGTTGTTGATGGAAGGGAGATAATGGTTCAGTTTGCCAAGTATGGTCCAAATGCAGAACGAATGTGAGTGTTGCATTTTTTACATTGTGGACTTAGTATTCTGGTTGTTGGCAGGAGTTTTGGTTGTGGTGAACTCTTTCTCAGGTGCGCTATGTTTTGGTGGTGTTCTTATGTGATTATGTCTTTGTTGTCTGAAATAAGATGGAAAATGGAGAATTAGGATTTTACCTGTGTCTGTTTTTTAGTTTCATTACTTGCGAAGTGCATCTAATTGGAGCTTCTTCTTTGTTGTTTACGCGTGTAATCTGATGAATAATGTGAGTACTTGATCGAGCCTGCGAAGCCTTAAATGGTGAAGTAAACTGTTGATAGTGATACTGGCTAAACTAAAGATAGAAGGTTAATATTCTGAATTCTTTTAGTCATTTTGTATGTAGAGTCTTTTTGTCATTTTCTCATTCATGTAGAGTCTTAATCGCTGACTGTTGGTTTGCTGCTGTGCCGGGGTGAGGGTGCCGTGTCAGTGGGGGTGAGATTGATTCCTCTCCAAGGTCTCCGCCGCAATGTTTAGTCCCATAGATTATTAATTTTGTATCATAATATTTTTGGTTTTATTTCTATATTATCAATTTTGTGAAGTTACTTTTATTATTAAATTAATGTCCTACTAAATTGTTAATTTTGGGTCTTTTTCCCTTCCTCTGAAAGCGGCAGTGTGGAAGGGGTTTTTTTTAGTCGTTCTAAATATTTTAGCACCGGTTTAAAAACTGGTGCTAATGAAAAAACCAGTGCTAACAAAAAAACCGGTGCTATCGCGGTACATATTAGCACCGGTTTAAAAACTGGTTAAAAGTAGGGATTTAGCACCATTTTTTTTCCAACGGGTGAAACCGTTTCATCAGTTACTTAGGCACTATTTTTTTAACGAAAAACTAGTGCTAGAACAAAAAAACAACCGATGTTAAAGGGGGGTTCCTGTGATAGTGACGATCTCCTGACCTTGGCTTATGTTATGGTCACATGCTACATGATTCTCGCTTTATCTTTTCTGTTCACTTGAGAAATGGCTTCGTGAACTTTGTCAAGCTGTTCGAGCATGGACTAGGCCTACTGTTTGGGCCTCATATACACCAGTAACGATCGTAGATAAGAACATAAATATAGGGTATTACTATATCACGCCCTGTATTTTACTAGTTACGCCCTAATACGTATACATACATGTATTTATATTATTAATTAATTAATTTTATTGAATGTAATTTATATATAAAAGGGTGTTGGTTAATAACTTTCACATTTGGTAAAATTTGTGAATTAGGCAAAGGAAGAACTTACTATTTGCCTCTCCTCCATTTTTACCTCCTCAACTAGCGACCACCACCTGCCGCCGGAGATTTCCGCCGACCGCTGCCAACCACCATCGCCGGCCACCTGAATCTCGCCTGAAATGTAAGATTTTCAATTTTTTTCCAAATCTGCACTTCGTATAATTTTCTGAATCTGGCCGGATGTAATCTTGGAATGGGTTTGATTTTTCTGCCCATCTGTTAGAATTTGTTAGAATTGTTAGAATTGTGGATTGTTAGAATTTGTTAGAATGGTTACAATTGGTATCGTCGGAATGGAGCGGAGGGAGATGGTGGTGCGTCGGAATGGTGGTGTCGGGCTGGAGGAGAAGGGGAGGCACGCCGGCGGAGAAGGGGAGGTACGCCGGCGGAGAAGAGGCGGAACGCGGTGGAGAAGGACGAAGACCGCGGTGGAGAAGAAGAGGAGGTGGCATCGGAGCGGAGGAGAAGGGGAGGCACGCTGGCGGAGAAGAGGAGGCAGACGGTGGAGAAGAAGAGGAGGTGGCGAGAGAGGAGGGAGGACGTGGTGGAGAAGAAGACGAGGTGGTGTCGGGCGGCGGAGAAGGACGTCGGCGGAGGAGGACACTGGCGGAGAAGAAGGAGGACGGCGGCCGATTAGGGTTTAGGCTGAAAATGGAGGGATGAAGAAGATGAGGGTTTAGGGTGCAATTTTAAATTTTAAAGTTTTAAATGAAAAATTAATATTTTAATCCAAAAAATGTAATTAAAATTGTAAATTAAACTTTAAAAAATTAAATATTATAAATTGAAAAAACTTTGGAATTAAAATGAAAAAAATTTAAATTTTAAAAATTGTATAGTTTAAATTTTAAAATAAAAAATATTTAATTATTTTAATTATTTAGTCATCCTTAAACAACAATAAATATCATGTAATTAGTTTCACTCAAATATACTGCCAAAATGGCTTGATGTCATAAATCATTCTAATAACAAATAAAATATGCAGGGCGTAATGTTTTTTAATAAGTGCATAAAAGATACATACCCATATTTAAAGTATAATAATTATCACTACGTGTATAAAATCTATAACCACATTAAAAAAATACAAATATCATTATATCATTATTAGTAGTCCCAAATTATAATGTATATCATCATTAGTAGTCCCAAATTATAACGTATTAGTAGTACCAAATGAACTAACGTATTAGTACAATCATTTTAAACTAAAAAAAATCACCTAACTAAGATAAATTAGTAGTACACGTTGAAAAATTAGTAGTACACGTAACTAAGATTAATAAAATGAATAAAATATACGTAAAAAAAAATTAAAAAATGTAAGTTTAACCAGGATTAAAAATTAATAACTATAATAAATAAATAAAAACCTTTTCAATTTAACTATTACAAAAATAAAATTCACAGATTAAAGTTACGAAAAATAAAAATTAAATTTGCGAATTTAATTTTAAATTAACGTAATTAAATATATGTAAATAAATTTAGGTAATTACAAATTCACGTGAAATTAAAAAATTAACGTAATTAAATTAAATAAAATTTAACTATCAAAATTCATAAAAAGTAAATAAATTTAACTAAAATACAAACTCAAATAAATATTCATGTAACTAAGATGAATAAAATTTAACTATAATAAATTTTAGTGTTAGATAGAATATAAGTCTCTATACTAATAACCATACTAAGATGAATAAATTAATAAATTGCAATAATTAAAAAATTACAGTTAATAACTATACTAAGATGAATATAAGTCTCTACTTAAAAAACTAATAAATCATAAATTTAACAATTAATTATTAGAATAAACAACACTATAATTAAAAAATTACCTCAAAAGACATGGAACTTCCAACACCCAAATTTAGAGTAAAAATTTTGAGATTTCTACCAAATGATGTTTACAGCATAATTTATAGAAAATATTTTCACTTTTTTGAATTTAATGAAGTAAATGACATTAAATGTGGGTAGATGGTAGTTAGGCAAAGGAGAACCGAAAAATTGAAAGAGAAGAAAGCCGGAAAAGGGAAAGGAGAACCGAAAATGTGAGGAAAGGAGAAGAAGATTAGGAATGAAAGGAGAAACGGAAGGTAATATATGGGAAGGAGAACCGGGAATGGGTTTGAGAGGAGAACCGGGAATGGGTTTGAGAAGAGAACCAGGAAGGGGTTTGGGAAGAGAACCGGGAAGGGAGACCCGGTCCGGGTCTCCCTTAGGCAAACCGGTCAAGGAGACCCAGTTCGCCTCTTCCAAATGAGAGCGGGGCGGCCGAACTGAGACTCGAGCGGAGAGGAGAGAATGGAGACTCGAGCTGGAGGAGAAAAATTGTGCACCGGAGAGGAGAGAATGGAGGCCGGAGAGGGAAGGAGAACGGGCGGAAGAAGAAATGGCGAGAACGGAGGTTGGAGAGGGAAGGAGAACGGCGGGGAGAGAAGGGACGCCAGAGAGGAAAGGAGAACGGCGGGGAGAAGACCAGGTGAGAATGGAGGGCGGAGAGGAAATGAGAAGAAATGGAGAGAAGGCACGCCGGAGAGAGAAGGAGAAGGGCCAGGAGAAGAAAGGAGAAGGGCCGGAGAAGACGAAGAAGACGGGTGCGTCGCCGCCGCTGCCGGAGAAGAAGCGAACACGGGTGCACCGCCGCCGGAGAAGAAAGGAGAAGGTACGCCGCAGCCGGAGAAAACATGTCCACCGCCATTCCGCTGGTCTTCAACAGCCGTCCACCGCCGTTGACTTCCGACTTCCGCCGCCGGGCCGCTGTTGACTTCAGAGTTCCGACGCCGGACCGCCGTTGACTTCCGACTAACACCACCGTTGACTGGTGCCGGTAGCAGGTGACCACCACCACTTCCTAAAGCTGTTAATTAACATTAAAAACTGTTAATTAACATTAATTACACCATTAATTATCACTGATTGTAATTAGATACTAATGATAATATTCTTAATTATCATTGAATTACAATTTCTTTTAAATTAACATTAATACACATGAGTATTTAAATTGTATAAATACAGGGCGTAATCAAGTAAAATATAGGGTGTAATCAAGTAAAATATAGGGCGTGATATAGCAATTCCCTAAATGTAGCAATTGTGTTACTTTGTTGTTGTAGATGCTTCTTCACCTTGCAATGTTATCCTTGGCTGATGGTAGATAAAGTAGGCTAAAGCCATTTGGGTTGCCATACCATTTGGCAAAATGAAGCTAGACTATCAACCAAAATGATCGTAGATACCATACCAATACTTAACCACAATTAATCACTTGGGATAGCCCAGTAGGCAGGGCCTCCCAGGTTCAAAATTAACCTCCCCTGATTTTCATTATTATGGGGTTTAAGTATTCGTATACACCGCTGTAGGTGTAGGAGTCTCACTTCATGTGAGTTATGTGGGAGTCTTACCTCACCTTTGTGTGAGACACATGGGAGCATCGCCACCTTTGTGTGAGGCATTTTGAATTTGAAAAAAGTGTGGAACACCTCCAAAAAATATATATACTTAACCACAATTAGGCAAAGCACTGTTGGATCTAGGTTCCTTGCATTCCTATTACATGTTATTTTGTGCAAATAGGAGTGTCAAAGTCAGAAAAATTAGCATATGGTTTAGAAGTTAGTACTGTAGAGTCCTTGGGAGTTGGACTTCTTTATGGCATATTGTGAATACTGGGATCTGGTGTTTTAACACCACTGCGACAGCAGGTTTCTGGAGAGCTGGTGTTTAAACACCACTGCGACAGCAGGTTTCTGGACAGCAGGTTTTAGCCGCAAATTATGGAGCTAATTATGGAGGATAATTATGCGATCAGATCCGAATATTGTGAAGATAAGTATGTGATTTCGTGGCTATCTAATTCTGGTAAACGAATATTCCTGTAATAGTTAGGAATTGATTAAATAGTTTATTTATGGTACAAGTCCTATTAATAAAGGATTGTCCATTTACAAACCAGATTAGGATTAGATCTTTCCTTAGTTTAGAAGTCTATTCATGGTAGAGTTAGACAAGGAAAGAGTTTGATTGAAGGCAGGATTGCGATGGATATAAATAGAGAAAGAAGAAACGCAATCATGGAACGTGACCGAGGATTATTCTCTACGTGAGAAGTTCGGAGCAATCTGCCTGTGGTGTCTGGAGAAGAAGCGACCAAGTTTTATCTCTACGTGAGATACGTTGGTGGAGAAGTTAGTCTCAGGTTTTGGAGGATTGTTTAATCTGACCAAGTTCGTAAAAAGTTGAGCGAAGCGTTCAGGTTTTATCTCTACGTGAGATACGTTGCTGGAGCTGTTCGACTCGGTTTGGAGGTTCGTCAAAACAACCGACCAAGTTCTTAAAGATCAGAAACAAGGAAGCCTTAATTCCTCGGGAGGAGGAGATCCAGAGAGACGTGTTGATCGTGGGGGTTCAACGGCGTAGGATCGGCAGTGAGGGGAGCTCACAACATTCACTCTATAGGTTAGCAATGGATTAGTATTTAAGTTAAGCTTCTTGTACTAAAGACTGCTTTCTAGTGAATGGTTTCTGATCTGGGCAAGGCCCCGCAGACGTAGGTGTATTCGCACCGAACTGCGTAACCAAGTTGTGTGTGCACTGCGTTATTTCGTTTTGTGTTTTAAACATTAAACTGAACTTGGTGTTTCAACACCAAACGGTTAAACAACTTGGTATAGATTTTTGGAATTTAGGTGAAACGGAATTTCAATTGGTATCAGAGCAAGGCACTTGCTGACCCCTAAACAGGGAGAGTGAGATCAGGTTTCACCATGGCACCAAAGGAGGGGGCTTCGGTCACGCGACCACCGTTGCTGGAACAAGGAAATTACGCCTATTGGAAGGCACGTATGAAAGTGTTCATTGGAGCTCTAGATGATCAAGCTTGGAACAATGTCATAAATCAGTACACTCCACCTACAGTAGCCGAATCTGCGGGATCAAGCTCATTGACGGCTAAACCATTCTCTGAATATTCTACCGAGGAGCACAAAGCACACGTGTCCAACTCAAAGGCGTTAAATGCCATTTTTACGGCAGTGGATGAAGATCAGTTTAAGATGATTTTAAATTGTGAGACTGCTAAAGAGGCGTGGGATGTGTTACAAACTTATCATGAGGGGACAAGCTCTGTCAGAGAATCAAAGTTGCAGTATTACACGGCACAATTCGATGCTCTAAAGATGCGCGAAGATGAGACAATTTCTGAGTTCAATGGACGAGTCCGAGATACTGCAAACAAAGCGTTTCAGTTTGGCAAAAAGTACAAAGACCAAAAGCTTGTTAGGAAAGTGTTAAGAGCTTTACCTCCACGGTTCAACATGAAGGTTACTGCAATTAATGAGAATGGAAGGATAGGGACAATGACACTTGACGAACTGATGGGATCACTGGAATCTTATGAGATGGAGATGCTGCAAACAAAAGCAGGAAAGAAAGAGTTGGCTTTCTCGAGCAGAACTTCTGAAAAGTTGGAAGATCATTCAGATAATGAAGAGTCCGTTGAAATTGCAAACATAACCAGGAACTTCTCCAGATTTATGAAGAAGGTGGGCAGGAAGCCACAAGAGAAGCCAAGTGGAAGCAAAAATACAAACGCAAACTTCACTCCAAAATTTGGCCAAGAAATTGGTGTTGAAACACCAAAGTTCAAATCAACAAATCCAAACCTGAACAGGAAAATCCAGTGTAGAGAATGTGAAGGCTTCGGGCACATACAAACTGAGTGTGCCAATACACTTAAAAGGCAAGGAAAACCGTATGCCACAACCTGGAGTGATGATGACGGAGGAGATAATGTTAAGGATGGAGAAGAGTATACAAATCATGTTGCTTTCGGTGTGTCAATGGTGGAGTTAGAAGACTCTATTACAGACGGTCTCGGTGTGCTGAATGAAGATGATAGTAGTAGCTCAGATGAAGAGACTAGAAGCATTAGTGATGATGATATTCGCAAGGAAAGCATGGAGATGTACAAGATGTGGTTAAAAGTGGCAGATGAAAACAAAGAGCTCAAGCTTGAGAATAAGAGACTATGTGAGAAGGTTAAAGTGAATGAACTTGAAAAGGAAGAGGCAATTGGAGAACTTGAAAAGATTAAGAAGGGATTCAATGAAGCAGTGCAAAGAGCAGAGACAGCAGAACAAGCCATTAGACGTCTCAATACAGGGAAAGCTAAGCTCGAAGATTGTCTACGAATGGGGCAGACGACCAAACACGGAATTGGTTATGAAAGGACAGTGAATGTGTTGAAAAACAAGGCAGATCAAGGTGTACCAGCTCCAAGAACAATCGAGAAGAATTATCCCACCAAAAGGATCAGACGATGTGGATACTGTGGAGTTCAAGGACATGTGAGAAATAGGTGCTTTAAGCGGCTTAGGACAATGTCGGTCAACACAGCAGATCGAGGTTTCAACACCGCAGATCGGTGTTTCAACACCATGCCAGGATATAATGCAAGGCATCGGTTTAATACTGGAGGATACAGAACCGGATTTCTGAACACACGTGTCAATCAAAATCCTAATCATATCCATCGATCAGTAAGCCAGGTATGGGTTCGAAAATCTCAAGATGTTTGTTTTTCAAGTTTCGTATGTTTTGGGGCAAATACAGGAAATTCCTGGTATTTCGATAGTGCCTGTTCAAGGCATATGACTGGAGTCCCTGATTTTCTGCGAAAATTCAAACCTGGATTTGGCGGATATGTTAGATTTGGTGATGGGAAATGCAGTAAAATAATCGGCAAAGGTGAGTTAGCCATCAAAGGGCTTCCGGTGTTCCAAGATGTATTACTGGTGGAAGGTCTGAAAGCAAACTTGTTGAGCATTAGCCATATATGTGACAATGAAATGACAGTGTTTTTCGACAAGGAGAAATGTGTCGTAAACCATGGAACTGAAGTATTCACTGGATCTAGATCAATGGATAATTGTTATTTGCTCGATCAAGATGTCACCTGCTTTAGCTCGAAAAAAAGGGTCATGGAGTCTATTAATGTGATTGTTGATGATTCAGAGGTATATACTATGGGTGAAAGTGATATCCTCGACACAGTGAATCCTACTGGTGTTGAAACACCAGCACAGTCAACCGGTGTTGAAACTCCGGAAACAGTAGCATATGAATCTGAACAAAGTCTAACCAAATACATGCAGTTAAGGGATAAAGGAGGAATCGTGGCCAGGATGGAGTCGATGAGGCTAATGTTGGCAGTATTCTGCATTCTAGACTTTACTCTTCATCAAATGGATGTCAAGAGTGCCTTTCTGAATGCTCTAGTGAAGGAGGAAGTTTATGTGAAGCAGCCCAAGGGATTTGAAGACCCACATTTTCCTGACCATGTATATCGGTTGAATAAAGCTTTGTATGGCCTTAAGCAGGCACCCCGTGCATGGTATGAGCGACTGACAACCTTTCTGAGTCAGAAGGGATATCGTCGAGGGGGAGTGGACCGTACACTGTTTGTGCTGCATAAGGGGACAAATATTCTAATCGAACAGATTTACGTTGATGATATTGTCTTTGGATCCACCTCTTCATCATTGGTGCAGGAGTTTGTTGACTTAATGATTGGCAGCCTGTTATATTTAACTCCAAGTAGACCAGACATCTGGTTGAGTGTTGGTATTTGTGCTCACTACCAGGCTAATCCAAAGGAATCATATCTGGCAGCTGTGAAGAGAATTTTTCGATATATAAGTAGAACAGTGGAGTATGGAGTATGGTTTTCTAGGAATAAGGATTCGCAGTTGGTAGGTTTCAATGACTCTGACTGGACCGGGAATGATGATGATTGTAAGAGTACCACTGGTGGATGCTTCTTTGCTGGATCAAATCTGCTATTATGGATGAAGCAGATGATGCGAGACTATGGATTCAATGATGTGAGTTTGACAGTCTTATGTGATAATAAAAGCGCCATTGATATCTCCAAGAATCCTGTGCAATATTCGAGGACAAAACATATCAATATCCAACATCAGCTTATCAGGGATTTGGTCGAAAAAGGAGAAGTTACAGTCCATTATGTCCCAACTGCAGAACAACTTGCTGATATTTTTACAAAGCCTCTGGATGGCGAGACTTTTGAAGGACTCAGACAGCACTTGGGAGTGTGTCGATTGTGAGGTACCCAGATCTATCTATTCTGTTGTATTATTTACTATTTTCCTTTAAATACAGTCGAAAAAATAGAAAAACAGAAAATACCAAAAAATTTGGTGAGGTGGTATTTAAACACCACATGATGATGCTGTGTTGCATCCCTGGGTCAAAGTGGTGAAGTCCACTGTTTTTGCCAAAGCAAAAGGCATGGAGTTGGAGAGCTTTGGTCCATTGTTCGTGCTTCAAGAATATCTACGACAATTGCCTATTCCGGTCGTGGAAATCAGTGACAGTGATGAGGAGACAGTGTATGCAGGGGGAGCTGTTGAAATTGAAACAGTGTCTATGTTGAAGGAATCTGAGAGTGCATCTGTGATAGTCGAGAATGTGTCTGAGACAGGAGAAATCAAGGATGATGTTATGGATCAGCAAGCAGGTGCTGACAATGAGAACTATGAAGTGGATAATACTGGTATTGCTACACCAGGAACTGTTATGGGTGAGACCGTGTCAGTATTGATGGAACCAGCCTCTGAAAATGGAGAAGATGAGGATAGAGCTTCCTGGTATTCAAACACCAGATGTGATCTCCAATGTTGATGAAAGTGGAAAATCCAGAGTGTGATGGTGTGATTGTTTCTGGTATTCAAACACCAGATGTGATATCAAATGTTGATGACCAGGTACCTGTGAATTAAGCACAGGATGTGGATTTTGCTGATAGGGAATCAAATTCTGAGGGGTATGACCTTGAAAACTTGGCAGAGTTGACTAAGATAGCCAGTGGTGAAGGAAACTTAGAGGGTACTGGTGTTGGTGCTGAAATACCACTGAAGACCAGAAAGACACGTGGATCAAAGAGAAAGTGCAGGAAGGTGGGTGTTGAAACACCACCAGAGTCTGTGGGAACTCCTGTTACTCAAAGTTCAAAGAAGGCCAGGGACAGTGTGGCCTCGTCTTTCAAGGGTGTGCAAAACTCGAAGCGATGCAGGGATAAGAATATGAAAGCAGGTGAGCACAGCGATGAACCGATTGGGAAGAAGATGAAGAGGCTCCGTGCTGCCAGACAGTAAAGACAAGCTGAGACAATTGAGTATAGTGCACAACCTGTACCTGAAGCGAGTGAAGCCATTAGCCCTTAATTCTTTGATGATGCAAGTCAAGAAAAGTGGAAGTTTGTCTGTGACAGGAAGATATTGGCGGAAAGGCCAGCTGATGCTGTAAAATATAAGGAATGTGGATTCACGGGTTATTTGCACCATCCCGAGGTGTTTAAGGCGGCTACCTGTGTCTGTGACGATAACAAGCAACTTGTGCTGGAGTTCTATTCGAATCTGAAAGCTGAATGTGAAGATGTAGAATCACCCTGGTTTCATAAGGTTTATGTGTGTGGAGAGATTGTTGAGTTTTCACCAAAGGTGTTGAACAAGTGTCTGAAGCATAGCTCGTCAAGGGATGACAAACCGGTGTTCCAACACCAGATGCCAGAAGATTATGATGAGGTGGCTTGCAGTACCGTCAAGGTTCGGGTGCCGGAGAATCCTCGAGTCGAAGAACTCGACCCCGATACAGAAGTGGCAGATTCTGGAGAAGGCCGAGAACGGACGATAGTTCAGTGGGATGGCAAAAACCGTCGCCGCCCAAAACTCAGAGATGAGAGATAGTGAGGAAGAAGCAGATTGTGCAGGAGAAGCTAATATAGATGAAACAGTGATGAACGAACCAGAAGATGGTTCTGAGCTGAGTGAGGTTTTGGCAGAGTTTCTGAGGTCAGACTCTGAGAAGGAGGTTGATGAGCATGTTGATGATGATGGTGCTGTTGGTGCTGGTTTGGTTGATACTGATGATCAAACACCAGATGAGAGCCATGCTGAGAAGGAGCAGAGTCCAGCTGATCTGGGTATTGGTGTTGAAACACCACTGGAGACAAGTCCAGCCCAGGGATTCAAGAGGAAAAGGAAGGAGGTTGGTGTTGAAACACCACCTGAGTCTGGAGACAGATCTGTACCTCAGATGTCTGAGAATGCCAGAGAGAGTTTAGAGCTTACTGGTGGAGTGGATAGCACATGGCTTGTGACTGGTCGAAAACAGATAACTGCGTCTAACCTCATGTCCAGGAAAGAAGCTCTGTTACATCCGTGTGTGATCACTATGGTGCTGCAAAAAGGGGAGCAGCTACAAGGGACTCTGTTGAGTGGATTACTGTCCAATTCTTAAAACCGATGGTAGAGTGGTCGAATTATCAAGGACTTACCTTGGATTCATCCGGAAGAAGTTTGCTCGGATGCTGGTATGTCGAGGTTGAAATCTATTGAGGCTCGAGTTGGAGTATACCAGGAACTGATTGAACGACATCAGGCTATTTTGGCAAAGCTTCAGGGGGAGTTGACTGCTTTGGATACTGAGCATGGAGTCTTGTTGGCTGAAGCTACTTAGGATGGTTCAGAGGCACATGATGGTGATGATGATGCTAATAACGATGATGCACATAATGGTGATGGTGATGCAACTGCTGAGGAGCAGACAGCATTTATTTTCGGTGGCACATTCATGAATCCAGGGGGAGAAAACTGGATGGTTTTATTGTTTTTACTTGCTGAATTTTATTAGTAAACCTGCATGACCTGTATGACCTGTGTTATTGCTGAATTCTTGGTTGTTTTAGTGGAGTTGAATTCAGGGGGAGTTGGTAGGTCAAAATCCAGTGTTGATGAATTCACAAATATGCCAAGGGGGAGATTGTAGAGTCCTTGGGAGTTGGACTTCTTTATGGCATATTGTGAATACTGGGATCTGGTGTTTTAACACCACTGCGACAGCAGGTTTCTGGAGAGCTGGTGTTTAAACACCACTGCGACAGCAGGTTTCTGGACAGCAGGTTTTAGCCGCAAATTATGGAGCTAATTATGGAGGATAATTATGCGATCAGATCCGAATATTGTGAAGATAAGTATGTGATTTCGTGGCTATCTAATTCTGGTAAACGAATATTCCTGTAATAGTTAGGAATTGATTAAATAGTTTATTTATGGTACAAGTCCTATTAATAAAGGATTGTCCATTTACAAACCAGATTAGGATTAGATCTTTCCTTAGTTTAGAAGTCTATTCATGGTAGAGTTAGACAAGGAAAGAGTTTGATTGAAGGCAGGATTGCGATGGATATAAATAGAGAAAGAAGAAACGCAATCATGGAACGTGACCGAGGATTATTCTCTACGTGAGAAGTTCGGAGCAATCTGCCTGTGGTGTCTGGAGAAGAAGCGACCAAGTTTTATCTCTACGTGAGATACGTTGGTGGAGAAGTTAGTCTCAGGTTTTGGAGGATTGTTTAATCTGACCAAGTTCGTAAAAAGTTGAGCGAAGCGTTCAGGTTTTATCTCTACGTGAGATACGTTGCTGGAGCTGTTCGACTCGGTTTGGAGGTTCGTCAAAACAACCGACCAAGTTCTTAAAGATCAGAAACAAGGAAGCCTTAATTCCTCGGGAGGAGGAGATCCAGAGAGACGTGTTGATCGTGGGGGTTCAACGGCGTAGGATCGGCAGTGAGGGGAGCTCACAACATTCACTCTATAGGTTAGCAATGGATTAGTATTTAAGTTAAGCTTCTTGTACTAAAGACTGCTTTCTAGTGAATGGTTTCTGATCTGGGCAAGGCCCCGCAGACGTAGGTGTATTCGCACCGAACTGCGTAACCAAGTTGTGTGTGCACTGCGTTATTTCGTTTTGTGTTTTAAACATTAAACTGAACTTGGTGTTTCAACACCAAACGGTTAAACAACTTGGTATAGATTTTTGGAATTTAGGTGAAACGGAATTTCAAGTACCCCTGCTGCTAGTGTAGTATTGTGTACGAAAGTCGTTCATCGAAGTTGTGGAGTGGCAATACAAGGAAGAACTATTCTGCAGATCTTGTGGCGTTAGAACTATGAGGTTTCAATGTCATACTAGGAAAGGACTGGTTGTCTAGCTATTATGCTTGTTAACTTGTAGAACTAAAACTTTGAAACTATGCTTACCAGAGAAAACATAAGCGGAGGTAAAATTGGTGGGCAGGTTGGATTCAACTGGTTTAATATTAATGACTAAAAGGCGATAAAACTTAATTAAAAAAAATTAGGGCAAACGAAATACTCTCCATCTTCACAATAAACTTCCTATTTTCCTTTTTGAGATGTCTCACTATAAATTTCATTCTAAACTTTCTACATTTAGTCATAAATATGTGGTCATAACTCTTCCTTTTATGTAATTTATGTAGGTTCACTCTCATCACCCATTAAAAATATGCCATATGGAGTTGTCACTGCTACAAATTAGAGCTATCATATCACTTGCCTTGCAACACTTATTTAAAATGTTACAATAGTTTATAAAGTGTTACATAAACTTTTGAAAAGTGTTACATAAATTTTAAAAAGTGTTACGTTAGATCTAATGTAACATCACCTAAGGTAATACAGGTAAAAGTGTTACTTTAAGTTCAAAGTGTTACAATAGCACCTAAAGTAACATTTTTACAAGTAGGCGATGTTACATTAGATCTAACGTAACACTTTTTAAAATTTAGGTAACACTTTTCAAAAGTAACACTTTATAAGCTACTGTAACATTTTAAATAAGTATTGCAAGGAAAGTGTTACAATAGAACTAATTTGTAGTGGCGTGTTTTAAAATTTGTGCAAAACGCAATTAAGAACTTTTAAAGTGGCATGTAGGGAGTATTTGACAGTAATAATTAACGAGTCTAAGGGGTCGTTTGGTTCATGTGGGAATTCAATTCTGCGGTAATTTGTATTTCATGAGAAGTTGTTTCCGTGATCAAATTTCTAGGATATACACAAATCGTGTTTGGTTGCACATGCGGATTCTATATTTCCTATGAATTAATTTTCTGCATGTTGTTTGGTTGACTTCATTTGTTTCTTTGGAATCTAACGATTTTGTAACTACTTTTTCAAAAAATTCAAATTAACTCCAACACAACATTCACTTATCATAATTTTCAAACATTCATGACAAAATAAATTTGAGCTTAATCATAACTCACTCGAATCTGGAAAAAAAAACTTATTGCTGTCTTAAATAAAATTCAAAAATAAATCGAATTCAATAACAATTACCTATTCCACTCAAAGTCTAAAAAACAAAAAAACATATAAAAATTTAAACGCATCATGAAGTAGAAGGAAATGAAAAATTGCCGCGTGAAGGAGGGAAACCATAACGTTTTACGCGCCATAGTTAGGATAAAAGTGTAATATCACACAAAAGCATCGCAGAATTGCATTCGACCGAGGAGGTACTCGGTAACATATTTCCCACGTTATGTGGGAAATTTAATTTCCTCCGAATTACAACTTCCCATGTATTTACTACTTTACATCAACCAAACAGTTCTACCAATTCTAAAATACGCAGAATTTATAATCACCGTGTATGGTACGCATACCAAACGACCTCTAAGGATACATGACGTTTAGATGAGGTACGTGTAGTTAGAGACTCCTCAAACGTGTTCCTCAACACTACCGAAATACTTTCAAAATAATTAAAATGAAACAATTTTTTTCTTTTTTTAAAAATATTTCTCCCCAAGTTTCAACGTGCCCCTCAAAACTTTTACAAGTATATTTGATTATTTTTCCTCGTGATAACAAAATCAATCCACTAAGAAAGAATGACGGGAACAATAATTTAAAAGAAACGAACAATAATTTGTTGCATAGCTTAAAGAGTTGGTTTGAATTCCACCCCCGTGGGAGGGAGCCACACATTCCCCCCAAGAAACGACCTGACAGTAAACTTCTCAACCATCTTAGCCACCAGGTTCAACTTCAGCCCCCTCCAATTCACCCTATACCTGGTGACTGCCCCCGGTCCATAGTTCTGGTACTCCGCGTAAAATATGGTGTTGGGGGCTGTGTCCCCCACCCACGGCAACCATCCTTTCGGGTCGATCAGGCTCCCCAAGGTCGTCTGCATGAAAACGGTCGTGGAGTAGTTCTTCCATGGGCGACCCAAGTACGTCCTGACGCCGGCGAGGTTCCCGAACGGCGTGACGGTGCAGTTCTGGATGGAGATCCCGGTGTTCTGGTTGGGGTCGACCTTTCCCTGGGCGGTGATGGTGTTCTGCTGCCCCGGCATGGGCCTTCTGGGGAGGATGTGGCAGTTCTGCAACACGACGGCCGAGTTGCCGAAGATGAAGTCCACTGTCCCGATGATGTCGCAGTCGCGGTAGAACTGGCGGTTGGCGTGCGCGTAGAGGGTGTCCTGGTACGCTTCCATGGCGCAGCGGTGGAACACAGAGAGGTCGGCCGATGACATTAGGGCTACGGCTTGGTGCTTTGCTGGACCTGCAGTGTTACGGAATCCCATGTCCCGGCCTACGAATCCCTTCCCGAACACGGCTGCATATACATCAATTATAGTTAGAATGTATACCATGCCTGGTGTAAGACTCATGGCTTCTGTATATCATACTGTCAACTGCGGTATTATTCATTGCCAAACATGGCCAGAAAAGGGTTCCTGTGCAACGGTATTCTTCATCAAACATGGAGGTATTATTTATCGTGCAAGTAGGCCAGAAAAACATGGGTTTATCGGTGTGAATATATGCCCACCACAGGTATATCAGTGGGGATATAGATCCATACAGCCGATCATGCCAACCTTGTGCCCTGACTAATGATGTTCTATCGTAAAACACATTGGTTATATATTAAAAAATTGCTCTGTCAACCACCAATGTGAGAGTCTCAACATCTTATTGAAGGCCAATGAACCATTAGACGGGGCCATGTTATAATTGATATAACTAATGTTGTGATCTGATATTTGTTTTTGCTTTGAAAATCTTTTAAAATGTATGAATAATTATATAATTCTAAAAGTTATTAAAATAGGGGTTTTCAACTGTCAGAGGGTCCTATGTCAAACATTAAGATTATAAAGAACGTGAAAAAAGAGTATACCGAAGGTGGCGCTGCCGAAGGTAGGAGTTCCATCGACCACATTGAGGCTGCCAGAAACAATGGTAGCATTCTTTCCATCGCCAATCATCACAACATTCCACATGTATTTCTCAATCCTCACATTCTCCACATAAATCCCTCTCTTCACATATATCACAAACTTCTTGTCACTCTTTTCAGGCACAGCTTTCAGGGCTGCACCAATGCTCTTATACTTGCCAGACCCATCTTTAGCCACCACCGCATCAGCCTTTATAGCTTGAGAGTAGCCCGGTTTCGCCTGAAGCAGTTTCCGGTCCCCGGAAGACAGCCACATCGGGCCATCTTCCTCTAGCAGCCGTCGACTCCCCCCGACCAGCCCTAACCCTAACTTACCTAATGTAGATTCCAGTGATGTTATTAGTGCCAGACTGTTGCTAACAAACTCCGCTGAGTTCTTCAGTTTGTGTACATCGATCTGATCGAGCTGTATCGATCTTATCCCGTCGAGGCAGGTTTCCTGATACGTTCCGGCAGAGCTGAGCCATGTCCTAAGATCGTCGAAAGCCTGGACCAACGTTGTGTCTGCAAGAGATAATGAGCTGTTGAGATGATCCAGAGCCAGGGAGAGCAACTCCTGGCAACTTTCGAGGGCGGCGTATGCCATTTTGTCAGTGACATTGAGCTTCTGAAGATCTCCGGGGCCTGGAAACGCGTCGGAAACTTTGGCGAGCTCGTTCAGGGAGACCTGGACGGACAGCTTGAAGATATCCTGTGGTCTCAGGTCCCCGGATTTGGCGACAGCTGAGATGCTGCTGAAGCACGAATCCGGGTACAATGAAGCGCTGCAGAAGGCTTTGATGGCGGAGGCATTGTTACTGATGGTGTCTTTGTGGCCTGATTCTCCACCATTTTTGCTACCTTTGGGTACTCCCACGACAGCGCCGATTATAACCGCTGCTAGAATGATAGAAGACAAGGCAATGATGGCGATTCGCTTCCTGGTTTTCCGACGAGCCATCAGCATTTCTTGATATTCATCAGCCTCACTGAATTTTCCATACGGACTTGGGGAGGCCATTAGTGGGATTTTTTTTATCAGTTTGAATGGATTGCTTTGGTTTGTTTTGTACGGACAAATGGAGTTGTTCGTAATGAGTATATATAAGGAATCACATACTGAATACCACTCCCTCCGTCCCGTAATAAATGATACATTGAAACTTGGTTCGATATTTTGTGCAAATGATGTGACAAAGAATAATTGTAAAATTGCAGGGATATTTTGGAGAAAAGGTGAGGTCAGCCATAAAGTTATTGAAGTTAAAGAGAATATTGTAGGAATTTTACAACGTATTCTTTACCATTTTGGGTAAGAATTAAAGTGTGTTATTTTATGTGGGAATGATGAAAATAGAAAGTGTGTCATTTATTCTGAGGAGTAGTATATAATTAAGGGATTGACTTTGTGATTGATTTGTTTATGGTTGCAAAACGATCATGAGGACCAATTAGAAATGTTGACAAAGCTATTGAGACGCCAACGTGCAAGGGGTGAATGAACAGACCTCTACTCCAATTCTATGCATGGCCAGCTACCTAATAAGAGTGGAAAACATGTTTTAAGATTCAGTGTCAGCTTAAAAGAAAACAAGTACTATTAAGGAATTTATTTCTCTGGCGGAACCAGAAATTTTTTTTAGATGTGGCTGGATAATACTACTCAAATTTAAATTTTAAAAAATTAACTAAAAAATAATTAAAAATAGTACATAATTTAATAAATTTTTCACAAGTTCACTAAACTGCTAAAATAACTACTTTCTAATGCTCGAATTACTAGAGGTAGAACTAGGAACAAGTGGGGGCAACAAATACCTACGTGACTCCATGCCTTGATAACGTTGAATAATCGATTCATTATCGATCTTAACAAAAATATCTTTATCAATGTACACCGTCAC
The DNA here is from genome assembly GCA_037428765.1 of Rubia yunnanensis. Classification (NCBI taxonomy): domain Eukaryota; kingdom Viridiplantae; phylum Streptophyta; class Magnoliopsida; order Gentianales; family Rubiaceae; genus Rubia; species Rubia yunnanensis. The sequence goes on along the minus strand of CM075071.1, from coordinate 23,806,327 downwards.
AACATCATTCAACCATCCATCTCCTATTCTATTACGAAGATCGGTCTTGATATTCTTCATGGCAGAAAAAACTCGCTCAACTGAACCTGTTGCCACTGGTAGAACTAATGCTAACTCAATAAGATGATATACCAATGGGTAGATTACATTGCTACGTGATCGAATCATATGTTGAGACTCTTACTATTCCTTTTATGGTACATCTCATCGGAAGTTTCCTATGGTTGAAGATGCTCGCATTTTATATACATTAATTTGGTGGAAAGGCAAAGTGCGAAATGACTGCAAAATAAATAAATTATTGTTCTATTTCATTACTTTTGGAGTTCAACTTTACTACTTTGATTGTTGAAAAATAAATGAGAGTAATATCATATGTGATCCTTTTAAATTTTGGAATCATTTATTATACTGGTAGGTTCCTTTTAAATTTTGAAATTATAATATTTACTATATATGTGATGTGGTTAGTTCCTTATAAGTAATGTCAATAATTAGAGGACAACGTTTATCGGTATGTCTCTTCTAAATCCTGCCACTAATATTTTGGGCTGGATCCGGGATAAAGGCAATACCTGAAAAATAGGTACATAGGTATCAATTAGGGTGTGCCGGTGCAATAATACCTGTTCTAGAAATCACGTTAGCACCGGTTTTATCATGTAAAAATGATAATACTGTCTTATTAATCATATGCACAGGTAGAAAAAATACCATCGTAGAATACCAGTGCCTAAGTGAGAGGAAATAAGAAATAAGAAAATTTTCATCATCGGTAGATGGAACACCGGTGCAAAGTACCTGTGCTATGTCAAAAATTACGCGGGAAATAGATAATTCCTGCACCAGTATAGATTATGGTACCAGCGCTGATGAGAAAAACACGCGGGAAGTGGTATATTCCAGCTACAGTTTAAAATTTTATGCCTAGCACCGACAGACGTATCGATGCCTGTGTATACATCTGCACCGATAACCATCCAATCGGTGCAATATATCAATGTCTGCATGACAAGTAGGTGGATACATGATGATATTCAACATCCGTATGGGTCTGACCGTTGCACAATACTGGTGCTAGAGTGTAAATAACGTGGGTAATAAATAATTTCAGCACCGGTATTGTTTTTGGTACCGGTGCTGATGCCAAAAAAGTGCAGGAAATCGTAAAAACTCAACACATGTTTGAAATGTTCAGCCTAGCACTGGTTACATTTCCGGTGCTAGTTTGTAAAAGCCAAGTATAGCACCGGTATTAGTAGCTTATAATGGTGCTATTGGTACATTAAATGCACACCTGCCACTTTTTTCTAGCGGGTAAAAGTGTAAAGATGTTGTCTTTTGAGTTCATTAATGTAAATTTTTGGATAAGGAAGACATTGAATTCTCATCAATGAACTCTCTTGAATACTTTATGTTTTGTTTTAATTTATCATTTATGGTGGAATATGTGTGGAATAATATGTTGCCATATATTTTTTGCATGCTTGATCATTGTAATGGTGTTTCACACTCTTTATGAATTAGGTTTGTTAGCTAGTATTGTTGATGTATTTAGAGTTGTTCGTCGGTCCAAGACCAGACCGGATCAGACCGAAATTGGTTATTACAGGAACCAGAATGACAAAAATCTTGGACCGAAGACTGGACCAGTAGTGAATATATAGGACCGGGATCGGACCGGAATAATTCCGATCTTGAATCGGTCCGGACAGGTTGGACCGGATTTCACCATACTTGTTTTTCCTAGAAAAATATTATTTTTGTTCCTTAAAGTTAAATAAATATTAAACACATCTCAAAAATCACAAGTCTTTAATAGAAAAATAATATTAAAATATGTTAGAGGAATATTAAGTTTCTTATAGTATAATAAAACTCTAAATGCATAGTCTTGGTAAAGATCGTCTTTCCATAGGTTTATGGAAAGACGTGGTTTTATTAGAATAATAAAAGATAAAAGATTTTAGTTACAATATTAAAATTTTGTTATACAACATGTAGTAGTTGTAAAGTTTATAACCTCATTTATGCAACCCGATAATTTTATCTTCATTTGTTATAATTTGCACTTTAAATTTTGGTCTTTTCATGACTTATGGAAAGATTATAGGCAAACTCAACTCTAAAAGTTCTAAAATTAAAAAATGAATAGCAAAGTAGTTTTTCAAAAAAAAAAAAATGTATACACATTATCCAGTATAATAGTAGTACACTATAACTATTTAGTATATACAGTACGTAGTAGTATACTAGTATTCCTTAATGTAAATGTACTGTTACGAGATTGCTACTTAAGTATTCAGTTATATATCAAGTATAATATGTATTTAACATTTAATATCTAATATACATTAATATAATACCGGTCCATCAGGTTCGGACCGGATCGGAACCCAAATTTTATAAAAAGGTTGGACTGAAGACTGGACCAAAATTTCATATAATCGGTTGCGGTCCGATTTGGTCTATTTTACCGGTTCGGACCGGTTCATAAATACCCCTAGATGTATTGATCGGCCTTTTCATGCAAGTGATTTGATAAGGTGTGATACGAATGTAGTAATGTGATGTTTCATGTGTGGTATAAATAAAATTATTTTTAGGGTGGAAGTGCATATTTTTGTGGAAGTTTAATTGTTACACAATGATTAAATTGTAAAGATTTTCTGTTCCATCGAGAAGCGTAAGCATGTGTATCACAACGTTAGTTTGGTGAGTGATGAATTTATTGCTTTTGTTGGGGATTTTACGGAGCATGCATTTAGTCGTGAAAAACGCATCCTATGTTCATGTTGTGATTGTAAGAATAGTAAGCGTACTAACGATCAAGACTTGTTGCAACTCCATTTGTACAAGAGAGGGTTTGCAAAGGATTATTTGGTTTGGACCTTTCATGGTGAGAACACCGTCGGAGGTGGTTGTAGGTAGCAAGGGAGAATATTTTGGGGATGTCAATTTGGATGACATGTGTGAGGAGGTGCACTACTGGAGGCAACCCCCTATGGCACGGTCGCTGGGGTCTTTAGCACTGTTATTTTGGGCCTCCAGTTGACTGGTGCCTAAGTAGAGTGGTGCTGAAACCTAGTTGCTGTGGCATCGGTAGGACAAATCGGTGCTACAAATTCCATAAACGAGCACCGATTTAGAAAACCGATGCTGACACTTTATTTTTCAGCACCGACTTATAAAACCGGTGGTTGGGTTAATGTAATATTGCTAATCCAGCATAAACAACACTGGTATGTTATAACTGATGCTTAAAAAAGAGGGCCCGCACCGATAGATATCATCAATTTTTTATATTGGTTCCCATATGGAAGCTGTGCTAGGGTTTTAATGTAATTTATATTCCAGCACCGACACATGTTTTTGAAAACCGGTGTTATAGCATTGCATGTTAAAATTTTGTAGCACCGGCATGGAATATGGAAAATCGGTGTTGGTTTTTTTATTATTTTGCAATGCCCTATTTTAATTTTTCCTGGCCCAACCGGATAAAAACTTGGGTAATTATCAAAGAAGAACAGCCAAATAAATGTAATCTACCACACAAGATTAATGCTAAAAAAGGAGTAACAAATAAATGAAACTAAATATGTCTGAATAAGCATAATATATCCAAAACCAAATGATAGGAAAAAATGTAAATTATAATGAAATCCACTTTCTACACTAGACGAAACTCGTCGATGTCCATAGAAGTATTGCAATCTTTGGAATAGATTTCCACCCAAACCTGACACCATCTATCGGCTATAGCTGATATCTCCTTCGCATTGTATGCTTCTTGTTTTGAGGGAAATAACCGTTGCATTGAAAACAAGAAAATGATTAAGTACGTGAAAGTAATTAGTAAGTAAGAACAAGAAATGATTAATTTGTAATATGTAGGCCGACTTGTAGAATATCTATAGAGGTGGTGTTGAGCATTAATTCTTCCATGTAGAGTATGACATAGTATCCGCATTCCCAACCAATCAACTGTGTCTGGTACTGCAAACAAAAAAATCACATTAAAAATAATTGTATCAAATAATGGTTAAAATGAAGGGACTCTTGGATTGTAGGACTTACATCAATGTTAGTGATTTTCCATGTGTAATCCAGAGGTGGTTCCATCTTCATTTTCTGCCTTCGATATTCACATGCAATCTTGTTCATGTTGAACTTGTAAATGTTAGTGAACTCAAAGTTGTGGACGTAAAATTTAACATCGATTAAAGAAATCAAAGTACTTCATAATTATTTTGTTTTCCTTAACGTTCTTTGGCTTGATTCCTCCAGTCATCGAGTCAAGGGTAAAAACATCCTTCCTACTAGGACAGATGAGTATTAAGTACCAATGATCGCTGTTTTCAAAAGAATGTATGGCGTCAAACCCAATTTCAATTGTGTAAGACACTTATATTTTAATATACGACACCACATAAACCTCGTCATTAACAACAAACATGATCTCAAGAATAGATGCATCACGACCTTTGACTTCGGCCTCTTTGATTTCCACAACATAGGCTTATGTACAACGAAACAAACTGAATGCGGCCATTTTTGGTCTCGAAGGCTTGATCCCATAGGATCCTTGAAAAATAAAATTAGTTAATATTCGAAACTTATAGGGGATTAAATAAATACAAATATTGTGAAAGAGTGAACCTCACCCCATCCAAACATCTATTATTGAGTTCGATAGCCAACCCATTCCTCTTTTGGTGCTAAGCATGTTCCCAAACTCCACTAGGTATTCGATAAATAACGCTATTTTATGTGGTCTGCCGAAAGTTGAGGGGTGAAAGTCCGGAAACAAATCCACCATTCTTGACGAGTGCATGCTCTTAAGAAGCTCGTTGTAGTAAGTGACGAACTTCCCCATGTTGGGATATGCAGTGAAAGGTCGCTTGTTGATAATCTGAAATGATGTAATAGAAAAAAATGTAGGAAATCATAAAATCAACCGAAATAAAGTACAAGTGGCTAAAGTTACCGAGAAATACCTCCTGAGGCCTCTTATGTAAAAACTGTTGCCTCGGGGGACGGAAGGAGTTGGTCGATCCAAAATGTATAGGTATCGATAGCTACTCATTTACTGTAATAAATTTGAACGATTAGTAAGGAAACATTAGTTAATGTAAAAGATGTTGTTATTAGTTGAATTAATTACCTCAATGTCGCTCACATTGATACATTAAAACTCATCAGTCTGTGGCTTGCCCCCTTCAATGTCCTCTGTCTAGGAGTCAACTCTAAATGTGACCAAAGTCATCGGCCGGTCTACCACAATCCCCAAAGTGTCTCCCACATCAGTGAATTCATGGTCGGCAGATTGTAACCCAACTCTTAGATGGTAGACAGGCTCGCACACATGAACTCAAGCTACATGACCATGTGATTTCTCAGGATGCCTTGATTTTTTGAGCCAATCTTGTGCAACCTTTACCGCTCTCTTTGAATGCCCTTGACATACAAGGTCACCAATTCACTATCGTGTTACAAATATTGTGAGTTTGGTTAGTTCGTAACAGTTTTCCTAAAATTGAATATGAAAGTTCCAAATAGTATGGACATTTTAAGGGTAATCCAAATTTAGCTCATTCTCTTCTTCTCCTTCGCTGGGGGGATCTTGGCCCAAGCCGCTGAGAACAATGGATATACCTCCAAACAAAGTGTTCTCGATGAAGGTCTTCAGGTCCGCTAGGCTTATGGGAATATTAACTCCCCCAGGTGTAGCTATAAACTTCAAGAACTGCTCAACGTACGAGGCCATCGCCTTCACAACCGACTAATCAACATAAGGTTTCTTGGCCGCTTTATTTTGGGTCAAGGAACTGCTATCGCACTTTCTTCTTAATATGCTGGGGATAGCAACAACTGCTGGTAGTCGGGATTGGGTACTTCCATATCAACCCGAGTGATCCATCTTTCTGGCCGCTCTTATCAAAATGTCCTCCCTGGACCCAACTCTAGAGTTCCCTTCTCTTTTTCCTCGTTCATCCTCAACTATGGTACGTATGATCATGTTAGTATTTTTTTCGTGTGTTGAATGCTGAAATACAAACTAAACCCTGCCAAGGCCTTCAAGAAGACAAATTTGGATTTATGTATGTGCATACACAATAATTTTGTGATGCAATATTAAATGTGAAGCCATTGATTATCTAATGACTTTATGCACAGTACGTCCAACGGGGGACCCTAGGTATTTCCTGAAGGTTGGCAATATGCCATGTATTTAGGATGAAAATTCCATCTAGCCTCAATAGCAAGTAGCATTGGATGTGTAGCCTACGGTATAATATTTTATGGTGCTTCCCATTAAGGATAATGTTACTTGATTTTTCAGCTAGACTAGTTTCATTCTTTTTCAGTACCAGATCGTCTATCTTGAACATGGTGGTTTTGACGTGCTCATTATAGGATTGGCCATTTTCTTCTTCTTTGGCCTCTCTTTTTGTGGCGATCTTCCTTCATTCTTCAAGGATGTCCAAATTGGCTCGAATGTTGTGTGAGTTGTATTTCGCATCGTAGCCAATAACTTTAAGGCTTTCAGTAGGGATAACTTCTTTATAACCATATACCGGGCTGAACGGGGTCTCTCATGTTGGTGTTCTCAGTGTAGTTTGGTACGCCCAGAGAAATGTTAGCAGCATTGGTCCCATCCAACTTGTTTTCCCTCTAGTCTCTTTGATTTCCTTGAACTAAAGTTCGTTTCATGACTTCTAAATTTTAGTTAGATTGAGGGTGTGCTACCGATGTGAGCTTCTAAATGATATTCATGTCATGGCACCACTTATTGAATGCCCTGCTTGCAAATTATGAACCATTGTTCGATATGATTGTCTTAGGTATACAAAGTTTTAAAAAATTATGTTTTTCCAGGAATACAAGATTGCTGCTTGGGCGGATACCTTAGCTAGAGGCTTGGCCTCGACCCATTTGTTGAAATAATCTGCTGCCACAGTAAGGAATTTTGCACCTCCTGTTGGTGTTAGGAATGGTCTGGTGATGTCGATTCCTCACTTATTAAATGGTGAGGCGCCATAAACTCTTGTCAACTCTAAATGTGTCTTCCTTTTTATAACCGCATTAATCAGGTAGTTGTTGCATTTTGGAAGGAATTTTGTGCATCTTCGTAGACAGTGGGTCAGTAATAATCAGAGAGCAATGTGATTTTGGCTAAGATGCGAGCTCTTTGGTGTGTTCTGCCTACTCCTCTTGCATGTATTGGGTGATGTGAGCTATCTGAATAGAACCTACGCACCTTAGCCAAGGAGTCAGGAACCCCTTCTTATATATTACGCCATCGACGTAACTTTATGATGGTGATTTCATCTCAATGTGTGCCATCTAACTAAGGTCTTGGTCAAGAACTTGTTCCACAATTGTGGTCATTGTGCTTTGAACTGGGACAAAATCAATAATTACTTCCTTTTATTGGCTGAAGGATGGCATAACTCAAAGTTGCCAGCTTTCCTTAGAGCGTATGCTCTGGTGTTGTCTAATCTTGGGACATGAGTGATTTTGAAGTGATCGAAATTCCTGATGAGTTGTCTCGCTTTGTTCAAGTATTTTATCAATTATCTTTCTTTGACCACATAATTTCCTAGATCCTAGTGACCTACGACCTGGGAGTCGTCGTTTGCATGGATGTTTCATATACTCATTCGTATGGCAAGGTCTAGTATTCCGATGAGAGATTCATATTCTGCCTCATTATTTGTGGGGGATACGAGTAGGAGTCCGCCGAGGAGAAATGAGTATTTGTACTACTCTCCTTCAGGGCATATGTGTAGTAGTTCCACTCTGCATCTTTCTTTGCATGAAGATCCATCCACAAAGAGGGTTTGTGCTATATTTTCAAAATTTTCCTTTCCTTTGGTGTGCACCATTTGCGTGGTTTCTTGATCTTGTAGTTGAGACTACTCCTCTTCTTCCGTAATTTCTGCCAGTAAACGTGTCAGGACCTGTCACTTAATCGATGTTCTTGATTGGAATAGTACCTCATGTTCTCTTGATGGCCCACTTCATTAGTCTACCTAAAGCTTGTGGCTTGTGGAGGATTTGCTTAATAGACTGATATGTGTATACCATAATTGTGTGGGACTGGAAGTAAGCCTGCAAGTTTCTATAGTATGAATTAGGGAAAGAGCCAATTTTTCCATGGTTAAGTAGTTCTTTCGCACCCCTTGTAAAATTTGCTCACATAGTAATATAGGATCTGGCGATCCTTGTCTTGATGAACTAAGACTGAGTTGATGACGTGTTTTGACACCGCTAATTATAGGTACAATGTTTCACCAAAACGTGGGGTTGATAGTAGCGTAAGTCTTTGCAGTTCGATCTTTAATTCCTCATATACCATTTGGCAATATTCCGTTAAACTAAATTCATTCGCTCTGCGCAAGACGTCAAGGAAGGGTATATGTTTTTCAATGACCTTTGAGATGAACCGACTAAGAGCTGCTAACGATTAGAACCTGGATTTCCTTAACCGATCGAGGTGGTGGTAACTCTTGAATAACTCGTAATGTTTTGGTGTTTACTTCAATGCCCCTCAACGACACCTTGTAGCCTTAAATTGTTTCCGCACCCACTCCGTCGTTGCACTTCTTGGGATTTTGTTTCATTCCAATTGATTGGAGAGTGATGAGTGTCTCCTCCAGGTCTTGGGTAAACTAACTTATTGTTTTGTTCTTGATCATCATGTTGTCCACATAGATTTCTATGTTACGATCGACTTGTGGTTGAAGGTATTGTAAACCATTTTTAGTTAGTGGATCTCACATTCTTTAGCCCTAAAAACGGTGGTGTGCGACTATTTAGCAACCCACCTCAATTGAACATCTCAACGCATCTACATTTCTTCCTAGGCATGTTATACATTGTGTGATGACTGAAGACATTATGATGTGCACCCATATAAGATGCCTAGGAAGAAAAGGAATACTTTCTAGTTGCCACCATTACACACAAACATGCATGGAAGCCTAAAGATCATAGTCTACAAACATACAGGTATTTCAAATGCTCATGGGACATAAAGTGAGATCTCACTGAAGTATTGGTGAATCAAATTAAACTTGATCTAAAATATTTGACAAACAAAAAATTAACAGAGCACAAAAATAATAATTTGAGGAACACATAATAATATTGTAGCATCCAACCAAATTAGAGTTCAACTATCAGTCAAAATTATAATAATTTTGAAAGACTACCATTAACTCATAAAGACATCTAAATGATAAATAAATAGTACACGATAAGAGACAAAAATAAGAGTCATGTGCAAGATAGCCATTTCCAGTCTCTACTTGAAACATTTGGCATCCAAAAGAGCTTCACCCTCAAATGGCTCTGCATCTTCAATCATCTGACTTACGCGCTCCTTATGTTCAGGATCGTTGATGTCAGCTTCCTTCTATTCATAGAGCTCCATGTCGTAAACTTCATCCATAATGAATTTTGGGATTTCCTTTCCACGGAATAACCACAGACCCTTCACCTTATAGGGTGCCTTTAACCCAATAACCAGCATTTTTCCAAATGAGTGCTTGCGAGCAAGATCCATCCTCTGGAGAAAGCCACCAACCTTGTTCAAGGTCACAAATGAGACTGTGTTTTCATCATTATACTTCCAATCACAGAACCACAGTGAGTATCCCTCGGGATCATACATATCCCAGAATCCTGCAAAACATCACTTTGAAGTAAAGGCCCAGATCACTGAAAAGCTACTACACATTAAAAAAACCTCATTCAACAAAAGCATCGTGAAAGGGATCTGGCTTTATGGCTGGCAAGGGAACACAACTAATTAGCACATTATGAATCCCCAATTCTACTAAAGCCCAAAGGATTAACTACGAAATATATAATTTTTCCAGTACTCACACCCAGACCAGCATTACAGGTCCAACCTGATATAAATTACAGTAGTACCTAACAAAGTATTTATCCCAGCCCCCAACAATAACATTGCTCTCTCAAAGCGGCCTCCAAGAGGGAATGATTTAACAGGAAATGGGATAAGTCAACAACATCTATCGTCCCTCAATATGATCTTCAAAAAAATCAGGAAACAAATGAATGTGTGCGAAAAACTCACCCATGATGACAACCTCACGAAAGTTAGTCTTGGTGTTGGAGTATAGTCTTTTCCAATCATCTAATACCATCTTGCTGGGAGGCAAAAGGTCTAGAGGATTCTTTGGTTTTGACTTTGGTACTTCCTCTGCATCCTTCTTGGGCTCGGCTTCTTTCTGGGCAGGTTTCTTCGCCTCTTCCTTGGGTTTAGGTTTGGCAGCTTCCTTAGCCGGAGCAGGCTTCTTGGATGCAACTAGCACCACAGTAGCTGCCTGCTTAACTGCTCCAATAACTTTAACAAACTTTGGCTGATTAACTAGAGTCCAGAAGTATCTCTCAACATGAGGGAACTCTGATGTAAAGGTCTTGGTACAGACTGTCTTGATTCCCTGCAGCAGGTTGCAGGTGAGGATAATGTCAGCAAAGCTAATAGATTCGCCTACTAAGAATGCGTGGGAGGCTAAGTGGGTGTTCAAAGCTCCAAGGGCTTGGTTGAGACGAGCAATAGAAGCTTCCTCGGCCTAAATTAACAAGTCATACACAAGTCCTACATTTAATTAAATAGGAATCATACATATTAGGGGCTTTGTCCAGCGAAATCAAATAACATACCGGAGGAAGATAAGGGACATAACCAAGCATTGGATACAACCACAACCCAATATTGGTATCAATATCAGTGGTGGAAAAATCAATCCATTACTCGATTTGGCCCTAATGAACACACCTATGCAATGCATTAGACCAACCTCAATTCAATTCAACATTGAATTAACATGCCTACTAATAAAGGCTCTTACATATCCGAGGGGGTTGATCCAAACAGAGGATTATCAGCCTTCAACTTTGTAACTGAAACAGGGGAATAAAGACAACAAATGAGAAAATCAACAGGTACTCACTCACATACAATATCAATCAAATAAGAAAAGGTTGCATACCATATCGAGCAATGGCATTGCTCTCAAAGATAACTCCATCCGAGGTTTTGAGAACCGGAATCTTGCCGAGCGGGTTCATCTTAAGGAACTCAGGAGTCTTGTTGGACACTCCCATCTGAAAATCCTTCTCTAGTTTAACTTTAACATCACTGTATTCCGCAACAATCAGTGTCTTGAAAGCATTTTTGTTTGCACTCCCATGGATGGCCTGTGATTATTAACACATACACATGAGTTCTTGAATCACAGATAAACTAGAACACAAGATTTATTCATAAACAGAAATAGGATTGTAAATCCAGTCAGATCCATTGGGAGAGCCAAAAAAAGAAGAAGAAGCATGTAATAACTCACCAAAGACATTGCACCCAGCGATAAGGAATCAATGCTTCAAGGGAAGTGCTGGAAAGAGTAGGCGAGTCTGTTCAGTGTTATACTTCACTAGAGTTTCCGATGGTGATGGGCGTGGTGGGGACTGGGGATGTAAATGGATGATACTGCACAAAGTCTCTTCAGAGTATAATTCTGTAAACTAGGTTACTCCCTCCGTTGTCCCAGGAATCTGCACCCTCTCCTTTTTTAGGTGTCCCAGGAAAATCTTTCACACTTTTCAGTTAAGGAAGTATTTATCATGTGATAAAACAAAATTTCCCTTCTTAAATTCAAAATTTACACACATCTCACCAACTTATTCTAAACCCAAAACACCTAACCCCCCAATATTTATACAATCTGCACATTTCCTCCGCCTCCGCCGCAATCTGCACATACTCCTATTTCCTCCGCAACCTAACACCATTTCCTCCGCCACCTAACACCATACCCCATTTCCTTCGCCTTCTAAAACCTCTTCCTCTGCCACAATCCGCTACATAACACCATTTCCTTTGCCACCTAAAACCACTTCCTCTGCCACAATCCGCACCTAATCTCATTTCCTTTGTCACCATTTCACCCACCCTATTTCCTCCGCCACCAGTCCCCACCCCATTTCCTACTCCACCATTTACTCCGATAGAACCCTACCTCCCCCCGCCCTATTTCCTCCACCCCATCTCCACCGCCGGAACCCTACCCTTCGCCAACACTCGCAACCCTTCACCCTATTTTCTGAACCCTAGCTTTCCTCCACCACATTTCCTTCACCGACAGATCATGTCGATGCGAGAACTCAGAGAGAGATGGAGAGAGGCGAGGTACAATTTGCAAGGAGGCGGAGAGGCAAGGCGAGGCAGCGGAGCGTGGCGGGAGAGAGGGGGAGATGTGAGCGGTAGAGAAGGACGCATAGCGGATGGGTTGATAAAGAGGGATTTTCAAAGAAGGTTTTCAGAGGTTTCGAGAGGTGGTGGCATGAGAGAGGCGGCGAGAGGTGAGCGGCAGAGAAAGATGTGAGCAGCAGCGAGATAAGGCATAGAAGTGGAGAGAGGAGGCAGAAAATAGGTGAAGAAGACAGGGGCAATTTTGTTATTTATCCGGAGGAAAATTTGCAGATAGATTTTCTCTCTCTGCAGATTCCCTAGGGACGGAGGGAGTACTTTATTTGCAACGTCCAAATACCAAAAATATATAAAAACTCTAGTTTAGCTTAGACATGATCTTAATTTGTTACACAAATAGCTTTATTAAGCACAATATAATAAGGATTATTGGCTTATACTATCAACCGAGGGTATTTATGTTATTTTTGAATTTCCTATTAAACTAAAACGACATCGTTATGAATTCCTTACCCCCTCATTCATTTTTAATTTTGGAGTTTCGTGAAGTCCAAGTGGTACTTGATTGTGGTGGAATTCAGGGTAGGGTTCTATAGATTGATTTTGAATCATAATTCAAGGCTGTATTGTGGGTTTTGTGCCTCCACCACCACTACCTCGGGCCCATGGGGTGAAGATTCCGGCAGTTGACCAAGATTACTTCTGATGATAGAGTTCCGAACACTATATCACTAGCTTTTTAGGCTCCAGAAAGGTACTTCCTTTTTTAGTAACCAATGTAATTAATGTTTAATAATTTGGTAGTGGAGTAGAATTTTGATGATGCTTGTCTTGTTAGTTCTTACATTATGGAAGTTCAATGTTTGCTACAAAACTTGTGTCATCGTATATTGACTGCTAATCATGGAAAAAGGACAGTGGTTATCGAGAATGAGGTATGGAATTGAGATTTTTGTATGTTGTCATTATATGAAATTTTGATTGTTTCCTTGGTATGTGTTACTTGAACTAAGCTACGCATTTGAAAGAGAAGTAAGAATATATAAGAATTTTACCTTCAATTTTCAAATTAACAAAACTTGAAAGTTGTACTTCTAGCAAATAAGACTTATGCTTTGCATTATGAAAGTTATTCATTTTATGATTGTCTACATTTACAGTTTGGAAAAGTTGATATTGATGGTTCATGGTTGCTGCCAAACCACTTGATATAGAGGACATTTTAATGCTTAATAATAGGTGCCTTTGCTGCACTGTTAGAGATGCTCTTGTGGGGATGATGGAAAAGGACAAATTTGATCACAATAGAGACCACTAGTTAGTAGATGTCGTTTGTATTGAGTCCTATAATTTTTGAAGTTGATATTCTTTGGTTTTTGTACAGGCGTGGCAACTAGCACCTATTATTCTAACGTTTTATGCTGAAGATCATATTTTTAATGATGTTAAACTTGATAACATTGTCATGTTAGTTGATGCTTAGCATGTTTCTCCACTCTTGGATGTTGTTAAGCAAGAAGGAGTAGCCAATGAAGCAGTTGAGTAGATTGTTTATGTTGGCTGCATTATAATTAACAAGGTACATAATGTTTATGGGCGTTATGCTTATTTATGATATCTGGTCCCTATTTTCTTTAGTTATATAAGTTCAAGAATCACATAATGCATCTTCCCTATAATATGGAAGAATATCCTTTGCTGAGTTTAAGTAGAGATCACATCTTTACATTGCCAGGTTACTAGGAGTGTGTGTGTGTGTGTGCGTGCATTCAGAGAACATTCTAGTTATTTAAAGTAGATTTATAGATCAAACCTTACCTACTCAACTTGTTGTACATGGATATTCTGGCTATTAATTTCCTCCTTGGTCCTTTTGCTACAAAGGTCAGTGCCCTTTGTGACTTGTAATGTCAATTCCATCTGATTTAAAATAGTTTTGTTCGTAAAGAAATTATTACTACTTGAGGAGATGGTTGGAATGCTATTTTTTTAATTCTTGTTGGTTGATATGATTACCATGTGCTATTATATTTTGATTAACGATTTTATATTTAGGGCTTCATATTATATGAAATGAACATTATATCTTTTGTTTTTGGTTCTACAAATGTGATGCGACTCTTATACTTTTTGGTCAGTAGTTTCTACAATGCAGTCTTTATTTTTTTTAGTTGTAGGGACGAAGGGAGTAAGGTTGGGAGTTAGTGGTACTGAAGAAAGCAATTAGTTTCTTAACTCAATGACTTTATTCTTGATTTGGCCCATTTCTTAGTTTCATCAACATATACCAGTTCCTTCTGATACTTATGTACAAGCTTTTTGTTAATTGAGGTTGGCTATCTGAGATTGTAGAATGGATTGCTAGGTTGAAATTGTCCAGTGTTGCTCAAAATGAAGAATTTGGGATTTCAACTTTGCATTCATCAAGCAGTAAACTTTATTCTAAGCGTCTGAGTACTTAAGATTTCATTGATGAACATGTTTATAGACTGTGCTTACTTTTTTATCAACTTATTTTAAGAAATGAAATTTGCGTAAAGTTTTTGCTAGGACTTTTGTTTATGTTTATGATTTAAGTAGTGAGAAAGGGAACTTTTTTAACATGAGGAATTTAAAAAGAAATGGAAATTTGATTGCATACCTTTGTTTGTCAATTTATGTTAGGGGTTGAGATGTTATGAGGCCGTTAGAGAGTTTTATTGTGCATCGTCGCTATGTCCTTTTATGCGTTGCATTATCCGGTACAAGGTAAATGTGTTATAAGTGATGTTTTTAGTACTGTAAAGGCTTTGTGGAACTCCAGTGTATCAATCATACGTGTTACAATATAACTAATGTATAGACCATGTTTCATTAATTACATCATGACCCTCCATCGGAGTAGTATCACACTGGCTGCTATGTACAAGCTCTTACAAAACACAGTCTTTGAACTGTTCAATCTCCCCCATCTGCAAGCACACACACTCTTTTCCTGAATTCTTCTCTTCACATTTGAACATGGGGTTTGTAGCATTTGTACCATCCTTTTGACGCTGTTAATGATACAATTACCTCTTTTAATTGCTCTCAGAAGCTATTTTCTTTGAAAGGCTGACATAAGCTTGCTTATGTGAGTATAAATTTGGAAAATGCATCTTTATCTTGAGCAGTCGAAGCCAAAGCTGATAAAATGAGATGTAATGTTGGATGTTGTAGATATTTTCTTCCCCTTGTAATTGAGTGGTTGATTTGTGGTTTTTCCCGTCTGTCTGTATTAGAAGTTGAATGAAGTCTAAAATGGTCTTATAAGCTTTGTCTCGAGCTTTCAAATGAGTTGACATATCTTTGGTTCTTCATATGAGGTGATAGTGTCATAAGCTTTTTCTTGTTTGGCTTTCCTAATTCTTCCTGCTAGTTCTAATGTGACTGATGTAATGATGTTTAATGTGATTTGACATGCTTTCATTGACTTCATATCCTTTTTCTTAAGTATAGATAAACATAGACAACATCGCTGGTACAAAAGTGGCTGATGTTTGTTGTGATTTAGGCCTTTTAATCATGCTAAAATTGTTCATTTAATATTTCTGAGAAAATAAAAGAAAGTTACATTGGATGTGGATTGAGTGAAAAACCTTGTGTGTGATGGAGCTTTTAGAGCTAGACTCCGTTCTCTTCAATTTATATGTATTTCAATTCAATTCGATTCAGTTTAGAAAAATATTAAATTGATATTATTTAGCTTAATCATAGTATTTTATTCCTAATTTTTACTTTTTAATAATTTTAAATCAATTCGCCAAACAAAACTAAGTTTGTTTATCCTCTCAGATCCAAACATACAGTAACAAACGTGTTTGGCTGGCTAATAACATGAATTCTCATACATCCCAGCAATTACTCAATCCTTTACCATGTATAATGAGAGAGTTGATACTACTCTCTCATTATACATGGTGCCCAAATGGTCCGCTCTCTAAATATGTTCCACTCTCAGCTTTGTCACCCTTTTACTATCACACAATTGCTGACTTCATCAGAGAAAAAAACCAGATACTGCAGTATATCTCACCTTATCTGGAACATGATACTTTGACTTTCTTGCAGGATGCACAACCTCACACAGAAAGGGAAGTTAGACTAATATGGAAACTAGAAGATACATGTATCTTCTCTTTCAAATCAGCATATAGAGGCCTTACTCAGCAATCAGGTAATTTTCCAGCCACTACATACATCTGGAACCCTAGACTACCAAAAAAGATTTCCATTTTCACATGGAAGCTGCTGAACACTTTCCTTCCTTTTGATGATGTCTTAGTCCAATGTGGTTTTAGCTTAGCCTCGAAATGTCCTGCATGCAATCATCCTGATTCAATAGAGCATTTTTTCACTTCATGCCATTTAGCTCAAGCAGTTTGGGATAATACTTCTGACATTCTGGGGATACAAATGGATACATTAGACAGCTTAACCCTTAGGTTTTTTGCATATTGGAACAATACTGAACTCTCTAAGGTGCATAGAGATATCTGTAGAATGTTGCCATCTCTGATATGCTGGTCATTATGGAAAGCAAGAAATTCCTTCTTTTATGACAACAAAAATTTTCACAAGCACTAATTATTAAAGAAGTGATGGATCTTATCTTTCTGTCATTCTCAGCTAAACCTGCTCACTCCAATGTGTATCTTACCAGAAGCTATCCTATTTTCTCCCTAATTCCGCCTCTGAGACCACTACCTAAGCCTTCGATATCCATTATCTCTTGGAAAAAGCCACCACAAAACAGTATAACTGTGAATGTGGATGCATCATGGTCTCCCAACATGTCCACAATTGGCCTCATAGCTAGACACTGGACTAGTAAGCCGTGCCTAATACAATCTTTCACTACCATTGCTAGTACGCCTTTAGAGGCTAAAATGAAGGCCATCCAGGCAGCAGCTAGATGCTTCCCCAGTTTGGACCCCAGATGTTCTTATATAGTGGAATCAGATGCCATGAGTGCAGTGAACATGATAAACAATCCCAGATATGCCAAATGGTCTCTATATGTCTTAGCTTTCCAAACTCACTCTGAGCTTAACCAAGCTACTTTAAGACATGTATATAGGGAATGTAATGTAGTTGCTGATGCAATCTCAAAGCATAAACCGACCCACCCTTCACAACATAACATTAGCATCTCTAACATTCCAGCTTTCATCAGAGGTCTTATCAAACTGGACAAAAATGATTTCCCTTACATCCGAACACAGAAGCATGCAGCTAAATAATAGATACTGCCGAGTTTTTCCTTTCATTTTGTGCAGGGACACACCATTGAGCATAGACTACTTCTTACTCTAGCCTAGATCGTCGAACACTCGAACAGGGAGCCCTCGAGCCCTAGCACCCTCAAGCAATCAAGCTTTGGTGGCTTCATGTATTGGAGCCCTCGAGCTATACAGCACTCGAGAACTGGACACCTCGAAGGATATCAGTTTGAATCACGCCATTGTACATAGACTATTTTCTTGCTCGAGCCTGGAGCATCGAGCACTCAGGCCTGGAGCATCGAGCACTCGAGCCTGGTACATCGAGCACTCGAGCCTGGAGCATCAAGCACTCGAGCCTGGAGCATCGAGCACTCGAGACTGGAGCATCGAGCAATCGAGAGCAATCAAGACTGGAGCATCGAGCACTCATGCTTGGAACCTGGAACATCGAGCATGGAGCACTCGATACTGGAGCATCGAGCACTCATGCTTGGAACCTGGAGCATCGAGCATGGAGCATGTAGCACTCGAGACTGGAGCATCGAGCACTCGAGACTGGAGTATTGAGCACTCGAGACCAAAACATCGAGCACTCGAGACTGGAGCCTGGAGCATCGAGCTCTCATGTTTGGAGCCTGGAGCATCGAGCACTCGAGACTGGAGCATCGAGCACTCGAGACTGGAGCATCGACCACTCGAGAATGGAGCATCGAGCAATGCTAGAGCCTGGAGCATTGACCACTCAACCTTGGAGCATCGAGCACTCGAGCCGGGAGCATCGAGCACTCGAGGCTGGAGCATCGAGCACTCGAGACTGGAGCATCGAGCACTCGAGCGAAAGACCTCGACCTATGGAGTCCTCGACACCATGGAGCCCTCGAATCATGAAGCCCTCGAACTATGGAGCCCTCGAACACGAGCGCACGAGCCCTCGACAACTAACGCACTCAACAACTATGGACCCCCCTCGAGCACGGGATACCCCAAACTTTCTAGCCCTCGAACACTCCAGCCCTCGAGCACTGGATACACATAAGGCCTCGAGCTCTAGTGCACCGGAGCCCTTGGGCACTGGAGTCGTCGAGCACTCGAGCCACTGTAATCATTGAGCCTGAAGGCCTCAAGATCCGGTTACCTCGAACACCCAGGCCTCGAGCACGCGAAAGCCCTCGACCCAGCAAGCATTACTTCCTTTAGATTTCATCCACTAGTCCACTACTATTAGTTTATTCTTTTGAAGGCAACGAGGTTGCCTTATCGATGTAATATCCCAAACATTATTGTACATTTTTTGGTTCTACATAGGTTTGGGGAACCTAATACATATCCCCCACCTTAGGGTGCATTTAAAAAAAATGAATTCTAATACATCTTTACTACACAAATTATGCTTAATTTGTTTGTCACATAAAAAATACAACATATGTTTTATATATAAAGTAACTACAATATATGTCTTATTTATATTCCCCATTGTACAATTAAAAGAATATGTTAACACAAAGTTTTATTATAGATCGACTAAACATTGGACAGATAATTGAATATAGTATAACTAATAAGGTGATTTGATATTTATTTTTATTTATTGGTGAGAATGAAAAGAGAATACTAATGTACCCGAAAGATAAAAGCATTATCAGAGTGTACCTTCTTAAAAATTTGGATGTGTGGTTAGTAGTGATGGTAAAATTGTAGGAATTTTTAATACTTGTTTTATCATTTATGGGTTGCAGAGAAATTGACATAGATGCATTGAAGCAGGGATTATCAACCGTCATGCATCATTTTGGCCGCCGGGGGTCCTCTTATGTTCTTGCTACCTTATACAAGTTTAAGACAAATGATTTGTTACTGCTTTGAGATCTCTTCATCATCTCCTCCCCCTAGTTGTTTATATATTTAGTTGTGAATTTGGTAAAAAAATCATACTCGTACTTGAGCGATCAGTTCTTCTGTAGATGTAGAAAGAAATGGAAAGTAGTAGTTGTGGTGTTAATCAATTGGACGGGGATGTACTTTTACCAAATTGAAAGAGACATCTTGCAGGGCTGAAACACCAGGTTTTGGAAGTGAATCTGCACACAAGCTGCTGCAAGAAGCAATGCGAACGAGTATGATGCTGGTCACTATGAGCTGCTAGAGTGTTACCCTAATTTATCGGATAAAGAGATTGTGTTGGCGTCGAGATTGGCTGCTTTTGAGTCTGCAAAGGCATCTCTGATTGCACAAGCCAAGGCTGAGCTGAAAGCCGTTATAGCAGCTAGGGTTGTGACAACTGCAAAGAATCTCTTCCAATAATTGATAAATCATGCCTTACTAATATTTTCAAGTACCGTGACCAATAATTGATTAATAAATCACCTAGGCTCTAATTGAAATTTCTTATATTGAACCTTAGTTTCTTTTGTTTCACACTATGAAAATTTTAAATTTGATAATAGTATATGATAAATAAATGTTTGCTGAAAGATTTGATTCATGTCACTGTCCCCTTATTTGCATATATCTCATAAAAAATTGTAGAATTTTTTTGAAAGAAATCAAGGACAATGATATATAGTTAAACATGAAAATAATTTAAATAAAAATATTAGTGAAGTATATTTCACTTCATTCATTAAATATAAAACAGATTATTCTACCTCATAATTCATATAGTTCTTAGATGACTAAACTCTAAACTTTAATTAAATGATTTTTTTTTAATTAAAATGTGAGATGTAAAAAATACATGAAAATTTGATCCCAATTTTTCAATCAATAACACCGTGCAACGATCGGTAGTACTCCCCCTAGTATTTATAAAAAAATTATATGTAATTATTCAATATGTCAAATTTATCTCTATACATTTCTAAATTATTAATATTTGCTAATTTATGATATTATTCATGACACTCATACAAAAGCTTAGAGCATGTACAATGCTAAAGTGCCAATTTGAAAACTTTTGCACTCTCTTCTGTCTTTCAAATCTCACAATCATTTAGTCACATTCACATCACACACTCTCTTCCACATAATTTTTTACTAGCCCCACTACTTTTTACTAATTTTGACTTGCTATTTATATTTGTTGATTAGTTATTAAAATAGTATAAATTAATTTAGTTGCCTAAATTATTTTTTATTTTGTATTAATATAAATAAAATATGTATTTAATAATTTGAAGGTGTGAAAATATATATTTATTTATAAAAAAATATAATTATATATATATTTGATAATAAATAAATCTAAATTATGTAGTAATAAGGCTAAATTAATTTGTGAATCCTCAATAATATGTTAATGTTAAACCTACATTAATTATTTAATTAATAACATTAACTGTATAGAATTATTTCATTTATGAATAAAAATATTATAACTCTAAATAATTTTAAAAGTAAAGTTAAATTACGTTAAAAATATGGCTGAAGAAATTCGAAATGAAAATAATTTAATATCAACCAAAACAAAGTACAAAATGCAATCATAAATAAGATAATACAAACAATACATAGAGAATATATGAAAATCCTGAAAGACAAATATAAGTTGTTACATAACTTGAACTTGATTAATTAATGAAAATAATTTAATGCATGTTCGAGCAAATATGCTTTTAATTGATGATGTGTTGGTCTATGACGAACTGCAGATCTTCTTTAGACATATTGGGCAAAATCAGCTCGGAGGTCATGATTTGGACTCCATTGCAGTTCATCATGTAAAGATGCCACTAACTGGGTATGATTATAGTTGAGGCCATCATGTTATGCACTAAAATGCATGATAAAAAGCCTTACTCAAAAATTGCATGTCTCACATATATGTCGAGTTGTAAAAGATATTGAAACGAACTTTGTAACAAACCAAATGCACGTTTAACATCCTTTTGATAGCGCTTGAAGTTATGTAAAATACTTTTCCTTCTCATCTATTGGGACGCGAATAGCCGGTATACATGTAGCCCAATTCAAATATATTCCATCTGTTAGAGAGTATCCCATCATATATATGTTGCCATTAACCTAAAAGTGATTGGGTGATGACTATTCCAACATAACCTCATTAAATGATAATCAAGGAAATTAATACCTTTACATGAACCCGGAACACCAAAGATTGCATGCCAAATGTGTGAGTCATGAGAAAAAAAAGCCTGCAATATGATTGTCAGTCTCCTACTTCTCCATGCAAATTGACCATGCCATGTCTTAGGAAAATTATTTCACTCCAAATACATACATTGAATACTTCATAACATTCCGAAAATCCACAATCCCGTCCCTTTCGGAAGAGATGTGCCACATGTTTCTATGTTGGCTTCATAAGGTAAGTAGGACCGAACACAACAATTAAACTCGTGATAATTACCGGAATGTCTCCTTCACTGTACTAGCTTTGATTCAAAAGCACTCATCCGCATGATTATAGGCCAAGTCGTAAGGTAACACACGCATTGCGGCAGTGCACTTTGATATTCATGAAACCCATGTTTAGACTGCATATGGTTTTTGCGTGAAAATTGGTCGTGATTGTGAACACCCTCCACGACATAGAGAAACAGCTCCTCCTCATGCAGAAGCTTTGCAGAACCACCTCAGCAAAGTAAGGTGTTGTCTCCGGTGAAGGAACAAAATAGTCTTCCAACAGAATTAGCTAGCCCCTTACGCGACCCTTATCCATGGCTTTTCTTTTATGCCTTAGGGTCCTTCTAACTGTTTCTCTTTGTCTAAGGTGATAATAGTATTTCTTATATAAATCTTTAACTTTCGAGTATGAAACCATGTAAGATTCCATGAGAGCATCGATATTGAAAGTTGGAGAAGCGGCCTTTTATTGGCATTCGAGGATTCCCCATACTCATCATCATCTATTTGGGGATTAGTAGAATTTGAGTTGTAATGAGGAGAAGATGTCATATTTAGGGTGTGTTTGGTAGGTCTTGGCTTATAAGCAAAGCTGACTTCTTCTTATCTGTGAGAATAAGCAGTTGAAAAGCGAAGCACTTTTAGTGTTTAGTAAATTAGCTTATAGCATCTCCAATACAAGATTCAATTAGGTAATCCTCTCTTGCCACGTCATACTAAGTGACTCTCAACCTCAAATATCATCTCTAGTGCAGGGGTCAAATAAGGGCGTCAATCTAACATGGACAAAAATGAAAGTGACCCCTTCAAATTGAGCTTCTATTTTCAGAGGGTGAAAGTGAGGCCGTCACTTTGCCACATCAGCAAAATTTCCATACATACAAATATCAATCAAATTAAATTTTCGATCAAGTTTCCATGTACAAATTCCAATCAATTTAAATTTTCAATCAATTTTCTATATACACAATCAATTTAAATTTCAATCAAATTCATATCATATACTATGTCATTTTTTATTAGTTAAATATATATAATATTTAAAATTTTATACACTCCTACGTTTCTTGAAATATATAGAAATGAAGGTACTTTTAATAATTTATATAAAAATTTAAAATATGATGTAAATTATTAGAAAATTTTAAGTTTGAACTATATATGTGTGTGTGTTTTTATAATAAACACATGTATGTATGTGTGTGTATATATATATATTATATGTATGTGTGTATATATATATTATATGTATGTGTGTATATATATATATATGTTTGTGTGTGTGTGTTTTATTTTAGAACAAATAAAAATGAAATATGTGTACGCATTTAAATTTAATCTAGAATAAATGAGTATAAACACAATTCTTTCAACTTTTATTATGATTAACATTACACGTCAGCATTGAAGTCTCATTTACGATGCTTGCATTGGAGTTCAAAACTTTTTTAATTTATATTGGAAAGACTCTTTAATCCATGTCATATTGTAGCCCAATAATAATTTGCCAAATGACCCTGAAATTCATGGATGATGCTCGTTGCATTGGACATGCTCTTATAATTGCTTTTTCAGTCTTAAAAGCAGTTGAAGTGAAGTGCTTCTAATTTACAAAATGACTATTTTATACATGTATATTAATTTGCTAACCTCTCATATCCCAAGAGTTCTTCAAGTAACCACCAACATCTAATTATCCTTGCCCACAAAACCAACAAACATATTGCAAAAACCAAATCAAGTAAAAATATCAGAATCAAACATTTATACAGGGAACATCAATTAACCATATAGCTCTGGGCATGTGCAGCAAGTATTGCAAAAAAAATAAAAATAAATAATACAGTGAACCAAACATCGCATTAGATTCCTAGCATGAAGCATCTGCTCATTTTTTGCTCTTTTAATTTTGCAGTATGCTGAATTACAAAGAATCAGATGGAAGATTGGCATTTTGCCATTGGTAAAGCAAATACCACATCATGGTATTTGACAGAATGATTTGCCGTAATGAATTGTATTATTGATATCTAAATATATAGAGAGTACAATAGAGGTGTAATAAGGAAACAACTCTAATCAGAATAAATCATAATCTAATCAGGAGTCTGATTTATTCTAACACCCCCCCCTCAAGCGAAGCGTCGGATGCTCGCCGACGCATAGCTTGGACCTGAAGAACTCGAACATCGGACGAGAGAGCCCCTTGGTGAAAATGTCTGCAATCTGAAGAGAAGTCGGAACATGAGCAACACACAGCTTTCCGGATGTCACCAACTCACGAACAAAATGGTAGTCGATGTCGATGTCGATGTCGATGTGCTTCGCCCGCTTGTGCGCCACCGTATTCTGAGCCAAGAAGATAGCACTACTATTGTCGCATAACAACAGTGGTGAACCAGAAAGTGGAACCCGAAGATCACGAAGCAAATGAGTGAGCCATACCATTTCTGAGGCAGTGTTGGCGAGAGCACGGTATTCAGACTCAGTGCTAGAGCGAGAAACAGTGGGCTTTTTCTTAGCACTCCAAGAAACCAGATTCCCACCAAGAAAAACCGCATAACCATAAGTGGACCGACGAGTCTCCAGACAGCGAGCCCAATCAGCATTAGAGTACCCTAACACATCAGGAGTACTACCAGAACAAAACCTGAGACCAAAATGAAGAGTGCCGCGAACATACCGCAAAATCCGAGTCACGGCAGCAAAATGGTCATCTCTGGGATCCTGAAGATACTGACTCACCGTGTTGACCGAGAATACCAAATCCGAGCGAGAGATAGTGAGATACTGCAGAGCACCAACAAGAGAACGATAAAGTGTAGGATCCCAAAATGGAGGACTGGTAGAGCTGTGAAGCTGAGAACCAGCGACAAATGGAGTAGAAACAGGTGCCGCATCAGACATACCGGCCCGATTCAAAATATCACGAGCATACTTTGCTTGGCCAAGCAGTAGCCCTGAGGAGGTAGGTGAAACTTCAAGACCAAGAAAGTAATGAAGAGCACCAAGATCCTTGATCGCAAACTCTCTGTGTGTCCGATCAATGAACTGGCGAAGAAGAGTCGAGTCATTGCCTGTAAGAATGATATCGTCCACATACACAAGTAGATACAGTAACGAAGACCCTCTCGAAAGAACAAATAAAGAAGTATCAGGTGAGCTGCACCAAAAACCAAGATGTGTCATATAACTGCTGAAACGCTAGAACCAAGCCGGGGGAGCCTGCTTAAGACCATAAATGGCCTTTTGCAAGCGACAAACATAGTCTGGATGGACATAATCCTGATAACCAACGGGTTGCTTCATGTAGACTGGAACATCAAGAACACCATTAAGAAAAGCGTTCTTGACATCCAGCTGATGAAGTGGCCAGGAACGCATGGTGGCTATGGCGAGAACTGTCATAACAATGGAGGCTTTTACCACAGGACTGAAAGTGTGGTCAAAATCAAAACCTAGAATCTGCGAGAAACCCTGCTCCACAAGTCTAGCTTTGTGACGCTCAATAGTGCCATCTGGTCGATACTTGAGCCTATAGACCCATTTGGAGCCAACAATGTTGACATTCGAAGGTCGAGGCACCAAATCCCAAGTGTGCTGACCACAAAGAGTGGCCATCTCATCATCCATGGCTGAAACTCAGGCTGGATCCTGAAGGGCAAAGCGATAATCAGTGGGCTCTGTCTGAGAGAGGAGTGCGGCAGTGAGACCATGAGCAATAATATCTGAATAATCCCGGCGCTGA
The DNA here is from genome assembly GCA_037428765.1 of Rubia yunnanensis. Lineage (NCBI taxonomy): Eukaryota > Viridiplantae > Streptophyta > Magnoliopsida > Gentianales > Rubiaceae > Rubia > Rubia yunnanensis. The sequence goes on along the minus strand of CM075071.1, from coordinate 23,780,730 downwards.
ATGGCACCAGTAGAAGACCGAGTGGCCATCCGATGGGTACGAAGCTGAGGCGGTGAAGCTGGAGGAGTCGATCCAGCTGACGACGAGGAAGATCGAGATGCGCTGACCGGAGAGTGGCCGTCGGAAGTCGTCGGAGAAAGGATGACCGATACTGGCTGAGACATGGCGGCCGGTGACTGAGACGGCGGCTGAGGAGTGATGGTCGGTAGCTGAAGTGTGGTGTCCATTGGCCGAGGAGCTGGGTCCGGGTCGGCCATCCAGATGGAAGATGGTGGTGAAGGAGGGGCGGCTAGAACAGGTACAGGCGTGGTGGACTCAATCGATGAAGTAACAGCTCCATCAAAAAATGATGAAATCTCCAGATCTAAAATAGAGCGACTGTCCGCGGAAGATGAGACATAAGGGAATAAGGTTTCATCAAAGCGTACGTGGCGAGAAACATAGATACGCCTAGAAGTGGGGTCGAGACACTAGAAGCCCTTGTCATGAGGGTTGTAGCCAATAAAAACACACGGAATGGATCGCGGTGCAAACTTATCAGTAGCAGTGGCACGCAGACATGGAAAAGCACGACAGCCAAATGGGTGAAAGAGGGTACAATCAGGCACATGACCAAAAACAACCTCAAAAGGTGATTTTCCACCAAGAACTGAACTTGGCAGACGGTTAATGATGTAAACCGCAGAGGAGAAAGCTTCTACCCAATAATAGTGTGGCACAGAAGAGTGAAAAAGCATGGCAAGACCGGTCTCTGTGATGTGACAATGCTTCCGCTCAACTCGGCCATTCCGAACAGGTGTATAGGGTGATGGCATCTAATGATGAATGCCACATGATATGAAGTGAGCCTGAAGTCAATGATTAGTAAACTCTGTGCCACCATCGGTCTGGAAATTTTTAACCAAGTAGAAAACTGTCTCAACAAATTTCTGAAACTGGATAAATGTGTTATAGAAGTCCGACTTATACTGCATCGGGAGAAACCATGTGAATCGCAAAAAGTCATCGATGAAAGTGGCATAAGAAAAACCACCTGCCGATAAGACAGGGGCTGGTCCCCACAAATCGCAATGCACCTTGTCCAACAACCCAGTAGCGCGCCTGTCACTAGTGGAAAAAGGTAAACGACTACTCTTGGCCATCTGACAAGGAGAGCAACTAACAGATGCCGGCATAGCGGAAGTGACAGTAATATGGCCACGCCATCTTAAAAGCTAAATAGTATCATGAGACACATGACCGAGGCGAGAGTGCCATTGCTCAAAAGAAGCCTGGAGCTTTCCAGAGCGTAATTCGCCTAAAAACCTGGAATCACCAGTCTCAAGAAAATAAAGACCTGAACTATGACAGCCTTTACCAATTATCTTCCCTATATGCTTGTGCTCAATGGAAAATGCGTTGGCATCAAATATAACACGGACAGGTAAATCACGAGTAAGCTTACTAATGGACAATAAACTTCTAGTAATCTTAGGGACCACAAGGATATCATTAACAGAGAAATCAGAGAAATGACATTGACCGATGTGAGCAATAAATAATGATTCACCATTTCCAACAAGAATAGAATCAGAACCATGATAACAATGTACCTCATCAAGGTGACTGGTACGAGCAGTGATATGAGATGTAGCACCTGAATCAACGATACACTGATTCGACGAAGAATGACGGTTGGGACCATTCAAACTGGCCTGCAACAACACCTTGTCCGCAATCCAATTAGTGGAGCAATCTTCCCGAGATATAGGGCCCAAATAAACCATAGCAAAGGACCAAAAATTGCACAAAAATTGACTGGGTGCAGACGAGAATTTGAGCAACTTGTGAGAAAGTGCTTCAACTTGCGAGAACAGATTCAACTTGCGAGAACAGGTTCAACTCGCGAGAAATAGGTTCAACTCGCGAGAAATAGGTTCAAATCGTGAGAACTTGAAGGGTTCGATAAATTCACGTGATGCGCGAGTCAAATTGCGCGTGTCTTCACACACTGAGTTTTCTTCTTTGGCCGAGCTGGCGCGTGACTTTTACGCGCTGGAAGACGGAGCGTGGATCTCGCGCTGGAGCTGGAGAACAAGACGCGCTGGTGAAGAATCCGATGTCGTACGTGCACTCCAACGTCGCCGGACTGGTGAACCTTCCAGAAGCCTGCAAAGCCGCCAACGAAGCCGGACGTCGCTGTCCCAGCGCTGGAAGAACTCGCCGAGAAATCGAAGAGAATGCCAACGAAGCCGGAAACATTGCCGCTGGAAGAAACTTCGCCAAGAGGACACCGGAGGATGCCGAAGATGAAGGACTTGAGGACGCCGGAGGAAGGCGCTGAACAATAAATTAAAATTTAGGGTTTAGGATCAGAACTTGCTCTGATACCATGACAGAATGATTTTCCATAATGAATTGTATTATTGATATTTGAATATACAGAGAGTACAATAGAGGTGTAATAAGGAAAGAACTCTAATCAGAATAAATCATAATCTAATCAGGAGTCTGATTTATTATAATAGTATTCTGAATGGATTTTCAAGTATGCACTATGCAGTAACATAATAACACACTAAATCCACCACAGTTTCACATGAATAACTGAATTTGCAACTGCAACAGAAAAAATTATTTGTATGACGGGTGCCCAAGATTTTCGTGGTACCGTTGTTTGTCTCGCGTACTCTAACTCATGAGCTCGCTCACGATATGAAGCTTAAAACTACATTATCATATGGACTTGGTTTCACAAGGGCTAAGTGGATGGTTAGGCGACAGTATGTGGTGGTAAATTAACTTTTGTAACATTGAGGGGAGCTGCTCACATGTTGCCTTACACAACCTTCACACACATATACTACTATTGATCAATAAAATCAAGAGAATGGATTTGCTTAAGAAGGATGATTTGAAACCAGAGCAAGCATCACACTATCACGAACTACACAACACAATCGATAACTAAAAATAAACAGAGAATTAACCTTATGATAAAAAAACTGAGAATTAACCCTAAATCAGTTTTAGGAAACTAACATAATCTCAAATCAAGAAAATTAGTCCCCAAAAGGTGTCATATGTATAAGGATCCGAGAGAAAAAACAATCCAGTCCTGATATCTTTATAATAATCTCAAGTTTCAACCGTACAATGCAGTTGATTAACGTTGCATATCTGCAGTAAGTTCGAGCTGATCGTGAAGATGAAGACATGTGGCAACTTAGGAAAAGGGTTGATGTAAAGAGATGTGATGAGGTAGATGCTATAAATATCTCGATGATAGCAATGACGATCGCGACATGAAGGCCGGTTTCACCACATCTTGAAGGAAGAAAAACTGGTTGCCATAAATGGCTGGAAAGTGGATGTGGAAGAGCTTCGCAAGTTTGAAGAAGAGGAGACGAGGCATGAGGGTGTTTACGGAAATAGTGGAAAAAGTAAACAAAAGGATTCATGATTTTCTTAGAAGGGGATCTACCCAACTTCTATCTTTTCCTTAAAAAATAGATTCTATTTTTTTATAAGGACCTTATTTACGAGTTATCAAACACAAAAAAAAGTTGACATTATAAGCAAACAACTTATAAGTCATGTCAAACTCACCCTTAGGTGTTTCAAGAGAGGCATTAGGGAAGCTATGATCAAGAGAATGAAAAGGAATAAGAGAAATGGTTGATAAGTGAATAAAATGGCATGAATGTAGAGAAACTGAGATGAAATTATATAGAGATGTTGAAATGGGGAGTTTATTGAATAAATTTATGCACAAATATTATTGCAATGTCATAATTGATGGGTGTTGGAGACTTGTCGAATTGTGTTTAAAATTATAAGTGAGTGGTCAATTCTTAATAAATGTTTGTTGTGGTATTAAGGGTGAGTAGTTCATTCAATATATAGGTGGCCAAATAGGAATGACTAGTCAAATCATGCACTCATCCAAGTTTGAATTATTGTTGATGACTAGTCAACTCACTATAATAACTCACAATACATTAAACACCTAAACAAATTAAAATTTATTATTCAAATGCAACAAGTTATTTCAAGTACATGAAAATAGATTATTATAATAAAAAAAGGAAAACCACAACTAATATAATTGTGAGTAATTCTGTCACATACATTATTATAATCACGATAATCATAATATCAAAATAGTAAACATACAAAAATAAAGATGGTTCTGATGCCACTGTTAGGAAACCGATTATTTAAATTTTAAACAGTGGAATATAACATTGATTTTATGCCAAGGACGCTCTGTAATCTATGAATAATATGTATATAAATTTCAACCCAAGATAAATCCATTAATGATCATCATGTCGAGGTGATTTTGACCACAAGTCGCACACATGCACGACTTGTATTAGTAACCACACAAAATTCTCTCCAGAATCCCATCTCATATGATTGATTGACTATTGAAATGACTGATTTTTAAGGTAAAAGATGTATTAATTGATTATTAAAGAAACTTGTTACATATTATGGGATATGATCCCAACGAGAGATTTGATCTCTAGATTGTTTGGCATGGCTAGCCAAAGTATGAGCTATTACATTGTCATGTCTTCTAATCCAATCTTTTAGGATAATTGTGGGACTCCATAAGGGTTGATATATCATTTATGAGCATACCAAAATCAAATAGGTCCTCTTTTCGACTACTGATAGCGTGGACTAGAATTTGTGCATCTCCTTGAACATGCTGGATTGTTAGTCCTTTCTCCATTGAAGTTTGTAAACCCGCTCTTAACGACAGGGCCTCTGCATTTTTAGTGGTGTATAGAATGTATAGCCTGCATGCTTCTCCATAAACTCATAAACCATTTGAGTTTATTATATACCATCCCAAACAGGTATTGTTACTAGATGTTGCAACATCAAAGTATAGGGTGTTTCCTGTTTGGATTTCTGGAGTTTGGTAAGGATTTTACTTATATGAGGGCTCTGTATTTCGTGCAAGGCTATCTAATTGCTTGTTAGCATAGAGAACGCTATGTTGTGGATGAAGTACATGATGTTCACCATGAAGGTGTTTATTTTGGTATTTCAACAGCTAGTATGACATCATAGTCGTAAGAGCCATGTCTTGACTAGTCAATTCTATTATAAACTCACGTGTCCATAGTTCTACACTAGTCTGTTGGTATATGTATATGTTTTCATGTAGACTTGCTGCGAATCAGATGTGGTGTGCTGCATGGCAGTGAAATAATACGTGGGATAGAGTAGTGTCTTCACTCGAGCATGTTGAACATGTCATTTCGTATCTCGCATACCTTTGTCTAAGATTAGCTACTGATGGCAGCTAGTTCTTGCACAATCTCTTTAATAAATGTTAAATTTTTTGCGGCACTCTTAGATTCCATATTTGTTTGCAATGCCACGAGGGACCCAAACTGTTGTTCATCATGTATCCAGTATAGGAATAAAGTGTAGAGTCAATGCCCAAGTTATATGCTGACTTAACCGTGTAATTACCATCAACCGTTGGCTACCAGGACTATGTATCTTGTTGATAACGGTTTTTGCTACATGGCATAGACAAAATAAGAGAGGCTTCTTCTGCATTGAAAGTTTCTATGATAAGACTTTCATTCCAGTGATTCATATCTCCAATTTTTAGTTGACTCACTGTCATGTCATCCAGAAAAGATAACGTAAGAGATTGGGGCTTTGGGTTACCCACTCTTGGTAACCAAGGATCATGTTTAGTGTTTGTAGTTACCCCAGATCCAGTACGTCTACGAACGCATATCTTAGTAGTTTTCTTCCTTTCAGGGTTGATCGCAATGCGTATGTGGATCGTAGCCTAGGTCAACCTCTAGAAAACACGATGAAGGAAAAAATTTAGATTTTATGACCCTGATGTGCTCAATTTTTATCCCATTTTAAACTCGTTCAAAATCTAATTTTGTAAAAGATTAGGGACTTAATCGAAAAGAAATTAACATTTTATCAATTTAGGGACTAGGATGAATTCATATGTTTTATATCATAATTCTTTGATTTATGAAGTATTTTAGATCTTGTTAAAGTTATCGGGTTGGGAAGAGTTCAAACGTTGAAGAAAAAATGAAGTAATTTAAAGATTGGAAGAAGAAGGCCAATAGTTTTTGGTAGAAGCTAAAAAAATGCAGATTTTCCACTGCGGGCCGCAGAGGTGTCTTGTGGCCTGCAGCCCAGTCAACCAGGCCCATAATCGGTCAAAGAAGCACATTACGGGCCGCAAAGATCTCCTGCATCCCACTGCAATCAAAATTTCTAATGCTTTATTAGTTATTTTTTAACCTTTCCCATGATTACTTCTTCTCTTATCCAAAATTTTCTCTTCCAAAACCCTAGTTTTGCATATATTTCCCATATTTTCTTCTATGTTTACCATGGATTCTTTTTGTTTTGTTATGGGTTTAGCTAATCTAGGCTAAATATACTCTTGGGAGCAACTGGTAAGCAATTCTATTTTGTAGTATGAATTTGTGAGATTCAATTTATCCTATTTTGTGCTATCATTATCAAGTACATTTTGTGCTTTCTTGTGTGATTAATGCATTATTAGACTAGGGTGATCAACTAGTTGAAGATTGTGGGTTAGTTATTTGCTGGGTTAGTTATTTGCTGGGTTTTTGGTCAAACCCGGAAGACTTTGACTTTTTATCAAATGCAATTTTTGTTGGTCAATGCTAGGTTATGATTAGGAGTGACAACTAATTGTGATTTTTGATTGATGATATCACTTAGATTTAGGATGAATTTGAATTACTAATTGATTAGTTGATTGTGATTTCATCAAGCATGTGCATCACCCTAGTAGTGATATCATCAATTACTTAGATTTAATCATCAAGCATGTGCATTGAACATATTGAAAAATGTGATAGTTCTAGTAGGATGTGGGAAGTGCAAGAGTTTAAATTTAGAATTTCTTACCATGTAGGAAATATTGGTATTTATTTAAACTGTTGAATGAATGATTGCATTGATGAAAATGTTCTCCAAATTTTGTTCTTCCTCTCTCCACCAATATAAAGAACCAAATTTCGATTTCAAGAAAATCTCTATCTTGGAGAACTATATGGAGAATCTATTGGAGCAAAAAAGTTGTCCAAAATCTCTAAAAACAATGAAAATCTCTATTATGGAGAATATGTTGGAATTTTTCTAACACCTCAAATCTATGACCGGCTTGCTCATCACAAGTATCAAATTAGACCTGAGCGTGTCCAACTGATCAGATTACTTACATGCAATAACGAGCAATACAGATTATGCGGAAACGATTATTGAATTCAAACCTAACTTACTATTACAATGAAAGACTTATAATATGCGTTTTACATAATTTAAAAGTAAAAGTTCTAAATTGATTTTTAGATTCAAAAGCCCATCAAGGATCTTATCCCAAATGAAGTAAAGGCGACACGTGCGAGCTCACTCTATCCCCTCAGATACACCTGTTAGGGTTATTTAAACTAGGGTAAGTTTCTTGCTTAGTGAGGTTCCATCGCCAGCATTTACCAAGTGTAGTTTTAGTGATCACATAAAATAAATAACCACAATAATCCAAGCGCATAGTAAAAGGATACTGTGGTTAATGCCAAGTCGCAGTCAAGTGCCAACATGGCAACTCCGACTAACATACAGGGAATAACCTTTTTAGTAGTGCCCGAAGGTTATCAGGATCAAGAATCCATTCTCGCCAGCCATGCCCAACAGTGCTCAATTATGAGCTCATATCAGAAACCATATGGTTATGCTAGTATATCGAAAACTCTATGGGTAGTCGTTCTAGTCGTACGGTCTAGTGTATACCATTCCCCACCGATTTTGACCGAGCTACCATTGGCATCGGGGACCTCGATAAACACAGACAAGAAATCAAGTAGCACGCAACCAAGTTTTGACACAACAAGATAAATTACAAGCCGGTCATCCACATAATATCACAATAATTAAGAACAACGCGATAAAGTATGCACCACACTTAATTATTATGAAAACAAAATATTTAACAAGAATAATCACAATATTAACATAATATTTTATGCAAGATCTAACATTTTCAAATAACACATTTAAATTAACAAACACAATATAACGTGCAATAACCACTTTTAAGTCAATTTGTGCTAGGGCGATGAAAACACTCACCTTATAGAAAGGCTGACCCGATTGAAACCATTACAACTCCATCGTAACTATCCAAACACTTTAATTTTCGTATGCAATTTGTAAATGGAATTGAATCCTTTAAATTTTAATCTGAAGAAACCAATCCCTCAAAACATATACTAGTCTGCATTTTTTTTCAATCTTCCACATTTTTTTATTAAACCCCCATATTAATGGGAGGGATATATATTGGTTCCCCCGCCATTTGTAAGGATTTGTATAGTTTGAATATACAAGTGGGTTCACAATTAAAACTTGAACCATTTATGTTATGCCATGACAAAAGGCAACGCAGTTACCATATCAAAAGAAAGAAAATACTTAGGAAAATGTTGGTAGTGACTCTGATAAAAGCACCTCCACCCCCTGTGTTAGTGTTAACGTTTCAGCCATACTTCCCATAATTTTCTAAGTATGTAAAAATTGTGGAAATGGGAGATCGGTGAAAATTGAGTTTCATAAATGTAAGTGGGTCTTTGAGGATATTAGAAACCATGATTATTTAATTCCCATATGATCTGGGCATTAAGATGTATAGCTTGTCCTCATCGTATATCTTGCGGCTGAAGTGAATCCTTGATGATCTGAGCCGGATGTGTTTCATGACATGGTCCTCATCATGCAACTTGCAAAAAAAATTGTATAATCAGTAGTATCCGTTCATATAATCCAAAAAAATTGTAGGTGTATGCAGTCTAACCAGATTTAGCAACCCTTTAACTCTCTGGTTTAGCTGACCATAAGAAAGAATTTTGATGACTGTATTGTTTTGAATGGCCAGTTTAGACTAGTAATTAGCTACCAGGTTTCCCTGTCTCAATATATGTTTAATCATTATAGATTCAAGATGATTTGTGAGAGTGTTAACCATGTCATAGAGCTGCCAATGAGCTTTTAAAGGGTTATAAATACAATCTATAGCTTGCTGGAAATCTGTCTCTAAACAAAATCCAGAAAGTTCAAGTTTCTGAGCCAATAAGTATCCCTCATGCAATGCAATTATTTATGAATGGAGGCTAGAAGTAGCTAGGACCATATTCATGCACGACCTTATCAAATCACAATCCTGGTTCCTAATTACAAACCCAAAATTGGATTTAATTCTATTTTCAACCCAGGAGGCATCAACATTTATTTTTAGGCCGTTAAAAGGTTTCTCACAGGTCACTAATTTGATTTTTGGCTTTTGTGGAGGTCTGATCGGTGGGGAGAGACCAATAGTATACTAATATTTATTAGAGATCTTGTTACTGAAGCAGGGTTTGATATATAGAGCATGAAAAAAAATCTTTCCTAATGTTATCAATGACAACATTCATATAGGGTTTCAGATTTTCATATAAAAAATTGTTCCTCACTTTCCAAAGGTTCCAACATATGAATGAAGGTGTCATTATAATATAACAGCTATGCATACTTGTTTCAACCTTTAAAGTCTAGTAGTGGGTCAGTCTCTCAAAAATATTCTCAAAATGTGGCACCATAATACGTAACAAGTCATCAATATGCTTCCATGTAGGGCAGCAAAAGGGCATGTTTTGAAAAAATGTGGAAGAGAATCTGCCGATGGACAAAAGGGAAATTTTGATGCTAAGCTGATATTTGGAAAAAAAATTATGTCATCAAAAGGTAATCTAGAATTTACTAGTTTCCACATAAATACAGATACCCTTTTTTTTTGGTAATTTTGAGTACCAAGCCTTTTGAAGAAGTCTGAGGTTGGCTCTGGTTGCTGCTATACAGTTGTATGCAGACTTGAAACTGAAGCATTCATTAATTGTCGGCTTCCATATCATACAATATTTCCTATCATTGTGTATCATAGATTTCTGCAAAAAAAAAAAAGTTAGAAGTGAGTGTTTGAATCAATGGAAAATAAGTGGTTTTATTTTCACTGAATTCTGCAATTGTGGTCTGAGCTAGAATATGGTCAATTTCGGGAAAGAGATCCTAAAAACATCCATGACCCGACCAATCTGAGGTATGAAAATTTGCCAAGCCATTTTTGTGAATTAACCTAGTGTGCATCTGTGCTATAGGATCATTTTTTAATCCTATTCCAGGTCTTAGACTTTCTGCAGTTATTTGGAAGAGACCAGATGAATTGTGCCTTAGGGGCTATTCCCAATTGGAGTTTCCACCATAGTTTCAGAGAATATGTGTTGATTACATCTCTAAAACTTCTAAGTCTAAGTCCATTTTGGTTTATTGGCTGACCCATTGTGTATTCAAACACCTCTAAAAATACCTTTAGGTTAGTTATAGTGGACTTAGTAGATTTCAGAAATATGATTGTGTAGTTGGCATAACTTAAATGTGAAACTGGAATAGAACCATCAGGCAAAGAAAAATATTTCAGTTTCCCTTTTCTGAAACAAAATTGGATACTTCCAGAGAAAGCCTCAGTAAATAAATTTAAAACTAATGGAGAAAGGGGGTCACCCTGTTTTATACCTTTTGTAGGCTGAAAGAAACCTGCAGGCTTGCCATTAATGATAATTGAAAACCAAGAAGTAGATAGATTTGACATGATAATATTGAATAACAATGGATGAAAGCCAAATTTACCTTAAATTGCAGCTAGAAAACTCCATTTTACCCTGTCAAATGCCTTAGCTAGATCTAATTTTAGTATGCAGTTAGGTGTTCCTTTTTTAGTGTTCAAGAATTTCATCATTTCATTCAAACAAAGTACATTATCTGACATCTCCCTATCTTTCGTGAATGCATATTGCTGGTCAGAGATCAATCCTGGTATGAAGGGGTTAAGTCTGTAGACTAGCAATTTGGAGAAAATTTTATTAATGCAATTAGAAAATGAAATTGGCCTATAATATGAGAAAGAGACTAGTTTTTTTTCTTGGGAATCAAGCAGATACATGTACTGGAGATTCCGACTAGTATTTTATTACCTTCCATAAATCTAAAGTAGCTTCTAGGATATCCTGTTCTATTACATCCCAGTTTTGCTTTAAAAAAGAGGCTATACAGCCATCTGGGCCAGGAGAACTATTTGGATTTAGAGAAAACACTATTTCATTAACATCCTGCAGTGTAGAAGGCTTAAGCAATAAGTTGTTATCCTCAGTTGTAATAATTGTGGGTATTTGGCTTAAAAAGTGGGATTTAAAGTGTTCGGATTTATGATCTGAATCCTCTGTGAGGTGGTTTTTATAAAATTTGATGGCTTCATTCTCTATATGTGTTGCATTATCAATCCATATTCCCTGTGAGGTTTTAATTCTTGTAATGGATTGTGAGATTCTTCTTTGCTTGATAGATTGGTGAAAAAGTTTGGTATTTTCATCACCTTGTTTAAGCCATTTCAGCCTTGCTTTCTGTTTCTAGAAAAGGCTCTCTTTAGTTAAAGCCTTAAGTAGGATTGCATTTTTGTGTTTTAAGGCTATAAGGTCTTCAACTAAGTTGCTTTATTGATAAGCTATTTCTTGAACTCTCAAAGCTTCCTCTGCATGTTTAATTTTGGTGTTTATGTTGCCAAAAACTTCTTTATTCCACTTTTTTAAAATAAAATTTGAGTCTTTTATGTTTTAAAAATAATTTGATCATAACTGTTTCCCATAAAGGTTCGTTCTAATTATCTGGAATGATCATTTTTAGATTAGTTCTAGTAAGCTAGACATCCAAAAATCTAAACGGTTTAGGGTTGGTAGGCAGGTTGGTTCATATGGTTAACAAGAGAGGGCTATGGTCAGATGTGTACCTATTTAAGGTATGGACTGATCTGTTTGGAAAGTGTGCAACCAATCATTATCAGCCAAACCCCTATTTAATCAATCTGAGGTATGATTCCTCCTGCCATTTGACCAAGTAAAAAAGTTTCTAACTGTGTGTAAATGGGTAAGTTGATTATGTGCTATAAACCAAGAAAAGTCTTTAATGTTTTTTAGGTTGGGTTTTTCAGGCCCTTTATATTCCTCAATAGATCTTATAGCATTAAATATCCTATGATTATCTTATTTTAGCCCGGAAAAGATTTAAAATCTTTCAAAGATTTGTCCTTATTATCTTGTTAGTGGAAGCATGGGTAAAGACTGCATGCATATCCACAGAGAAGGTAGAGTTTTTTTTACCCTGGTAAAGATACATTGTGAGTCTCATTTATGATATCTACCTGGATGTTATTATTCCAAAACAACCAAATGTTATTTACCTGAGAACTACGAGCAATGTCAAAAGTTAGACTAGTTCTGTAATTTTGAATTTGATCATGATTATGTTTAGGCTCAAATAAACACGGAATTTGAATTTTTTGGTTATAGATTAATCTCTTTAATATGTCCATTGATGTGTCAATCCCTCCTAGATTCCAAATTAGGCACTTTATGTTTATTGTTGTATCAATCATTAGAACTAATTTTCTGAGATTTTTTATGTGGATCTTAGATTCATCTTCTTGATCTTATTAAAGAGGGTTCTTTCTCTAGTTTTAACAGTACTCAAATTAACTGTAAGTGGGCTTAGTTGACTTACCTCCTGCAGCCGGGGCTTTTTAGAACTTGTTTCCATGTTATCATCGGAGTCATTTTCATCAGGCTGTCCAAGTATACTAAATCTATTGGAATTCTGGGGGCTGGATCCAAGAGATGGGGAATTGTTAGTAGCGTTATACATAGTTGACGAGTTACCTGAAATGTCATTGCTGGCATATTCCTTTGTGTGAGATGATGTTGAGTTAGTATTGTGAATATCATGCCCATTTAAACTGACACTTCCTTTCTCAGTTGGAACAATTGATTTTGGTCGTTATAGTTAACAAGCCTCACTGGAAAGTAATCTCTATTTTTCTCTGTTTGGTTTGAGTTGGCAAGCAACTTGGTTATTTTTTCTGTATTTGCTCCTTGTTGAGATTAACATCCTGATATTTGATATGGGCAACCTGTGTTGGAATTTCATTGGTATCCAGGATTTGTTCCAGCTTGGTGTCTTTTTCATTTTGAGGTTTAGGTGTATGAGTATCAGAGGGTAATTGAGCATAATTGTTTTTAGGTTGGAGGGATTGCAATTGAGCCTCTTTCTACTTCTAGGATATTGTAATTCCAGAGGAGTTTTGTGGGGGAATTTATTTCTAGTTTGAAGGCATGGGGTTAGGGGTTTTGTTTTGGTTCCTAGGTTTGGTAATAGGCTTAGGAACAAACTGAGGATTTAGTATCCTACATTTGTTGAGCTCATGGCCAATCTTTTTACCGTATGAACAATAAACCGAAAGGCTCTCATATTCAATGTTAAATGTCTCATTATCAACCGCAGAGCCTAACCTGATATGGCCCTATAGTTTTAATTGTAAGTTCACCTCCACACAAATTTTAAGAGCTGAAGGTCTTGTGAGTCTCTCGATGGCATTGTCCATCTTAATATATGAGTCGATTTGATTGATGATTTCTTCTATTGCTGGGATGTTGTAATAGTATAGCGGAACATTCCTAATGGTGATCCAAACTGGAACAATCGATAACTCGATGTTAGGTTTGAATTTTGACGCCCAGCGATGAATGCGCATATTATTCCCATTGAAAGACCAAACCCTCTTGATCCAACAACACTGAAAGTCTTCTTTGTTATCAAACGTGATGAGGATGTTCCTAAAATCTATTGCTCTAACCAGTTATCTTCCAGAAAAACCAATTTTTTTGAAATCCCCTTCAATTTTCTCCATCGTGGTCTGCCTTTTGGGAAGTTAGCTATCAAAGAATTTGTGTAATACGTAGAGAGCTGCTGGATTTACTTCGGTAAGAAGAAGACTGCAGGTTCTCCTTTGAATTGGGTTGTAGGGATTAGGTTAGGGGTTGAGGTGAGTGAACTGGAGATGGGGGGTGGTTTCTCGTTTGTAGTGCCTTAGCAATGCTACGTGGAGCCGCCATAGCGGTTTGTTGCATTGTAGCCAAGCAAGGGTGGAGGATTATTAGTGGTAGCTGAAAAAGTAAAAATACTGTTTATATAAGCCGTTATATAAAAGCAGGGTAAAGTTAGTGAGAAGTAGAGAGTAAATTGTAGAGAGAGAGTCTGCCTTTTCAATCCTCCACACACCAAAAGGCATAACTACCTTATGTATTATCCCATATAAGGCAACAAGCCATAGATTATTTACATGTATTAACTACGTGTCTCTTGGAAATTTAACCAAGTGATGATAAATCACATTTGTTTGTGTAATTGTGTTTTAACGGGACACGTATGTCCCAGGGGTGGGGTTTGCCGCCCACCCCATTTCATTTGTATTTTGTAATTGTAATTAATTTTTTCCTTTGTCTATTATTTCTTTTGCTCTCTTTTTATTTATTTTTTGTTTTGTTGTTTCTCTCTAATTTATTAAATACAAGAATTTGCATGTATGCATTTATCTTTTTGTCTAATTTAAACTTTAGTTATAAATTTTTATTTTATGTTTTTCTCTTTCATGATGGGTACACAGTGACCAATATATTGATTTCACTTGTAATTGTAAAACTAGATAACACTCGAGCATTCTTTGAATTCAAAGTTTGCCCAAGACGATAAACTTTCCGAGCATTCGTTTATCGCAATAGGGAGATATGTAGCTGCCTTATTTCAACAATCCCACACCATATCTTGGTATTGGGGAGATTGAGTCTAGTAATTCTCAAATCCAAAAGGCCTATGTCGAGGGATTGATAAGTTATCTCTGTGATGAGATCTTATGCATAGCAAGATAGGCACATGGTCAGATTAGTGGCTAAATAAATGTGTTAGTGTTGAAGCTGGGAATGCACTTTGCCAAATGGGAGTTGCTACTACTCTATCCAACCTGGCTTTAACTGTGTGATGGTTCTTCCAGTTTCGAAACCCTGTGAATTTATACCCCTCGTAGCCTATATAGGTTAGATTACATTGGCTTAGAGCCATTCTAAAATCGTAAATTTTGCATGGTGGCCTTCTTTTTAAGCTTTGGAATTTGCTCTGATGAAGGACTTCATTGATGTCTCCAATGCACATCCAAGGAAGATTAAGGTTGTGATCAAGATTTGGAAAATTTTTCCAGAAGAGATGAAGTTTGTGGGTTTCAGGTTCTCCGTAGACTCTTGTACAATGCCAAATCAAGTTAGTTGAAAGGTCTTTGACCGTAAAATCAATGAAATTGAAACAATAGCTCAAAATTGAAACTTCTATATCTTTATTTCAAAACAAGACAAGGCCCCTTGAATTTCCATTTATTGTTTCTTGGGTCTACAACTATGACTTTCTTTATAATTTCTGGGTTTGATTGTTTCAAATGGTGTTGTGTGACTCTCATGTCCTTACTAGCTTATGTCTTCGCCCCGTGATGCCCAAAATAGTGTCCTTGTTGGCAAGATGATTTGTATCGATGAATCTTTCACATAAGTTTCCTCAATTTGTTGAATCTGCTTTCCTTTCTCTTTAACGGCAATTCTTATTTCCTCGAGATGTGAAGATTTCTCTGAAATATTCAATTTGACATGGTATACAACAAGTTCTTCATGGATGCCCATTACAGTAATGAAATATATTTGGGACAGTAAGATGATCGAACAAAACTTATGATTGAATAGGAAATTTGTTAATGCCGGTGTATGATGAAAATGATTTATATACAAGGAGATGGAAATGTGATGATTTGCATAAAAAAGTGTTCATAAACGCACATGGTTGAAAATATTCAATCAAAGGATAGTTCCTCTTAATTAAGGAGTTGAAAATTCCATTTGTATTCAAATATTAAATTCAAACATAACTAAACCAAAATTTCACTAAGTGAAATTTGATAGATTGAAGATATGAATATTCAAACTAGGATGAACCTAGAGAGAGAGAGAGCATAGAGAGAAGGGAGAGTATGAATTATCTAGTTTTACAGATAGAAATATGGGATAGAAATACGAGATAGAAATACGGGATTTTTCCATGCTTTTGCAATAAGAGGAAACCAAGAAATGCCATTTATGGTTTAAAAGACAGGCAAGGGCAATGGTGTACAAAGAACAAGATATGGAGAATATTATCTCATGTCACTTCAGTGACCTGTTTGAAAGTACGAATCCACTTCCACCTGTTATTGACCAATTGATGACAAAGGTGACTCCAAGGATTACACAGGAAATGAATAGAAGATTAATGAGGCCATACATCCAAGGAGAAATCTATCTAGCTCTAAACAATATGGCCCCGAACAAATCACATGGCTCTGATGGCATGCCACCATCATTTTTAAAAAATATTGGGATATTGTGGGTGGAAAAGTTTCTTTTAAGGCACTAAAGTACCTAAATGAAGGAAAATCAATGCAATTTATAAATGATACAAATGTAGTGCTCATTCCAAGGTAACGAAACTGACAGATGTCATACAGTTTAGACTTATTAGTCTATGCAGTGTGGTCTATCGAATAGTCTCGAAGTGCATTTATAATAGGCTTAAAGAGATTTGAGACACCCTTATCTCAAGTCACCAAATTGCTTTTTTCAAGACCCAATTAATCACGGACAAGGTTCTTATTGCACATGAGGTTCACGACTATATCAAGAGGAAAAGATTGGGACATACGGTTCACCACTATGTCCATTAAATTGGACATGAGTAAGGAATTTGATAGAATTTAATGGTCATTCCTCCTAAAGGTTCTATTGAAAATGGGTTTTAATCCTAATTTTTTCAGGCTAACTAAAAACTGCATTTCAACAGTGAGATTCTTATTCATATTAAATGGAAAGAAGTTCAGCAGAGTTATACCATCCAGGGGATTTAGGCAGGGTGATCCACTATCTCCATACCTTTTCATTATTTGTGGAGAGGTATTCTCTCAAATGGTTCAGGAAGCCGAGAGAAGAAAATATCTACCCGAGTTGAAAATAGCTTGGTTGGCACCAATCATATCTCACATTTTTTTTGCTGATGACACGCTAATACTAGGAGAGGCTAACATTAACTTAAAAAGAATCCTCCACAACTTTGGCCTTGCTTCAGGGCAGAAGATAAATTTTGAGAAGTCTTATGTTATGTTTAGCCTGAATACTTTTGATAGCAGAAAGAACAAGGTTCTATCCATATTACAGATGTTGGAAACAGTAAATCATGAGAAATACCTTGGTCTTCCAATAATCTTTGGTATATCTAAAATGGCATCATTGGAAATTCTCAAGGACAGGAGTACGAAAAAAGTTGAAAGTTGGATTCACAAACAGCTATGTAAATGAGGAAAGAAAGTTCTCATAAAAGCGGTTCTCCAATCTATCCCCACTTTCACAATGTCTTGCTTCATGTTGTCGGACAATTTGATAGATAATATTCATCAAACATATGCAAGATATTGGTGGGGAAACACTTCTCAGAAGAAGATACATTGGGCCCAGTGGCATGAATTATGTTTACCTAAAGGATTAGGTGGACTAGGGGTTAAAGATCATAAAATATTTAACACTGCCATGTTGGGAAATCAAGTTTGGAGAATACTCAACAATCCAGAGTCGATGGTGGAAAAAGCTATATATTATCCTTCATCATCCTTCCTAGAAGCCAATCTCGGTTATGACCCATCATTTTCCTGGAGATCCATTCTGGAGGGAAGGAATCTATTGAAGCTAGGTGTCTGGAAATGTATCGGATCTAGAAAAATACTAATATTAAACATAATCCTTGGTTACCGCAGATCGGTAATCCAAAACCACAATCTCTTCCGGCATCTTTTCCGGACAATCTAACAGTGAGCCATCTAAAACCAGGACGCACTAATCAATAGAATGAAAGTCATATCCGAGAAAATTTTAGTGTAGAGGAAGCCTCTCACTTCATATCCATGCCAGGTAGCAGTAACAATTATCATCCGGATAAATGGATCTAGCAATCAACAACAGATGGTTAGTACATGGTCAAATCATCTTATAACTTGGGGATTAGCTCTCCAGTTTTTCCCAATGCAGGACCTATAGCTAACAATAGCTCAGGCCCTTCCTAGCATTGGAAGCAGATTTGGAATCTAAGAGTGCCCACGAAAATGAAGCACATTCTATGGAGATTGTGGAAGAATCAACTGCCATCATCAGATAATATACGACAGAGACACTCCAGATATGAAACATGATGTTTGACATGTTCAAGTGAGGATACTACTATTTCCCATGTCTTCTTTCATTTCCATGCAGTGCACCAAATCTGGTTCGCAACAGATCTGCATGAAAAGATATACAAATTTCAGTTGTTAAATTCAGAATTATGGGCACAAGATCTTATATTAGAGCTGACTAGTTAAGACATGGAACTCACGTCAATGATGTTATACTAGTTGTGGCACCATCAAAACAAGCTCCTTCATGACGAACAACATGTTCTCGAACCACAACATAGTGTTCTCCATGCTAGCAAGCAATTGGATAGTCTAGAAAAGAAAGAAAACCCATTATCTAAAGGAAGCTCTAACCATATTATGGAAACCCCAGTCGGGAACACATTATATTTTTATGCTGCCACATCTAATGATAGTACCTAATTGGGATGGTATATAACAAGTTTGAGCAGTACTTGGATTTATAGAGAAACAAATAGACTATCCATTTCCTACAATGCTAAAAATATGAAATCCCTAGCACTACGAACGGGTTCAGAGAAACTAACGGACAAGGGGTTGCCAATTCAGCATATTCGAGGAGAAGCACAAGTTTTCATTAATGCCATCAAGAGTCGGAAAGATGACCTATCTGACTTTGGTCTGCTCATAAGTGATATTTCCAACTTAGTTGATATTCATAATTGTCCAGAAATAGCTTGGATTAAAAGACAAGACAATGTAATAGGCCATACGTGGGCTAACCATGCCAAACAATCTAGAGATCAAATCTCTTGATGGGATTACATCCCACACTTTGTAACATCATTTTTAAAAAATCAATGGATACCTTTTTAAACTAAAAAAAAGTTATATTGTAACACTCTGAACCTATTGTAACACTTTTATAAGTATTACCTTAGGTGATGTTGCAGTAGACTTAAGATAACACTTTTTAAATTTTAGGTAACACTTTTTAAATTTTATGTAACACTTTTCAAATGTTTAAGTAATACTTTATAACCTATTGTAACATTTTAAATAAGTGTTGCAAGGACGATAGCTCTAATTTGTAGTAGCGTCACTTAGAGATGTAATATTGTGTTGTTTTCAACACCATGGTCAATGATTCATTTCCGACAAAAAAAAGACATTTTAGAGAAAGTCATTCTCATTAAAATTTCTAGGGATACTAAGAAAAAAAACTTCCATGGTCAACGAATACTATACTCCGTACATAATTTTTAGACAACCTACAGTAAAAGTTTGGACATATTTGGCAACACCAGTGGCGAAACCAAGTTCAAATATAAAGATGGACTCATTTATAATGATAAAAGAAATTTATATACGTTAGATATGAAAATTTTAAATTAGGAGTATTGTCAACAATTCATGATTAATTGATTGAATTAGAACAACATAAAATATGAAGTTTTAAATTTTGATCCAAAAAAAAAATCTAAATTCATCATCTTAGAAAATAAATTAAAATTATATAGTCTTAAAATGTCAATATCTAAGTTAAATTTTTTGAAATATAAATTTAATATTTAGTTAAAATATAATATAATATATCCTAATGCATAAACTCTTACTGGTGAAAATATGTTTTTATATTAACACTCATTGACATGTACTAAAATATGCCATTTCTAAAGATTAAGTAACAAAAATTAAATAAAGTAATAGCAGAAAAATTGTAAATAAAATTTATGGGGTATTTAATAAACAATTGAAAGGATTTACAAATAAATTTACTTTCAATATTGAATATTTATATAAAGCATTTTATACTGATTTTAATTTTCAAAAAAAAAATCAGGAAATGTGACATGTCCATAAACTTATGGATAGACCAGCGACTATTTTTAAAAATAGGGTTCAATTTGTAATTAATCTAAAATTGGGTACTAATAAGAAATAATAATTTTCTTTTAATTTTTCTTATTTCTCTCCTCTCCTGAACAACTTCTTCTTCCTCATTTTTTGTATGCACTTTCTCTCTCATCGTTTTTCTCTCATTATCCTCATGTTCTCCACCTATTCTCCGCCTTATTTTGCCGCCTCTCCTCCACTTCTTTTCCGTCGCATTTTTCTGCTTCAATTCCACATCTTCTCCTCGCTCGTTTTCTAGTCATTTTCCAGCGTCTTTTTTTCATTTTTTTCCGAGCTCAATTCTTAGAGAAAATTCCTTGAATCTTATCACATTCGGTTAGATCATTAGGTTTGTAGATTTTTTTATCTTCTAGATAATTTTTAATTATGTGAATCTTTGTAGGTATAAGTATTATTGTTTGATTTTTCTGGGTTTTTTAAAATTATTTTTTTATTGATTTTGTTTTGAATTTTCACTAGGTTATGGATCAGGCAAAATGAATTGGCCAAGATGTTGATGATACAGTCGGTGATTATTACTCATTTGTGGTTAGATTTTTTCAGATCTAGTATGTATGTGTTTCATTTTGTTGAGCATTAGATAGGCATCGTTTTCTAGTGTTTTGAGTTGCTATGTGCATTTTCTGAGATTTGGTTTTGAAGTGTCCCCTTGTTATTACAACAAACTTGTTGTTGTTTGTCTTGAATTACGAGGTGCTCTAGTTTTCCTATAAGTTGCAACTGTTATTATCCATCGTGTATATGTTAGTTGTACCGTGAATGACTTTTTTTCCCATTCGTTGTTGATTGTTTGTTTTGAATTTCGAGGTGCATTCATTTACTTATATGTTGCATCTGTTAGTATTCAGTGTGTACTTGTTAGTTGTACTGTGTATGCTTTTTATTTTAATTTGTTGTTGCTTGCCTGTTTTGAATTAGGAATTGCGCTTGTTTACTTATATGCTGCATCTGCTAGTATCTGGTATGTACTTGTTAGTTTTATTAACTTTTGCTTTTAAATTTTTTGTTGTTTGTTCGTTTTGAATTAGGAATTGCATCTCTTTACTTATATATTGCATCTGTTAGTATTCAGTATGTACTTGTTAACTTGATTGTGTTTGACTTTTATTTTCATTGTTGATTATTATTCATTTTGAATTAGGGATTGTACTTGTTTGCTTACATGCTGCAACTATTAGTATTCAATGTGTATGATTTTTTGTAGGAGTTGGATATAAAATTAAAGTTGCTATACCTTTTATGGAATCCGATTATATTGAATATTGGACTCCACAAAATGTCCCGGCACGAGTTTGATTCAGATGAAGATGACACTAAACTCGACGAATTCGAAGATGACCTTCCTTTGAAGATTAATAACTAATTCATTGTATTAGGGATTTTTAGTTAATCTAGATAGGAACATCATTGTAATTGTAAGTTCTCTAATGGAAATTTTTTATCAAGGGCACTTGTAGTATTTATCGTGTATCTTGCCCTTTGTTCAAGTGTTGAGAGTCCCTCTCATGTATGAAACCTAAAACATTTGCATGATTTTTATACAAAGTATGCAATACTTTTACATGTGTTGCTTTCATGCAGACAAGACTCTTAGCGACACCTCTCATGTAATCATAGCACATTGTAAGATATTCTATGCAGCTCATATGGTTTTTTTTTATAAAAAAATTACAAAATTATGTAACCTATTTTCTGTATACTATAAGAAATACTAGTTATAGATTAACATACTCATGTTTTAACAAAACATAAACGATTCATAAGGTAACATATGCACTACCTCCTGACAATGTTTGGCTGTTCATAAAAGGAATTGACATTTTAAAATATGTGTGTATTTTTGTTTAAACAGTACATGTTGTAAAGTAATCAATGCACAATTAATATGACAGTTTTAAATTGGTAAATTTTAACATAATTTATACACGATTTTATGGAAATATTTCATAATTCACATTCATGGTTTTTAAAACTAATGCATGTTTTAATACAAACGATGCATATTGTAAGGTAACATGTGCGTATTATATACAGAAATTTTCAACAACATTTATTTTGTTTTTTTTGAATATTTGCCACATGTTTTTTACATGTTCATAGCAACAGAATTCATACATTCAGAAGTTCAACAACATAAACTCATTCTAATGTGAAAAAAATATATCTTTGACATTATTTGGCGGAATTCATTCTCTTAAAACTAAATTTCATTTGTTCAAAATTGAAATTCATTGATGTAGATCTTGTTGCAGGGCGAAGAGCTCATCGCAAATTTCGTTGGACACTAACCAGTCGTTTGAAGATCTCATCGGGAAAAAACGAATTGATCGGAGAAGGATTTTGTTGGCTGGGAGATGTTTGATTTGCAGAGAATGGAGATTGAAGTCTGGGAAAGAAATTGAAATTTAGGAATGAAGATTGAAGTTTAGGAATGGAATTGAAGGGAGAAGTTGTAGAGGACGGGGCATGGCATCATTTTTGGGGAAGAAGGGCATGGGTTGAATCTTTGCAATTTGATCCAAAAAATCTGTTTAATTTGTGTTAACTGCAAATTGGTTCCTGCCTAGTTCATAATAAGCTTATGGACAGACCGCCTATCAGGATACTTACTCTTTTCAAAATTAATATTTATTAGAAACATTTACATTAATAAAAAATTTACTCCATATATTATTCTATATGTTTAACATAGTAATTTTAGATATTTTTGTAGGCAAATTAAATTGAGTGGAAAGAGTTGATTGCAGAGAGTTGAAAAAAGAGTAATAAGTAGGTAAAAATAATTCACTTATTATTATGAAATTAAGTATGATATTTTTAAAAAGATAAACAAAAAATAAAAATGTATAAAACTTAAAAATAATTGTTATAAAAAATGGGTATTATTAAATAATTTTCATAACAAATGGAGATTGAAAATACATACACCTAATAAAGAACCAAAAAAAAAGCTTGGTTCAAGAGGCGATTTTTGGCGATTTTTACTGTTTCTACGTGCTCCTAAGTGCGATTCGCCCAAAACGCAAAGTTGATCTGTCGTTTCTTTCCTTTTCCTCTCCTTCCATCAAGTTCTCCCAACTGATAACGGTCGGATTCTGAACTCTGACTCCGGTCCATGGCGGCTCCTCCGCCTGGCCGTAGTGGCAACACTGCGATCAAGTCTTTTCTCCAAGCTCTGGGCACTCGCCAACCACCGCTACAGGCAACACTCTCATCCAACCCTGAGATCGTACCTAAAACTCACTACAAAGGGGACATCGCCTGTTTAGTCTCCAGGTGGGATGCAGAACTACTAGCCTCTCATTATCATAACGCCCTTGTGGGTAAATTTGCAAGAGGCAAGCCGCCAATGCCAGTATTAAATGATGCTTTCAAATCGGTGGGGTTCAAGGGCAATTTCCAAATTGGTTCTGTCGATTATAGACACATCCTAATCCGATTCCAAGAGAAAGAGGATTATCAGAGACTGTGGCTCAAAGGACATTGGATCTTCAATCAGGCTCCAATGAAGGTACTTAAGTGGACAACAGATTTCTCCCCGGAGGCTGAATCTTCCATCGTACCGGTATGGGTTAATATTCCACAGGTTCCTATTTATTTCTATAATATTGCTATGCTTCAATCGATGGGAAATCAAATAGGGACTTTCATTAAGATGGATGCAGCTACTGCTGCCCTTACTAGGCCTTCAGTGGTTAAAATGTGCGTGGAAATTGATCTAAAAAATAAGCTCCCAACATATATTAGGATAGGAATTGAAGAGGAGGGTACTGAGTATAATGTGGTTAAGCTTCCTCTTGATTTTGAGGAAATCCCTCTGTATTGTCATCACTGTAAAACCATAGGACATGAGGATGATCACTGTATATATCTGCACCCTGAACTTAAAAGATCCAAGTCTAATAGGTTTGACAAACCCCCAATTCTGGAGGATGATTCGATTGTGCATCAGAAAGCATCAGAAACTAGGCATGTAGAGGTTGTAGCTAATTTAGACAATGGAACTAATAAGGCTAGTAGTTCAGGTTTATCTGTTGCTGAGAAACAACATACTCGTATTACTAAGACCTTTAAATATGTCCCAAAACAAAAAACGATTACAACTACAATCAGTGAGGGGACTAGTGTACCTGATATTTTGGACGAGATAAATAGAGTTAAGCTATCTGATGCCTTAGTTACTGGAGTTGCAACACAGAGGGGGGATCAGGATAAAATTTGTACCCCTATAACTGATGCTCCTGAATCTGAGATTGGTTTGCAGTCAGTGATTTATCAGGCTACTAGCATGACACCTAGGTCAGCTGGACTTAGTAGGGGTCCAAGTGATGAATGCATTGATCCAGCTATGAGATCTTCTGAACAGCAATCACATCATCCCAAGTCCGCTCCTCCATTTCCTACATCAAAGAGAATTTTTGCTAAGGATGATATACTGAGCAAAAGAGGTAAATCTTTCTCACCTTTCAATACCATCATTGCGGCTAAAAATTTGCTCTTCTCTCAGCAGAAACATAAGCATAACAGATTTCTCCCACTTGAGGATGATGATGGATCCAATGATGAGAATTCCAGGGAAACTGCAACTAGCTGCGGGGTGAGGGAGGAAGCTGAGGCTGTACCTTTAACTGTTTCCCCTCCAGCCAGTTCTGATCCTCAACCCAGGCAGGTTAGGCAGGTAAGTCCTTCAATTTCACACTCCAAACTGGCTAGGCAAAAGAAGGGTAGTCAGCTTGCGGTGGATTCAAAGCATAAGAATGATACATATCTAACACAATTGAATACCATCATGACTAGATCAAAAAGTGCCAATAATGTTTTAATATGAATAATACAACCCTCAAGATAAGATTTCTGGTTTGGAATTTAAGGGGTATGGATACTTCCTTGCTTAGACTACAAAACTTGATCAGTAGGCATAATTTTGAACTCATTTGCTTAATTGAACCAAAACATGATAATCTGCAATGTGACTCCTACAGGCAATTGCTACATTTTGAATATTGTATGTATGCTTCGAATGGTCAGATTTGGCTGTTTTGGAATTCACCTGTCACCCTTACTGTCAAACATGACAATTTACAATTTCTTGCTGTCTCTTTGTATAGTCTCACTCTCAATAAAAATATGGATGCTTTTTTTGTGTACGGCCTTAGATCCAGAGATGGTAGGAAAGCACTATGGTCTGATATTGAGACATCTACCCACTCAGAGTCTATTTTTATTGGTGACTTTAATGCCATCACATCTGTGCATGAATATAAGGGTCCCTCTACTCCTAAATTAGGCAGTATGAAGGATTTTAATAATTTCATTAATATAATGGCTTTAGAGGAAATCAATACAGTAGGTAACTTATTTACTTGGAGTAATAACAGATTGAGAAAGCCTACTATTCAGAGATTAGATAGGGGGCTTTGTAATGCTACATGGTCCTCTGCTTTTCCTTCTTCTTCGGTTTAAATTTTAAATAGGTCTTCCTCTGATCATAGCCCCATGCTCCTAACTATAGGTAGTGATATTCCATCTCATCCTAGACCTTTTAGATTCCTCAACACCTGGTTTAAAAGGAATGATTTCATGACTGTAATCAAGAATAATTGGGAACTCCCTATGCACTATTCAGGAATGCTTGGTTACTGCCTTAAGCTCTTAAGATTGAAGAAGGAATTAAAAATCTGGAATAAAGAGCATTTTGGCAATATTCATGAGAATGTAACATTGGCTGAAAATGCAGTGCTGGTCCAGGAAGAATTATATGATCAGAATTCTAATGAGACTAACCTGATTAATCTTAAGGAAGCTAAGGCTAAGTTGGTAAGATCATTAGTGGAACAGAAAAGTTTCTGGAAACATAAAGCAATGATTAAATGGTTAAAGGAGGGGGATAACAATACAAACTTTTTCCACAACTCGGTCAAGGAAAAAAATGGAAGATTAAGGATCACTAAAATTAAAAGTGCTAATGGTTTATGGTTAGATAATGTTCAGGAAATAGAGACTGAAGCTATACAGTTCTACAAAGGTCTATTAACAGATGAAAGCTCCTCTGAATCTAACCTTTTCAAAAATCATTTCCTCAGCCGGATCCCCAATTGTGTCTCCCAACAGGAAAATGAAAACCTTCTGCTCCCGGTTACTATGTCTGAGCTTAATCATATAGTACTTGGTCTTAACAAACATAGCAGTCCGGGTCCGGACGGTTTCACAGCAAAATTTTATATCAAAGCTTGGGATATAATCTCCAAAGACTTGTTAGTGGCAGTTCAGGATTTTATGGATGGAAATAATATTCCCAAAGGGTTTAGTAGCACTTGGATTACAATCATACCTAAAAAGAAAACTCCTTTTTCTTTTGATGATTTCAGGCCAATTAGTCTCTCCAATGTTATTAACAAGATCTGTTCAAAGGTGATAATGGAAAGACTTAAACCACTTACGCCTAAACTCATTTCTCCTCAGCAAACTGCCTTCCTTAAAGGCCGAGATATATCTGATAATGTAATTTACTTACAAGAAATGGCAAGATTTTTGGATAGAAAGCTAAGACAACCAAATTGCATTGTTAAATTAGACCTCAAAAAAGCTTTTGATAGGGTTAAATGGTCTTTCCTATACAGTGTTCTTCTTAAATTTGGATTTCATGCAAGATTTCTCTTTCCCATCATGAATAATTTATCTCAATCTTGGTTCTCTATCTTGATAAATGGTAGGCCAGTTGGTTTTTTCCAATCTACCAGGGGTATTAAACAGGGTGATCCCCTATCCCCTTTCCTTTTTAACATCTTTTCGGAGGCATTTACTAGAAGTTTAGCATTTATCTTCCATACAGGTAAATTGGCATAATATGATCTCCCAGGTAAAGCCATACAAATCTCCCATTTATCTTATGCAGATGATACAGTTGTGTTTCTAAAGGCTGAAAATAAAACTTTGGTTAGATTCAAAGCCTTTCTATCTACTTTTGAGGAAGTCACTGGTCAGCAGATTAATTATGGTAAAAGTGATATCTACATTGGGAAACATGCATCTGTTCATACAGTTAATAACATTAAAAGGATTTTGGGTATGAAAATTGGAAAAATGCCTTTCACTTATTTGGGGGTTCCTATTTTTACAGGTCCTGCTCTTAAGGCTCATTTTCAGCCATTAATTGAGCAAATAGATAACAGAATCTGCAGTTGGAAAAATAAATGGTTATCTATTGGGGGGGGGGAAATTACACTCATAAAATCATGCATCTTTGCTATTCCCCAACATATATGGTCGGTGCTCAAACCTAGTAAGAAGGTTGTTTCCATAATAGAAAAGATTATGAGCAGATTTTTCTGGGGTTTTACTGAGCAGAAGCCTAATAGAGCATGGAGAAATTGGAAATCACTTTGTTTCCCAATTAACCAAAACAGGCTAGGTTTCAGATCAATCAACTCCATCATTGATACATGCTCTGTTAAGCTTTGGTGGAAATATCAAAGGGCAGAAGCACCATGGACACATTTTATTGAATCCCTGCCCACTTCATATAAATCATCTCCCAATTGGAAAAGAATCTGTAGTTTTAATGCTTGGGCTGAAGCTAATTCCAGAGTTATTTTGGGAAGAGGTTCTTGCAATTTTTGGACTTCCAATTGGCTTGGAGTTAAGCCTATTATTGATTACTGTGATCCGGTTCAGGTGGATATCTCGGAGGACTGCACAGTGGCTCAATTCATTGAAAACAAAGATACCTTGATTCTGAAATTTATCCTTCTACTGCCAACTGATATCTTCTCTCTTTTGCAGGACTCTAAGCTCTATCCACATAGGGATGACAGGTTAATATGGAAACCTGGTCCTCGGGGAGATTTCACTTTCAAATCAACGTACCTCCTGCTTAGTCCACAATTAGGTAATATTGCCTCGACTAATCTTTTTTGGAGTGGGAGAATTGAAAAGAAAGTTTCAGTTTTCATGTGGAAACTGGTCAACTCTTATCTGCCTTTTGACAATATACTACAAAAATTGACTTTTTGCTTGCCCTCTAAATGTGTTCTATGCTGCAACCATGTTGATTCTTTGGAACACTGCTTTAATTCCTGCACCTTCACTACTCTTATTTGGAAGAATATACATTGGTTTATGGGGATCACGGATATATCTTTCCCCTCCATCTGGGAAAGAATTTCTTTCTATCTAACTTATCCAGGTTTAAGCACACTACATTCTACATTAATCAAGAATGCTTCCCTAATTACACTCTGGAACGTATGGAAAATGAGGAATAATTGTATATATGATTCGGCTGTTCCAAGTAGAATTACAGTTCTAAAACATATTAGGGAGCATATTTTCTACTCTTTCTGTGCTAAACCAACCTATATCACATCTACATTTGACTATGGTATTGCAAATCACTCATTTTTGCCTCTGATAAAGACTACTCCGAAACCAAAGATTTACAAAATAGCATGGAATCGGCCAGATGGGGGGTTAAAGTTTAATGTAGATGCGGCATGGAGTCCTCATACTGATAGGTGTGGTTTAGGACTCATCATTAGGGATTCTAGGGGTAATTTCATCTCAGCTCACACTAGATTCACATATGCTAGTTCTGCTCTAGAAGCTGAGCTAAGGGCAATTCATCTTGCTATTCATATTAGTGTAGGTTTTCTGTCTTCGATTATCATTGAATCTGATTGCTTAAGTGTTGTTCGCTCTGTTCAAGATCCTTTCAAAGCAAATTGGAAACTGTTTGAACTTGCTGATGAGATTCATCAGGCTTTAGGTGAGACCAGTGTTTTGCATATACATAGACAGGCTAATTCGATTGCTGATTTCTTGGCAAAGGAGTGTTTTACGGCTAAGACTTCTAACTATTTTTAACAGTTTACATATGCTTCCTCCTATCTGTATTGGGCTGATAACTTTAGATAGGTTAGGCACTCCCTCTCTCAGAATCTCTCCTTGAACGGATGCTACTAAGGTTTTGTTTAATGTTTTGACAGGGACGATTCGCATCAACCTGACGCAACTGGTCTGGATTGGTGCTGATCAACATGGGGTTCAAATAACTTTGGCATTTTTTGCTGATCAACTCTACAAGTCTGACTCTGATCTAAGTGTTATTTCTATGATCACTTAGATTTCTCTTCCAGCTCTCATATGCTTAGAGGATAGGCATTCGGTTTAGGTAATTATAGCTCTGACTGACTTGTGTTTCGTTCCGATTCACTAATAAGTTCGAGATATGCTTACCTAGACAGTGGTATTTGTAATCCTCTAGCTCATACATTATTTTATCTCATTCTTTTGGAAGCAACAAAGGTTGCTTCATGAGCAATGTGCTCAAATTGTATATCCGAACTAAGCTTTGGCTTCTTTTTACCCTGTTTTTATGGCTCGGGAAGGCTAATACATTTCTCCCCATCTATGGATGGTTCAATTAAAAAAAAAAGGAGATTGAAAATACAAAACAATCCACTTAACAAGAATGCACATCCATATAAATGGGGTAGTATTAATTAATTATCAATTAAAAAACATTGAAGTATAGGAAGAGCATTGAGAATCTTGGGAAAGGGGTCTGCATTAAATTGAGGATTAACTTTGAAGAATATTATATTTTCAATTAATTTTTTAAAGTTGATGTGGAAAGATTTGGAAGTGCCACTTGTCAAAAATTGATGATAAGTGATGTGTTGGTTAAATGTGTAGGTGGCACTTAACTAAGATTTTATATTTTTTTGGTAGCGTTACATCAATTATTTAATTTTTCCTAAATATAATTTATTATATTACTAATTTGAATTATAACCATTTAATTAAAACATTATTTGTTATTTCTTAATTGGTTAAAATTTTAATTCTTATGACAAAATTTACTTCTCGTCTTCTTCTTATTTTGCCGTATTATATCGCGTTCCTTATTTCCTTTAGTCTTCATACCTTTATTTTTGAATATGTACCCTTAACTAAGGTACTAAGGATGAATAATATAAAAAATTTAAATTTAACGTTATTTTATTTTAAATTTTGGGTTGTTTGATTTTCAAACTATTTCAAAGTGTATCCGAAGAAAGAAACTAAAACCCAATCATTCTGATTTAACTTAATTGTTACCTACATACTAAATTTGTTAAGGGCGGAGGTTCATAGTCTCCCACCCTTTATGGAATTTCGTCCTCAAAATTCAAATCCTCCTCGTGAACAACTCAAGTATGTATCCTCCATACCTAGTTCCACTTCGCAAGTTTTTTTTTTCTTCTTTTCAAATTTATGGTTTCTTCTTAGCACTCATAAGGATGTCTCTAGTGTGCAGAGTTTTAAATCTTACAACCTAGTATCTTCACTGGAGCCTCCTCGTACACCAGTTGCTCATTCTACGTTAGATCCTCATGCATTACTATGTGCTCAAGGTAATTGCGGTATTCATTTAGAGTTTATATAAAAAACCTATCATATAATCATCTTACATGGATGACAAGTTGAGTCTTTACGCGACTAGTCTGATTGAGTAATATCAATAGGACCAATGCACCTAGGCTAGCTTTCCCTTCTTATTATGATGAACCAGACCATCATGAGGGGTTATCTTCAGTAATCCGGTCACCAACTTTCAACTCCTAGTCTTTAGTTCAATGGTCCGCAAAGCTCTTCTATCGACTCTAAGCTGATTGAAGATACTACCCTATTATCTTAACTTTTTCCACGAATTCCTCAACCCAAAGTATACTTGTAAGTGAGAAAATATTTTTCTCTCCAACTTCTTCCCAAAAGAGTGTGTCTGACATAGTAGTTGCAGGCACCCCATGTAACTTTATGATTTCTATGGTATAGAGTGTCGTTAACTTTCCTAGAGAGTACTTAATATTTATCAGCATAAAATTATCCGGTTTAGTAGATCTATCATCGACCATCCCAAATTGAGTCATAACTATTATAAGTATGTTGTAATCCTTTCACGAAATCCCTTATAAGGTGATTCCACTTCTACTCTTGGACTCCTAATGATCATAATAACCCAAATGGTTTCTAATGTTCAGTTGTGACTTGCTCGCACACCAAGCGTCAGCCACAAATTCCGAAATGTTCCTATTTATGTTGTCCTAACAATATCATTGTTTTAAGTCCCATTACATTTGGTTTCTACTCAGTGAACCGTATATATTGGACCGTGGCTTCTTTTAACCCCATTTGTTTGATTTCTGAATCTCGGAGAAAATAGAACCTACTGCTACATTTCATAACCTCACTACCATCATCTTCCAAGTCTATAAATTACCTTTAGCGGTGAGCTTCCTCCTCTTTACTAAGGACCTTCAAAATGTTGAGCTAAATATGACTCGTTCAGGTTTAACCTCACAGTTCCAAATTTCTTCTTGAGATAACATCTCTATCTCCCTCACCATAATATGTGTCAAGTTTATCTTTCAACTTATAGCTTCTGCCACCTCATTCGCCTTGCATGGGTGATAATTAATCGCTCAATTATAAGCTCCTAATAATTCCACCCACCGACATTGGCGCATGAGCAAGTCTCTTTGAGAGAACCGAAACGTTAGATTATTATGGTCTGATGTTACCTCAAATGTGACTTTATATCGATAGTGTCATCATTTTTTAAGGCAAACACTACTACAACGAGTTTGAGGTCATGTGTGGGTAATTCTTCCCATAGGGCTTCAACTTCCGGGAAGCAGAGGCGCTCACATGCCTTTAAGAATCAATCTCATCCCAAGTCAACTTTCAATTTTTTTTGCATCTACTACAAATCTATCTTTACCCTCGGATAGTGCAACGATTATGGCAGTTTTCAATCACTTCTTTAACTTTTGGAAGTTGGTTTCTGTATTTTCATTCCATTCATACTTAACTTCCTTCTAGGTTAGACAGAAAAGGGGGACGATAATTTAGAGAAGTCTCTAACAAAGCGCCTATAGTATTCAACCAATCCTAGAAAAATTTAAACCTGCGTACTATTGGTTGGCACCTTCTAATTTAGGATGCTTTCAACCTTAGAGAGATTTGTTGGTATCCCTTTATTACTAACCACGCACCCTAAAAAGCTCACTTAGTTTAGCCAGGATTCACGCTTGCTAAACTTAGAGCACGACTTATGTACCTTAAGTAGCTGTAATACCTTCTTCAAGTGTACTCATGCTCTTGACGAGACTTTGAAGAGACCATGTCATCAACAAAGATGATGACGAACATATCTATGTGTCGCAAAAACATTTGATGCAAAGATATAGGAACGCGGCTACAGCATCACTAGGAATTTATAACAACCACACAGAGTGTTAAAGGTTATCTTCGTCACCTCCTCCTTTTTCAGCCCACAATTGGTAATACGGCTGTTCCTTCGAGTTGATCTAATAACTCTTAATGACAGTGAAAGGGTGCTTATTTATAATCATCACATTATTTTAAATCTCAGTAATCGATACACGTCTGAGAGCCATCTTTCTCCTTAACGATCATCATTGGGGCTCTCGAGTGTGGTGTACTTGGTCAGATTAACCCCAAATTAACTAATCCTCATGTTGTAATTTCAACCCATTTAATTCTAGTGGAGCCATGCAATAGGGGGTTCAAGAAACTGGAGCGGCTCAATGGTAAACTCAGTTGTCCCTTTCTGGATACAACTTACAAGTTCCTCAGGGAATACTTCAGGATAATCTTAACTGCTACTATATTTTCCCCCTTCACATGATCTGTTGACTTATATATTCCTGATATAATCCAATATTCTAGTTCTCCCCTATAAATCATCTTTGGATCCTTTACGCCAATAATGAATAATACAGATGACCTATTTCATCCTATGTCTACCTCAATCTTTGGCTCCCCAGAATAAGATAACTTAACTTCAATTGTACTAAAATTTAGCTGGGATGGTTTTTAGTAAGCATGTCCATGCTAAGTATAACTTCATATCTATCTAAAAGTAGGGCAGTTTAGTCTATCGGTAACATGACCAGTTAGGGTTTTAGCATCATTGGTGAGACCTACTAACTTCTAACTTATTGAGTAAGTCCTTTATCTTATCTTTCATGTTTTCAATAAAGAGGTAACTAGAAATTGAATGGGAGGCACTAGGATCAATCAATACCTTAGCTGGTTTCCCTAAGATAGAGAAGATACCTTCGATGACATTGGTCGAAATGGGGTTCTCATTGTTCCCTTAGGCATAAACTCGAGCCTGCACATCTGGCCTACCGCTTCCACTAGCCAACATTTTGGGTCAGATTTGATCAGCGATGCCTATAACTAAGTCGTTAAAATGAGTACCTCGACTAAGGCATCGGGCACTCCAATATTATATGCTCGGAATTCCTACCTCGCAGACATTTATTTGCCTCTTGCTAGTAGTCCATCTCTCCTGCCCTTCTTTCTCACAGTACATGCAATGAACTCAAGGTGGTTCTTCTTGAATACTATAATTACGTGGATCACGTGGTATGGTCCAAGGTTGTGATACGTCCCTTCTTATTGAAATATAGTAAAACCCACCTGGTATTCCTTCGTATATCCAAGGGTTTGGAAGGTTTAACTCATTGTTTTGATCCCATTTTGGATAGTTTTCCCTCCAATCTTCCATTGAACCTCGACTTATCCCTGATTTATCATTGGGTTCCTACCTCTAACTTACATAATCATCACAGGATCAGGACTTGCAAGTACCCTTTATAACAGTTATTCGCTACTACTATAGTCGCTCTAGATTCTATTCTAAACCAATCCTAGGTACTTCAGTGAGGTCACATATTTCATCATATTCAGTACCATGGGTGCTTGATTTGTAAGGTCACCCCGATGTGCATCAGCAACTAGATCAATTATCTATAGAGCTCTGTCTAAGTGAATCCAACCTTGCTTGGTTGGTCACCTACGATTTTCTGCCTGCCTAAGCAGAACTCCGACACCAACTTGAGTTCGAGTCAACTCTGAAAAAACTTCCCAGCGTTCTATATTCGCAACTCTAGACCTATGTTTTCGTATTCCTTATCTGAATCGCCTTTTATGGTAACCACGCCAATTTTAGCCTCTTCTTCGTTAGGAAGCATACGTTGTTCCCACAAAGTATCCTTCCTCATCTACTCATGATTCTCTAGTTGAAGGACTCTACTGATTAATCTCTCTCGCTCCTTAACCAAAGCCTACACTACCCAATTAGGGCATAACACTTATTTGATATATTGGTTAGGCAAATGTGTGAGTTTAAATTTACTAAATTCATAATCTAATAGTAATGGAGATATGTAGTATGGTTATTGCTTTATTGTCTTCTTTTGGGGTTTGAAACCTTTATTATTATTATTTAGGAACCTTTCAATTTACACTGAGAACTTGATTCACAGTTTGGGTTGGCCGTCCCCAAGAAATTCAAAGGTTTCTCAATTCAAATAAAAAGGTGATTTCTTGGTTTTAATTTAATTTTAACCTTGTTTTTTTTAATATAACTTTTTGAATTTATACTTTAATGTTAATGGAATACAATGCCTTTCCTTTCACTAGTTTGGACTAACATGTTTAGAATAAAAATATTGAAAGTTTCTTCCCAGGGAGTAAAGATCAATGATATTATTCTTATGTCACTTCCCCTTAATAGGTTCTCTAAGTCCTTAGCCAAAAACACTTCCTATACTTTTGTTGTTAACTAATAATGATTGTTAGTTTGACAGTCTAGGAGAAATTTTAAAGTAGTGTTTATAATTCATTAGGTTTAAGTGTAGTATTTTATTAAGGTAAGTTTTGGTTCAGCCTTTACTTGATTTTTGAAAGCTCCGATGCCACATCAGTAACACCCCAAATCTACGACCAACTTGCTCAACACATGTATCAAATCGGACATGGGCGTGTTACTAAGGATCCAACTGATCGGATTGCTTAAATTCAATAACGAGCAATACAGACTATGTGGAAGCGAGTATAGAATTCAAATCTAACTTACTATTACAATAAAAGACTTATAATATGTGTTTTACATAATTTAAAAGTAAAAGTTCTAAATTGATTTCTAGATTCAAAAGCCCATCAAAGCCTTATCCCAAATGAGTAAAGGCGACATGTACGAGCTAACTCTATCCGCTCAGATACACCTGTTAGGGTTATTTAAACTAGGATAAGCTCCTTGCTTAGTGAGGTTCCATCGCATGTATTTACCAAGTAGAGTTTTAGTGATCACATAAAATAAATAGCTACATAAATCCTAGCACATAGTAAAAGGATACGGGTGGTTAATGCCAAGTTGCAGTCAAGTGCCTATATGGCAACTCCGACTAACATACAGGGCATAACCTTTTCATTAGTGCCTGAAGGCTATCAGGATCAAGAATACATTCTCGCCAGCCAACAGTGTTCAATTACAAGCTTGTATTAGAAACCAAATGGTTATGCTATACCTAAAAAAACTCTGCGGATAGTCGTTCTAGTCTTATGGTCCGGTCTATACCATTCCTTGCCGATTTCGACCGAACTACCATTGGCACCGGGGACCCCGGTAAACACGGACAAGAAATCAAGTAGCACCCAGCCAAGTTTTGACATGACAAGGTAAAGTACAAGCCAGTCATCCACATAATATCACAATATTAAGCACAGTGCGATTAAGTACACACTGCACTTAATTATTATGAAAGCAAAAATATTTAACAGGAATAATCACAATATTAACATAATATTTTATGCAAGATCTAGCATTTTTAAATAGAGTGCGTCTCTTGAAAGACGGTCTTTCCATAAGTCATGGAAAGACCAAGGTTTAAAGTGTAAATTAGAAGAAATTAAGATAAAATTTTCGGGTTGCATGAATTGGGTTATAAATTTTATAACTACTACATGTTGTATACTAAATTTTTAATGTTGCAACTAAAACCTTTTACCTTTTATTATTTGAATTAAACCCCGTCTTTTCATAAGTTTATGTAAATACCGTCTTTCCCAAGATTTTACCTTTTAAATAACACATTTAAATTAACAAACATAATATAACATGCAATAATCACTTTTAATTCAATTCGTAGTAAGGCATTCAAAACACTCACATTAATAATGAGGCTGGCCCGGTTGAAACTATTACAACTCCATTGTAACTATCTGAACACCTTAATATTTGTATCCAATTTATAAATGTGATTGATTTCTTCAGCATATAATCCGAAGAAACCAATCCCTAAAAACATATACTGGTCTACTTTTTTCCAATCCTCCACGCACCAAAGGCATAAATGCCTTATATATTATCCCGGAGAAAATGTTCAAAAGTTCAAAATAGTACCCACTTTTAAGTGAAATTTACAATTTAGTATCCAATTTTTGAAATTATTTTGAGAATGCATCCATTTTTCATTAATGTCCTGAACAGGTACTTTTTAGTTAAAAATATGTACCATTTTTGGCACAAATTTGATTCAAATTGGTACCTATTTTTAGTTAAGGTACCTTTTTGGGATATTAATAAAAAAATGGATACCTTTTCAAAACAATTTAAAAAATTGAATACCAAACTGTAAATTTTAATTAAAAGTGAATACTGCTTTTGACAATCTCTCTATTATCCCATACAAGGCACAAGCCTTAGAATGTTTACACGAATTAACTACGTGTCTCCTGGAAAATTAATCAAGTGGTGATAAATTACTTTGATAACCGGACAGCAAGATCAAGAATTAATATGTATATTATGAAATTTAATTAGAGATGGGGTTTCAAATATAATTTAAGGAATATTGGGAGAGGAAGGAGGGATGTGGGTGCAAATACCACTTTTTGGGGTACTGAGCATAAATAATTAGGGAATTAATGATTCTGGGCCATAAGAATTTTGCAGGTCAAGAATTCGGATCGGAGAAATTTGCGGATCATTTTTTTACTCATTTCCGTGCAATTCACATCTTTTTACTACCGGAATTGATGTTTCAGTTTTAGTACACGATGTTTCAGTTTTAGTACACGATGTTTCAATTTCAGTATTTGATGTTTCAACCAAACTTAGCGATATTATATTAAAAGCCCCCTTTCACTAAAGTAATGTGTTTTAAAGTTAAAATTTGATCTTATAATATAAAATCTTGTGTTTATATATTATGTTTTCTGCAGTTTACTTTTTTTTTACACTAGTTTAGCATATTTAAGTATTTGATTTCTAAGTTTTAACTTATATTTTCTTATTGATCATTGTGTTAGTTATATTTTCTTTTTGATCGTTGTGTTAGTTTCTCAACATATCATTTAAAAAATAATAATATGATGTTTCTTACTTTTGGATATTAGATTTTATTAAATGTATTTTTATGTTTCAATATATAGTATGACTTTTTTAAATTTTTTATTATTATTGATGTTTTATTTTTCTAGTCAGTAAAATTTTATTACATTTTAGTGCACATTTTGATGTTTTAAAATTGATGTGTATTTTCATTTAACGTATGGTTTGATGTTTCAATAATGTGAATTAGTTTTAAAATTATAATATTGATGTTTATTTTTTCCGATATTAATGTCACATTTTGGTGTATACTTTGATGTTTTAAAATATGTGCGTGCTTTTATTTGATGTTAAACTAATTTAATTTAATATATTTTTATTGTATTAGTTTAATTCTTAACTATTATAATTTGATGTGTATTTTAATATTATATTTGATTTATAACTATTTTGACGTGTATTTTTAATATTTTCACTTGATGTTTGATTATTTTTATTTGATGTTTTATTATTTAAACTTTGATGTGTATTTTTGATGTTCTGTTAGGGCAAAGTTTTGGGAAAGACGGTCTTTCCATAGGTTTATGGAAAGACGGAGCTAATTAATTAGAATAATAAAAGGTAAAAGGTCTTAGTTACAATATTAAAATTTTAGTATGCAACATGTAGTAGTATAAAACCTATAACTCAGTTCATGCAACCCAAAAATTTTATCTTCATTTATTCTAATTTACACTTTAAACCTTGGTCTTTTCATAACTTATGGAAAGGCCGTCTTTCAAGAGACGGACTCATTGTTGGCAAAGTCTTGGGACAGACGGTCTTTTCATAGGCTTATGTAAAAATGAGGTTTAATTACAATAATAAAAGGTAAAAGATCTTAATTGCAATATTAAAAATTTATTATGAAACGTGTAATAATTATAAAGTTTATAATCCAATTCATGCAACCCAAAAATTTTATGTTCATTTCTTCTAATTTGCACTTTAAACCTTGGTCTTTTCATGACTTATGGAAAGATCGTCTTTCAAAAGACGGACTCTTTATTATTTCTTAATAATTTTTAAATATAATTATTTATATTTGATAATTATTTTTTAAATTTAATATATTTCAAGTCTTTTAATTGATATTTAACTATTTTAATTTTGAGTGCGTCTATTGAAAAATGGTCGTTCTATAAGTCATGGAAAGACCAATGTTTAAAGTGCAAAATAGAATAACTAAAGATAAATTTTTGACCTGGGTTGTATGAATCGGGTTATAAATTTTATAACTATTACACGCCGTATAATAAATTTTCCATATTGCAACTACGACCTTTGAGTCCATCTCTTGAAAGATGGTATTTCCATAAGTCATGGAAAGACTAAAGTTCAAAGTGTAAATTAGAAGAAATGAAGATAAAATTTTTGGGTTGCATGAATTGGGTTATAAATTTTATTACTACTACATGTTCCATACTAAATTTTTAATATTGTAATTAAGACATTTTACCTTTTATTATTCTAATTAAACCACGTCTTTCCATAAGCATATGGAACACAAGACTTTGCCAAGATCTTTTACCTTTTATTATTTTAATTAAACTCCGTCTTTCCATAAGCTTATGGAAAAATCGTGATGGAGATGCCAAGACGACTATCACCATAAATGAAGACATTCCACGACTTGATCAAACATTTAAAGGATATGTTCGAGATCCTCTAAGTGACATGGCAGGACCTATGACTAGGTCAAGGACTAAGCTTAGAGATGCTGCTTTAAATGCTTTGATTGATCGCCTTTATGATGAAGAATTGAAGAAGGAGTCACCATCGACATCTTGGATTCATTATTCAAGATTGTCGACAAACTGAAGACATCATGAAGAACACTATACTCTTTTTTCCCACTGGGTTTTTAATGAGGTAGTGTGATCACTGTAAAATAATATCATTTTGGGTTTATTGGACTGATAGCTCGGCCATGTGGGCTTTGAAGAGCTGAATTTCGAAAATACAGTCCATTAAGGTTTAGTATATTCAGTTTTATTCTGATTAGAATTATATTCGGTAAGATTAGATAAGGTAATATTCTTCAAGGTTACTTCTTGAAGAATTCAACCTGATTACCTTAGATTACCATTTATTTTAGGTATTTTAGTTAGATATGGTTTTAGCTTCTTAAAGCTGTCATAAGTTGATTCTGTTTCCATTTGTGACTAGGATTTGAGGCAAGATTGTAACCCTATAAAAAGGGAGGCCTTATGGACGAAAATCACAACCTTTCATCAATCAAATATACAACCTTTTGAGTTCATACTCTTTGCTTGCGAGCTAATCCATTGTTGCTTAACCCCGAGGGCTAGTTAAGTATCAATAAACCTTGTAATCTAATCCTGAGGGCTAGTTAGAGAGCAAGTCGAAGTTAGGCGTACCCCGAGGGCTAGACTCCTGAATTTCGTGCGAGATAGTGCGGGTTTGCAGATCCCTTCACTAGATCAAAGATATAATTCCGCAAATCGTGAGTCTTCGCAAGGAGATTCATATCAGTTGGTATCAGAGCTTAGCGAAGGATCGACTGAGGCCAAAAAAAAAGAAAAAAAAAGGGAGGATTGAATCTAGAGTCGAAGGGTCTGAGAGTTAGAATACTTCGGTATTACTATCCGCCTTCACCTTCATCAATCGAGTCAGGAGGACGTCGAAGGGTTTGAGCGTTAACAAGTATTATCCGCCTTCACCTCCCGGTCAGTTTCGTAGTTTTAAGTAGCTTAAACAGTTTATGTGCTTGTGATATTTTCGTCAACTCTTCTAAAAATTATTACACGCTCATAATCCTATTTGTTTTCTTTATCGTTCTTTGATTCCGTGATCTAGAATTGTTCTTTGATTCTTGATTACACCTTATTCAAAAACAGAAAAAAGAGAGCCTTGTGTCATTTTCCATATATATAGTGTCATATTCTTGATCCTTACGATCTTGAATACCTTGAAGTTCATTTGAATCAAGAGGAAGTTGTCGCAGTTTTTTCTTATTCTAAGTTTTATATAGGCGATTCTTGTTCCAAAAATTTTCGAAAATAAAAAACAAAAGGTAGCAGATTTTAGGTTTCAAAATCGGAATTTAGGATTTGAAATCTGAAATTTGGGGCAGATTTGCAATTTTCAAAAGTTTGGGGCAGATTTGCAATTTCCAAAAATTTTGGTAATTGTGACCGAAATTTTTCTTGGGGAATAACATTCTGTTTGTGAGTTTTATAGTACAAAAAAAAGGAAAAAAAATTGTGGCTGAAAAAAAAGGAAAGAAAAAGGAATCCGGTTTGAAAAAGGAAAAGAAAAGTCAAAATCCGGAAGAGAAAAAGGAAATAAAAGCCAATTGTGAGAGGGGTTTTGATCTGAATTTTTGACTTGGGGGACAAGTGAGTCATTAAAATCCTTTTCCACAAGTGATTTGGATTTAAATTCCTATTCCAATTTGTTCTTGAATTTTCGGAACCTATTTGTAGCCTATATAAAGCAATCTTGTTTTGGTCATAATTCATTCAATACAGCTCCGATTCGTGCCATTCAAATTTTGTTTTGTTCCTTATTCTTTTTGGAATTTGGAATTCTAGATCGTAGAGCCAAATTTTGAGTTTATATATTTTTAAATTTCGAAATAAATTCTGCAGTACTCATCTCCATAGTTTGCTTTGAATTGCGGTGAATTGATCAGTTGCCCTCGAATTAGCCTTCACCTTGTGAGTTGTGAGTGTTATACACTTGGTGAGTGACCTTACTAAACAAAGGGGAAGGGGGGACATTTATTCCTGACGGTTTGTTTCTTCTTAGCAGGGATGGCGGACGATCCATTCGTCCCGCCATTTGTTGGCAATCCCAACGATAAATCTAAAACGAATTCCATGAATGTCATAAATGCCATAATGAGCGAGGTTCAGAGATTATCAAGGAAGGTAGATGAGTTATCAAATCCAACGACACCTCGTTCTAAAAGACAAGTTGAATATGCTTGTGACATCAAAGGTTTGAAGTATGATATTCCTAGATTTGATGGTCGACACAATCCGGTGAAATACTTGGATTGGGAGAGGCAGATCGAGAACCTGTTTGATGTCAAAAAATACTGTGAGAAACAGAAGATCAAGGTCGCGGAGTATTCTTTCACCCATTATGCCACAGAGTGGTGGGAGAATTTGAAAGAATCAAGATATCTTGCCAGAAAGAAACCTATCTCCACCTGGGAGAGATTGAGGACCAAGCTTCGATTACATCATGTTCCACGAACATATTTGATGGAGCAACATTCGTATCTCAGCAATATGAAGCAAGGAAATCGCAGTGTAGATGAATACTGGCAAGATCTTGAATTAGCTATGAGAAGAGTTGGCATGAAAGAAGATGATGACTTTATAAAGAATCAGTTTATTGAAGGTTTAAGAGAAAATCTTCAAGTTCCGGTTCAGCTCCAGTATTATGTTTCCATGCAAGATTTATTGTTCAATGCCAGGTTGTTTGAGTCAACATTAAGGCCCAGTGGAAGCTCTAATTTTGGCTATGACAGTCAAAGGCAATTCTCTGATTTCAGAAGCCCAAATTCGACCAGGGATTGTAGCAATTTGAACTTGGATGGCCGAGGAAACCTTAATTCAACCAAAACCTACGCAAATACACCATTGGAACCCACTGATCAAAGAATGATCGCAACCAATCAGTCTCTTAGCCAAAATACAGGTAAATTAATTTCTACTTTGTCGGATACAGTTTCTTCTAACACTCCTACATGTTTTCATTGTAATGAACGAGGACATGTTCACAATAACTGTCCCCATGAACGAATTATAACAACAATGGAGGAGGAGGAAGATGATGATATGTCTGCACAGTATGACACCGAAGAAGAACAAATAGATAATGAAATCATCATTTTTGACAGAGGTGAGAAAAGTCCTGAAACACAAGATGTTTTTGAGGCGTATTCCACAGATGTTGCCGAAATTACTCCCCCAAAAGGAGCAAGTAATTTCGACCAAAATAGTTTCAATTACACCAAAAAGATAATAAATGTCGCCAAAGACAAGTTCCAGGTCGATCCTAAGGTAGGTAAGACAGGTAAGTTGCAGAATGATTATGAAAAGTCGCATAAATTCTTATCTTCACATCTTAGTCCTTTACCATCTATTTATATGATGAGGCATGAACTATCTATTGACTCTGGTAAATTGTTTTATGCTTCAATAAGAGATGTGAATCGAGTTTTGACTAATCATTCTTTTGTTCTTATAATGTACTTCAAAGAAAGTTACTATTCCAAAGAAGATATTCTTGTAGATATGTTTTCACGGTTTGTTAAGTTGTTACAGGAATTCAAGGATGTCTTTCTAGGTTATATGCTTCCCGTTTCGAGGATGAAACTTTTCGATCCGGGAGGGAATCATACGAATATCAAATGCTTTGATGTACAGAATGCTGATAAAGCTAATCAAATCTGCAAGTTGATGTGGTTCAACGTGGGAGATTATGTTTGGGTTCATCTGCGGAAAGAGAGGTTTCCAAATGCTCGGAAATCTAAGTTGAGTCCACGTGGAGATGGTCCTTTTAGAGTGTTGGCTCGTGTGAACGACAATGCTTACAAGATTGAGTTACCAGATCATTATGGTGTTAGTGCGACCTTCAATGTTGCTGATTTATCTCCATTTACATTTGAAGACGATTCAGTTTCGAGGGCGAAACCTTTCGACCACGGAGGGAATGATGGAGATGCCAAGACGACTATCACCATAAATGAAGACATTCCACGACTTGATCAAACATTTAAAGGATATGTTCGAGATCCTCTAAGTGACATGGCAGGACCTATGATTAGGTCAAGGACTAAGCTTAGAGATGCTGCTTTAAATGCTTTGATTGATCGCCTTTATGATGAAGAATTGAAGAAGGAGTCACCATCGACATCTTGGATTCATTATTCAAGATTGTCGACAAACTGAAGGCATCAGGAAGAACACTATACTCTTTTTTCCCACTGGGTTTTTAATGAGGTAGTGTGATCACTGTAAAATAATATCATTTTGGGTTTATTGGACTGATAGCTCGGCCATGTGGGCTTTGAAGAGCTGAATTTCGAAAATACAGTCCATTAAGGTTTAGTATATTCAGTTTTATTCTGATTAGAATTATATTCGGTAAGATTAGATAAGGTAATATTCTTCAAGGTTACTTCTTGAAGAATTCAACCTGATTACCTTAGATTACCATTTATTTTAGGTATTTTAGTTAGATATGGTTTTAGCTTCTTAAAGCTGCCATAAGTTGATTCTGTTTCCATTTGTGACTAGGATTTGAGGCAAGATTGTAACCCTATAAAAAGGGAGGCCTTATGGACGAAAATCACAACCTTTCATCAATCAAATATACAACCTTTTGAGTTCATATTCTTTGCTTGCGAGCTAATCCATTGTTGCTTAATCCCGAGGGCTAGTTAAGTATCAATAAACCTTGTAATCTAATCCTGAGGGCTAGTTAGAGAGCAAGTCGAAGTTAGGCGTACCCCGAGGGCTAGACTCCTGAATTTCGTGCGAGATAGTGCGGGTTTGCAGATCCCTTCACTAGATCAAAGATATAATTCCGCAAATCGTGAGTCTTCGCAAGGAGATTCATATCAAATCGTCTTTCCCAAGACTTTGCCTTTAATTTGATATTTTATTATTTATAAATAAATTTAG
This sequence comes from Rubia yunnanensis, assembly GCA_037428765.1. Classification (NCBI taxonomy): domain Eukaryota; kingdom Viridiplantae; phylum Streptophyta; class Magnoliopsida; order Gentianales; family Rubiaceae; genus Rubia; species Rubia yunnanensis. The sequence continues at coordinate 23,736,740 of CM075071.1, read as the reverse complement.
GCAAAGTCTTTGGAAAAACCATTTTTCCATATGCTTATGAAAAAATGAGTTTAATTAAAAAAATAAAAGGTAAAATGTCTTAGTTGCAATATTAAAAATTTAATAAGCAACGTGTAAAGTTATAAAGTTTATAAACCGATTTATGGAACCCCAAATATTTTATCTTCATTTCTTTCATTTTGCAATTTAAACCCTGGTATTTCCATAACTTATGAAAAATTCGTCTTTCAAGAGACAGACTCATAAATTTAACTGATTTTAGCTAGTTTTTAATTATAAGTATCAAATATAAATTTAGCCCAGCTCCGACCCAGTTTTTACCCGAATTTGACCCCCTTCAACCCTACCCCAATTCTTCCTCCTTACTCGACCCGCCGGAGTATATTGGCCACCGGTAACCACCTGCTGAATTTTACCCTGCTCCGAAGCTGCACCATGTCCCCGTCTCACTGCGAATAGCCGTTGCTATTAAACTCGTTCTGGAGCACCACCTCCTACGAGTTCTTGATCAGACCCAGATCCACTACGCCCAGAAGCAGTCACAGCTGAAGAAGAAATCGATGAGGCTGGCGTAGCCTAGCATCGCGTGTGGGACGATGCCGTGAAGAAACTGAAGCAGTGTTCATCCTCAACTCAGCAATCTGCTGCACTAGTTCAGTTAGTTTGTGACAGAGGAGAAGCTGCAGAAAATGTCACTGAGTGAAGAATGACGGGTGTTCTTGGTTTCAAATTTTGGCGCCAGTTCTTTATGTTGCTCAAACGCAGCTCCTCCATGTCGTTTTACTTTCCTCAGATTGTTTTGGCATTAGCATGTACACGTGTCTTCATTATATAGGTAGAACGTTTTTTTGTTTTCTGATATAACAAACTTCACAACTCATTTTCTATGTAGTGTACTATCCACATGCTTTCTGATCAATGAAAAATATGCTTCCTCTGTTCTTCATTTTTTTCTTCTTCTTCCTGATTAACAAATTCTTCATGGTATCAGAGCAAATGATCCATTGATTGATAATATCTTAATCAACACATTACCAGATACAATTTAAGATCCATTTATCATGGCATCAGACAATGAATCTGTTAACTCAGCTAGGAATTCTTCTAGATCCAGTTCTAGCCAAAGCTATCACAGGAAGAATAAAGCAAACGATCCTTTTCATCTGCAAGGCACAGATAACTCCAGTCTTGTGCTTGTTGCAGAACCGTTAAGTGAATTCAATTACATAACATGGAGCAAGGCGATGGTGAGGGCAATCAGATCCAAAGGGAAACTGAAATTTCTGCTGGGTGAAATTACAGCACCTGAACTTGATGATCCGATGTATGAGCAGTGGGATAAGGTAAATTCTACCATAATCTCATTGATTCTGAATTCAATCAGCACTAAAATAGCAAGAGGTTTTATGTTTTGTGATGATGCTTATCTGTTATGGAATGAACTTAAGGAAAGATTTGGTGAAAGTAATGGTCCTTTGTTGCATAAATTGAGAAGAGATATATGTGAGTTGAAACAGGGAAATGATTCAGTTGCAGTTTACTTTACTCAATTGAAAAGTCTTTGGGATGAATTTTCTTGTTTGAGACCTAGAAGGAGATGTAGAGCAGACTGTGTCAATTACAATTGTCTACCTGCTGAAGAAGAGGATGATAAACTCAGCCAGTTCTTGATGGAATTGAATGAATAATATGATGCCATAAGTCATCAGATCCTGTTGATGGATCCCTTTCCTAGTGTCAGTAAAGCATGTTCTATGATATCTAGGATTGAAAGACAGAAAGTGGTTCATGGTGGATATCAAGAATCATCAAACAATGCAGCTATGGCAGTAAGAGTGTACAAAGACACTAAGATTCCTTATCAGATGAGAGAAAATTCAGCTGAGCAGTATGATAATACTGGAATCAGAATGAAGAATGTCAGAAGAACTGATTTGAAGTGTGATCACTGTGGGAAGATAGCGCATGTGAAGGAAAATTGCTTCAAGATAAAGGGATATCCAGAATGGTGGGATAACAACAGAGAACCTGGATCAAAGGCACAATAGATACTGAAACCACAATTTGCACCTCAGCTTTTTCAAAAACAGCAACAGGTGCAGCCTGCTCAGAAGTTTCAAAAACATAGTGCATATGCAGTTTGTGAGAATGAAGAGACACCACTCAGTGATGGAGATGCCAAGTTACATGCTCTCATTGCTAAGCTAGTTGATGCTCAGCTTGACAGGAAGCAGAAAGGAAAAGAGCAAATGTTGCAGGAATCACATGCAGGAATTAGTTATGAACACTACCATGATTTTGCAGGTAGTGTGATCACTAAACTCTCTCTTAGTGTTATGACTTTGAATGATGATAATTGGATAATTGATAGTGGAGCTTCAAGCCATATGTACAGTAATATGTCAGTTTTTTCTTCCATGTCTCCAGTCCATGACATTACACCTGTATACATACCAGACCATACAACCAAGTTTGTAAAGGCCCTAGGATCAGTCATACTCAGTCCATCAGTCACTCTTCTAGGATGCTTGCATGTTCCTGATTTCAAGTATAACTTGCTGTCTGTGAGCAAACTAGCTAAAACCTTGCCATTGCACTTCAGTTTTTCATCACATCTTTGTTTGCTGCAGGACCTCAAGACTAAAAGAGTCCTTGCAGCAATCAAAGAAACAAATGGTCTTTACATACTTGATAGTCAGTCTTTCAAATCATATGTAATACAGCAAAGGATCCATTCAGCTTCAGTAAACTCCATAACTAGACATACTTTTGCTTGTAATAATCATATAGCTATTTCTCCTGAACTTTGGCATCTTAGATTGGGGCATCCCTCCTTAGATGTTCAGAAACACATTGATGTAACTAAAACCATTTCTGATGATGACAATTTCTGTTCTATCTGTCCTTTAGCTAAACATCATAGATTGCCATTTCCAGTGAGCAATACTGTTTCTGAATCTCCTTTCTTTTTTATTCATGTTGATCTATGGGGACCATACAAGGTCAATTCAGTTACAGGATGCAAATACTTTCTTACAATTGTTGATGATTTTACAAGATGCACATGGACTTATCTTGTAAAATTCAAAGATCAGGTTGCCTCCCTGTTAAAATCCTTCATTTCTATGGTCAAACATCATTTCAGTGCATCAGTGAAGTTTGTCAGATCAGATAATGGTTCTGAGTTTGTCAATAATGATTGCTCAAAACTGTTTTCAGATTTAGGCATTTTACACCAAAAATCAAGTCCCTACACTCCTCAACAAAATGGTGTTGTGGAGAGAAAACACAAACACTTGCTTCAGGTTGCTAGAGCAATTTTGTTCCAATCTAATCTTCCTAACACTTTCTGGGGAGATGCATTGCTCACAGCCACTTTCTTAATCAATAGATTACCCACACCTGTTCTTTCCTGGAAATCACCCTATGAAATCTTGTTTCAGAAGCTGCCTGATCTTGATAATCTCAAAATTTTTGGCTGTCTAGGCTATGTCACAAACACTCAACCTCATAAGGATAAATTTTCTGAAAGAGCATTTCCTTGCATTTTCATAGGATATCCTTCAGGCCAGAAAGCCTACAAGATGTTTGATCTTAAAAACCATAGACTTCTGATTTCCAGAGATGTAGTCTTCCATGAATCTATCTTTCCCTACTCTTCTTCTGATCAGTTTTCTTTTCCACTCCCATTTCTTGATGATCATCCATCTTCTATCACACCACCATCTTTCAGTTCCCCACCACCTGCTACACCTTCACCACCACCTGAATCATCTGTCAGACACAGTACTAGAGTGATTAGAGCACCTGTTTAGACAAAAGACTTTGTGTCTTCTGCCTTTCATTCCATATCACAGCCTCAGTCCATTATTCCTGCACACTTGGCTTGTTCTTCACAGGTTCAAGAACCTTCAAATTATCATCAGGCAAAGCATTCACCTGACTGGATCCAGGCTATGAAAGAGGAGTTAGCAGCTCTTGAGCAGAATCACACTTGGGACTTGGTTAAATTGCCTCCTGGCAAGAAGGCTATAGGCTCAAAGTGGGTGTACAGGGTCAAGTATAATGCTGATGGATCACTCTCCAAATATAAGGCAAGGCTGGTAGCCAAGGGGTTTAATCAGATTGAAGGGATAGACTTCTTTGAGGTTTTCTCACCTGTTGCCAAAGCTGTCACTATAAGAATGCTATTGGCTATCATTTCAGCCTCTGGATGGCATATTCATCAACTGGATATTAATAATGCATTTCTGCATGGCCATCTTGATGAAGATGTCTACATGAAGCTGCCAGATGGATACTCAGTTCCTGATACACAAATGGTTTGTAAACTTACCAAAAGTTTGTATGGTCTCAAACAAGCTTCAAGGCAATGGAACAGGGAGTTCACTCAGCATCTGCTCAGCCTGGGATTTGATCAGTCTCATCATGATCACTGCCTTTTCTTGAAATATACTGCCACATATACACTGGCACTTGTTGTGTATATAGATGATGTCCTGATCATGGGGAACTCACTTCCTGCAATCCAAATGATCAAAGACGCATCAGAAGTTTACTATTAAAGATCTAGGTCCCACTCATTATTTCTTAGGTTTGGAACTGCTAAGATCTTCTTCAGGCCTGCATCCACATCAGAGCAAATATATTCAAGACATTGTGACAGATTGTGGAATGACACACTGCAAACCAGCCTCAACCCCTTTTTCATCATCCTGGCTTGTGCATGATGAGGCTTCTCCTCTCATGACTGATCCCAGTGTATTCAGAAGGTTGATTGGAAGGTTACTATATTTGAACTACACCAGACCTGATGTGACTTTTGCAGTTCATCAGTTAAGTCAATTTGTGCAGTCTCCTACTCTTCATCACATGGCTGGAGCCTTATACATTGTCAGGTATCTTCACCATCATTCAGATCATGGCCTTTTCTATGCCTCCACAAATGATCTTAGGCTTCATGCCTACTGTGATGCTGATTGGGCAACTTGCAAGGTCACCAGAAGATCAGTAACTAGCTATGCTGTCTTTCTAGGTTCAACTCTAATCTCCTGGAAGTCTAAGAAACAATCTACAGTCTCCAAATCTTCTGCAGAGGCTGAATATAAAAGTCTTTCTATGACATCTTGTGAGCTTAAATGGATCAGCTATATATCCAGGGATCTCCATCTGCATGTTCTTTATCATATTCCTCTTTTCTGTGATAACAAAGCAGCTTTGCATCTCACTGCTAATCCTGTCTTTCATGAAAGGACTAAGCATTTGGAAATTGATTGCCATTTGGTCAGGGATTACTATCTTGAGGGTTTTCTTTTCCCCTATTTTGTTAATTCCAAAATGCAGCTTGCTGATGTTCTTACAAAGTCTTTGCCTCCTGCTCCTTTCCAATCCAATTTGTTCAAGCTCAGCTTCTGTTCTTCATCTGCTGATCTTAGCGAGGGGCTGAAGAAACTGAAGCATTGTTCATCCACAACTCAGCAATCTGCTGCACTAGTTCAGTTAGTTTGTGACAGAGGAGAAGCTGCAGAAAATGTCACTGAGTGAAGAATGACGGGTGTTCTTGGTTTCAAATTTTGGCGCCAGTTCTTTATATTGCTCAAACGCAGCTCCTCCATGTCGTTTTACTTTCCTCAGATTGTTTTGGCATTAGCATGTACACGTGTCTTCATTATATAGGTAGAACATTTTTTTTGTTTTCTGATATAACAAAATTCACAGCTCATTTTCTGTGTAGTGTACTATCCGCATGCTTTCTGATCAATGAAAAATATGCTTCCTCTGTTCTTCATTTTTTTCTTCTTCTTCCTGATTAAAATATTCTTCACGCCGGAGAAGTATGAGACTAATGTGAATTACAGTCTGCCATGGGTTTAATACAGCTGGATGATTTCCCGGCGAAATCCAATGGAGGACGAAGGCTTCTTTCTAAATTTTTAGCTATTTGCAGTTTGATCCCTAATCTTTCATAAATATTTAAATGAAAACCCCAAAAACTAAATATTATAACATTAACCCCAATAAATCAGAATCTATTATTTTATGTTTATTTTATTTGTTGTTTACCCTTGATGTTACCGTAAGATGGTATGGTAGGAGAAGGTTTCTATTACTTTTGTTTGTGTAATTCTATTTTAAGGGGACACGTATGTCACAGGGGAGGGGTTTGCCGCCCACCCCATTTCATTTGTATTTTATTAAAATTTTGATTTTTTTTTCTGTTTCGATTATTTCTTTTGCTCTCTTTTCATTTCTTTTTCGTTTGTTGTTTCTCACTAATTTATTAAATACAAGAATTGGTTTATATGCTATCTTTTTGTCTAATTTAACTTTTTAGTTGTAAATTTTTATTTATTTTTATATATTTTTTCTCCTTCATGATGGGTATGTAGTGACCAATATATTGATTTCACTTGTAATTATTTAATTATGATATTTTATATTTTTTCAGTAATGTTACATTAATTATTTAATTTTTTCCCTCAATATACTTTATTATATGGCAAAGTCTTGGGAAAGACGGTTTTTCCATATGCTTATGGAAAGACGGGGTTTGATTAGAATATTAAAAGGTAAAAGGTATTAGTTGCAATATTAAAATTTTAGTATGCAATAGTAGTTATAAAATTTATAACCCGGTTCATGCAACCCGAAAATTTTATCTTAATTTCTTCTAATTTATACTTTAAACCTTGGTTTTTCCATAACTTATGGAAAGATCGTCTTTCAAGAGACGGACTCTTATTATATTACTAATTTGAATTATAACCATTTAATTAAAATGTTAGGTTTTATTTCTTAATTGGTTAAATGCTTAATTCTTATGATGAAATTTACTTCTCGTTTTCTTCCTATTTTGGCGTATTATATAGTGTTCCTTATTTCCTTTAGTCTTCATACCTTTATTTTTAACATGCACCATTAACTAAGGTACTAAGAATGAATAATATCATAAATTATGTTATTTTATTTTGTTTTAAATTTTAAGTTGTTTTATTTTCAAATTATTTCAAGGTGTATCCGAAGAAAAAAAAACTAAAACACGATCATTTTGATTTAACTTAATTGTTACCTACATACTAAATTTGTTAAGGGCGGGAGCTCACGCATTCAATTTATAATATGTTTGATGTTATGAAATTTGAGTTATGAATAATGGGTTAAGACTTAACAAAACATTTGATTGGTTGGCACCACAAGAAAAATGACCTAATACATTCCCCTTTTACCTCAGTTTTTTGGTTTAGGTCAAATAACCGAAGTAAAAAAGTTCTTTTACCTCAATTATTTTTATATTCGAAGTAAACAATATTTTTACCTCGGTTATTATATTAATGGAAGTAAAAGGTTAAAAAATAAAGTAAATAATATTACCGAATAGCATGCGATGTCACATATGTTGTTTAAAAGGTACTGCCGAAATTGCATTATATGTCATTTTCACTGACATGTGATGCGATGGACGACCAATGTCGCAGTTTTGTAATTGATAGAACTTTTAGAGGTTAAAGTTGAAATTGATTGGCCTTGAAAAAAGTGGAAGTATTATTTAAAAATTTAAAAACGTGAGTTTTGTTATGTTACGATTGAAAATGGTGGAATAAGAGGGAAAATCACAACATCCAACAAGTAAAGAATTTGACGGTGGTAGAGAAGAAGGAAAAAAGAAAGCCAATGTCGTACGCTTTTCACCAGTAATTTAGGGGAATGTAAAAGGCCAATTAGGCACTACACAAGCATTCAGTACCCCCTTTAAAATCCTCCATATTCCATTACACTTCACTCATACCAAACTGCTTCCTTTACACGGTAACACAGTAAGTTCACAAACTTTTTCTGCTTGATTGATGTTTTCCATTTCTTTTACCTCGGTTAGTTTTATATGTTAAAGTTGTTTGAAAGTGATTGACGTCGGTCTGGAAAAGTATTTGTTCAATGGTTCTTAAAACAATTGTAGAAAATGGTGTTGAATGCATGGTACGGTTGAAAATAGTTTTAAAAATAATGCACATATCAAATCGAACATACAGTCAATTATATATTATTCAAAGAAGGTAGTTAAATAATTAGAAAATTATTAGCCATGAAAATATCCTTACAATTAGTACATAAATTAGGGTAGTAATTGTTTAGTTCTCATGGAACAGAAATTGCAATAAACTCAACCATCTCGCATTATGATGACCTTGAAGACAATTGGCCCCCTGTCTTTTATGACCTCGAAGAATAAGGTGTCCCCAGTGCGTTGGCAGTTTTTGGAAAGGAACTCGCCAAAACCCTTTGAGGACATGGCCTTGATCTTCCCACCCCCCCCCCGAGCAGTTCATACGCCACTCTCTCTCGTAGCACCTTAACACAACAGGGGTCTTGTCATTCGGCAGGAGTAGTACAATGTCCCTCGAGATGTGCTAAGTCAAAAATTTTTATTAATTAGAAATATATATATGTATAAATGCAATTTAAAATAAATAATATTAATTTAAAATACCTTACCAAATTGGGTTTGCCCCAGAGTTCTACTACTTTAGACTGCAGTGGAAATGTGGGCTATCAGTAGCCATTGTATATTGTTCAAGGTCAAACAAAAGAGGCTCTATATGAAACAAAAATATATTAATTGTGATAAACTGTGAAGATGTATTAATATATATATATGTGTGTGTGTGTGTGTGTGTGTGTGTGTGTGTGAATGTAAAATGGTAAAATACCTAGAAAAGGGGGCGACTTGACGATCCTTCGCTAGCCATTAGTCCTGAATAAAAAATGAAAATGTTAATTGCAAACTAGCCTCGGAAATGAAAGGTGCGACGTCGGCCATGCGTTACAGGTACATGTCGGTCCAAAGCAGTGGCTTGGTCGATATGGTGCCTCCCTCACAGATTGATTCTTCTCGGATCTTTCCCAGAACTTGGTGTAACCCTCAATAACTATCCCCCCGTTACTTCTTTGGCCATTTGAACTTTGAATCCGCCTTTCTTTGGTCCAATTCCAACTACAACCACGCTTTAAAGTCCATGGACTTCAACCTACTACCATCCTTGTGAATGACCTTCAATATCTTCTACCATCCTTGCGAATGACCTTCAAATATCTACTACCACCCCCGCGAATGGTCTTCTAAAAAGGATAATGAAAAATTAATCACAAGCAACTTACTAATGAGATCAAAGTGGAAGATCTAGGTATCTGTGAATACAAAGTGTCCATTAGTGTCAACTAAGTGTACAAAACTCAGGAATTAGATAAGAAAACCAATATTGCTCGTCTAACCTTTGTCATGTAAACCTAACTAAAAATAGAAATCCACCAAACAAAAGATGATAATAAATGTGTCAAATGCATTGGCTAAAGCATGATATATGGTGCACATAAAAAAACAACACAAAATATGAATGAGTGACGTCACACGACGATCACTCCAAATGAAGACAGATCGAAGGGCCAGCGACGCTACATTCAAACCTAGCAGATACATTAATAACACCTGAAAAATGGAGAAAAGAAAGGTCCTAAACAAAAAAAGGGCCACAATATCGGGGGAGAATATAAAACCAAAATTTTTATGCCCTAAAACTCTAATCCATAGGGACTTCAAACAAGAAAACAAAGAACACATTCACACACCATATACATAAAAATTTTAAGAAAAAAAAATACACAAACAAAAGTAATCTAAAGAATCTAGAAACCGTACCTTTGAGAAGAGAGGTTGGGGACTGTTGAAATTTGAGGAAAGTTAAATGTTTGAAGTGATTTATGAGGTGAGATCCATATGTACAATCATTTGGAACCCTTGTGAATTCTGCCTCGGTATGTGCAACGTCACACATCAGTTGAACTTACTGACATCTGACCGACGTCGGCTAACCAAAAACTAGGCCTCACCATTTCAGCCCACTAGTATAGCAAATAAGCCCGTGTTTGACCAAAACGAACTTAATTATCCCTTGTGAATTCTGCCTAAGTGGGTCTCACCATTTCATCCCACTTGCATAGCAAATAGGCCCACGTTTAACCAAAACAAATATAATTGACCTTAATAATGGTTATCGATATATTAGAAAATACTAATTGAAATTTATAAATGTCAATGAGCTTTATTAACGTTCAGTTTGACCGGAATCGATTTTAGCACAACCGGTTAACTTTTTAGTGTTTTACACTTACCTCCCTCCAAGAAAGTGGAAAAGGTCAAAATGAAAAATTGGAGATACCCAATTATCTAAATCACATTGTCACAATTATGTTGTTCCAATTTAGGCATCAATGAACCGGGTATTCGTCCCTCATTCTTATTAAAATTCTATTAATACCATTACGATGAGCACTATTAGAACGATAATTTCCACCATATAGAATCACACGAAATTACATATTCTTGATTTTTTTATGAATTTAAAAGATAATAAAATTTTGTCCATCAATTATTTAAGTGCTAGTACGTGGTCTAGAGTAAATTGTAGATGATTACTTATAAGCATGCAAGGGTTAATCGAAAGATCTTGTGGAAGTCTCTGTGGGATCATGCCAACTTCTTTATCACTTTCGGGGATTATAAGTACTAGGGATGGCAAAGGTCCCTTCCAGGATGATTGGAATCAATTTTGGGACTGCCGATGTATTTTTTAATCTTTGCACTTAGGTCCCTCTAACAAAGTGAGAGAAGTCAAAATGCAAAATTGGAGATACTTTATTTAAATCACCAAGTCACGACCATGATGTTCCAATTCGGTCATGCACGAGTCAATGGAACGGGCCAAAAATCTTCACGGATTGTATAAGATGAAACTTACACTATGACCCAAACTTCCTTGTATGTTCACTACGCTTCAGAAATATGCACTCGAACATAAGGAAAAATGTTTAATATGGAGATTATGTGTACTGTCTAAGAGGGATGTGAACTGGGATAATCGCCCATCATTTTTATTAGTATTTCATTGATACCCTTACGATAAGCATTATGAGAACGATCATTTCCACCACGTAGAATCATATGAAATTTCATACTCCTGTTTTTTAATGAAATAAAAAGATAATAAAATTCCATCAATCAAATTTTAGAAAGTTCTAGTACATGGTTTAGAGTAAATTGTAGATGATTACTTATAAATATACAAGGTTCGGAAGAACTTGTGGAGGTCTATGTGGAATAAGACCAGTTTCTTTATTACCCTCGGTTATTATAAATTTGACTATGGATGACAAAATTTCTTTTTGGGATGATCGTAATTGAGTTGGGGACAACCGGTGAACTTTTAATTTTTTGCACTTAGGTCCCTCCAAGAAAGTGGAAGAAGTTGAAATACAAAATTGGAGATAACATTTTGTTATTCACATTTTCAAGACAACATTATTTCGATTTGGGCAAAAACGGGTCAACGAAAGGGGGCCGCAATCTTAATAGGGAGTATTTTACATCACTTTTCAATATGTATAGTATGACCCTTATGTACGACGTTGCAAATGTGTTGCATAGAACGAAACTCAAACCGACCACCTACCGACGTCGATCGACCAAAAATTTCCAACAAGAACAAAAAATTTGAGCCAAAAATTTGAACCAAAATCCCCACCCAACCCTTTTTCATGTCAATAATATTCAGCATCAACGCCCATTTCCCATCTCCAACACATTTCCTCCAAACCCAACTCCACCCCCATCCTTTCTATTCACACCATTACAACCACTAAAGAGCTCAATCGAATTTCTTCTCTCAAACATCAACAAGTATTCGGGGATGAAGCATCTTTGGGTTCAAATTAATTGAGTTAGTTTTTCATCCATTTCATGTTCATTTAGCAGTTTTATTACCATACCTTCTATATGTTTTGTTTCTCATTGATCATTGATTGAATATTTTCATTAAGTATGATGATTGTGTTACATGCTATATAGTGTATATTATTTGTGTTTCCAAGATAATGCCATGTTTGTAAGGAATGAGAAACAAAGGCTTAGATTAGGGCTAATTGTGGACAATAATTACATCTTCGTATGAACACAGTTTGAATGTGCAATGTCGGTCATAGTTAATCATCCCATACAATATGGCACTGAACGTTGACGTTGCATAGGAATGGACGTCGCATAGGACTAGGAAATTATTGAAATATTTATGAATGTTCGACGTTGCTCATCAATTAGACTTTGTGACTTCGGTCGCTCATGCATGGGATGTCGCTTTAAAGCAGATCAGTTACTTTTTCCATGTTGAGACTAATGTCATCTGTGTATGACTATATTATGTGTATTTCATTTGGGAACTGCCCAATTCTAACATAAATTTTGTTTCCCGTGTATTGGTTATAATAGGACAAAGAGATTTATCGATGGACTTTCAGCATGTAAATGGACAAACTTGTCATATCCCCAGTCCCTCTGACATTGTTAATGTCGTACAACGTAGACAATGGAGGTTCAATATAATTAATATTTAAATTTCATATAAACCTTATGTATTTTAATCTATTCTAACATGTATTGGTATTATACGTTTAAGTTATGTGGGTTTTTTAACATGTCATTATTTCCCACATTAATTGAAAAACTGATTGTTGTATGAAGTTTAACCATTTCATGAGTTAGGGAATATTAAAAGCATGTAACAGCTATCAACAAATAGTTGTTTGTGTCATCAAATATTAAATGGTATAATATTGTACGAGAACTAATTGTTCCACGATTAATCCGCAATGTTGCACAAACCAGTGAAGAGACGACATCTTACCAACGTCGCATAAACCAACGTTTATATTTTTTTGCAACGTCAGCCATTCAAAATTGTGTCATATTCGTTAGCCTTCCATGTCAGCAGGCACACGACATGGGTGCTCTAAAGCATGCAATGTTGTATACTAGCATATGTGACATCGCTCTTATTTATCCACATCATTTGCCTGTATGGTAGCAATCATATCCTATCACGTGCCTTCTTGATATAACCGACATCGGTCCTTATGCATGTCGACATCGACCTAAATGAAGTTGCAGCTTTGTTTCCTATCATTGGTCTTCTTGCTTGGACAAACGTCAACCACAATACCTACCAACGTCGTTCCAAAACTGATGTTAGAGATACTTTTTACCTCAATTATGAACCGAGGTAAAAATGACTTTTTACTACGGCAGTATTTACCTCAATTTTTTTGGTCTAAAAACCGAGGTAACAGGTCCTGTAGAACTGAGGTAAAAGGTCATATTTCTTGTAGTGTGGAAATTCTCAAGTTCACTTGTTTTGAGGCAAAAAAATAGGAGTCACTTAAAATGCATACTAATAGTTAGGGAGTAAGTCTCCTGACAGCCTACTTGTCCATAAGCTTATGGAAAGGGAGGGACTGTTTGCAAATAATGAAAACTTAAAAAAAACAAGTGAATTAAGTTTACAAAATGTCATGCACAAACAGAATTTTCACACACAAACACAAACACACACTACACTATTTCTGTTCTCTGAAAAGCTCTCATCCACGCCGATCAAATCTTGCTCACCAGTCCGCCGGCATGTTTCCAATTCTTCTCATCCATAGCGCCTTTTCAATGTTCCCCGACGACAACAACCGGTGCGATTCTGATAGAATTGAGCAACAAAATCATGAATTAGAAGCAAATCTATCGCTATATTATATTGAAGCAGGTGAAATTTCAACAGCTTTGACCGTAAAGACTACAACAGTTGAATCAGAATCTGCTGGAGAAAACGCAATCGTAACCGGAGAGATTCAACTCTAAACAAATGAAATTCAGTTACAAAAATATGAAATACTACTGAATTCAAATCAAGGTATGATTTTCTCTCATCCAACTGAAATTATAGTGTTAAATTGAATTCGATGTGAATATAGCAGTTTTTTAAACTTCTGTACACTGAAATTTAATTGCCATGAACATGTGGAAACATTAGCAATACAAACTAAATGTTGGCCATAGTTTTCATATACTTTATGCATTTATTAACTAAAAACATGTATATTTTACAATAAAACATGCATTAGATTAAAATGAACAAAACACAGAGAATGCATTTATCAGCTTCAACTTCTGACAAACTAGAGCATTGTTCAGATTATAACATATACAATATACACTACACTTTGCATATGTTACACTACAGGTAGTATTTGTTATGCTTACCAGAACAGAGCTTTTATAATTTTCTAAGTCTAAGTAACTTCCTGAAGACTTTACACAACTTACATTATAACATGCTATCTTACATTAGAAATTATTTTCTTTATTGTTACAGGTACAGATTTTCCAAATCTAAATGAAATTGATGCCACTGAAAATCTTACCGGTGTAAAAACAAACAATTTGGAAGCAATACATGCTCTTTATAAGAAGCATGCAAATGCTATTGGGATTCAGCTACAGGAAAGACTATCAATGTCTAAACACCAAAAGACAAATTCGCAAAAAGTACTACAAGTGCTCTTCCAGAGGCCAACCGAAAAGATTGAAACCAGCATTATCAGCTATGTTCCTTGCGTGGATAACAAAAATCATTCTGAAAAGAAGAAGAAGAGGAATAGAAAGGACCTGATTACAAAAACAGGATGCCTAGCTGAAATTAGAGTGAAGCTTGAGCTGGATTACTACATCATGGCTCATCACATCACCGTACACAATCATTGGTTAACGAGACCATCCTGGTAGTATCTCAGTAGGAGTGAACGGAGGATTACAGAAGACAAAGGAAAAACACTCAAAACAATGGAACAAGCAGGTTTAAAACCTACTATAGGCTACAAATACATGTCTTTTAAAGCTGGTGGAGAAGAAAATATAGGGCATACAATGAAAGACCACCTCAACTTTATGAGTCAACTTCGAATGAAAGAAAGAGAAAGTGGAGATACTCAGATACTTGTTTACACACTCATGGAAATAAATGACTAGAACAAAGATTTCTTCTTCAAAGTCAAGTTCGATGAGGAAACAAAGCTATCAGCAATGTTTTGGAGAGATTCAACTATGGTGGAGGACTAAAAACTCTATGCAGATGTCACCATATTTGACACTACATACAGAACAAACAAATATAACTTGATTTGTGTATCGATAGTTGGAATCAACAATCACTAGAGAATAAAAATGTTTGCTTGTGCTTTTATTGCAAATGAGTTGGCTGATACTTTTGTACGGCTCCTCAACACTTTCAAGAAATCAATGGAAGGGAGGGAATCTGTCTCAATATTCACAGATCAAGATCCTGCAATGGACCACTGAATATGCTTTGTTAGAAACTGCGTATGTTACCTTAGAGTATGTATAGCTTATAAGTTGTAGTTGTTAGTTTAGAAATATGGTTTCCTGAAAATGATGCAACTTTAGAAATTGAATTGCTTAAAGACATGAAACTGACCTGCAACTTCCACTTCTTAGTACAACTTTCAGGTCTTCCAAAATCCAAAACACATGTTGTTCTTATGGCACATAAAACAGAATGCAATACAAAATTATGAGAGATTAAAGATAGATGAATAATTTAAAAGAAATTTAGACTACTGTATGAAAAGGTGTCGTGATCCAGCAGAATTTGAAGAAAAATGGACCTCAATGATCACCACTTACAAGCTGGAAAAAGTAGCACCTGGTTTCAAATCCTATATAGTATCCATGAAAAATGGAGCACGACATTCAGCAAGGACATTTTTTGGCAGGCATTTTATCATCACAGTGAAGCGAAAGCACCAACCACGCACTATTCTTCAATGCAAACAAAACAACAACACTGACACACTTCTATGAGCTCTTCAACCAAACAATCAGAAAGTGGAGGAGAGATGAAGCAGAAAAGGAAAATACATGTGCAAAAGCAAAGCCAAAATTTGAAAACAAAGCAGGTATGTTTACATTAGGAATATGTATTAATTAGACTAGAACCCAAATTTGTTAACTTACAGTGTGCATTTGTTTCTCAACTACTGGGCTTGTCAAGTTTGGTTAAACATGGTGCTCAGGTTTACACACTTGCATTTTACAAACACTACTGGGAGGAACCCCCATAGGCACTGGTAGAAGCCCAACATAGGCACCGCTTATTTACCCTCTGGGATACCGGTGCGTATACGACAGGTGCTAAAAAGTTGTTGTAATAGCACCGGTAAGACATACCGGTGCTAATAATTAGCACTGATAAGTTGCGTATCAGTGATAAAAATTTTGGATACCGATGCACAAATATGCCAGCTAGGTATAATTTTCTAGCACTGATAATAAGAACTAGTACCAGTGCCAAAAGTTGAGTACCAGTATGTTATGAACCGGTCCTCAGAAATTAAATTACTGGTGAAAAAAATTGACGTGCCTTGTACAGTTTTTGAGCACTGGTAGTAAATATATGTACCATTGATCATATTCTAGCACAGGTAAAGAAAGTTTTTTGGTGTTCTAAGTATCATTTATAGCACCGGTACTTTTAAAAATACCACCGGTTGTATTGATGATTTATAGCACCGGTAATTTTAAAATGGCTTGGTTGTAGTGATGATTTAGGCACCGGTGTCACCAGTTCCAATTTTGAAACACTGGTTACCAATTAACACCGGTTCTTAATTGTCAACCGGTGCTCAGTGTATGACAAATTTGCGTGGGTCAATTTTAAAATTGTCGTGCCATCCCGGATCAACCACAGCAAAAAATTTAATATAAATAATTCCTTACTTGGAAATTTTACTCGACAACTAAAGAAGTAAATAACAATGACCGAATTGTACATGAAAAGAATAAATGAAATCAATTTCAATATGCCATCATGCCATATCAATTCATATACGCCAAATTCCCATCACCCTTCCACGGACATCACTCAAGAAATTGGTCTGGATCAATTCTGGCCACCATTGCATAAATGTTAACCCATGCCTCGCACCACTCGACTGCCACCTCCTGAAGTTTATAGGCTTCGTACGAGCCTTACTCCTCTAGAAAAATCTGCGTTTTGATTAGATTGAAAGTTAGTTTGTGTGATGGGGTTACTGCAATGTAAGCCATACACATATTATATCATTTGTGTTGAAGTTTCGATACTTACGTCGATAGAATTTTCGGAAGTTGTCTCAAGGGCGAGCTCCTCAAGGAATCGCATGACATAGTTGCCGCATTCCCAACAACTTGCTTGTCGTCGGTGCTAAGATAGAATAAAAGAATCGATAATTAAATTACTGTACGTTAATAAGAAAACTTACGAAGTATGTTAAACTATGTATGCTTACTACTTATGTTGATGTTTGTTATCTTCTAGCTGAAATTTGGTTAGGGTTCTGATGTGCCTATTTTACACGGTTATATTAGGACTTTTAGGATTCACTTTTGTACACTTTTGTGCTCTAAATGTGACATTTTACCTTGAAATTCTCTAAGAAGGGTTAAAAGCAACTTGTACGCTTTTATTACTTTTCTAGAGAATTTTGTGTGACGAGGTAATTTGTTTGAAGACTTTGAAGAATACCTTTGAAGATTTCAAGATTTGAAGACTTATAATTGAGCTTTTGAAGATTTGAAGAATTGAAGAAGTGAAGAGAAGAGGAGGATATGGAACAAAAGGGAGAAAGAAGAAATGGTGCTGGACTTGGAGTCCTTCGCGAGGCCGCCGCGACTCGCGACGGACGAGGGGTCAGAAACCCTTCTTGCTTTTGGCACTATAAATACTCACCTTATCTTCTCCTCTTCAGCAAGCTTTTATACCTTCTTCTTCCTGATTTTTTGGTGGGTTCAAACCCTAGTTTTTCTCTTCTTTCTTTTCCTATTTTTTGTAGGTTAATCATGTCTTTTAGTTGTCTAGCTTAGTTTTATCTTGGGAGCAATCAATTGAAGCTTCCATTTCTATGTAGTAAGAACCATATCTATCTATTTAGTGCTTTTGCCATTGTGTATTTATTGAGATTTGAATGTGAATTGTTAATGGCATTGACGTTGTTGGAAGCTTGAGTATATGAATTGCTTGTATGATTACTTGTTAGGGTTGGGAGAAAGTAGCTAATTCTCCCCTCTTTTAATGTGGAATCCAAGAGCATGAGTTAGAGCTTCTTAATGATGTTGGTGTGTTGATAATTGCTAGATGAATGTGATAATGTCAAACTCGTTATCATGTTTGTTTTAGGTAGAAAATGAGAGAAGTCTATGCATGTCGATCGTTCTTGACTAATCTTGAGTAGATTCATGAATTGGTTAAATGGTTAGCCAGAGTGTAGTGTTTATAAGTGTTGCCAAGCTTGTTGGTTCTTCGTGCTCAATGCCATCAATGGGACACATTTAGTCGTGTTTCGGCTAAGGGAGTCATTGGTGAGGTTTGACAAGAGATATCAAATTCACTCTTGCAAACTATTATCTAAAAAGGATGGAAGATTTATCTTCACAACAAGTAGTCGAAGTAGTGAATAGATTGTTTCACTCGTTCTTGAAGCCTTTGTTATTTAGCATTCAAGTGTTCTTAATGCTATGTTTTACTTCATTTATGCCATGGGTTGTTTGAGAATAGGAAGTGTTTGTATGAATTAAATGTTAGGGAGTTAGGAAAGTGACGAATTCCTTAGCTCCTTTGCATGAAAATCTAAGAACTTCTTGTGCATAATGTGTTGTGATTCTTGCTAGATAAGTATGTTAATGTGGATTGTTCTCATATTTATCCTATAGATGCAATGAAAGGTTGAACCTTGAATGTGGTTTGTTCTAGGTTTAGCCTAATGAATGCTATGTTTATTTAAATGGCTATGTCTTTGGTAGAAGGCTTGTTGTTGTCAAATCTATGGTCATTCGTCCATAGGTAACAATTGTGATAGGATGAGTGAATGGTTCAATGATCTACATTTGGTTTGGAAGTGGATGTCAATTGCCCCCCAAGGCTTTGTTTTTGTAGTTTTAAAACCCTTTTTCTTAGTTTGTTTGATGATTAGCATAGTTACTTGACTTTGCTAGTTATCTTGTCTTTAAACTTTCATAGCTTAGGACCACCAAACAACCGAACCCCCCCTCTTTTTACATGCTTTTATATGTGTATATATATATATATTCTCCTAGCATAATATCAACCGTTTACGTTTAAACGCTTGAGAAAATCCATCTTCTTCGTGGACGACCCCGACTTGCCGCTATTTACTTAGCTGTAGATAGTAAGCAAAAAGGGCTTATAAATATTAACTTTTAGAGGTACGGCGACGACCTCCCAGGTTCATTGTTCCTCTTCAACCTCTCATATTGACACGCAACCTTGTGACATGTTTTAGTTACTACCTTTGAAAAAACTATTATTGGAAGAAGCAGGGTTAATGGTGCTAAAATTATTACCTGGAAATAACTTGTGTCTCTATGCAATCCTTACGCTGAATACCATTGGTGAGTGTGTCCAATGTGTAGACATGGTCAATTTCGGGACAAATGAGGATGAGGAACTAGTGTAAAGTGTGTTATAATTTTAAAGTTAATATATCTTTTGAATTTTACAAAATAGATATCAATCTAAATTATAATGTAATTTTTTTTACCTCCTGAGGTATGGCACCAAATATATGGTAGCGTATGAGTTAATCATTGAGTCCCAGATGAGGCAAACCCGGGAAGTTATGTCTTTCTCCTAAAGCAATTTGTCATTTCTTCCAGTATTAGAGACACAGAACTGGAGTTTGCCATTGTTCATGGACTCCACTTTACTTCACGGGTGCCTGTCACATCAGAAGTTATTCGGTGTCACGAATATGTTAGATAAAAAGATACATGTATCAATTTTTTTGGAACTCACCCCATCCATGAATCTATTTATGCATTTGAGATCCATGTTATCCCATAACAATTCTCGAGCTTGTCTCAAAATTCCAAAAGTTGCTGATGCAAAGGCCAGATTCTCACGGTTTGGAAAATGTTGATACTGGGAACTGGTTGTAAAATATTTCCTTCCTGTTACGGTTCATTTTTGTTTCCTTCTCGTTGCAATGGTTGATGAACTCCCTTATAATTAGATGCTCCTTTAAGGTACGCCTGTTTACAATCTTCACGTAGTTGTAAACAAAACATGTGTTAAGTGATCAGTAAAATTTCCAAATATGTGCGGATAATTTAGCCATGAGATATTATAGCTTTCCCAATCTTAGGGGGAAGATCTCCGCTGTGGCCATTTTTTTCATCCTCTTGCAACTCGTGGTCGAATCCCCAAGCTGTGTTGACAAAGTAGTCAGTTTTAAATTTGGAAAAAAATACATTTAAACACTTATGATATGCTATTAATTAAATTTGCAAATTTACCTCGTCATTGGGGACGTCGATGAAGTCACAAATTTTTTCCTCAGATTCTTTAACAACATCGTCCTTCAATTTTTCATCGAGGGTGCCTACATTATAGTCGATCAAAGACTTTGGCCAGTCAATGATATGTTCGAGAGCCTCTCCCGCATCGATGAAGGTGTGGTTGGTAGAGGGCAATCCTGCTTTGGCATGGAAGACTGGATCAATCACCTAGACACGAGCGATTGAACTAGCTGATGTTTGGCCGTGGCGGTTTCTTTGGAGCAATCCCTTTGCCACTAGGGCCCTTGACCTGTCTTATTGCTTCAAAAACAAACTGACCCTCTCTCCATACTATCATTAGTCGAGTAACTTTGTTAATAATTTGAAATATATGAAATGTATTCTGTAATAGACCAAGTGATGAAAGACAGAACGACGAATGATATCCCATTTTTTACCTCCTCATCGCTAGGAGTACCATCTTTAATTTTCTGGGCCACACTCACTTCAACCAATGCCTTCTCTATGAAATACTTGGGATCCTCCAGGCCAGGTGGTAGTTGGACTCTGCCTACTGAAGCAATCCCCTCGACGAGCTCCGAGAGGTATGGCACCATTGCCTTCAGCATTGGTTAGTCATTTTCTTTCTTTTGTAGGACTGCTGGAGTGGGGGATGAGCTGCTGCTGCATTTGCTTCTGCATTTGCTTGACGGATGGGGTACGGAAACCTCTTTACGGAGGCTTGATGGAGTATCCCTATACCTCCCAGGGTGATCCGGCTTGCTGGTCGCCGCTATCAGTATGTCCTCCCCCAGTTTGAGAACTAATGTGCCCTTAACGGGCTCCTCATTCATTTTTATCTGTGGGCGGGCAAAAAGTATAAACGATGAATTTAATTTCAAAAAATGTCAAGATCAGTCAAAAAGGAATTACTTTTTTTTTTTTTTAAATGAAGACCACCATGCGGTGGAGGGATATTTATTGGGCACCCTAAACCCTTTTAAAATAAAGAGAAGCAGAAATTAGCCATAACTGCTCAGTCAGTACAAAAATAACTCCTAATCTAAAGGAGGCCAAGAGCCTGAAGCAAAACAATTGCTCCCAAAAGTCAAAGTGAAAGAGACGACTAACTCACTATACCTAGTGATAATAAGGAGCAGGTCGGTGATCAACGAATCGAAACACCACTTAGCCACCTATATCTCTAGGATAATAGTAGCAGAAGACAAGAATGTAGCCTAAAAGAACCGGACCAAGTGCAGGAGTACAGTACAACAGGATCAAAAAATGCAGCAGAACAGTACTACAGCATCAAATGCAGGAGTGAGGGTGCAGCTGAGAGAGGTTTTGATTTTTGAAAACAATGGCCGCATCCAGAACTGAGCTGAATTAGCAAAAAGAAGTCCTCAAAATGATAGTGGTGGCAGTGAAACATCAGCTTAAAAACCTGTGAAAGAAAAACATAAGAAACTAAAAACAGTTAGTAGCATCAATTCTCTTAAGAAAGGGGTCTAACTGTAGGAATCTCTAAGTCATCAAGACAGAGAAGTCCTTTAGTTCTTGCAGGCAAGTCCGACCAACTGAAAGATTGGAGAGTCTTAGTAAGTAGCATGAACTTAGCAAGATCATCAGCAGGTTGATTTCCTTGTCTAAGAATGTGTATCAGTTTAGTATTCCCCAAAGAGATGTGAATGCTGTCCAGAAGATTAAGGAATTTCCAGTGTCTAAACGATGGTAGTAAAATCATATTAACAGCATTTAGACAGTCAGATTCAATCACAACCTGTTGATTTGCATAAAGAAATGCTAACTGTACCCCACATTGGATAGCTAAAATTTCAGCATGCAAAGGGGAAGTTGCAGTAACAAAGTACCCCTTGGCTTGAACAAAGCCATGCTTATTCCTTATGATGACAGCAATACCAGCCTTTTTGGAATGATGCCATGAGGCATCAACATTTATCTTTATGCCCAATTCAGGTTTCTGCCAAGTCACAGTGATAATGGGGGGTTTTGGAGGCTTAAAAATCTGTGGAATGTAGCCTTCTGAAACCAGTTCATAGTCAATCTGTCTTGTTATGTCAGTGGGAAAGGCCGAAAAGGATAAATAGATGTTGTCTTTGACCTCTTTAATGATAGTATGACAATGAGGATTGAGGTTATCAAAGAGTTTTCTATTTCTAGCCTTCCACAAAGACCAGCAAACAAAGATAGGTGCAGTATGGATCAAAAAGGAATTACTAAACATTTTAACGATCAATTAATGCATAAAATCTTACAATGTTCTCTGCAATGGCTATGTCGGCTGGATCAGTGTATTTGTCTTTATCTGCCAGCTTGATGGACTCGAGGTAGACTAGGGACCTTTCGACACTGAACTCCTTGGTCTCGAGCTCAGTCTCAATCTCCTACTTTGTCAAGCCCTGAGCATCCAGCTTCACTCGCTCATCTTCCTTTTTTTCTCAATTATTTTTTCCCGCGTAACCATTTTTCGCTCCTTCCAGTCTGATGTGTGTAAACCTTTTCCTTTAAGTGCTCACTGTTAATCTCACTTATTTTCTATCCATAAGAAACAAATAGAAGTGAAAATAATAAAATTTAAAAATGAACCGAAATACACACATGTTGAATTTGGCTAAATGTTGATGTAAAGTTTACCTTAAACTCTGATGTTGTTCTCATTTTCACAAACTTGCACCACTCCTCTTCCTCCATCCATTTGTATTTGTCCCAAGGTTTGTATGGTAACTTTTTCCCTATTTTTTCCACTTGATGAATGAATTTCTTTGCCACTTTTGATTTCCAGTTACGGTGGCCATTGCCGGCTGCAACGTACGCAAACTCTTTCAACTTTCCAAGTTGTCTTGCGGTCAACTTTTGCTCAAACCTGAAGCTCACCTGCATTTTGGAAATTTAGCATAGAACCTCATGTTAGCTTATGTAAAGAAAATTGTGAATTTATATTAGCTAATAAATTAAATTTAAGAACGTAAACATATATGAGTTGTGAAATTCTCTTACCAAAATGTCTTTCCAAGCCCCCTCCTTGGTGTCATCGGGGATGTCTTTCCAATTCCTGTGTGTCCCAAACTTTATTCATCGCCAGAATGCGTAATGTATGTACGCTATCCATGCCGTCCAGTTTTTCGTGCAGGATATGTCCAAAAGTTTGAACCTGACAGGGACCAGGACATTATTCTCCTTGGTTAGCATTACCGACTGGCACGCAGTTGTACCACGTGTCTTGCATCACTCATTTATTTCAAACCTGTCAAAGGCTTTTCCATGTTTCCCCCCTGCCTTGGAAATATCATATGTCCCCCGCTTATTGGATGTCCCCGGTTTGGAGGATGAAGTCTCTTCTTCATCACCAGTCAATGATGGGGGTTGGTCGTTGTGGGATTCTCTTTCATTGTGGCTCCAGGCTCCTTAATCTGTAATAGTATTGGAACAGTGGTCTTAGTCTCGTCCAGGGCAGTGGGGGCGTGGTTGGCTCTTCCTCGTCCATAAAATTTCCCACGACTGACTATCCCTTCTTTCTCTTGCTCCCGCTTGTAGCCACTTTCTTACCCTTGTGAGGCATCTAATGCAGAAAATATAAATGAAGTTCAAAACTTTTGACAAAATTAACTTCCATTAACCGAATCAAAACCACTAATCAGAAACTATATCAAGAATGAAGCTGAACCCTTTTGAAACATTCAAGCACCGATGATCAAAATGCAGTAAATATAAACAAATTTCAAAACTTTTGACAAAATGAACTTCCATTAACTAATCAAAATAAATTTTCCACGTACTACATCAAGAATCAAGTAGAGCCCTTTGGACATAATTAAGCACCAGTGATCAAAATGAATTAACATAATCAAAACCACTAATCAGACCCAAATTTAGGAATCAAGCTAAACACTTTTGAATCCATCAAGCACAGAAAAGCAGAAAAATACAAACTAAGTTCAAAACTTTCAGAGAGCAACTGAGTCCCATAATCTATTCCCAAGCATTGAACATAACTAATAACCAACAAATAAACTTCCTCTAACCTAATCAAAACTACTAATCTGAAACTATATGAAGAATTAAGCCGAACCCTTTTTCCATAATAAAGCTCTGATCATCAAAATGCATAAAACATAAACAAAATGAACAAGGTTTTTACATAGCTATTAATCATCACGATTGACCAACCCCCATCGCAATACATTTTTGAGTACACAACCACTTTCTCAATGACAAAATCAACAATCCAAAATGCAATCCATAGAAAATGCCCTAGGTTCATGACGGTGGAAACTAACCTTGATGTACGGGAAGTGGTGGAGGATTGGAAATGTGGCGGAGGTGGCAGACTGGAAATTCGATGATGGTGCGGAGGAATAAGGGGCGACGGAGATGCAGAGGAACAATGATCCGATTTGATAGAGCGGAGGAGGTGGGGAGTACCGGGCGACGGAGGAGGAATAGGGTGCGACAGAGTGGGGCTTAAAACCAGAGAGATGGTGCTGGAGGAGTTGAGCTAAGGTCGGAGATGGTGGAAGAATGGGGATGGAAGAGTGGGAGTGGAAGTGTCCATCTTTTATATGCAACCTTTTAGCACCAGTAGCAAACCTAATATTGGTGCTTATAACCATGCAACACAACTGTGTGCACCTACGCAACTGCACGCAACTACTTTTCAATTATTTTAATTCATATGGGTGGGAAGTGAGGAAATGACACAAAATTGTTTTGAAGTGTCGAGCACCGGTAACGATATACCGGTGCTCTAATCCACCAAACACAACTGCTTGTCATTTATTTTAAATTATATGGTTGGACAGTAGGGAAATAACCTGAAATTTTTCTAAGTGTTGAGCAACGGTATCTGATACCGGTGCCTAAACATCATCGTACCAGTGCTCACAAAAATTCAATTTTCCCAGCTACCCAATTTGAAAATTTCAAATATATTATCATTTCCCGCAAAAAATTGAGTACCGGTAAAGATGGTCTTACCGGTTCTACAAAAACCTACAACTTCTGATTATTTATGTTTTATACCCCCAACCTTTTTAGAATAAGTTACTTTTTTAAATTGACCAAATTTATGTTTCATTAAGATTGTAAAACCATGAATTTGATGGTGTACATGTGAATTTGAGATTCCAGCTATAGCGGATTATATACTATAGTAAAATTACAATAGCGCCCAAACATTTTTTGAAACCCTAATGACCACAAAATCTATGTTGATGAGTATCAAATACATTTTTGACATGATTGCGAGTAGGTACAAAAGATACCTCGTCACCGATTGTAGTCCCGAGGGTGAATTTTATTTTGTTTGCAAAAAGGCCCTCCAACTAAACACCCCAATTACGCTAACTTGCCCGCCTCGTACACCCATGATATTTCATTTCATTGGATAAAAACAAATTACTAAAATAATTGTTACACCACTGGCACATGACAGAAAGCGCTAGTGTATGATGTAGAGTTAGCCAGATGTGCTTAACTAGTATTTACTTTGAGAATTTGGGAACTTTTATAGAGACTTGTTACGATCCTCTAACTTACATAAGTGATTATAGAACACACCAGGGAGTGTAGATGTATGATGATGTTCGAGCGGATTTCAATTTGGAGTTACGAGTAAAAATTTTTCTTTTTGCAATTTAGTCCCTCTAAGAAAGTTAGAATTGTCAGAATACAAAATTGGCGATGAAGAAACAAAATTCAATGTGGGGAAATGCACTTTTGCAAATTGGACCCATTTTAGTGAATGAAAGGACATCTTTTGCGAGATAGGAATAGTCTCGTAAAATTACGAAATGACCCCAAATGTTGTTTATTGTGTTCCCACAACTTCAAAACATGTAAATCTTGGTAATCAAAATTATATATGTATTTATTCATGTGTAAAAAATTAGATTATTTTTAACATTAATAAAAGATGTTGTATTACAATTCGTGATAAGATGGTGCTTAAATCGTCCATACCGGTGCCTATGGGGTAATGTACCGGTGTTATAAACCAATAAGGCAGCTGCGTGCGGGTGCGTTGCTATGCCATAATTTTGTCAACAACATTAGAAAAACTTACCGAAATAAAAATATATATCTTCATCATTCGTGTGTCCATCCATCACAGTATTACTACAACACCAAATGTAAATGTCAGCAACCTTAGTAATTAGGATATTTCAGGAATAATAATGTGAGAATGGTTCCACTTTCTCGTTGCCAGCTGCATTGCCCCCATCACGGGTCGGGAAAGGACCGATCACCTTCATAGCTTCAGGAAACTGGTAGCTTATTAATTTCCCCATGTGGTTACACCATCTACTCTGGTGTTGGCAATCAACCCTTAGAGTTTCAACCGCACTCTCGAGTGCAGAGACACAAGAATTAATCAATGGTATGGAGGTAGGAGCAACATTCTTGTAGAATGATTCTATAGCAATTTCATTCATAGGATGACCCCATGTGTCGTTCTCATAGTTAGGTATACATGCCAGTGCACAAAGTGAAGAAATCAGACTGAACAAACCATACGAGCCATATTTCCCCTTGTCCCCGGTAAGTGTCTGATGTATTCCCTCTCCTACATTCCAACGAAGTTTATTTTTTATGGCATGCAACTTGATTATCCTCATCTTGTGAACTTAAGTGTTAACCGTGACTGGGTCGATATGGGAGGCCACAAAGGGATACCATGCGTTCATTTCCGGAGTTAGTGTTTTCTTATGAATTTTTGTCTACCCAGGAAACACGAGAGCATCCACATTGGTTCCTTCAGTTGTGATGCACTTAACCAATGACTCCATACATCGTGATTCAAATCATTATTCTCATTAATTAGCGCCAACATCTCATTCTCATGATCTTCTACATTGGGGAATCCATACAGTTCATTGATGTCTTGGAGGTGAGGGTGACATATTTGCCATGGCATAAAACCTTTTTCGTGCCTAATCCACACCTCAAATTTTTGTAGAACTGTGCAACTATGGTCAAGTTGAACGTAGGAGGTGTAGCTCAAAGCTTTTCCCAACCCAATTTTCGAATAGTGTCTTGAAAGGGTGGATTTGCTTCAATTCCACATTCCAGATAATGCTTCCTTGTTCTGTTACTCTAGGCCAGTAGTCTTGCCTCGTCCGACTCAAATCTTTCCACTGCCACCCTCATGTTCGAATCTTCTGTGGGTGAAGAACACACTTCTTTCCAAGGCATCTTTGTTTTGGATTTGGGGGCCATCCTGTACATGGTCATAGAGGCATTTTATCAAACACTTTGTTTGTATTGTCAATTTTCCTCAATTTCACCAATAATCTAATTACAGCATCGGTAATTTGTAATGGTAATAACAAGGATAACATCACATTGATTATATAATAAAAGTAATTGCAAAAGAGGATTTCACACATAACAATCCTAAATGATTTTTTTTTTGGAATTTCCACAATTTTGAAATAAAACTTAGATAAAATAAGGATTCATCCATATAAGTAATAGATTTCCAATTCACTGCAGTGGTTTGAGTGAGAGAACAATACTTTTTTAAGCTCTCTTACCTTCTAGAAAGGATATAGGGTTTTCTCAAAGAAGATGTGAAGTGGTGGTTATAAATGTAAGGTAAAATAACGACCGGGTAGTTTGGTTATAGCAGTATTTGCTAGCAAAGGTACTAGAAACTACCGGTGCTATACATCAATGCAGCCACATGCAAATGCGTGGGAATTTATTTTTGTTATTTAGAATGGGACCAGAGAGCAACTAACGAAATCTCAGACTAAGTGTTGAGCACCGGTACTAAATATCAATGCAGCCCCGCGCAGCTGCGTGGGAATTTATTTTTGTTATTCAGAACGGGACTAGAGAGCAACTGACAAAATTTTAGACTAAGTGTTGAGCACAGGTACCTTACCAGTGCTTGAAAACAGTTGCTCAAACTCTGTTTTCAAGTACTCTGCCTCAAAACAGATCAGGTGTCTAAGTCAATAGCACCAGTATTTGACATTTTCCCAATGCTATGAAAATCCATGCATTTTGATTTTTTCTAAAAAATTACTTGAGGAGAATACTATTTTCAAACATAGGTAAATAATTCCACTAAAAATACTTTCTAGGCCAAGTAAAACAGTCCTGATGGGTACAAAAGTGAGCAAAATACAAATGGAACACCCTATCTCTTCCTCTTCAAGACAACATCACCACCCACAACTTTTCCATTCTCAACCGCCCACAATCCATCCCCATGTGATCGCTTAATTAGAGATGGTCCACCAATGCCATCCAAACTAGGGAAAGAAAACAGAAACTCTACAATATCCAATTTGACATTAATTCCAATTTCATCATCAAAAAAGTACTTCTTACTGTGGAGAGCAACGTGCCACTTCCAATTGCTTGGGTCTCTGATGTAGAATACCTGACGAGCTTGAGCCGCTAAGATAAACTTGTCATTCTCATATCCCACACGATTCAAGTCAACTAATTAAAATGTGCTCATCAATATAAATAGCAGTCTCACTACTATTACGCAAAACATAGAGCTAAACTTTCATCAACTCAGCATTAAATGGTGTGTATAGCGTACCTTTCGAACGTGGGATACCATTCTTCCTGCCACTATAGACATGCTTGGGAACTCCAACTGCCATTTTCTCAGGCAAATTTGAAGTGCAATACTCAATGATCTCTTCCGTGACATACCTCTGGACAATGCTAGCATCTGGTCGGCATTGATTGTGTACATAACCCTTGAATACCCCCATATGATGCTCAAACGGGTACATCCAATGCATCACAAAGGGACCACATATTCTAATTTCCCTTAAAATGTGGACTACAAGATGAACCACAATGTCAAAGAATGTCGGGGGGAAATACTTCTCAAACAAACAAAGAACAGGTGTCCCATCGCATTCCAACTCATCTAGCTGTTTTCTGCTAATATTCTTATGAAAAATGGAGCTAAAAAAGAAACACATGCGCATGATGAAAAATCTCACCTCTTCCTCCAGGAAGCCATGAGCAAGATTTGTTGCATCAACACGTGACAATCATTTGATTTCAATGCATTAGGATGTAATTCATCATTCACAAACTGACTTACATTGGAAGAGTAGCCAGATGACACCTTGACTCCCCCAATTCGCTCACAGATCAATCTCTTCTCGCTGATAGAATGATTGTAAGGGGTTGGTGGTAGGTACGCCCGTTTACCTTTCACCTCAGGAGCTAAATCAACTCTTATAACAAGCTCAACTAGGTCGTTCCATGCATTCAAACTGTCCTTCATCTTACCTAGAATATTAAGCAGAGTACCAATATAACTCTCAAGCACATTCTTCTCTATATGCATCACATCCAAACAATGGCAAACCTCCAGAGTCTCCCAAAAAGGTAAATCGAAGAATATCGATCTTTTCTTCCAAGGTCCGTCATTTAAGGTAACAATTTTTGATATCTTCTTTCCTAGAACAACATTTAGTTTTTTCACCTTGTTGTGGGTGGCAAACCTACTTAATATTCTTGGTGCCTTCCTCCTCTCCCTACCCCCAACAAAAATGAATCTCATCCTCTCGTAACTTGTGCTTCGCTGGGAGGAATTTCCTATGACCGAGATAGATATTTTTTGAACCATTTTTCAGCTGCGTGAAATCACTTGCTTCCTCACACACGAGACATGACTTGTGGCCCTTAACAAAGTAACCCAAAAGATTACCACATACAGGAAAATCATTAATAGTGTTGAACAACATCACCTTTAGAGTGAACTTTGTCCCACGATGACCATCGAACACCTCTACACCATTTGACCACAACAGCTTCAAATCTTCAATGAGTGGGGTTAGGTAAGTATAGATGTCATTTTCGGGTTGCCTTGGACAAGAAATCATTAATGGCATCAAAACATATTTCCTCTTCATGCATAGATAATGAAGCAGATTGTAAATACAAAGCATAACAGGCCATGAGCTATGTTTCGATGACATATTACCAAAGGGATTCATACCATCAGTACACAGAGCCATTCACAAATTCCTGGGTTCTTCAGTAAACTTAGGATACCTGTTGTCAAAATTCTTCCATTGATCCCTATCCGCTGGGTGACTAATGATATCATCATCAACACAACCCCTATCCTTGTACCATGTCATGTTTTTGCATCCACATTGTTATTGAACAACCTCTTTAGCTTGGGGACAATAGAAAGGTACCACAGGCATTTCACAGAGACCCATTTCCTTAGCTTCACACTGACCTCTTCAACAACATCATTTCTTCTCTGCTTATAACAAGATACCTTGCATACAGGGAAAGCTACTACTTTTTTCAAATGCATCCTTATACAAAACACAATCATTGGAGCATGCATATATCTTTTTATACCTCATTCCCATTGGGCACAAAATTCTCTTTGCATCGTACAGGTTGTCCGGTAAACCATTTCCGAGGGAGAGCTTTTCACTCAAAAACTTCAACAACTTATCCATGCTAGTATCGGTCCATTATCTTTTTTTTTAATTTTAAAACATCCTTAGATGGGGGGGTATATATTGGCTCCCCAGGCCAGTAATAGGCATAAAGTATACAGGATTTACAAAAGGTCATACAAAAAGATGAACCCAGAGCTAAGTATTGCCCCTGAAGGACAACATAGTGCTTCCAAAAGCATGAGATCCTCTTGACTGTTGTGAGTAAATCTAATCTGAAATGATCATTTAACGGATCACTTCGCGAACAGGGCAAAGAAACGTAAGTACGAGACTTCTATTTGTCAACGAAGCGACCGTTAAGATGAAAATTATCTAGCAATGTAGAGGAGTCTATCAGGAGTTAGCTAAAATCCTAGAAGCAATAAGCTGCCGAAGAGACCAGCAGTGATATCAATCTTGCAAAGTTGTCCGAACTTGCATAAGTTTCCTTCGTTCATTGAAGTGTTCCCCTCTTCAGTATGAACTTGCATACGTTTCCTTCGTTTATTGATATGCTCCTTTCCTGCAAAAAACCAAGAAAAAGCAGCCAGCAGTATCCATAGAAGCAAATGACAAAATCTATGAAAAAAGCATCTGATATCTTATAACTGAATTCAGGAGGCAAGACGAATGCCTTGCATTCCAATTTTATCAAGCTGAATGAGACCTTTGAAAAAAGGTGGAGTCATGTCCATGTTTAAATCTCCATGCAAATTATTTTCCTTAGCATATTTGGCTAAAAAGTCAGCAGCTGTATTGGCCTCCCTTGGGATGAATGTGATTGGATTCATTTTATGCAGCTCATGCAAGGATATACAGGTATATTAAACTGTCCAAGGACAGGCCATTGGTGTCTGAATTCCTTTAACCGCAGATTGGCAATCTGACTCAATCAAACAGCCATGTAAGTTAAGCTCTGTGCATAAATCATATGCCATTTGAATTCCTATCAGTTCAGCATGAATTGGGGATTCAGAATGAAAGACATGAACTCTCAGTTTGGAAACCTGACCATTCTTATCCCTCACAATTACTGCACATAAAGAAATACCCCCAGATATCCATGTGGCATCTGTGTTTAGTTTAAATCCAGAATGTGGCTTTTCCCATCTTACAGCTACAAATTCTTTTTTCTTCCTATGTAATATATCAGGTATAAGGCCTGCTTGAATTAGGTGTTTATGTTTCTCTTTTTTGCCTCTAAGTGGATGTGCAGTAAAGATTAGCTTGATCAACTCCTTAGCATTATGAAAGCATGCATCAAGAGAAAATGGCTGATTATCATATAGACACTTGTTCCTATGAGTCCAGAGGGACCAAGATGTGACTATTAAGACTGCCTTAATCACTATGGAGGTTAACTTCGAGTCTGCCCTTTTAGATAAATAAAATTCAACCCGATTTCTGAAACTATTAAAAATTGGGAGATGAAGATGTATGATGGAGTTAAATCTGTTCCAAATTTCAAGTGAGGAGGGGCATGAGTTAAAGAAATGGTCAATAGTATCTGAATGATTCCTACACAAAGGACATTTAGATGCTATGGAAAAACCAAATTTGCATAAAATGTTATCAAATGGTAGGATTCCATTAAGCACTCTCCAAATTAGCACAGACATTTTGGAGGGAATGAAAGGGGACCAAATTTTATGAAGGTATAAGATTTGTGTACCTTTTTGTCTAAGATTCTTATAAGCTGAGTTAGTTGAAAAGTTGCCATCCATTGTAGGAGTCCAAATCAGTCTATCCTCATGCGTGTGTTTAAGTGTCACTTCCTGCAAAATTAGATTAGTAGTGGTAGCCAAATGAGGCTCCAATATTGGTAGGTAGTGATTTTTGTTAGCTATGAAAGAGCTCAAGCTTATCTGAGGGAATGGAATGTCCATTCCATCCGGCCATTCATAAAATAAAGCACCACTACCTATCCAGTTTGCATTCCAGAAGGAACAAGAACCTTTTCCATAGAGAATTCTAGTAAAACTGTTAGCTATTTCTGTTACCTTGCAAATTCTCTGCCAAGTGTGAGAATTCTTATAAGATTTTGGGAGAGACCACAGATGTTGAGTCCATTGAGACTTGTTGAGCTGTAGTTTCCACCAAAGTTTACAAGAGAAGGAATCAACTGTTGCATTAATGTCTCTAAATCCTATTCCATTTTCTTGAATTGGGAAACTCATTTTTTTCCATGATCTCCATTTCTTTCTATTTCCTGTGATCTCATTTTGCCCCCAAAAAGTCCTGATGCTAGCTTTTCCATTTTTCTTAAGACTACTTTAGGTGGACTTAGTACTGCAAACAGATGTATTGGAATGGATAAGAAACAGTGATTAATGAGAATGATTTTTCCTGCAGAGCTTAACCACTTATTTTTCCAGTTGTTTAAAGTTTTTTCCATTCTTTCCAAAACAGGTAGATAGTGCACTTGTTTATTTCTTCCTACAAAAATAGGAGCCCCTAGATATTTAAAAGGAAATGTGCCTCTTGTCATACCTAAGGTCCTAGAAATTAATTGCATTCTATCCACTGGTGTTTTAGGGTCAGCAAAGAAGTTAGACTTGGTAAAATTTACTTTCTGGCCCGAGGTTTGTTCATATGCATGCAAGAATTTTTTAAATCTTTTCAGATTCTTTTGATTACCATTCAGAAAAACTGCTGTGTCATCTGCAAACATAAGATGAGTAATATGTGGACAATTCATGGGTAATCTGAAGTTATGTAGATAGCTTAGATGAAACAATTTTTTAAAGCTTCTTGAAAAGGCCTCAGAAACTATGTTATACAGAAAAGGGGATAAAGGATCCCCTTGTTTAATGCCCCTATTTGCAGCAAAAAAACCTGAAGTTACACCATTTATTAGCACTGAAAAATGAGCTGAGGCTATGTTTTGCATTATTCTATGCACAAATAATCCATGAAATCCAAATTGCAACAGGATAGAGTTAAGAAACGACCATGATACCCTGTCAAAAGCTTTCTGCATGTCTAATTTAAGGATGAGGTTTGGAGCTTTTGATTTCCTAACTAAAATTCTAGTCATTTCCTGCATCATAATTATGTTATCTGATATGTCTCTCCCTGTTATGAAGGCACTTTGTTCAGGAGATATGAGAGAAATCATTAGTGGTTTTATCCTTTCCATGATCATCTTAGAGAAAACCTTATTCACAAAATTAGATAAACTTATGGGCCTGAAATCAGAAAAGGTTACTGGAACAGGTTTTTTGGGTATCAATGTTAACCAGGTACTAGAGATAGCTTTAGGAATATTTCCAGTTTTTAAGAAATCATTAGCAGCCTCCAAGAGATCTGTACTGATTACTTCCCAAAAAGTGGTAAAAAATGCTCCTGAGTATCCATCAGGTCCAGGTGAGCTAGATGGATTTAGGTCAAAAACTGCATTTTTTAATTCCTGAAGTTGGAAGGGAGATAAGAGATGATCATTTTGCTGATCAGTAACTATCCTAGGTATTTCTTTGAGAAAGTGATTAAGAAAAGTCCCCTCTAGCAACCAGGATGTTTAAATGTTCAAACATGACATTAGAGTTTTTTTCTCCTTGCAACCAGGATATAACAGTTTGTCATTCTCATCAAGAAATTTTGACAAAACCTCAGGCCTCCCCCTAAATTCATCCACCACCCCCTCACACATGTCATCCAATTTCAAATCCCCAAAATATTCCTCCTTGCTACCTACAACCAATTTCGGCGGTGGTTTCTCCCCATGAAAAGTCCCAGCCAAATAATACTTCAAGAACCCTCTCATGTACAAATTGAGTTGCAACAAATCTCGATCATCAGTACGCTTACGGTTCTTACAATCACGACAAGAACATAGGATGCGCTTTTCACAACTAAAAGCATAGTCCAAGAAGTCCCGAACAAAAGCAACAAATTCATCACTCACCAAGCTTACATTGTGATAAACATGCTTACGCCTCTCAATGGCACGGTGTATGTCTACAATGTAATCAATTTGCAACATTTAAACATCTAAAGGAATATACAATTACACCAATAACTATAAGCTCATTTATAACAAACCCTATAAACATGCAACATGCATGATCATGTAGTACTATACTTCAAATCACATGCAATCAAAGCCATTCATTACATCAACAACATTTGCAAATAAAACCTACTCATCAAGAGTGTCAAGAAACATAACAATGGTCAAACTCACAAGATATTTATAGAAACATATCATTCCACACATAGTCCACCTTAAATGATGATTCTTTTTAAAAAAAATGAAATACCTTCAAGGGAATTCATTGATGAGCATTTAATGTCCTCTCCAACCCCCAATTTCCATTAATGACATCTAAAATCCTCCTCCTTTCTTTTTTGACCCAATAAAATCGAGGGTAGGTAAGCATTTAATGCATCATTAGCACCAGTCTAAGCATATATTACCGGTGCTATTGATGTAGTTGAAGCATTAGCACAGGTATTTATACCGGTGCTAAAAATATATTAAATTTTTGGTGCTTAGAATTTTCACTTTTCCTGCATTTTTTTCATATCTTCACTCAAACGCACCTGTACATATTACCGGTGCTCAAATATTTCCCGTGTTTTACAAATTTCAACAACGTGACAAACAACTGGTGTTGAATGTATACCGGTGCTACATGTTTTCCTGCCATTTCTTCCTGAAATGCACCGGTACAGGAACAGTTACCGGTGCTATTGATACAAATTCCCGCATAAATATTTTAGAGCACCTTTTATCATCACCATCACCTTTTATTCATCAACATTCTACCAATAAGCATCGGACCTGAGCACCGGTATATTTTTTTTTACCGATTTTATTACCTCTTGGGCACTGGTTTCTAATACATATAAATATTTACCGGTGAAATAGGTGATTTATAGCACCATTTTATCAGCACCGGTACATGTGTACTGATGCCTATGCTTCCAATTTCCAGTAGTGAAAGGATTCAAAAAGGAATTTCTCTAGCAATGGCAGCTAAGGTCAGGGAAGTGTTCTCAGAACCACCATCAAGAAAATATGAAGTCAGCCTAGAGCATGATGAATCTAAATACGAGATAGTCAAGTATAAAAATGAAGATTGGCTAGTTGAAGTACAATGCAAATGCAAATGCTTTGAGGTGTCAGGTTTGCTGTGCTTTAACATTCTTAGAGTATTGCACCTCCACTCCATCACAGATATACCTGAGAAGTACATCCTCAAAAGATGGACAAAAAAGACAAAATACAAGTATGGGACAAGGTTCTTAGCCAAGGAAAACAATTATCAGAAAACATAAATGGTGTACTTTCATGGAGGAATCATATGTCCAACAAATTCTACAATTTAGTTCTAAAGAGCGACGGAAACTCAGAAGCTAGAAGCACTCTTCAAGAGATGATTGGCATGTGCTCAGCAAGAATAGGAGACTTGTTGGCATCAAAGACAATTGCCACTGAACAATCAGCCACAAGTAGCCAATGCTACTCAATCATAACAAGTGCACCTAAGGTACTGGATCCAGCCTAAGTCAAGAAAAAGGAAGAGGAAAAGGCTGAAGTCAGGCATGGAAAAGAAAAAACCAAGGAAGAAAACTACTGAATTTGGTACAAAAACACCAGATGTACAGACCCTGTAAAAAGTAGCATTGGTTAAGATACATGTTACATTTATTTACCTATACATTGTGTTTTTTTCCATCAACTTAAAAGATTTTTATACATTGAATAAGATTCTGTATTTTTTAGTTTACAACTAAAAATTATCAAATTATAACTTGCATTTGTTTTGCTTGCCCAAGTACCAACCTTATTTCACAAAATTTTATTGATACGCAATCATTGAACACCAATTAACTGATGTATAATTACTTAGCTTACAACTGTAATTTGTTAACCTATGAATTGCATTTGTTTTCCTATAAGCTCAGAAAATCAACTCAATAAACCACATAACACACCTAAAATGTAACTCGGTATTAATAACCATACAAATATTACTTCTTAACATTCAACATGCACTTGTTTCCTAAAAGTGACTTGCATTATATTTCACATAATTTTAGTCATTTGAAAACCATTGAGCTTACACCTGCAATTTTTTTACCTATCAATTGCATTTGTTTTCCTATAAGCTCAAAAAATCAACACAATGAAACATGAAATAATTCAAAATTCAACTTGGTATTAATAAGCATACAAATAGTACTTCTTAACATTCAACATGCATTTGTTTCATACAACCTTTAACCTTAAAAACAAATCCTAAAACAGCGTCTCAAATTCACTTAACATATCACCAACAAACAAATCAGTCACAAAATAAGCTGATTACAAATAAAGTAAAAAAATTCAAACATGCTAAAACTACAGATCTTCGAGTCCTTCAATCCCAAGGGAGAATGAAGGAATCATAATATGAGTTTTACTCATGTATTGTTCAACTATCTTATCAACCCACACACGTGTGGTTGGATCTTCCATAACTTCCTGTGTGGTCTTGACATGCTCAATATCCTCATTTGTTGTGGTTGTGCCT
Source organism: Rubia yunnanensis (assembly GCA_037428765.1). Lineage (NCBI taxonomy): Eukaryota > Viridiplantae > Streptophyta > Magnoliopsida > Gentianales > Rubiaceae > Rubia > Rubia yunnanensis. The sequence goes on along the minus strand of CM075071.1, from coordinate 23,699,538 downwards.
TCTTGCTATGGTTCAGATTGGGGGTGTGGCTTCGGTTGTGGTCACATAATTGGACTAGCATTCGCCCTCTCAAGGTTTTGCAACAAAACTCATGTAATGACCTCCATGTCTCATTTGAAAACAAGAAATACCTTATGCACGGGCTGACAGAAAAGAACAAAAGTCAATCAAACAAAAAAATTAGAAACTATGTAAAAAATAATATGAACTATGAACATCATTAGATTAACTAACATCTGCATTAGTTTTAAAACAACATGCACTAAAATTGAATAAGTGTAAAAAAGACAAAAAAAAACTTGCATTACTGGAAGCTTTCTCAATATCCTCATTGCTCATCACTCCATTTGGAATGCGATACGAAATAATTCTAGGCTCCTGAGCAACGTCATCAAACGCAAGATTCGGAGTATGTAGCCCCTCACAACTAATATTCTCATTGCGAGTTCCCTCAGATTGTTGTTGGTTGCTTCTTTTATCTTTCACCCTTCCATCCTTGGTCAAAGGAAACCCAGCCTCTACCATAACCCCCTTATCATAACCCATTTTCTCAAGATAATAAGCCCTGTCAACCAAAGATTTTTTTCGACCAATGCATGCACAAGGGCAGTCTAGTAGGCTCATGTTGACCTCTAAAAGGAAACCTATAATTATAAGTCAACAGCAATACAAACACACAACCACCAACACAAGCACATCTCTTTTACCAGAATCAGATTTGAAGCTACTAACACCCTCAAAGAGACGATCAAGCACTAATACACACCAATCAAGACTCTTAATAGTCCCAACATTCTCTAAAGCACCAACCAGCTTAAAATCAACCAAATTTCTTGTAGTTGGGGCCAAGAAAGTACACATGACATACATAACAAAAAATCTCTTAAAACGATCACCACCATCACCTAGTTTAAGAAACTCCTCAAACAAAATAACATGTGAGATATTTCCAAAGTTATCAGCACCTAACTCATCTCTTCATCTATTCCTAATATCCACATCCCTTGACACACCCATCCTATTGTTCCTAACCAAACCAACAGGACACCATGGAATCCTAGGAATACAAAATATGTCCAATACTTACCTTGAGCTGGCTATTTCTTGAACACAGCCAATGGGATCAAACCTAGAAAATAAAAAGAAGTCAGCCTAGAAAAATTTGAAGTCAGCATAAAACAATATGAAATCAGCCCACAGAATCAAACATGTCAACCAGCCAAGGAACAATTCCAAAAGGGAGGGATGAGATGTCAAAATCGAGAAATCTACCAAAACCTATCTCTTCAACATCTATCTTTTGCATGGGAGTGAGCGTGACAATTAAAGATTTAAGCTTCGAAGGACAGCAGCTAGTTGAGTATTTCTTAGCAAACCTAAAAAAAATTAATACAAAAATTGTAAGCATACATGTCTTGAAAAGTGTAAGTTTAAATCTAACACACAAAGATCAGTCACACATGATATACTTAACTAATAAAACATGAAAACTAACATATGCAATACTTAAACAAAACAAAAACAACTTCTAAAATAACATTGAAGACAAACAATTTTTGGATAAGACATTTACATGGAAATAAAATAACAAATACACTATGAATGTTAACATATGCAACATTTTAAAAAAATAGAAACAATTTCTTATCAACATGTAGGAAAACAAAAACTAAATACACACAAAATGTGAAAAACAAGTGGACACTTGAATATTATCAAATGCAACATTTTATGAAACAAATACAGGTTATAACATAATCAAATGACACTATAAAAAACACTTACTTGTAACCCTCCTCATCAATACGTTCAACCACCTGCTTCTTCAGATGGTTGCACTGTTGTTTCGCAACTCTTTCCTCACTAGCAACCATTTTTCTCGACCCCGAAGCTTCACCATCAGTACTGTCCGCTTTTCTCTTAAAACTAGGTTTTTTTGCCTTCTCAACTACAGCAGATTTCTTTCCCTTCTTAGCTGATTTCTTCACAGCAACTTTTTTTTTTGTCTTTGTCTTCTTCGCCTTCTCAGCAAGCGACTTTGTAGCAACTTCGTTCGCCTTCCTTTTAAACTTTCCAGTAGGGTTCTCACATTTTTTACACTTATGCTTGCTCAACGTACGAGGTGAGGACCTCTCCTTCAAACCAACTATAGACTTTTTCTTCAAACCCACCAGTGACTTCTACTTCTGTCCTTCAAAAGAGACAACCACGGTAGGTCCAGCATTGTCACTCTCACACACATCTGCAGTATGTTGAGCATCCTCACTCTTAATCCTATGATCCTCACTCTCACCCATAATCACATCAGGTTGATTAACCTCACTCTCACGCACAGCCGCAGCAGCTCGAGCCTCCTCTCTCTCAATGGCATCCATATCAAAAAGACGTTCATTTATAAAAGCTCTAACCATACATTCATTAATTGAATTATCCATTGAATGACCCACACCATCATCCCTAGAACCGCCTTCACCATCATCCCTGGACTTACCATCATCCCTGGACCCACCATCATCCTCAAAATATGCATCAACTTTAGCATCAATTTCTTTTGAAAATCCTTCCCCTCGGCACCCACAACACCACCTTCAACACCAACCGCTTTAGCATTCCCTTCAGCAATCCTAACAACTTCACCATCAACATTAGCATTAACAGCCTTAGAACCACTAGTAGCATTATCAATCACAGAATCCCAATCAACATCCTTAGCACCCTCTGGACCACCACCAATCTCTTCAGCATTCCCTTCAACAGCCCTAACAACTTCGCCATCAACTTGAACCCCTTCACCACCAGTACTAACATATTTTATCATCGAATCTAAAACATTGATAGTATCTTCCCTCACTCCCCCAGCCTCAACAGCCACATCACCAACCTTAGAACCCCCAACCTCATCAACACCAGCTACTTCTCTACTCATTCGAACTACACCACTCAGCAAAGTATCATAGTCGAAGTCTTGGGTTGATCCACCTTCATCAGATTTCAATTTCTTCACAGTAACATTCATTCTTCTCTTCTTTAGCTCCTTAGGATTAACAGCAATAGGAACAACTGGAGTAGCAGCACCACCAATCCTAGCAAACCTACTTGTCAATGATGCAACTACACAACAAAACATAAACACAAAATTTATAAGCACGTGACAAAAAACATAACAGCCATAATCACATAAATAAAATACAATATGAAAATAAAATAAACAACCTCCTGAAGTGTAGGACTATTGAATCTTCTTCAGCTAAGTTTGAAGAGAATATTCATCATTCTTTTTAGATTTGTTCACACGTGGAAAAACATCTAAACACCATAGAAAATTAATATCTATAAGTGCTCAAAAATGAATAACAAAATAAATGTAATAAAAAATTACAATTACCTTCAATACTTTCAGGTTCAGCATTTTCAAATATGCCTTCAACTCCTTCAAAAAAAATCTAAAAAAAGATCATATACACAGTCAAAAACAATATATGCATAAATTATAAAATGACAATCAATAAGCAACACAATCTAAGACACACACAATGTATAACTAACTAATGCATAAAATATACTAACATATGTAATTTCTAATGAAATAAATACATGCTAACAAATCAGAAAGAACACAGACAGTATAATAAACTAATGCATAAAGTATACTAACATAAGAAACTGCTAATGAAATAAATACATGCCATAAAATCAGAAAGAACACACGCACATTATAACTAACTAAGGCATAAAGTATACTAACATATGCAACTTCTAATGAAATAAATACATGCTATGAAATCAGAAGAATAAAAGTACATACAACAGTTTCATGGTTTTTCAAAACATATGCATATAGCATAATAACATAAGCAAATAGTAATGAAACAAATACATCCTATCAAATCAGAAGGGCTAACAATCAGTGAAAATTAAAACACAAACTAAGTAACTAATACATTTGTTATATTAACATATACGACTTCTAAGTCAACAAGTGCACAATTTAACAATCAATGGCCTGACTATCATCCAGTAAAATTGAAAAACATAGTAAATAACTAATACATATATTACACAAACATATGCAACTTCTAAGACAACAAATTCACATTATAAAATAGAGTCAAAACATGCAGATCTGACATATAAATCAAGAGAACAAGATAACTAACTAATACATATGTTAGCCTAACATATGCAAATCTTTAGAAAACAAATGAAGATTATAAAACAGACTCAAAACATGCAGATCTGACATACAAATAAAAAAAACAAGATAACTAACAGATACATCTGTTAGCCTAACATATGCAACTCCTAAGAAAATAAATGCACATTATAAAATAGAGTTAAAACATGCAGATCTGACATACAAATAAGAAAAATAGAATACAATTTAATACATTTGTTAGCCTAACATATGCAACCCCTAAGGCAACAAATGCAAATTAAAACAATAACTAGACTACTAACACACAACAAAAAAAATAGAGCAACTAACTAATGCATATCTTATGATAACAGATGCAATGTCTAAACAATCAAATGCATGTTATAAAAAAAGACTCAAAACGTGTAGATCTGACTTACAAAAAAGTCAATAACAACTTGTATGCAGATCTGACTTACAAATAAACATTCCAAAAAAAAAGTCAAAAGCAACAAGACTAAAAAACACATATACACACAAAACAAGAACAAAAAAAGCGTGAAACCCTAAATATTCAAAACAGAAAACAAAAAAAATGAACCAGGAGAAGGAGAAGGCTAAGTCAACTTCTCAACTTTAGGAGGAAGGCCATTCCCCTTTGCCCTACCCATAGACTAGGTCAAATACACAAAAAAAAACCTTACATAAGAATGGCAAACAACTGTAAATCAAAAACAAAAAAGAACGGCAATGAAATTTGAAAACCTAGAATGTAGACTTACATAATGCAATCACTGACAAAGAAGTTGATTGGCAAAGTTGAAATGCGAGATTGCGCCAAAGTTGAACGGCGAGATTGCGCCAAAGTTGAACGGCGAGATTGCGCCAAAGTTGAACGGCGAGATTGCGCCAAAGTTGAACGGTGAAGAACAGAGATGAAACTGACGAAATGGAACGAGAGAAAATGGCAGATGAAGAGAGGTGTAAAGGCAGATGAAAATTTACAATTGTGAGTAATTAGGAACAGAGTAAAACCACGTGTGAGGATAGAGTAATTGGGAACAATTTCCAAAGAAAAACTGTCAAAATTTGTAGAGAAAAGAAAATTAAAAATGGAAATAAATTATCATTTATACTAATTACCCCATTTTCTAAATAATTATAATTTGAACCCCATTTTGCATATCAGTCCATGCCCTGTCCATAAGCTTATGGACAGGCTGCCTTTCCTGAGACTTTCCCATAGTTAGTAACCTAATTATCCAGGAATTAAAATTGTTGTAATTTATGTAAGATCTACCTTGTTAATTTATTTTGATTTGTTAGAAATCCTCAAGGTTAAAATAATTAGCCAGGATAGCCCACTAGTAATATCTAAAAAGTAACTAGTAAATATAAATATTTTGTCATAATGAATAAATTATATTTAATAATAATTCAATTATTATTATTTTGAATAAAGAATTTAAATGACAACTTTCAAGTAGACAAAGAATTTTTGTATAAGAGAGCTGTAGATTAAAGTGGACCTTTGTGACCCCTTCACATGCCCTTTCTTTAAATTTTCTGTGGAAATTCTAGAAGTCATAAATCTATTTAATAAACCATTTAAGAATGACTTTTAGTAAATGGCTAAAAAATTCTATCTAAGGAGACTGACAATTTTAAGTGGGACCGTTTGTGACCCCTCCATAAGGCTTTCTTGAGAATTTTGAGAAAATTCTAAAACTGACTTAAATTATTAAATATAATAATTAATTTAAGAACAACTTCATATAAATGACCCTGAAATTCTATCTAAGGATGATAATAATTTTAAGTGGGACCTTTTGTGACCGTTCCACAAGTCTTTCCTAGGAATTTTGATGAAATTATAAAAGTGTCCTAAATCATTTAAAACTATAAGTATAATATACTAAGAAGGGATAATTACTTAATAAATCTAGTGGGAGCAAAATCAGTGACATAGTTCATATCTTGTGTTTGATTTTGTTTACCATGTAAAAGATATTATATCACTACAAGAAAAATGATATATTACTTCACCCCTTTTACCTCGGTTTTTTGGCTTAGGTCAAACAACCGAAGCAAAAAATTCTTTTACCTCAATTATATTTTAAAAAATGAAGTAAAAAGTATTAAATTGAGGTAAAAAGTACTCTTTTTACCTCGATTAAAAAAATCAAGGTTAAAAGTTTGAAATGACCGACGTCGCACCACTTTCTCGCCTACCGGACGTCAGTTGTTTTTGTGATCACCATCGCATGTCTCTACCGCAGACATGAATGACTGACATCGCACGCCTTTCTCGCTTACTGACGTTGGCTATTTTTGTAACCGACGTTGCACGCCCCTCTCGCAGACATAAAAGACCGACATTGCACGACTTTCTCTCTTACCGACGTTGGTTGTATTTGTGACCGACATTGCACGACCCTCTCGTAGAAATGAATGAACAGTGTCGCACGCCTTTCTCACTTACCGACTCCGGTTTTCTTTGGGACCGACATCGCACGTTCCTCTCACAGACATGGGCCATATTCCTACTTAGACCCATTTAATAAACCTTTGATCACATTCGGGGAAAACTAAATCTTATTTTGTGAAAAATAAATTTTATTTGTTGATATTCGATTTCGATCATATATGACTCGACCTCTAAATTTAATTTATTTCATTTGAAAATATAAACATAAAGTATTAATTAAAAATACAGTAATAAAATCTTTCAAAAATCCAAAGTAGCATAAAGAAATTACAAAATTATATTTTAATTTTGTTTAAAAATAAATTATGTTATTATTATTTTTTTGAAAGATTACATACAAGCAACCAAATTACATACAAACATTCTAATCTAGGACCAAACTAGGAGACACCACCATTGAATCTAGTGAAGCTCAGTGACTGATGAGCCTCTATCTGTTTGAATACATAGGGACGCCCTCCTGAGAACACTCGAAAATTGCACCACCATCTAACCGCCGCCACCGGAACCACTACGATCTCACCATCATTGACCACTTGTAGGTAGGAAAATCACAGCGGGGACCACTGACATGGTCCCATGACGTTGGGTAATGCCCATCAAGAAATTTCTCTAATATTTACAATTCTTAATGGAGTGTGTTTTAACCCTGGACCTCTTAGTTATAGAGAGTGTGGAATACCACAAAACCAGGTCCAATTTATATTATTAATATACATATATATATATATGTATATATTCACTTATTTTAAATCGTGAATTGCACGGGTGTAATCTAGTTATTATATATATTGTTAAACATGATTAAAAGGTTAAACTTTAGTAAGCAGGTTAAATTTAGTTAAGAAATATCTCATTGACTCTGATATACTGCGGGTATGACATGTAAAAATATTTGCAAGGAAGATGATTTGATGGATATATGGATTAAGAGATAGGATGAAATGCATTAAGAAAGGAAGGTAAACATGAGAGTGGATGTTAAATATTTATGAAGAAGGCGAACAGTCAAACAAAAAATTGATGTTCGCTATGATGAAATGGATTTAAAAAGTAAGGTAAATAAAAAATTGATGCTAAATATTTCTTAGGAAGCATAATTGCTGAAGAAAAGTACATTAATTAAATAGAAGAATGCAATGAGACTTGACTTTCTACATATAAATACAAATAATTAAAATTTGACTTTAATTAATCATCGGTAAATCCTTAAATGACCTTTCATACATAAATAATAATGATCGGTGGTTTGACCTTGACATTAACTGATCAAAGGTCAACAATTATTTTACTTTTCATATATAAACACAAATAAATTGGTTTGACTTTAACTAATTAACGGTCAACCCGTTACTTGATCTTTCATACATAAACACTAATAACTAATGCTTGACCTTAACTAATTAATGGTCAACTCGATTTGACTTTCCATACATAAACACCAATAAAAATGCCTGATCTTGACTAATCAACGATTGACCCTTACTTGACTTTACATAAATAAATACTAATAACTAAGATTTGACCTCAATTAATCAACAATCAATGCTTATTTGGCTTGTCATACATAAACACCAATGAAAATGTTGACATTGAGGAATCAACGATAAATCCTTACTTGAGATTTCATACATTAACACTTATGAAATGGTTATAACTCAACTAATCACGGTAAACCCTTACTTGACTTTCCACACATAAACACTAATTACAAGGTTAGACATTAGTCAATTAACAGTTGATTCTTATTTCACTTTTAATATATAAAAACTAATAAAATAGTTTGACTTTAACTGATCAACGGTCAACCCATAGTTGACTTTACATATATATACACTAGTGAAATGTTTGACTTTAACTAATCAACGGTCAAACCCTTACTTGACTTTTCATATATGAACACTAATAATATGTAACATTATCAGTATTACATATTATTATATGAAAATGTTTTAAACATTATCACATGTAATAGATATATAAAAAATATTATGACATCAAATCTTTTGTAATTATATCATAAAGATAATAATGTTTATTTTATTCAAATCCATAAAATTAAAATTAAAATAGATCAATATTAAATTAGTTGAAAGAAAAATTGTCCTTATCGTATTTTTTTTAAAAAAAAACAATCCCTTCAATTTTCCTCATTAATTTCTTTCTTTCTATTCATAAACTAACAAAGCAACCCAAAAGACCTAAGCCCTAAGCCCAAATACTACTAACCTAAACCTTAGTACATAATCACAAGAAACCTTCTTCTTCTTCTTCTCCAACAATAAAACACACACACCTCCTAAATCTCCACACATCAGCCGCCGCTCCTCAACCCATAGGTCGTCGTCGCTACTCATCATTCACCATCGTTATTGCTCACTGGTCGCTCGACGTTTGCTCCACTGGTCACTCGGCGTCTGCTCCACTGCTCACCCACCGCCGCACCACCTTTCGCCTGTCGCCGCTCCACCTTCCCCTTCCACGCCGTTGGTTCACCGTCCTCCGTCTCTCCGTTCGTCCACTATCCTCCGCCTCACCATTTGTCTACCCTCCATAATACAAATCTTGATGTTCTATTAGAAACAGAGGAATGTCAACAAACATCATATAGTTTTTCATTAAATGGGTCGAATAGGTTATAGGAAAGCTACATCAGATAGTTTATTTTAAAGGACAACCACAAATGACCTTGCTATAATAACCGAACCTAAACATTGTCTACAACCATGGAATCTGCCCCGTTCACCCTTTTCTCATCCTCCCCAAGCTCTGTTTCACGGTCTAGCGCATCTCACACTTTCTCAACTTCCCGCTCTGACACATCAAATTGTTTGAATTGCAAGGACGTTTTATAATTAATACTGGTTGAGGAACATGTACACTTATAAATCTTCTACACAGTTTCAAGAGGTTTATCGTAATTTTGTTGAACAAATGGATCAGATCCAAGTGGTCCCGCTTCCAAGTCCAGAAAGCAGTCCACTGTAATTTGAACATGGATGTGTTTGTTCAGAATTTTTTTTAATATGAACAAACAATGGCACGGGTTTAGGATTTTGTACCCGTCCTTGTTGGAGGAGAGACTCCTCCCATGCTACGATGTCCATACTGAGTCTAGTGAACTTTGCCTCCAACTTTTCCTGAGATATTTCTACACTTACAATGAAATGATGTATTAAAGGAGCTGACATCCTAAACGCGTTAGATGGATTGATTCAAAAATAGTTGGAGAGATTTTGAAGAGGTAGCACTTGTTCACGTCAGGTTGAACACCATTGCTAGACATTTTTTGATAGTTATTAATATAAAGTGCTTGGAAACAGGGAGTGTGGAAGATGAAGAGGAGGGTATGGTATTTATATGGATACTAGTCGTTAGGAATTTGGTGCACGTGTAAGGTTTACACTTCTTGGAAGATGGAGAATAAACAGCAATAATTGCACCTGTTGGATTTGCTGCCTTTTCGGTATTTTCCCTTTTCTTTGCCCGAAGTAGGTTGATCTGATCTTCTCAAGGGATAAGTAGATGGCGAAGGGGCAAGTGTGCACAATTGTTCGACCTTTGGTCTTCCTAATACCTGTTCACATGTGCATGCAAGACACTTGTAGTGTAAAAACTAATTATACCTCTACAGTAGAATAATTGTGTGCTGAAAAAATTATTAGTGCGCACATAATTGTTGGTCAATTTTAAGAGTAATTTGAACTTCCAATGAATAAGTGTTTATGTCTAATACGGTTACTACGTGGTAATTGACTATTTGTATATTCTTCAAAATCTATATCCTTCAAAGTTATTAATTTGATTTTACTCAACATTGAATGCGCAAAATTTAATTAATGAAACTAAATGAAGGATTTTCCTACACCTCATTTTATAAATTGATGTATTTTGAACAATACCATATATAGCAAGGGGACACCATAGAAAGGAGCACCCTGTAGCGCAAAAGAATATTAATGCTTATTACAATTGGCTTGTGTCGTCTAGCTTACAAATTGGGAGGGGTTTTCAAAATGTTTGAATAATGAATTGGGATGTGTGCTCGATCCTATATGTTGTGAGTTTGGCAGGCTACCCTCACACGACACGATCCTGATTAGATATTAATCGCATATGACACAATCACGTTTTAGGGCCTAGCACGATCCGAGAAAAATTAACGAGGCCTTGTGCCTGGCGTAATCGGTGAGTTGAGGAGAATTGTGGGGAATTGCATGAAACTATCTATATGGCATGTGAAAAATGATACGTTAACACCTTCTCAGGTAAGACCGACTTACGTTTGAATATATCTTTTGACAAATGTTGGGCGTAAGTAAGTTGATGACAAAATATAATTACTTACACAATTTTTGTTGGAAAATGATGGTTAAAAGGTTGAAATTCGTCAACTTTTTGGGCTTCATTTAGAGTGGGACCCGAATGGATTTTGGGTCAATGGATGTCATTTTTGGGTTCTCCTCCGCGAGTACTATAAAATTGACTATTTAAACTCTCAAAACGGATCAAGGGTGAATGAGACATGAATGTTTTAAATATCACTCTTGAAAGAGGAAAAAATGAGCGAAAATTGGCCCAGGTAATTTTCTCTGGACAGTCCAAAATGCGTATGGACCGCATGGAAGTCTCTGGAAGGCCCAATCGCATAGTATATATGGAATTGCTTGTGTGTAATTCTTAAGAGATAAGAACAAAATACTTCCATATTTTGTGAGATATCTTGTCTTAAATAAATATGTGGTTTACCATGTTTAATATGATGAAGAATATTTGTACAAATATTTCTTCCTTTTCCAGCAGATTTGATTCGAGTATTCATGGAATGTCTCGGATTTGGTGAGTTGGTGATTGGAGAATATTCTTCTCTAATTACAGAAAATCAGAATATCATGTTTCCATGATTAGGGTCTCTTAGAGTAGTATAAATAGAGCCTCTAAGTCGGTCAGAAAAGACACACCATTTCTTAAGTCCCTCCATATTCTAAACTTGAGTCTTCTTTCTGTCTTTCTCGAAGTTTCCATTTGTTGCTCTGTCGAGGTGATAGTCCTTCGGGTCTTGCGTGAATCCGAGGTAACTCTTACGTGTTAATTGTTACCTTCGATGGTTTTATCCTAGGGAACGACGTCCACGACGGGACTCATTCGTTTCAAGGGCAGCGAGTGTTACTCGTGACTCCATCACTTTGTGATTACTTGAAACATGATTTATGCTTTGATTATTTGTAATTTAAGTTTTTCGATTGTATGCTTGAATAATTAATAAAAGTTTATTATTCTTGCATATATTAATTGCTCGTTCAATTTTATTGTTTAATTTTTCGCATGATATAATCAATATATGTCCAACATTTTTATAAAATTTTCTATTCATCCATAAAATCATCTTTTCGATCACAGGCTATGTGATAAATCTAGTTCATCATTGTGTTATCGGCATTTGTAGTAGAATTGTAAGATAAACAAATAAACGGCACAAACATAAGGTAAAGTCTACTTTTGAGTATACAGACTTTCATAAAATGATGTATATAAAGTAATCAGCATGTAAGGAAATAAAAGATATGAATTGAAAGTAATAAAAAGATGTCCATAAAAATTCCACCTTTATGTTTAAGCATTTTTGATATAATAATTATTTTAGTGTTTTGTTTGAGGTTTAACTAATTTTTATGTATTTTAATATTGTATTGGATGCTATATTATTTTTGTTGAAATTTTAATTAATTTTATTTGATGTTTAAATATTTTTGTTTGGCGTGCTCTTTTAATTTTTGAATTTATTATTTAACTTTTCTAATTATATTTATATTTTAATATTTTATTTGATGTTTAAAAATTCTAATTTTATATTCTTGATATTTTATTTGATGTTTAAAATAAATTAATTCAATGTGTATTTTTATGTTTATTTGATGTTTTAATATACTATTCAATATAATTAAAAAATTTATTTGAAGTTTAAACAATTTGATTTGTAAGACTGTCTTTCCATAGATTTATGTAAAGACGGAGTTTTATTAGAATAATATAAAGGTAAAAAGTTTTAGTTGCACTGTTAAAAATTTATTATATGGTGTGTAGTAGTTATAAAGTTTATAACCCGGTTCATGCAACCCAAAATTTTTATTTTCATTTCTTTTAATTTGCACTTTAAACCTTAGTTTATCTATGACCTATGGAAAGACCGTCTTTCAAGAGACGGACTCAATTTAACTTAATAATTTAATTAAAATTGAATTGATATTTATAATTTTGACCTTGTAACCCTGATTTTGACGGAGGGAGATGAAAAGCCGATGATTCATTGCCGATTTCTTCTGGAATCACCGGGAAAAGACCGTAATTCAAGTCCGTCGCGACCTTACAATTCGTCTCCTCCGGAAACCCCTTCCGTTACATCTTCTCCGGCAAGCCCTTCCATTCCGCTGCGGAACCCATCATGAAATCAACTTTGGAACACCGAATCACCGCGAAATCCAGTGGGCTAGACACCGCCGTGAACAGATCAACGAAAAGCTATGATAAATATCGATGGAGGGAGGCGAAGCGGTGGATAATGCCAGACCACAACAGCGAGGAACGACAGTTTAGAGCTTGCCAAAGACGAACGGCCATTTAATCCAGTTCATTTTTCATTTTGCAAATTTGCAAATCAACCATTAGATTTCATAGATGCTTATAAAATTTACCCCGAGTCACAACTAATTATAATTTTACCCCATTTTGAGATTGCCCTATGTTATATTTACAATATTATCAATTTATACTATGTCTGAATGTTAGACGGGCTCGCAGAAGACAGACTCATATCTCAATCGGTAGATAAACGTGCAACATATAAAATTGGTACACGGAATCTCATAATTCACGTTTGACCAAATGGTTGTAAATAGCAACAATCTTTCTATTTACACCATCTATGCATCTATTACGTGGAAATTACAAGAACCTCATCACATTATGTATTTTTTTTTTAATAAAACCATCCAAAGATGGGGGAAATATATATTAGGCCTTCCCAAGCCATAAAATATACAAAATTAAAAAGATAATGTAAAGAAGCCTTAGCTAAGTTAAGATATACAATGATGAGCACTAGGCTCATGAAGCAACACTTGTTGCTTCCAAAAGAATGAAATACAACCGGCATATCGTCAGAGGATTCCAAAAGCTCATTATTCTATGATGGAGATGATCAAACTTATTGGTGAATCTAATCAAAGAAACACAAGGCAGTTCAATCTTCTCCACATAGGTAATGAGTGCATCCTCTACTGACCGGAGAAGCAGATAGAGAACCATAACTAATTGCAAAAAATGAAGTTCATCCTAGCCGAGGATTATGTTCAGAAGAGAGCATCCAAGTGTGTAAATATCTGATCCCAGCTTGCAGCAAATCTAGCAAATCCAGCAACATAATCAAATAATGTCCCCCTTTTAGAGCAGCAAATCCAGCACCAGAGTATCACTTTGTATCATCCACCTGCAATTTAAACTATAATCAGTAGCATCCGTTCAACTCACAGTCCGAATATGAGGTACAATCAGTGCCATCCATTCAACTACCAATCCGGATTGAAGGTGTACCCATTTGATCTAATCTAATCAATCCCTGCACAACATTTGATAAACTCTGAAAACGAAGGAAAGAATACGATGACAGGTTTCTTAAGCACTCTTTAGCTAATGTATCTGCAACCAAATTTGCTTGTCTATGAACATGCAATAGAGAGATTCCTCCTAGCAAAATATGAATCTCATCAGCTAATTGATATAGTTTCCAAGGAGCATTATCAGGATCAACCACATACCTAACAGCATTTAGGCAATCAGATTCCAAAGAGTAAGAAAAACCAAGTTGTAAACCAGTTTGTAAAGCAAACTTAATTGCCATCATTTCTGCCTCCAAAGGAGAATAGGCAGGGGAGATCTTAGTATAAACAGCAATGAAACCACCCCTGCAATCTCTAACGACTAGACTAATTCCACTCATGTTTGTTTGACAGCACCAAGCAGCATCGACATTAAATTTATACCCTATGCATGGTTTTGTCCAAGCAATTTTAAAAATCTTTGGTTTAGGAGGCTGTTTGATCAGGGGCAGAAAAGAATGATCTGCAATAGCCATATCTATCCTAGAGGTTACAAACACCGGCTTAGCAGTGAACATGTAAAAAATGTGGATCCGTATTTGATTTAGGACTACACTGATCACTGGATTGATAGAGTCATATAAGCACTTATTCCTAGCTTTCCACAAATTCCAACATGTTATTAGAGCTGAAGTGTGAATCATTACATTATGTAAGAACCTCATTTCCTAATGAGAAACATCATTAGGATTTGGCGTACGTGTTTCTATATTAAGCAAAGTGTAACCAACAATATAATTTGTGTTAACAATTTCCACTAATGTTTCAACAATACATATTGATATAACCTTTTCGGCAATGATGTATGGACATGCCGGGAAAGTTCCTATAGTTCCAGTAATTGAAATAATTTATGAACCAACAACATTTTTTGGATGAGGAACCATCAATGTATAAATGCTAAACATTTTTGGCTGAATAGATAAACCTCACAATATCCATAGAAAAGTCTTCTTCAGTAAAAGCATGCAATTACATCATAGAAATTGAATCCACATGATTCAAGTCTGTGGATAAAAGGGTCAGGATTGGCAAGCATCTAAGTACTTTTTCCTACAATCTTTAATATGAAAAGTCCATGCCACCTCTAGGCCATCTCCAGCCGAGAAATGAGATATCATGGATTCGCCCATGAGATAAATGGAGTTCGGCTTCAGTATAAAATTATATAATGAGGATGGCCCAACCATTAAAGACGCATTGTTTCCTAGAAACAATAAGTCTTTGCCCAAATCTTGACATTTTTTAAAACATCAATTTTTCACACCTACTTCAAATGTAATCGAAATTCAAAATGTCTCCTCACTAAAGTAATCTTCCATCTGATGTTTCAACTAAATGATTCTCATACCCATACCCAAACTGGTCATCACTAATAGGAACATCATTGATTAACATCCTAGCCACGGTAAAACCTAATCCATATGGATCACAGTTCGAAATTTCACAAGCATGATCAGTAACACAAGTTGCTTAAAACTTACCATCAAAATAACTAATATCACTAAATTTAAGGACTGGTTGAATCACTGTCCAATTTCCATCCTCAAACTTCCAAACTCCCAAACTACCTGAATTATAAACTACCATGAGAACAAATTTCGAACAGAATCTGGGTTAACAGACATAACAACTTTTCTAGTGCAACCTTGCAAATTAACTAGATTTTTACACAACTAGGAATAGCTATGGTCCGGGCAGAAAGAGAGTTCAATAGAAAAACATCACCTGCTGCATCAAAACTAGGAACCACCCAAACTGAACCTCAATACATTTCTTTCCACTGACATGTGGGAGACGTAACTACATACAAACCTTTCTCATCGTCATGGAATAATAATTCCAGTCATCATCGGCTGCTTTCCTTGGAATCATAAGGAGGGGATGTTACGATGTTTGAACGATCCTCATAGCACATCGCCAAGAAGTACAAACCCCTCTCACACTCATGAAATCAGAGAGAAAAAGGAGACGTTGAGCTATGTAGCTCACCATATCGTCCCCAATAGCTGACCAATCGGGTTTTTGATTCTTCATGTTGTGGTGGCTGAAGGAAGAATTAAAAACTTTGAAAAGAGAATTAGCGAATTTGCGGAAGGAGTTGGGAAGATGAAATGAAGTCACCATTATATCCCATATAAAAATTCATGTCACCTGATATATAGCAACAGGAAAATGAAGAGTTTTCTTCTAGAATGGATAAAAATTTGTAATCCTTATGACGTTCTTTACTTTACATAAAAACTAAAATTAAGAAGTGAAAAGCTGACCTTGAGAAATGTAGCAACTATGACGGAGTAACATCAACATAGTTCATAGAAACCTCATTACCTCTTATAGAAACCTTTATTATTATTTTAAAATGTATAGAAAAACACAATCATAAAAATTGAAGAGCAGTTAATCCCTATTTTGTAGCATCACTTACACATGTTTACAACCATTTTTTTCCCACGAAGCCATTGCCATAAAATATCAATTCCACGTCCTGAACTACTCCAATACCTGCATGATCCCATGACATACACCTCCAAGATCTGGACCCTTGATTAAATTTATAATATTAGATAAGATTTCGTGTGCGGGGACCTTTGAGATTGGAGAGTGTAGGAAAGAATTTTACGATGCTGGTCAACTTGATCCTTCTATGTATGGATTTGAATCATTGTGAATTATTCCATCTTCCGATTAGATTGTTATTCTTAAATTTAAACGTTGTAATTTAAATGATTTTTTTAATAAAGAAGTTTCTATTTTATATAATGAGGTTTATGTATTATGATACGAGGTTTACTTATTACAAGGATACAAGATCCTCAATTAGTGGAAATTAACATCATAAATAAATTAATTTTAAATAGAAGTAATATATAAATATAACAAGAAATTGCAAACAACAATGCCATCTTCTATGATACCCCAATAAAAATCCGATGTAGGGGATTCAATTACCCCAAAATGACAAATTTACATTACTGTACACAGGACTCAATTAAACCGATGAATTCTGACACTCATCTAATGAGCCTTTCATCTTAAAGATTAATTAAAAGAAGGAATGCGGCTTCTTCTTAAGTGACACATCATGAATTTTGGTAAAAACTAGGTAAATAAACACTTCTTTTTCTCTTTAAATTATAATTAATTTAAAAATATATAATAAGTCATGTCAAGTGTCAATCATTGGTTGGTTGACATTTCACAAATAAAGAGGTACCAACTCCTTAATTAAAGAGCAACTTCTTATTAAGGAGTGGTTCTTAAAACTCCATAACGGTCATCCTTAACTAAGGAGTGCTCCTTATTTTTTAAAAATGGGGTTAAAGAGTCACCATTGTGGATGCTCTTAGTGATGATAACTTGGCTAATTTCATTAAACGGGCCGAAAAGGTTGTAGGCATAATACATCAGATAGTTTATTTTATAATAACA
The DNA here is from genome assembly GCA_037428765.1 of Rubia yunnanensis. Lineage (NCBI taxonomy): Eukaryota > Viridiplantae > Streptophyta > Magnoliopsida > Gentianales > Rubiaceae > Rubia > Rubia yunnanensis. The sequence continues at coordinate 23,681,828 of CM075071.1, read as the reverse complement.
ACCTTATCATTGCTATACTATGCAAACCTAAACTTTGTCTACAACCATGGAATCTGCCATGTTCTCTCTATTCTTATCCTTCTCGCTCGCTGTTTCACGATCTTGCGCATCCCATTCTTCCTCGACTTCCCGCTCTGATATTTCAAACTGTTTGAATTACAAGGAGGTTTTATAATTAATACAAGTTGGGCAACATGTACACTTATAAATTGTCTACACTGCTTCAAGATGTTTACCGTAATTTTGTTGAACCAAACGATCAGATCCGGGTGGGCCCGCTTTAAAGCCTCGAAAGCAGTCCACTGTCATTAAAAAGGGTTGCATTCATTTAGAATAAAAACATATAAGTATCAACAAACAATAGCAAGAGTTTAGGATTTTATACCCACCCTTCTTGTAAGAGGGTCTCCTCTCATGCTATGATGTCCACATGGATCCTAGCGAACTTCGCCTCCAACTTTTTCTGGGATATTTCTATGCATGCAATGAAATTATGTATTAAAAGAGTTGGCAACCTAAATGAGTTAGATGAGTAGATTTTAAAACATTTGGATAGTATTGATGAGTTCATGTCAGGTAGAGCACCATTGCTAGACATTTTATGATAGTGGAAAATATGAAATGCATGGAAGCAGAGAGTGTGGGAGATGAAGAGGAGGGCATGGTATTTATATGGATCGACGTACCCCTTCGGTCTGCGCATAAGGGTTACGCCTCTTAGAAAACCTACAAAATGGTTCACATGCTAGCTTCTCCTCCGTTAAAAGTTCTACTTCACCCTTGGGAAGACCATATCAGCTTGCTTTCGGGTAAAGAAAAAGTTACCGAAAAGGAAAAAAATCCAAAGGGTGCAATTATTATGAAACAAAACTTAACAAATTAAGAACTTCAATCGAACAAACAATATTGGAAATAATTCGACCATTGATTATGATTAAGGGGTACAGAGAAATATAATGGGACACAGTATCAGTACCAAAGTACAATGGACATCTATTTTGCAATTCTAATCACTCCTTTCAAGAGAGTCCCGTGCTTTACAATGAACTTCAACATCTTCATCTCTTCCCCAAGGCCATTAGACAATCTAAACGTAACTTGTCTCAAACTTGATGAAAAGAACTGTGGAACATAGTGTGGATCTCCATCATTTCTACTTCCCTTTGACATCCTAAGACATTAAATGCCGAGGACTGATAATTGTTTTGCAACCTTGAATCAAATCTACCAGAAATTGATGGGGACAAACTTAGACCATTCTCATACCTATATATTGTGAAAGACTCGAGCTTCGGACAACCATCTAGCATCTAGTAACAGACTCGTCAAATTCAAAAACAACCCTATTTACCTCCAAAGCAGTAAGTTTAGGAAGAAAACAAATGTTAGGAAGTTCAACAAGAATGCTCCCTTCTAATCTCATAAACTTCCGCATTGCACAAGTGTAAAGTGCACTTGGTAAATTAAAGTAACAAAAACAAACAATAGGTGTAGTTATATCAAGAACCTAATGATTTCGAGCAAGTGTGGTTTTGACCCATAATCTCAGATAAAACATCAGGGGGGGTAACAAAATGGCTAGGCCAACGTACACGGAATTTGTGGATGGGATTAACTGAGAAGCTAACAAAAACTTAGTCAATGAACTCTCCATATTCACTCATGATTCTCGATATCGGATGCATTTTTCTTTCCCTAGCGATCAACCCATTCCGCCTACTCAAATGAAAGCTCGTAACTTCTGTCCAGCGAAGCTTCCAACATTTGGACAGGAAGCTGGTTGCAACGACATAATTTGTGGGAAGTAGAGAAATAATATAAGTCATGACAGATTTGGGTAAACGGCTGATCAGATCATCATCATCGGAACACTTCGGTTGCTTTCGTGTTGAACTGTTTTCATTTCTGGACTCCATTAGGTTTGGTTGACAGAGAATAGTCATCCTTGTACCTATCTTAAATAGGCATCAGGTTCTAGTTTGAAACGTTGAAACTTTTTTGAAACTTTGCATCAGCTTGCCATGTCACCTTTCAGAATAAATAATTAATAAAAAATTCATATTTAATAACTGGTCTATTTACAATGTATTAGTGTTTCAATGCAGTGTTAATTATATTCCTTTGAAAAATGTAAAACTTAATAACTGGTCTATGTACAATGTATTAGCAGAAAGCTGGAAGGGTGGAGGGGAAGATGAGAGCAAGAAGATGCTCCAATACAAAGGATATGGCAAGCTGCACTAATTGAAGAAGACAATTAAGGCAAGCTGATATATTGTACATACACCAATTATTAAATTTTACATTTTTCAAAGAAACATAATTAAACACTGCATCAAAAAAATAATACATTGTAAATAGACCAGATATTAAATATGAACTTTTATTTTCAAATAATTTATTGTGAAAGGTGACACGGCAAGCAAATGTTAACATTTCAAAAAAAATTGCATCGTTTCAAACTAGAATTTGATGTTGGTTTGCTGCCTTATTATTGTGTATTAAAGAAAGGTGCATGGATGACTATTCTCTGTCAACCAAACAACCAAAGATGGAAAAAATTCAACACGAAAGCAGCCAACCGTTTACCCGAATCTGTCATAACCCATATTCATTCCTTACTTCCCACATAATATGCCGTTGCAACCAACTTCCTGTCCAAAATTTGGAAGCATCGCTGGACTATGGTTACAAGTTTCTCATTTGAGCAAGCGGACTGGGTTTTTGTTAGCTTCGCGGTTAATCCCATCCATAAATTCCTTGTACGTTGGCCTAGCCATTTCGGAACCCCCCGATGTTTTATCTGAGATTATGGGTCAAATCTGCACTTGCTCAAAATCTCCAGGTTCTTGATATAACTACAACCATCGTCTTGTTTCGTTACTTTAACTTACCAAGTGCACTTTACACTTGTGCAACGCTGAAGTTTCTGAGATTAGAAGGAAGCATTCTTGTTTAACTTCCTAACGTTGTTTTTCTTCCTAAACTTACTGCTTTGTAGCTAAAGACTTTGAATCTGACGAGTCTGTTACTAAGTTGGTATCTGGTTGTTTGAATCTCGAGTCCTTTGCAATATATAGGTATGAGAATGGTCCAAGTTCATCTCCATCAATGGGGCTTTCTAGTAGATTTGATTCAAGGTTGCAAGAAATTATGAGTTATCAACATTTAATGTCTTAGGATGTCAGAGGGAAGTAGAAACGGTGGAGATCTACACTATGTTCCATAATGCTTGTCATCAAGTCTGAAACAAGTTGCATTTAGAGTAATTGATGGCCTTGAGGAGGAGATGAAGATGTTGAAGTTCATCGTAAAGCACGAGATTCAATTGAAAGGAGTGATATAGTTCCAAAATAGATGTCCATTGTACTTTGGTACTGATACTATGTCCCATTATATTTTAGAATTCGTAGTTATCTTTGTACCCCTTAATCATATCTGTAGTTGAATTAATCCGAATATTGTTTGTTTTATTTAGAGTCCTTAATTTGTTAAGTTTTGTTTCATTAGTAGCTTTAAAAACTTCTTCCTTGGAATATGAAAAATGATTAACATGATTGCTTCTCCCCCATCAAAAGTTCTATTTTTCCCTTGGGAAGACCAGATAAGCTTGCTTTCGAGTAAGAAAAAGTTACAGAAAAGGCGGCAAATCCAAAGGGTTCAATTATTGGGGTTTAATCTCCATCTTCCAAGGGGCGTAAACCTTACACGCGAACCGAAGGGGTACGTCTATCCCTATAAATATCATACCCTCCTCTTCATCTCACACACCTCCTACTTCCACGCATTTCATACTGTTCACTATATAGAATTTGTTTTGCAACGGTGCTCTACCTAACGTGAAAATGGATAACCTATTTAACACTATCCAAATGTTTTTGAATCAACTCATCTAAATCATTTAGGTTGCAAAATCTTTTAATACATAATTTCATTGCATCCGCAGAAATGTCCCAAAAAAAGTTGGAGGCGGATCGCTAGGCTCCATATGGAAATCGCAGCATGGGAGGAGACCCTCCTACAACAAAGGCGGGTACAAAATCCTAAATCTTTGCCATTGTTTTTTGTTATTTATATGTTTTTTATTCTAAACAAACACATCCATTTTTGAAGGACAGTGGACTGATTTTAGGGCTTGGAAGCTAGCTGCTTGGATCTGATCGTTTGGTTCAACAAAATTATGGTAAACCTCTTGAAACAGTGTTGATGATTTATAAGTGTACATGTTGCTCAACCATTATTAATTATAAAATGTCCTTGTAATTCAAACATCTTGAAATATCAGAGCGGGAAGCCGAGGAAGCATGGGATACACTGGACCATGAAATAGAGCGCAGGGAGGATAAGAACAAGGAGAACATGGCAGATTCCATGGTTGTAGACAATGTTTAGGTTCGGTTAGTATAGCAATGATTTTTGTGGTTATTATAAAAAAATATCTGATGTATTATGCATACAACCCTTTCGACCCATTTAATGAAGTTAGCCAAGTTGTCGTCACTATGAGCCTCCACAATGGTAACTCCTATACCTCACTTTTCCAAATAAGAACCACTCTTTAACTAGGGAGAACTGTTATGGAGTTTTAAGAAACACTCTTTAATAAGGAGTTGCTCATTAATTAAGGAGTTTGTACCACTTTATTTGTGAAATATCAACTAACAAATGATTGACACTTGACATGACTTATTTTATATTATTAATTAATTATGATTTAAAAAATAAAAAAGAAGTGTTTATTTAAAGAAATCCATCGTTGGTAGCTAGTTCTTACCTAGCTTTTACCAACATTCATAATGTATCACTTAAGAAGTGCTCCTTAAGTCCACTACCATTGTGGATGATCTAACCTATTAGGTTATTTATGGTTGAAGAAACAGTCGTAGTCCTTTTTTTTTTATTCTTTAAGATGAAAGGCTCATCAGATGTGCGTTGGAATTCTTAGATTTTATCGAGTCCAGTGTATAGTAATGTAAACTTATCATTTTGTGGTAATTGAATCCCCTGCATCAGATTTTTATTAGGGTGTCACAAAATATGGCATTATTGTTTGCTATTTCTAGTTATATTTATTTATTACTTATTTAAATTAATTTATGCATGATGTTCATTTCCGCTAATTAAGGATCGTCTATCCTTGTAATAGGTAAACCTCATATTAGAATACATAAACCTCATTATATAAAATAGATATTATTTTTTCAAAAATTAAAATTACAACATTAAAATTTAAGAACAATCTTATCGAAAGATGGAACAATTCAAAATGATTCAAATTTATTCACAGAAGGATCAAGATGACCAACATCGTAAAATTCTTTCCTACACTCTTCAATCTCAAAGGCTACCACACACGAAACCTCAACTAGTATTATAAAAATAATCAAGGGGTCCAGATGCTAGCGTGCGGGTCAAGGGATCATGCAGGTATTGGAGTAGTGTAGGACGTGGAATGGATATTTTATGGCAATGGCTTCGTTGGAAAAAAAATTGGTTGTAAACGTGTGTAAGTGATGCAATATAGGGATTAGCTGCTCTACAATTTTATTATTGTGTTTTTCGATGCATTTTTTAAAATAATAATAGAGGTTTCTACAAGAGGTAATGAGGTTTCTATGAACCATGTTGATGTTGCTCCGACTTAGTTTCTACGTTTCTTAAGGTCAACTTTTCATTTCTTGATTTTAGTTTTTACGTAAAATAACAAACGGCATAAGGATTCCAAAATTTTATCTGTCCTAGAAGAAGACTCTTCATTTTCCCACTGTTATATATCAAGTGAAAAATTTGTTTATGGGATATAACAGTCACTTCATTTCATCTTCCCAACTCCTTACGCAAATTCACTGATTCTCTTTTCAATTTTTCCTTCAGTCACCGCAACATGAAGAATTAAAAAGCTGATTCGTTCAGCTACTGGGGACGATGTGGCCAGCTACATAGCACAACATCTCCTTTTACTCTCTTATTTCATGAGTGTGAGAGGGGCTTGTACTTCTTGGTGACGCACTGTGAGGAGGGATTCTTTCAAACATCGTAACATCCCCCTCTTCACGATTCTAGAAAACAATGCCCAACTACCTGAATTATAACCAAGCCCAGAATACTATGTATTAAAGATCAGAAAAATACCATTTCATCCCACCCAACAATCATTCTTCCGACTGACAAACCCATTCCGCAGTAAGAATAAAGAATGTTCGCCAGCAACTTTGATGCCCCTATTACAAAAATTCTTCTCTTGTTTGCAAGTTCATGCATGCAGCACTAAAACACACAAGAGAATTAATTAATCTCCACAAAGCCAGTTAACCTAGTATTTTCAGAAGCCAAAACAGCAAGTAAATCACAAGATATTGAAAATAAGATTGTCATGTCTACACAAGAATTCATGTGTGTCAACTTTGAAAATTGCAAAGAAAATAAATTAATTAATTTAAGCAATTCAGGTCAATTATACAATCATCTTGTGGCCGTCTAGACTCGGCACAAATCACTAACAAAATGATAGAATTGAAATAAAATTTATAGTTGGAATTTGAAAAGCTGCAGAAGCATACACCATCAATGGCCTCCTACCTCGCAATTAAAAACTTTACTGTAACACTAATCATATAATGCAGCCAACACTATACAATGAATACCTTAATCCCAAATTCATGTGCTAAAACAGGCAGTTGGCAGCCCCTCCCATCATAGTGCCAAGCATGTACAGATTGATTTCAATAATCTTCTTGATAGACTACGAATCTAAAATCCAAAGAGGAAAATCAGTAATCAATGCATACTTTAAAGACCATAAAACACATAAAAGAGATAGAACTAAAAAATCCTAATGAGTGAATTCAAAAAGAAATCTAGCCTAGCCACAGCCATGCTACCGCTCTATGTTCAATAAGTAAACTAGAGTATAAAGTTAAGTACTCCCTCCGTCCCAGCCCAAATTACCTCTCAATCAGTGCACATTGTTTGAGAAACATGTTTGACCGTTAATATGTTTAACTGCGTATAATAATAGCAAATAAAGAGTTTTTTTAGAAACTACTTGTTGCGAAGAATTCAACAATATCACATACAATAATATTAGAGAAAAGTGTATATATAACCCTATATAATTGATGAAAGTGCAGATATGACCCTGCGATAATGAAAGTGCAGATATAATCCTACGATAATTGAAAGTGCAAATATAACCCTGGTTAGTCAATGCTGGAATAATGACTTTAGGGTTATATTTGCACATATGTATAATAGTTAGGGTTATATTTGCACTAAAAAATAACTCAGTGTTATATTTGCACTTTCTCCAACATATAGGGTTATATTTGCATATTACCTATATATTTATTCAAATATGCAGTCAAACTTGATAGAGAATAGTACCATAAAGCATGTGGGTAATTTGGACTGAAAAAGAGGGAGTATCATTCTTCCTCCACTTATCTGGTTACTATATAAAAGATATACTTTAAAACCGCACGCTTGTGTCAACCGTTGTTAAGGGCATAGTGATCATTTCCCAGGCAGGCTGAACGTGTGCCCTAGAATGTGCTCTGAAGTGGCCGCCCAAAACGACATCATTTTGGGCACTACTTTTATCATTTTGTGCATCCCACATGTCAAAAGTTGCAGCACCGCCATGTGCGCCTACATGTGATGCCAGGTGGCTGCCCAAAATGACGTCATTTTGGGCACCCATTCGAGGGGTACCCATTCGAGATGTGAGCTTCTTGGTGGAGGGGTTCGATAGGATTGGTTTGAGATGTACCCATTCGAGATGTGAACTTTCAGGTGGAGGGGCGATTGGATGTGTTCGAGCGGTACCCATTCGAGATGTGAACTTTTAGGCGGAGGGGTTCGACTAGAGGTGGCGATTCGAAAGGTACCCATTCGAGAGGTACTATTTCGAGATGTGAACTTCCAGGTGGAGGTTCGGTAGGATGCTTTCGAGAGGTAACCATTCCAGATGTGAACTTTCAGGTGAAGGGGTTCGATAGGATGGGTTCGAGAGGTGTCCATTTGAGAGTTCCCACTCCAGAGGTACCCATTCTAGATGTGAAGTTTCAGATGGAAGTGTTCAATTGGATGGGTTCGAGATGTACCTATCCGAGAGATATCCATTCTGGATGTGAACATTCAGGTGGAGAGGTTCGATTGGATGGATTCGAGCGGTACCCATTCGAGATGTGAACTTTCAGGTGGAGGGGTTCGACTGGATGGGTTCGAGAGGTGGCCACTCGAGAGGTACTTATTCAAGATGTACCCATTCGAGATGTGAACTTTCAGGTGGAGGGGTGCGACTGGATGGGTTAGAGAGGTGGCCATTCAAGATGTGAACATTCAGGTTAAGGGGTTCTATTGGATGGGTTTGAGCGGTACCCATTCGAGATGTGAACTTTCAGGTGGAAGGGTTCGATTGGATGGGTTCGAGAGGTACCAATTTGAGAGGTGCCATTCTAAGAGGTGAACTTTCAGGTGGGGGGGGGGGTTCGATTGGATGGGTTCAAGCGGTTCCCATTCGAGATGTCAACTTTCAGGTGGAGGAGTTCGACTGGATGGGTTCAAGAGGTACCCATTCGAAAGGTGGCCACTCCAGAGGTACCCATTCGAGAGGTGAAGCTTCAGATGGAAGGGTTCGATTGGTACCTACTCGAGAGGTACCCATTCGAGAGGTGAACTTTCAGGTGAAGGGGTTGGATAGGATGGGCTCGAGAGATACCAATTCGAGAGGTGAACTTTTAGGTGGAGAGGTTCGATTGGATGGGTTCGAGATGTACCCATTTGAGAGGTACCATTCCAAATGTGAACTTTCAGGTTAAGGTTCGATTGGATGGGTTCGAGGGGTACCCATTCAAGATGTGAACTTTCAGGTTGATGGGTTCGAGAGGTACCCATTCGAGAGTCTTCTGGATCTCGGCCCTCGAAGGGATGGAGTCTTCTGTCCTCGAAGAGAGGGGTTTCATTGGACATGTTCGAGAGGTACTCATTTGAGAGGTGATGTTTGAGGCGGAGGGTTCCATTCGATCCATTCGAGAGGTACCTATTCGAGAGGTATCGATTTGAGAGGTTAAGTTTCAGGTGGGGGGTTTGATTGGATGGGTTCGAGAGGTAAAATTCCAAGTGGAGGGGTTCCATTGGATGGGTTCGGGAGGTGCCTATTCGAGATGCGAACGTTCAGGTGGAGGGGTTCGAGACATTGAGGATTCGAGTGATGGATATTTAGCGTGTGTGTGCCAATGGCTCGACAGGTGGAAGACTCGAGGGGTAGATAGGGGATTCTTGAGGGGTAGGTGGGGGATCCTCGAAGGGGTTGAGTTCTCGGCCCTCGAAGGGATGGACTCTTCTGTCCTCGAGAGGGTCGAGTTCTCAGCCCTCGAAGGGATGGAGTCTTCTGTCCTCGAAGTGGTCGAGGTCTTGGCCCTCAAGAGGATGGAGTCTTCTGTTCTCGAAGGGGTCGAGGTGTCGTCCCTCGAAGGGATGGTGTCTTCTGTCCTCGAAAGGAGGGTTTCCATTGGACATGTTTGAGAGGTGATGTTTGAGGTGGAGAGGTTTCATTCAATCCATTCGAGAGGTACCTATTCGAGACGTACCGATTCGAGAGGTTAAGTTTTAGGTGGAGGGGTTCGATTGGTTGGGTTCGAGAGGGAAAGATCCAAGTGGAGGGGTTCCATTGGATGGGTTCGAGAGGTATCTATTCAAGAGGTTAGGTTTCAGGTGGAGGGGTTCAAGACATTGAGGATTCGAGTGATGGATACTTATCGTGTGTGTGCCAATGGCTCGACAGGTGGAAGACTCAAGGGGTAGATGGGGGATCCTCGAAGGGGTTTAGTTCTTGGCCCTCGAAGGGATGGACTCTTCTGTCGCCGAGGGGGTTGAGTTCTCGGCCCTCGAAGGGATGGAGTCTTCTGTCCTCGAAGGGGTCGAGGTGTCGGTCCTCGAAGGGATGGTGTCTTCTGTCCTCGAAGGGAGGGCTTCCATTGGACATGTTCAAGAGGTACCCATTCGAGAGGTGATGTTCGAGGGGCAGATGGGAGATCCTCGAAGGGATGGATTCTTCTGTCCTCGAGGGTCGAGTTCTCTGTCCTCGAAGGGTCGAGGTCTTGGCCCTCGAAGGGATGGAGTCTTCTGTCCTCAAAGGGGTCGAGGTCTTGGCCCTCAAAGGGATGGAGTCTTCTGTCCTCAAAGGGAGGGTTTCCATTGGACATGTTCAATACGTACCCATTTGAGAGGTGATGTTTGAGGTGGAGGGGTTCCATTCGAGAGGTACCGATTCGTAAGGTTAAGTTTCAGGTGGAGGGGTTCGATTGGTTGGGTTCGAGAGGTAAAGTTCCAAGTGGAGGGGTTCCATATGATGGGTTCGAGAGGTACCTATTCAAGAGGTTAGGTTTCAGGTGGAGGGGTTCGAGACATTGAGGATTCTAGTGATAGATACTTAGCGTGTGTGTACCAATGGCTTGACAGGTGGAAGACTCGAGGGGTAGATGGGGATCCTCGAGGGGTAGATGTGGGATCCTCGAAGGGGTTGAGTTCTCGGCCCTCGAAGGGATGGACTCTTCTGTCCTCGAGGGGGTCGAGTTCTCGGCCCTCAAAGGGGTCGAGTTCTAGGTCCTCGAAGGGATGGAGTCTTCTGTCCTCGAAGTGGTCGAGGTCTCGGCCCTCGAAGGGATGAAGTCTTCTGTCCTCGAAGGGGTTGAGTTCTCGGCCATCGAAGGGATGTAGTCTTCTGTCCTCGAAGAGGTCGAGGTCTCGGCCCTCGAGAGGTTCTTGAACCTACTATTTAACCTTCACCATTCGAATCCGTACCTCCTGAACCTTCCGCTCCAACCAACTACCTCTCGAACTTCCACTGCAACCTTCACATCTCGAATCTGTACCTCTCGAACCCCTCCACTTGAACCATCTCCACATGAACCTTCACCTCTCGCCATCTCCACGCTTCAATTACATGTATAATTGGTACATTTTAACATTCCTATAAAATTTCTATAATTTGTTATCACGCTCACGGCGCAACGCACTGTGTAGGCAAACTAGTCTATATCAACCAAACAATCTCTCCTTCACTCTTCACTAGTTCACTCTACGATAGTTTTGCACCAAAACACTTACATCCAGAAAACAGATTGCATCACATTCTTGTCTATGACTAACACTGGAAAGGCCACACTTCCCCGCTCTATGTTTGACCAATGTCACTTAACTACAAAATCTCTATATAATAAAAGGGGGATCCGGAAGTGTACAGTAACTTTTCCTCCTAGTTCCTTCGTCATTAACAAATTTCCACTTTTTCTCTCTTCCACTTTTTTATGATTTCCACAACACGTGTTCCAATTTTGTTTCTCATTTCCAACACGTGTTGCTCTGCATGTACTTCTTCTCTTGAAATTGGACGCGTGGAATCCACTACTGAGCTCTGCTTTGACTTAAATAGGGAATTGCTATATTACTTCCTGTATTTTACTATCCACACCCTAATACGTATAAATATATGTATTTATATTTTAAAATAAAAATTTTCATTGGGAGAAAGTAGTATAAAGGTAGCCTTGGGTTTGCTGTAATGAGACCAAAATTTGCCCAAACTTGCTTCACTCCCTTCTTCCAATAGCCTGCACCCGTCATCGGCCGCCGCCGCTGTCCACGGCCACCGCTCGCCGGACACTGCTGCTGTCCACGGCCACTGCCGCCGCTCGCCGGAAAACGTAACTTTTTGAGAAAAAAATTTAAATTTTCGTAGGACTCATTTGAATCTGGCCTGAGCGTTTGCCATCTATTAGAATTTATTTAAATTTGTTAGAATTGTTATAATTGGGGTTTGTTAGAAATTTATTGAATCTAGAATGAATGTCGGATTGGTGGTGCGAAATGGCCGGAGGTGGTGTTGGGCTGGAGGAGATGAACCGGGTTGGGCGTGGTGCGGATGAGCGGCGCACGGCGGAGGGAAGGTTGCGCGGGCGGCGCGCGTCTGGCCGTGGTGAGGAAGAGTGGGGACGGCGACGGCGGTAGGAAGGTGGTGTCGCAGAGGAAGAGAATGAGAGGTAGTGGAGAAGGAGAATGAGATGAGAAGGAGAGGGGAGGAGCTGGCTTCGGGCGGAGGTGTTGGGGCGGCGTCCGGTGGCGGAGGAGGCCTGCAGTGGAGGAGCTCGGCGCCGGAGTAGGCCAGCTGCGGAGGAGGATGCCGGCGGCGGTAGGTGGTTTAGTGTTTAGTTTGGATTTGGAGGGATGAGGAAGATGAGGGGTTTGGTTGTAAATATTAGAAAATTTGAAGGTTTGGTTGTAAAATAAATTCTTTAATCAGAAAATTGAAAATTAAATAGTAAATTAAATTTGAAAAATATAATATTATGAATTGTATAAACTTTGGAACTAAAATGAAGAGATTGTTAGTTTTACAAATTGTTTAGTTTAAATTTCAAAATGATAACTATTGTAGTAATTTAGAAAGTATATGTAACATAATAGAATATAATATTATTTAAATTAATATTATGAAAATCTAGTTTATTAATCTCATAAAAACAATTGTGTAGTAAATGATTATGATATGTTTTAATAATTATTTCACTGAATAATAATAATAATGTCACTTGGTAAAAAATGAAATTATTGTGTAATGATTTAGTAAATTATTTTTTAATTTGTAAATAATAAAAATAAATAGTTCGTTGTATGAGTTTTGAAAAGAATTAAATGTTTTGTGTAGAGTTTGGTTTTTTACGTTATATTTACATTTTTCCATGAATTAGTGAATATGCCGTTTATTTGTAAAAATTTGCATGGTGAGTAAGTAATTGAAAAATGTACTTGAGGCGTACATGCCAGATCGTGTTGTGCGCCAGTTCGCTCTCGTATAGGGTATACCGCATAGCATTAGGATTGTGCCAGAGCCCTGCTCCCGGCCCGCTGATCCTGCTGGCTATTCAGTGACCTACTCAGGGATGATGCAGTTGACATTGTGGGACATGGCACATTCCCTAGGTGACTGGATCACTTATGTATGAACCCACTGTTTCCCTTTAATTTGCTCATTTCTGTAATCGGAACTCTTTGATAATATTTTTTACGGTTGCGTACATGTTGAATTGTTTCATTGGGTACAACTGTTTCATTGGATAATATTTTTTACGGTTGCGTATATGCTTTGGTCCAAGCCACCATCCTCCTACGGAAGGGTAACTCCCAACCAACCAACGACATCAGACTTCCTCAATGTGGTCCACAGATTAACCACGGGGGGCATGGGGCAGTTTTCCTTCACATGTATCCGGACGAAATGGCTTGCACTGCGTACATATACAACGTGTAGCTCCCTCCTTGTTCCATTCTCGCCCCCACCTACCCTCAATGGAAGGGCTGTACAGCAATAGTCTGCCGACTCATTCTCTAGAATGTAATATAAAACTACAACCGTGTTGTAGTAGGTGGCGACAGGAAACATGTCTGCAATGATCGCAAACCAATGTTCTCGTCCACATGGACCTTTGGTGTGGTGTATACGGGCTCTAGCTAATTCAACGTTATCTTTCGAACCGTATATGGGAACATAGTCAGGCCAATGAGTCGATATCTCGTTAAATAATGCCCGACGCGCTCCAGACCATTCATTTTCACCATCTACATGGAACGCATCAGCAACGCATCTGAAGCCACAGTTTCCATCACTCAAAATATCGTTCCAGCCTTCGATGTAACGCCTGATAATGTGGGGGACACTTTCGAGTTACGGGAATGTCGCTGGAGGAGAAAACATTAAGATTAATTTCATTCTAATGAGGCGTTCATTAGGAAGAATGATGTTTGTACTTACCGTGCCGGCTACCTCTCCCTGATGTGGTGCGCCCCGGTGACCTTGAACTACGACCGCTTACGGATGGCCTGTATCGCCTGTTCACGTGCTCGTGGTAGCTTGGTGATTGTCATGTTGATCTTGATCGGGGGGCCTGCTCGCTTGGTCTCCCACGTGCACTAGTACAATTGTCCGGCTCTCCAATGCCGTTGTCCTCTGGACGTAACTGCTCATCTATGTAGCTTGAAACCCATCGGAGAACCGAAGGGTCGCTGCATGCCAGCTCCTCCAACTGAGTGTTGAACACTGCTTGATCCTGTTCAGCCCTCGAAATATTTTCCTTGCTCCGCAAGTGATCACCTAATGCCAGACTCTTAAACAGTGGATGAATGTCATCCAAGTACAAGGGGATTCCTTGTTCAACTGCCCTTGACATGATGCATGCACATGGTATTCCGTGTGTCGAACGCAGTACACAACCACAATATGCATATATCTGTGCTCCAAGTGTATCAATCCTCCTGTACTCAACTGTCAATTTATCCAGACAATATTTGGACACATTGTTGAACAAGTTGTTGAAAAGGACTCTACGGTGCAATCTACCAATGCGCGCTCTTGATTTCTCTAGGTTGTCCTTGATCATAGTAATTTGCCCGGCTATCTGCAGGTCGACACACCTCCATATCGTATCCAGTGAACCAGTTGATGTTTGTAACCACCCTTTCAATGACGAGTGTGCACTTTCAACCCTGCATGTAGTTGTGTTCCCAAAATGCAGAAATCTATTCGTCCATGCCCGAACAAATTTCTCCTTATGGGGGTTGAGCCATGTGGTCTCAGCGTAACTAATAACAGCTTCGCTCCAAGACCATCCAGCCCTCAAATCTACCAAAGCGGCTTTGTACGCTGAAACGGTGGATGCATTGCAAACCCGGGACCATGCACCATTCTTTAAGGCTGCCCCGTTCCTCTTATTCCCCATTAGCACTGTAACACGTGCCTCCACGTCCTTGTTAATATGCCAGGTGCAAAGCAAATGATTCGATTCTGGAAACACAATCCAAAGTGGCCTAATCAATCCCATCTCCCGATCGGTGACCACAACCTCAGGGAACGGTCCATCGACAAGCAAGCTTCTAAGTGCGTTTAGAACCCACTCATAGGTATCTGCCGTTTCTTCAACGACAATTGCGTAGGCAATCAGGAAATTTGTGTTGCAAGGAGACATACCAACCATCTCAATGAATGGCATGCCGTAGCGATTAGTCTTGTACGTTGAATCGATGGCAACAACCCACGAATACGTGCAAAATGCCACAACAGCATCAGGATGAGCCATGAATAAATGAGTCAAAGTACCATCAAGTGCTGAGCGATGACTAGTGACATACCCGTTCGAGGTGGCAAGATGCAAACAATTCTCCGCTGTGTTGCGCCCGCCTCGCCTTTCTCTTCCATATGCCGGTCTCTCATTGTACACCTGCCTAATGGTCTGATGCAGGTCTGGAAACGAATGACTAAGGCTGGCATTGATATGCCTGGGGGCTGTTTCAGAATTCGTCAAATCTCTAATCATTTGTTTCGCCTCCGCATGGAGCATGCTGCTCTGTCTATGACCCTCAGCGTACAATGAAAATGGGTCGTTGTGCATCCCTCAGCGAGAATCCTTGCACGGTACTACATTCCAACCCTCCCCCGTGCTGCTCTCTTTCATGACAATCGTGAATGGGCAGTCACAACTTCTAGTCGGAGTGCTACTCCATCGGACTATATCAGAATCGCTCACATCGATAACCTTATCTTTTCGGCCCCGATTGCAAATGCAATATATCCTCAGGGGACCATTCTTATTTTTTTTGTAGGACCCCATGACAAGTTCAAATCCTACATGACGAGCAGTCTGTTGCAGGTAGGAATAAGCTTCGACGTGACTTGGAAACACATTTAAGGTTGCAAATGCAAAGTATCCATTCCCCCCCGCAACAGCTCCACATGACTGATTGTCATCCTTAAACAGCAAAAAACATCAAGTAATTAGTTTCACTCAAATATTATACCAACAACAATGATGTCGTCAATTAATGTTTAAATAAATTAATTGTTTAAAATAAAATTAAATAACATAAAATAAAAATTAAATTATATGAGATAAATTTAAGCTTAAAATTTTAACGTTACAAAATTAACTTTTACAAATTAAAAGTGCATTGCTCCATTTTTAATTAACGGTTAAAACATAGATTTAAATATAAAAAAATAATAAAGTTAAAATTAAATTAGATGAAATAACATTAAAGTTATAAAATTTCCGTATGTAAATTAACTCCCAAAACTAAAATTACATTCATCCATTTCAAATTAAGGTTTAAATAAAATAATACAAATGTAATGTTTAATAATTAACTTTTGGAATTAAAAATGCATTAAACTATTTCAGATTAACTTTTAATAATTACATTTAAATAATATAAAATAAAACAAAGTAATTCCATTTCAACAAATTAAAACAATAAATTATCGTAGTTCAATTAGGCAAATTTCAACTCTAAAAAAACATAAATTTGGAGTAGATAAATATGAAATAATTATTAAATTATAATTAATAAATTAAAATACTAAGATGAGCATAAATTTCTACTTCAAAAAATAATAAATCATAAATTTAACTATTACTTATAGACAGAAAACTAATTAGAAAAATTATCTCCACAGACATGGAATTTCCAACACCCTTGTTTGGAGTAAAAATTTGGAGATTTTTAAAATTTTGAAGATTTTTACAGAACAATTTATAGAAGAAAGTTACACTTTTTCGGGTATGATGGAGTAAATGACATTAAATGTGGGTAGTTGGTAGTTGTGGGAGAAAGCTGAAAATTTTGAAGGAGAACCGGGTTTGGGGCTGGGTTTGGGGAGACAGGCCGGTTCTCCATTGGGCAGAGGAGAACGGGACGGAGCCCGGTTCGCCACTGGCCGAGGAGAACGGAACCGGCCTGGGCGAGGAGACCGGGAACCATCTCGGTTCGCCACCAGTTCGTGGAGAACGAAACTGACCTGGGCGAGGAGAATGGGAACCATCCCGGTTCGCCACCGGCCGAGGAGAACGGAGTGGAGCTCGGCGAGGAGAACGGAGCTCGGACTGGGCGAGGAGAACGGGGGCGGAGAACGGAGAACGGAGCAGAGAGAACGGAGAGGAGAGAACCGCGGCGTCGCCGGAGAGGGAAGAGGAACGGCGGAGAAAACGAGGTGCGCGCGCGGCGGAGAAGATGAGGTCTGATGTCGACGCCGGAGAAGACGAGGTGCGATGTGCGTGGCGGAGAAGACGAACGGCCGGAGAGGGAAGAGAAACGGCGGAGAAGACGAGGTGCGCGCGCGGTGGAGAAGACGAGGTCCGATGTCCGCGCCGGAGAAGACGAGGTGCGATGTGCGTGGCGGAGAAGACGAACGGCCGGAGAGCGGGAGCGGCCGGAACGACGGAGAAGACAAGGTGGAATGGCCGAAGACAAACGGCGGACAAGACGAGGACGAGCGCGCCACCGCCAGAGAGGACGAGCGCACCGCGCTGCCGCCGTTCGTTTTCTCGATTCCGACAACTCCGGCGGCGGCGTTCGGCGGCCCGGCGGCGGCGGCACATTCTTAAATTTAAATAAATGTAATATTATTAATTTTTAATTTAAATTAAAAAATTAAATTAAATTAAATTAAATTATATATTGTATATCAAATAGTATAAATACAGGACATTGATAGTAAAATACAGGGCGTTGATAATAAAATACAGGGCGTGATATAGCAAAATTCGTAGGGAGTATTCTTTTTCTCTTAGGGTGTTTGTATACCAAATTCGTAGGGTGTTTGTATACCAAATTCGTATACATTGTTTGAAGCTAAAATACCATAAGGTACCGCCATCTATCCAATTGGCTTTAGTTCTATTATCTTTTACAGGTTAATCCACCAAATTCCTCCATTGCCACTCTTCCTCCTCTTTTACTCTTGTAAAGTTTTTGTTCATTTGTGTGTTCAAATTGACCGCCAATTGTATTATTGCTGTTGATTTTGTTTTTTTCATTTGATGTCCGGCAATTTTTATGATGCTTGCAAGGTGTTCGATCAATTGTTTAAGTTAATTACCTTACTCCCTCCGTCCTAAATTAAATGGTATGAGAGAAAATTTCACGTTCATCAAGAAATTTGTCTAATTGTTAATATGTTTAATTACGTATAATTTTGGCATACAAAAAGTTACTTTTCATAAACTACGTGTTACGACGAATAAAACCATATAACATATGATAATATTATTGTTTATATATTTATTCAAATAAGTGGTTAAAGTTGGACAGTGAATAGTGACATTTTATGAAGTGTGCAGTTTAATTTGGGACGGAGGAGTATTCTTTTTCTCTTCTGCTTCTCGTAGGTTGGTCGGATTTTTAAATGCAACCCAAGAAGATGTGTACGTTTTTATTTATGATATTGCATAAACGTATTCTTGATGTGTTTACCTGCATTGTTCTTCATCATCTCTAACTAATTACTCCTTCCTTGTTATTTGTTATTTATGATGTTTCATGATCACATTATTTGTTATTTATGATGTTTCATGATCACATTTGTATGCGTTTTTGTTTGATCTGGCTGGCTTTTGTTGCTTGTCCAGTAACATATCTACACACCAGATGCTTCTGTCGACTGCTTATGCCTCGTGATGCATGCACAACATTTGATTTATTTTGAGATTATTTGACATTAGAATATTTACACATGTTTCATCTTGGGTCTTACTTTGTTGATGATGATTACGTTTGGCTTAGCCATGGAGGCCCGGTGTGTCCCATTGAAGAGGATATACGTTTGGCTTAGCCATGGAGGCCCGGTGTGTCCCATTGAAGAGGATATACGTTTGGCTTAGCCATGGAGGCCCTGTGTGTCCCATTGAAGAGTTTATATCCTCAGACCTCAAACTGGTTTGCGAAAGTTTTGTTAACATCTATTGGTTCCTCACAAGGAGAACCTCATGGAAAATTTCTAATAGTAACGTTACCTGGCAACATTTGTGCGTTCTCTATTGTCCCAGATTTTTTTTAATAAATATTACGCATTCAGTGAATGCGTACTCTCCTCTTTCTTCATGGAAAATTTCTAATAGTAACGTTACCTGTGCATGGCAACATTTGTCCCAGATTTTTTTTAATAAATATTACTTAAGGACGCATTCAGTGAATGCGTCCTCTCCTCTTTCTTTTTTTTGTTTCCGTTAATTTCTTGAATTTTCGTATAGGTATTTACACGTGGACGAGGACGCATTCAGTGAATGCGTCCTCCAATCCCTGGTAAAAATCAGAATTTTCCTCCCAACCTCGTCATCGTCTTCTCCGTATTCATCCTCTTCACATCTGTTTTTTTTCTTCATCCCCGCCAGCTTCGCCTCCTGTCCGCCTCCTCCTGTTCGGACTTCTCCCTCCTCTTTCTGGCATTGTCATTGGTTTCCTACGTTGTCCGACATTTCCTTCGTACGTTGTCCGGCACCGAGGTTTTTTACTTATTTTTCTTAACCCTCCATTTGTCAATGTTAGGTTGTTTTTGCTTGTTTTTTTGTTGAAAAATACTGTGACTTTGTAGGTAAACACGACGGACGGCAGTAAGTGTGAGATTTTGCCGCCGTTGACTGGAGTTGACTTCCGTTGATTGACCTTGACCTCGGTTGCATTCGCCTTTTATAAAAAAAAATAAATAATTGGTTATACATAATACTTTTATAATTGTACAGTAAGCCCATGTATTTATTAGCAATTTTTTTTTAAAACTCCATCCCAATTTCGAATTTATAATAATAACAGAATAAACTCTTGCCTAAAATTTAGACTACCTAAAGTAAAACTTTGTGTTGAGTATTTTGATTTAAAATGATATTACTAACAATATTCTCAATCATGATAATTAAATTTCATATATTTTAGTTATTTAAATATCCAAAAGTTATTTTAACTAGTCAATTACTTTAATTAGTCATTTGTCAATTTGATACTTTAACCCTGCTTGCTATTTTAACTAGTGAACGTTTAGTTTACTAACACTATTTTATAGTGGACTAACTCTTTAAATACATGGACTAATTTAAGCATCAAATTGTAATTATTTATACATCATGATACACTTTAAAAGTTTTTTTTAAGTTGTATCAACCTCATTACAATAAATAAAAATAAACATCAAATTATCCCTTAATTACATTTATTATAAAATGACTCAAGTTAATGGTTAGTCGTTTAAAAAAATACTTTATATTTATATTTATCAATAATATTTTTAATTTTATGTAAATATTTTTTAAAATTTTTAAGAAATAATAAGAAGTTCAGCCGACACTAGAGTTGCTCGGTATTTATATGTTAAATTTTTAATTGACTACCCTCTATTCTCTACCAAAATATAATATAAATAATTAAATGTTATCTATTAAAAACCTTTAATAGTATAGATTATTAATAATTTAAATAAATAAATAAAATACATTTTATAAATTATTTTAAATATTATATCAGTATTTTATTAATTTTATTATTCAATTACAATAATATTGGACCACTCTATTTTATTGAGTTCCGCTCGTACTGCATAACAATCTTCCATCGCTCCATTCCATAACTTTTCTCACAATGTTATTGAGTTCAACTACTAGTACTTTTTTTTCTGGAAAAATAAAATAAAATTAAAGTGATTCCTCGATATTTTCTGGGAAAAAAATTGGACCAGAACGTAATAGTAGAATACGTCTTCTGCCACCACGAAAAAAAAAAATCAATCCTCCTCCCTGATGTCCAAAAAAACCAGCACACCCGCATCCAATTTTGAAAAATGATACACATAAAAATCAAGCACTCGAACCTCATGCACATGTGCTCCTTTTTGCTGATAGGGAGGTATATTTTAGATATTTTTCTATGCATGAGCATTTTTATTAGATGATTTTTTTTCCCAATGATTTAAATTGTAGCTTCAAGTTACAATTTTACTCTTTGTCATGTAGAAAACAATAATGCAAGCCACCATCTATAATCGTGATTTCAAGCATCTAGAATAACGTCTCAAACCTCTGGAAACCTATTATATATGAACCAGCAGAGTTTCGACTGTCTGGTTTCAGTTTGGTACAATTCCCTTTCAGTTTCACTCTCAATATGAATAGTTGCATCCAACAAGTTGAAAAAGCTTTGAGCTACCACTTATCTGATTGTAATGAAGTAACACATCTGGGATATTGGCGCCCCTCCAAAGAAGGAGGATAGCTTATGTAGTAAGTCCTTAGTTCCCATTAAATTTTATATTTGTACTTTACTAAGGAAAGAGTGATTGACTCCATGTTTTGTAGGTCGTACAAATGTCCTTTGCTCCTTCGTTCATATTCTCTCGACAAAGGAAATTGGTTCACGGGGAACAACTGTGCGCGACTTTGTGGTTGTTAAATAGGAGTAAGCATCAACTATTTTAACTTATTATTTCCCCCTTTTCGTGTTCCATATCCAATTTCTCAGGTCGGTCGAAAATAAGAGTAATGTTGATCGTGTCGTGGTTGATCAACTATATGAGAAGGAAAACCAAGAAATTTGCAAACCTCCTGATAGCAGTATATGGAAAATTAATCAAATATTGAACTTGTAGCAATCAGTTTGTGTCTCGTCTAAATTTTTTTATCTATGCCGTTCTTTTTGTATAATGTTTCCGTTGGGTTCTCTTTACTTTTTCTTCAACTAGACAGGTTAAAAACTGTAGGGTGAAGGCTGCTGTGAGCATATTGAATAGCAACCAACGCTTCTATGAGTCTGTTTACTCTAAATGTGGGAAACAATCCGGTGCTCTTTTCGGCATAGACGTCACTTGCAACTATTGCTTCCATATCAGCAGTGCTTCACAAATAAAGTAATTATTTTTGTCAATTTTGTTAATTGATTCATTTAGTTTTATCATGTTTTACCCTACCATAGTAAATCCTTATATGGTTTTCACTGCAGATCAAAAATGGTAATACACTTGAGTGATTCATGTGGATCCACAGATGTGATTATCCAAGGAAGATTGGCTGACAAACTATTGGGCATTACTG
Source organism: Rubia yunnanensis (assembly GCA_037428765.1). Classification (NCBI taxonomy): domain Eukaryota; kingdom Viridiplantae; phylum Streptophyta; class Magnoliopsida; order Gentianales; family Rubiaceae; genus Rubia; species Rubia yunnanensis. The sequence goes on along the minus strand of CM075071.1, from coordinate 23,659,929 downwards.
CCAAGGTCTAATGGTAGTAATATAATTTATTTATTTTTTAGATTGACTATTTCCACATTATGTATTCTTACTATGTTTTTACTTCCTATCAACAGAAACAAACTGTAAAGTCAAGGGATTTGCAAGTGAATATTTAATTGGCAATTTTGCGTGAACTTATTTTGAACCGAAAATCCTTCCATGTTGGAACACGCTGTGTTCAGAATATTTACGCCAAGGAGTTATGGAAATCAAAGTCAGAATATTGTATTATTTTGTGATATATGGAATTCGTATATCTGACTAAGTATATCAGGCGTGTGAAACATAATTGATTTATGGAAAATTCCTACTTATAAGGAGATGATATATTCGAATATATGGGATAGATTGATATAAGGTAAATTCCTCTATTTATGGGATTTGGATATGTTTCAAGAAGCAGATTTGGAATAGGAATATTGTGGAGATAATCAAGGAGTATCCCAATCTGTTCGTGGATATAAATTGGGACAAACACGGCTGCATACTCACAGATTTTACAGAGCAAAAATCTGCATACAGATTTTTGAGACTTTCGAGATTTGCAAAGAGTCAGATTACTGTGTTCCAACATACCTGACCTGCTGCACAAAGTTCAGAATCGTAAACCTTAATTCCTCGGGAGGAGGAGATCCTGCGTCGACGGAGTTCGAGATCAGAGGGAGTTTGATCAAGGTGGATCGGTAGCTAGGGGAGCTAGCAGAATTCACACATTATAGCTAGTAAAGATAAGTATTTTGTAACCTGTACTCTGTACTGTATCTTTCTAATTAGTGGATTCATTCTGAACTGGGCGAGGCCCCGCAGATATAGGTGGATTACACCGAACTATGTAACCAAGTCGTGTCTCTTTTACATTTTACGTTATTATACACTTGATTAATTTAGTCATGTTGGAACACACTAGTAAGGACTAGAAAAAGTGGTAAAACTAAATTTCATTTGGTATCAGAGCTTCGTCACTTATTATTCCCTTGGTTGTTTCAAGGAAAGTGAGATCCAGTTTTACCATGACGACAAGAGAAGGAGCTTCAGTCTCTTGACCACCCCTGCTAGATGGCAACAACTACAACTATTGGAAGGCACACATGAGGGTCTTCATCAATTCACTGGACAAACTTGCATGGTTTTATGTTGAGAATGAATGGAATCATCCTACAGAAGATGCTGATACAAGTTCTAAGGCGGTAGAAAGAGAGTCAAGCCAAAGGAAGCAGAAACCCAAAGACAAGGCTAGATGGATTCCAGATGACCTCAAAGAATCTCTGGCGAATTCGAAGGCACTTAATGCAATCTTCACTGCAGTTGATGAAAATCAGTTCAAGCTTATCTCTACATGTCACCAAGCAAAGAAAGCATGGGACATTCTACAGACTGTTCACGAAGGAACCCGTCGAGTTCGTGAATCCAATTACAGATGATGGCTACTAAGTTTGAGGAACTCAAAATGGATGAAGATGACACCATTGCTACATTCAATGGAAAATTCAGGGACATCTCCAACATGGCTTATCAACTTGGAAAGGTGTACAAAGAAACAAAACTGGTGAAAAAGACCCTGAGATCACTTCCCAAAAGATTTGCAATGAAAGTAGCAGCAATAGAGGAAGCAAGAGACGTAGCCACCATGAGCCTAGATGAACTAATGGGTTCATTACAGACATATGAGATGACATTCCAACAAGCTACAAAAAGAGTCTCTAAGGAATTGGCGTTCAAAGTGTCTCCATCTAAGGATAATCACGAGTCTGACAACGATGATGAGATTGAAAAACTTGCACTGATCATGAAGAATTTCTTGAGAATGCTAAAGAAGGTGGTCAACAAGAAATCTCAGGAAAGGTTAGGCGGAAATAGACAAAGACAACAAGACTCAGGTAATAATCGTGGAATGAGATTTGAACAAAGGAATCCGCAGTTCGTGAGAAATCAGAACAACGAACCAAAACAGGCTGGACAAATTCACCAGTAAAAAATCAGATGCAGACGATGGCTGGTGAAGAAAAAATCATGTTTTTTTCCGATTGCTGCAATGCAAGATGAACTTGGTCAGTTTACAAGGAATGATGTTTGGTATCTTACTCCTCGCCCCAAAGGCATTAATGTCATTGGTACGAATTGGATCTTCAAGAATAAATCAGATGCAGACGGCTTAGTCACCCGAAACAAAGCTAGACTTGTTGCTCAAGGTTATACACAAGTGAAAGGTGTTGATTTTGATGAAACCTTTGCGCCAGTTGCCAGGTTAGAATCTATCCGAATCCTACTAGCTATTTCCTGCTCTTTGAACTTTAGCATCAAATGGATGTCAAGAGTGCCTTTTTAAATGGAGTGGTGAATGAAGAAGTATATGTGGAACAACCTAAAGGCTTTGAAGATCCTCATTATCCACATCATGTATATCGTCTCAAGAAGGCTTTATACGGACTAAAGCAAGCACCCAGGGCATGGTATGAACGACTTACTACCTTTCTTCTTCAGAAAGGTTATCGTCGAGGGGGAGTAGATCACACTTTGTTCATGCTTGACAAGGCTTCAATGTCTCTGATTGCTCAAATTTATGTTTGTTACATAGTTTTTGGTTCTACTTCACCATCTATGGTACATGATTTTGTCACCATTATGCAATCTGAATTCGAAATGAGCATGGTTGGAGAGCTGACTTACTTTCTGGGATTGCAAGTCAAACAAGGACGGAATGGTCTATTCATAAATCAAAGTAAGTATGCCTTGAATTTGATTAAAAAAATTCGGTCTCAGTAGTGCTCAAGCAGTTCGAACTCCCATGGGAGTGTCTGATAAACTGGTAAAGGATGAAAAAGGAGTTCCGATCAATCAGAAGTTATATAGAGGCATGATTGGAAGCTTATTGTATTTAACCGCAAGTAGACCAGATATATGTTTCAGTGTTGGAATATGTGCAAGATTTCAAGATGATCATAAGGAATCTTACCTTACTGCATTTAAAAGAGTTATTCGATATGTAAGTGGGACTTCTGAGTATGGTGTTTGGTATTCTAAGAATTAAGATTCAGAGTTGATTGGGTACAGTGATTCTGATTGGGCTGGTAATGTTGATGATCGAAAAAGTACCACAGGTGGATGTTTCTTTATTGGAACAAATTTGGTGTCCTAGTATAGTAAGAAACAGAACTCGATTTCTCTATCTACTGTAGAAGCTGAATATCTTACAGCAGGGAGTTGTTGTGCACAATTATTATGGATGAAAAAAATGTTGAAAGACTATGGAATTAATCAAGGCCCCTTAAAAATTCTATGTGACAACACAAGTGCTATTGATATCTCGAAAAATCCAGTTCAGCACTCGAGAACTAAACACATTGACATAAGGCATCACTTTATTAGAGATCTGGTTGAAAGAAAGGAAGTGGAAGTAGTCTATGTTCCAACACACGAGCAATTTGCTGATATATTTACGAAGCCGTTGGATGCCACCTCTTTTGAAAGCCTTCGACAACACTTAGGTGTGTGTCAAATCTGAGGTAATTTTTACCGAAATTTTTTCTCCTGTAAAATTTTTTTTGGTTATTTTTGTTTATCAAAATCGAAAAAGAACAAAAAATGGAAGGTAGCAAGGTTGTACAAAAATAGGAGATGGTTAGTATGGTGTGTTGGAAGTTAATTGTGGCATGACAACTTGATTTGACAAGAGGAGAAAGTGTCATCATTACAAGTTTGAGAAATCTAAAAAGGGGCTTTGCGGAAAAAGAGGTCAATAGATGAAGAGTTAAAGTGGGATTCAAACTTGCCCAAAAATCCTTTCGTATCCCTCTACTCTCGGCCGATATTTTCCTCTCCAAATCCCTGCCGAAAAATTCTGGCACTCCACAACTCTTCTCCATCGCTGCATTGTGCTAAAGAATGTCTACTCCAAACTCTCCCACGCATGAACCAGAGGTGCCAGATATTATGGAGGAAGATCAATGTTCAACAAATTTGGAATTGGTTTTGTCAAATGGAAAGAGAAATTATGCTGACCAAGAAATATGAGAATCAGATGAGGAAGAAAATCAAGATCAGGCTGAAGGAAGCATGGATAAAGATGAGGTTGAGGAGACAGTTGTACTAGAGCCTGATGAAGCCGAAGAACAAGGGGAAGAGGAAGAGGCTCCCGACAACAGTAAACAGAGTGGGGAATCCGAAGTTGAACCCGATGCTCAAGAAAAATCCTCTGGAACCAAGAAGAAGAACCCACGGTAACTGGTCCTGATCCTACTCCATTAAAATTCATGGGCATTGAATGTAAGAGTGCTGATGAAATCTTTGAATAGCTTGAGACAAATAGAGTTGCCATAGATTTAACAAAGATTAAGAGGATAACGGGAGAATATCTGAATGTTAAAGTTAAGGAGTTAGTGACGGGTAACATAGGTGGAATAAGGAGGCTTTAGAATTATAATGTGAAATTTGTGATGGGAAGATATGCTGAATTTAGAGAAAAAGACAGATTCTATGTGCATTGCTGTATTCCATTGTCAAGTTTTGTTTCTTTGAGAGAAATAAATGACAGTGAAGTGGCTGGAAGGGAAGTTGTGAGAAACAGAGACAAACTGCAGGTGGGATTCTATGATTCGAATTCTGCCAAAAGGATGGAAGAATTAAGAAAGCCCATCATCATTGAGCTGTCAGACAGTGATGACAGTGTTCTAACACAGAAGGGTGAACATGATGATGATATGGATTTGGGGTCGGATGCTGATCTAGGGGGTGCAAATGATGAGATGCAGGATAATCTGAATACTGAGTCATCGGATGAATATTTTTCTAACCAGATGTATGTCTCTGAGAGTGATGATGAGACTGATGAGGATTTGGATCAAGATGATCAGCCTGAAGGAGAATCTGAGGAGAAGAATGAGGCTGAAGGTTCAGGAAGTGTTCCAACACAGGAAATTCCATATCTAGCATACTCAAGTGATGAGGTGCTTGACGAATTCTAAGGTTTCTGCTCTGGCAAAGAGGAGCAAGAGAAGGCATGGCTACATGAAGTACCTCCTCCCTCTGTAAGCAAGGATTATTCTGTTTTATATTTTGACTCAAAGGGTGAAGAGATGGGAGAATTTTTCTCAAAAAGGAAGGTCATTGCTGAAAGACCTGTGGATTTAAAAGCTTACAAGGAGAGTGGTTTTTTTGACTATCTGAAAGCAATTGGCATGACTACTGCAGCCATGATCCAGCTACAGTACAACAGGCAGGTTGTACTTGAGGTATATTCTAACCGTATGACTGGTAATTTAGAGATAAATTCCCCATTGTATGGTAGGGTATATGTACGGGGGAAGATCATAGATGTTTCTGCTACCAGGATTAACAAATTGCTGGGTCTTAAGACACCTAAGATAGGGGGAGTTTTTCCTGAAGACTTGGGAGTTTCTGATAATCAAATATTGGCTCTTATCTCTGGTGGGTATAAGGTTGAATGGCCGGCAACTGGATATTCACAAGCATCCTGCTTATCTTCGAGATTCTTTGGATTATATCAGGTGGCTGTACATTGTTGGTTGCCCTCTACTAATGCCACAGCCTTGACAAGGGAAATGGCTAAATTGTTGTACTGTGTTGGAACACAGAAGGATGTCAACCTAGGACTACTTATTCAGCAGCATTTAGTCAGACAAGCTACTACTTCCAAGGTCAATGATGCCATTATTTACCCTGCTCTGCTCTCTGCACTAGCCAAGAGTGCAAAAGTAAAAGGGAAGGCCTCAGATGTTGTGATTTATACAGAGTTTCTGAGGCCCAACAAGAAGACGTTCGGGTTAAGGCCTGTGCATGATCTCCCGTGGAAACCATCTGGATCGACTTCTTCATCAGCAGCAGAAAAGGAGGCTAGGCTGATTGTTCTGAATGCTAGACTTGGAGCTATAGGTATACAAATGTCTGCGTTGGAGGCAGAAAAAACTAGTCTGGAGGCAGAGAAGTCACGGTTGGAAGCTTGAGTTGGTGTCTGATGCAGGGAGAGCTTACTTGATGCTGTTAGTTTGATGTTTTTTATGTTGCCTTTGGCTTATGTGTGGTCCCAGGGGGAGTAATTTTGGATGTTTTTTTGCTCAATTTGGCTGTAATGACATTTATGTTTTGGATTTCTGGTTTCTGGGTTTCGGAATTCATGTTTAAGGGAATTCTGGTATTATGTTATGCTATTTTGATGAAAGCTTATGTTTTTTATGCTGGAAGTTTTTCGTTGGGAATTACATGTCCAAAATATTATGGGTCCACAAAATGCCAAAGGGGGAGATTGTAAAGTCAAGGAATTTGCGAGTGAATATTTAATTGGCAATTTTGTGTGAACTTATTTTTGAACCGAAAATCCTTCCATGTTGGAACACGCTGTGTTCAGAATATTTACGCCAAGGAGTTATGGAAATCAAAGTCAAAATATTGTAGTATTTTGTGATATATGGAATTCGTATATCTGACTAAGTATATCAGGTGTGTGAAGCATAATTGATTTATGGAAAATCCCTACTTATAAGGAGATGATATATTCGAATATATGGGATAGATTGATATAAGGTAAATCCCTCTATTTATGGGATTTGGATATGCTTCAAGAAGCAGATTTGGAATAGGAATATTGTGGAGATAATCAAGGAGTATTCCAATCTGTTCGTGGATATAAATTGGGACAAACACGGCTGAATACTCACAGATTTTACAGAGCAAAAATCTGCATACAGATTTTTTAGACTTTCGAGATTTGCAAAGAGTTAGATTACTGTGTTCCAACATACCTGACCTGCTGTACAAAGTTCAAAATCGTAAACCTTAATTCCTCGGGAGGAGGAGATCCTGCGTCGATAGAGTTCGAGATCAGAGGGAGTCTGATCAAGGCGGATCGGTAGCTAGGGGAGCTAGCAGAATTCACACATTATTGTTAGTAAAGATAAGTAGTTTGTAACCTGTACTCTTTACTGTATCTTTCTAATTAGTGGATTCATTCTGAATTGGGCCCGGTTCATCAGATGTAGGTGAATTACACCGAACTGAATAACTAAGTCGTATGTCTTTTACGTTTTACGTTATTATGCACTTGGTTAATTTAGTCATGTTGGAACGCACTAGTAAGGACTAGAAAAAGTGGTAAAACTAAATTTCACAAACCATGGACATCGATGAGCTAAACAAGGGGCTTGCAAACCATGCCATTTATTGCCGGCTTAAGAGCTTTAAGAAATCAGGAAAAAAAACTATTGGAATTGAGCTTAGAAGCTTTGTTGAGGCAGAGAAGCTGGAACTCCATGGTGTAGATCAAGCAAGTTCTTCTGCAGAAACTCTTGAGTCGGTGGAGATTTTTGTCAGTCGAACCACTCATACTCCACCAAATGATATTATGATGAGCGAGGTTACAGGTCTATATGCAATGAAACTCCTGATTCTTCTGAAAGTGATGGATCTAAGTCGAAGAGAAAGTTTGATTTTGATAGTGATATCGATGCCAAAAAAGCTAAGCTCTGGAAAAAAAATCTTTCTTATTTTCCCAGAGGAATGTTTTTGCCTCTATTTTGCTACTCAAGTTATCTGCCTATATATAGTCTTGTGTTACCCGTAGCCTACTAATTTGTCAACATACTGGGTAATATTTGCAAATGTACCCACATTTTGTTGATTGAGATATTAGGATAAGATGAGATATGATTGGGATATGATTGAGATATAATTGGGATATGATTGAGATATGATTGGGATATGATAGGATTCTTATGTCTAGATACATTGTATGTCTAGGCTAGTATTTATATATGTATTTCATGATTCACAAACATTAATCCATGGAGAATTACCTCATTTACATGGTATCAGAATAAGGTTTACAATCTTTTTTTTTTCACAGCAGCCGTGTCTGCTCTTCTTTTCTCTTCTCCAAACCGCCGCCCTCTCTCTTCTCCTCCTCAAGAAAATTTTCTCCTCCTCTTACCATGGCTGAATCATCCAAGCTTCCTTAAGATACTCTTCTACATATGTTCACCATCAAGGTTTGTTCAACAAACTACTTGCTATGGAAACAGCAAGTTGTTCATATTTTAAACCACAGGTAGTATATGGTTTTCTCGACGGCACCAAACCATGTCCGATTCTTCCTCCACCACCATCGGATTCCACGCCGTTGTCTTCCTCCTATGCAACGGTCACTGGTTCTTCTTTTGGTTCCACAAAGGAGGATTTGAAGGCTGCTTATGAGCAAGCCTTGGTTGCGCGTGAAGCATGGCTTGACGAGGATCAGCGAGTCTGTAGTCTCTTGTTCTTGTCTCTGTCTCCGGAAGCCCTGGCTGAGCTTGACGATTATAAGACCTCGTAACAAATGTGGGAGAACATTGCTGCTGTTCGTCAGAACCAAAGTAAGTCGACCATTCTACGCCTTCGTTCCACTGCCTTTACTATCCGTAAGAATGGTTTGGTGCATGATTTACACGTTCAATTTAAGACTGTGTTCGATCAACTTGCTGGTTTGGGTGCTCCTGCATCAAATGGTGACCAACTTCTTTGGTTTTTTACTGCTTTGGGTTCTGAATTTAAGGATTTTTCTGCCCCATTTATCACTGCTTCTCCGACTCCTTTGTATGCTAAGATAGTTAATCGTGCAAAGGACCACGAAGCATTTTTGAACAATTTACGGGGACAATACGCTTCTGGTGGTACTGCAGTTGGGCCGGTTGCATTCACGGCGTCAGAATCCAACTCCGGCGGCCGCGTGTGATCTCACGCGCCGACGGGTGCAGCGCTTGGCGGTGGCGCGTCTGGCACACGTGCCGGGTATTCTAGCCGGTTCTTAGGTCGCGGACGTGGCAAGTTTCTAGGGTAGTCCTCAGGTGGTTGGGGCCATGGTCTACAATGCCAGTGGTGTTGCAAAATGGGTTATGGTGCTGCTCACTATTATCTTTTGGTTCGACGTCTATCAGAAACTTCCAATCTTGCTCAGCAGTTTCAGTCCTACCTTCAGCTTGAGCCAGCCGCTGTCACCTCTGATTGGTACCTTGACTCTGGAGCTTCTGCTCATATAAGTTCATCTGCTTTGAACCTTGAGAGTGTCACGCCCTACAATGGTAAATCCTTTGTTTCTGTTGGAAATGGTACTAATATATGTATTTCTGCTATTGGTGATTCTCAACTTACACCTTCATTACGACTTTCTGATGTTTTAGTTGTTCCTGACATAACCAAAAACTTATTATCTATAAGCAAGCTTACCCTAGATCTTGGTGTACTGATCACTTTTGATGACCGTTCTTTTGTGATTCAGAACAAAACCACCAGGGCAGTCATGGGCAGAGGCCACAGTGAGGATGGTTTATATGTGTTGGATCATGGTGAAGAAGATTTACTTTCCTTTCTTAGGAAAAATTAATCTTGGGCCTCTTTTGAACATTGGCATGCCCGTTTGGAACATGTGCCCCCTAGTACTATTTCCTTGTTAGCTAAAAATGGTGAACTATCTATTTCCTCTTTATTGCCTAAACCTAATGCATGTGCCTCCTGTGTGATGGCAAAAGGCCATAAACTGTCATTTGTTGAAAACTCTAAATGAGCTATGCATGTCTCGGATTTGATTCATTGTGATTTGTGGGGACCATCTCCTGTTTGATCTGGTCATGTATTTGTTTACTATGTTCTCTTTGTGGATGATTTCTCAAGATTTACATGGCTTTACCCTCTTCGTCGTAAATATGATTTTGTTGATGTATATATGAAATTTGAGGCGTTTGTTGAAAATCAATTCTCCTCTCGGATTAAAGTGTTTCAGAGTGATGGGGTCACAGAGTTTCTGAACACACATCTCCGAACTCATTTTGAGACAAAAGGAATCCTTCATCAGGTTTCCTGTCCGTACACACCCGAGCAGAATGGGCGTGCGGAACGAAAACACCGTCATGTGGTAGAAATGGGGCTTACTATGCTTTTTCATTCACATCTACCACTATCCTTTTGGGATGATGTGTTTGCGACAGCCGCATATGTCATTAATCGTCTTCCCACCCCAATGCTTGATGGCGCTTCTCCTTACGGTATTCTATTTGACCTGGCACCAACATACTCTAACTTCCATCCTTTTGGTTGTAGAGTATATCCATTTGTCCGTCCCTATGCTGAGCACAAGCTGTCGCCTCGAAGTATTCCTTGTGTGTTTGTTGGGTATAGTTCTCAATACAAGGGATTTCGATGTCTGGATCATACCTCTGGTCGGGTGTATATCACTCGTCATGCCCGGTTTGATGAAACTTGCTATCCTTTTGCCGCGTCGTCTTCAAGTTCTTTAGTTTTCTCTTCTCTTGATGTATCTTCATTTATTGATCCAGTTCTTCTAGATACTGTGCTGCCATCACCATCGCCTTCTCCTTTGGCGCCTTGCTCGCTGTGTTCAGCTGACTCACCTATTTTGCCGGACCCCCTATCTGCTACTCCTGATCAAATCCCTAGTTCTCCGGTGTGCTCTGAGTCTACTGCAGATGACTCTTCTGACAATTCTCCTAGTCCACCATCATCTCGGCCTCATCACATGGTCACTCGGCCTCGTCCCATTTTGCGTCGACCTCGACATCTTGATGATTATGTTATCACTGGCCTTACTACGGCTGTACTCGACCACTCTGAACCCCGAGATTATCGAGCTGCTCTTCGTGATCCTTAGTGGGTTGCTTCCATGAATGACGAGATGTCTGCTCTTCGAAAGCAACACATTTGGGATCTAGTTCCTCAGCCATATAATGTAAACGTTGTTGGCTCCAAATGGGTCTTTCGAGTCAAATATCTGCTTGACGGCACGGTTGACCACTACAAAGCCCGACTTGTGGCTCAAGGGTTTTCCCAGATATCGGGATTTAACTTTGACCACACTTTCAATCCCGTGGTCAAAGCATCCACTGTTCGTACGGTTCTTGCCATTGCTACTATTCGAAAATGGCCCTTGCACCAGTTAGATGTGAAGAATGCGTTCCTGAATGGTGTTCTCGATGCCCCAGTGTACATGGCTCAACCCGTTGGCTTCAAGGATCCTACTCGACCTGATCATGTTTGCTGTCTGTGGAAAGCCATTTATGGGCTTAAGCAGGCTCCGAGGGCTTGGTTTGATCAGTTCAGTTCATTTCTTCGCCAGCTTGGTTTTGTCTGCAGTTCTGCTGACACATCTCTATTTGTATTTTCTCGAGGTACTGTTCTGCTATATCTACTGGTATATGTGGATGATATCATCCTTACTGGCAATGACTCTGCTGCCATTCGTCAGTTCATTTCTCGCACTTATCAGGAGTTCGCCATCAAGGATCTTGGCTCCCTTAGCTACTTTCTTGGTCTTGAGGTCTCTTCCACTACCTCTGGTCTCTTCTTAGGTCAGGCTAAGTATGCTAGGAATATTCTTCGTCGAGCTGGTATGGCTGATGCGGAGCCGGTTTCCACCCCCTTTGTACCTTCTTCTCAGCTTCTCAGTAGTTCGAGCGAACTTTTCAGCAATCCCACTTTGTATCGGTCTTTGGTTGGTGCTTTGCAGTACCTCGCCATTACTCGACCAGATTTGGCCTTTGCTGTGAACTCTATTAGTCAATTTCTCCAGGATCCTCGAGATGATCACTTTACGGCAGTTACCCGGATTCTTCGCTATGTCAGTGGATCTCTTCATTTCGGATTATCCTTTCGTTCTTCTGCTTCCACGGATGTGTTAGGATATTCTGATGCTGATTAGGCTCGCTGCCTAGAGACTCGGCGCTCGACTTATGGCTACGCAGTTTTTCTTGGGGGTAATCTCATTTCTTGGAGTGCTAAGAAGCAGCCTACTGTGTCTCGCTCCAGTTCAGAGTCTGAGTATCGTGCTTTGGCCAACACTGTGGTGGAGGTTGTCTGGCTTTCTCACTTGCTTCGTGATCTTTGCTTTCCGCTTTGTAAGTCGCCCATCCTGTTGTGTGACAACAACAGCGCCATTTTTCTTGCTTAGAATTCGGTGGCTTACAAGCACGCCAAACATATTGATATCGACTATCACTTCATTCGGGAGCTGGTTGCCTCAGGGAAGCTGCGTGTTTGTCATGTGCCGACATCTCTCCAAGTTGCTGACATATTCACCAAGGGTCTTTCTCGCCCTTTATCTGAGTTTTTCAGGTCCAAGCTGTGCGTCTCAGCCAACCCAATGCTTTGCTTGAGGGGGTGTGTGTTAGGATAAGATGAGATATGATTGGGATATGATTGAGATATTAGGATAAGATGAGATATGATTGAGATATGATTGGGATATGATTAAGATATGATTGGGATATGATAGGATTCTTATGTCTAGATACATTGTATGTCTAGGCTAGTATTTCTATATGTATTTCATGATTCACAAACATTAATTCATGGAGAATTACCTCATTTACATATAGTCTTGTGTTACCCGTAGCCTACTAATTTGTCAACATACTGGGTAATATTTGCAAATGTACCCACATTTTGTTGCAAATATGTGTATGGCTAACCTCCTTTTGAAATGTAATTAGCCATTGCATCATTTGTACATCTTCATGTGAATGAATGTAATTAGCTCTTGTGAGGTAAGCTTCAAACACTTTTGAATAATATCTCTTATAAGGTCAATTTGTTCCCCACTAGATCAATTTATCGCTTAAAAGGTCATTTATATAGCTCATAGTGACAGTAATGGAAAGAAATATGTGATTTAGGAACCGACGATGAAATTATGAAATGCGTACGGTGTTCTTCAATTAACTAAGATCGAGTTTGTTGAATTTTGAAGATGGAATATATACAGTCTGAAACCGATCATTATCGGTCTCCATCATCCTCAGACAGTAGTCCGATCAGTAGGGTAGGTTTCTTTGCTTCCTTTATCTAACAATGAAGTTGAAAAGTAAATCGGCTAAAACCCTAAGGTAACAAAATTCCGCCATCTCCACAGCTCAACCGAGAGCAGAGAGTGAGAGCGGTAGACATGGCGAAGGCAGACAGCGACAGTGAAGCTGAGAAGTCGGCCCTGAAGGAGAAGGAAATGAAGAAGTTGCTGGCCATCGCTCCCACCGCCAAACCCCTCGCCGGGAAAAAGCTCTGCAAACATGCCCTCAAACTCGTCCGCCATGCTGCGGAGCACAAATGCTTGAAAAAGGGAGTGAAGGAGGTGGTGAAAAGCATCCGTCGTGGTAATAAAGGATTGTGTGTTATAGCTGGGAACATATCTCCTATAGATGTTATCACCCATGTTCCAGTTCTATGTGAAGAAGCTGAGATTCCCTATATCTATGTTCCCTCCAAAGAAGATCTTGCTAATGCTGGAGCCACCAAGAGACTAACTTGCTGTGTTCTGGTGCAAACAAAGCCCAGTAAAGGAGAGCTTGGCAAGGAGAAACAAGAGGAGCTGAAGGGAGAGTATCATCAAGTTGCAACTGAAGGAACCGAACTAGCTAACACCATGTGTTAAGGAATTAGAATATTACTTGTAATTGTATTTATATTCTATTACCTTTTCCTAGCTTCTATAGGTATCATGCACTGCTATATAATGTATCCTGAGTTCATTAATAAAGACACATTATTACCCTTATTTCCTACATGGTATCAGAGCCTAAAATCCTGAAACCTTAAAATACCGTCCTAAATTTTCCGCCGTTGTTAGTACGTGACTTCCACGCGCCGCTGATCCGGACTACCTTTCTTTTGTAAAAAAAAAATCTTCTTCAGCCCGCCGCTGGTCCTGCCACCGCCACGCCGCCGCCGTTCTTCTTCCGCTGTCGGTTCTGCTCCCGCTCCACCGGCTGTCACTTTCTTCCGCTCCCGCTCCACCGGTTCTGCTCTCAATCACTCCGGTTCCACTCCCACGCCGCCGCTCTGCTCCGACCGGTGAGCTCCCACACCACTCCGGCCGGATAGCTCTAAACTCCGCTCTCAACTCCGGCTAGGTTCCATCGGCCTGACAACGGCCTCGACTCTCGACTCTGGTCTCGCTCTCGACTCTGGCGACGTGAGGCGTGCAGCCATCGCAGACGTGAGACCCGCTTGAGATTCACGAGCTCGACCTTCCAGAAGCGCGTGAGTCCACGCGCGGGTGCACCAGACGCGCAGTAAGCCTTCCCAGCGCGTGACCTGCACGCGCCACACTGTAGGCGCACGTCAAATTGCCTCTTTTGGCTTTGGTTCAGTAAATTTTCTCCCTTCTCTTAATTTAATTGTTCTTGCCATTTGTTTTATGGCTCTTTTCGCCGGCGTAGTGACGTTGCCGCAAGAGTTTCCGGTGGCCGCCTCCTCTGGCTTACCTACACGATCTGATTTTGGTCCTGCTCTATCTGACGACCAATGGAGTACGACCATACATTTATTTAATCAGTTTCATTCGTTACCTGACCGATGACGTCACCGACCACCGGTCAACGCCGTCGATTCACCGACGATAGTCACCGACCAACTCCCGGTGGTCATCTCCGACTTCACAATGTCGGCATCTATCGGCCGTGCTCCGCCGCCCGACGTCGGTTTCTCTTTGCCGGCCGCCGTCGTTCTACCTACACCGTCCGTCACCGGTACTTCTCTGCCAGTTTCCGTCGATCCACCTTCTACCAGACAGAGTGTTCGATCTCATCGTCCACCGTCATATTTGGCAGATTATGATTGTGATGTTTGTGCTCTTACCACTGAAGACCTCTCCCATTCGACTACGTTCCCTTATGCTTCATCACTTTCCTCAGGTGTTCTCTACCCTCTTACTGATTATGTAAATTGTGATAATTTTTATAGTATGCATTCTAGATTTTTGGGTGCTGTAACTTCTAGTGCAGATCCCACTACTTACTCTGAGGCTTCCCGTCATTCTCATTGGCGAGATGCTATGGTTGAGGAACTTACTGCACTGGAGCAAAATCAGACATGGACTTTGTCTCCTTCGCCTGCGCACAAGAAGGGGTTGAAGGGATTGATTACACTGAGACTTTTGCTCCGGTTGCGAAGATGAGTTCTGTTCGCTTGTTTTTGTCCGTTGCAGTTATTCGTGATTGGGAACTGGATTAGATGGATGTTCATAATGCCTTCCTCCATGGTGATTTGCATGAGGAAGTGTTCATGCATCCTCCACCTGGCTACGCTGTTCTGCCTGGTCAGGTCTGTCGCCTACAGAAATCTCTTTATGGTCTTCGACGGGCTCCTAAAAATTGGTTTGCTAAACTGGCTCAGGCTTTACGGGCATTTGGATTTGTTCAGGGTAAGGCCGATTACTCTTTGTTTGTCTTTTCCAGTGGATCACAGTCTTTACATGTTCTAGTTTATGTGGATGATTTGGTCATTGCTGGTAGTTCTTCTTCGCTAATCTCTGAGTTCAAGAAATACTTGGGTTCTTGTTTTCACACGAAGGACCTTGGTTTGCTTAAGTATTTTTTGGGCATAGAGATTGCTAGAAGACCGGAGGAGATGTTTCTCTCGCAAAGGAAATATGCTTTGGACTATCTATCTGATACAGGTTTATCTGCTTCTAAACCAATTGATTTTTTCGATGGAGCAACAACATGATTTGGCACGTGTTGAAGGTCCAGCTTACCATGACCCGGAGCAGTATCGCCACTTGGTTGGACGTTTGATATATCTAACTATTACTCGTCCTGAACTTAGTTATTCAGTTCATACTCTTGCGCAATTCATGAAGTCTCCTTGTGTTCCTCACTGACAAGCTGCGGTTCGTGTTTTGCACTATCTGAAGAGTCATCCTGGTCAAGGTTTATTTCTTTCTTCCCGTAGTACTCTCCAATTGACTGCTTATTGTGATTCAGATTGGGCCGCCTGTCCTATTACTAGGCGTTCCTTATCTGGTTACTTTGTTAAGATTGGTGATTCTCCAGTTTCCTGGAAGACTAAGAAGCAACGTACTGTTTCTCGGTCTTCTACTGAAGCAGAGTATCGTGCTATGGCAGTTGCCTACTGTGAGTTATTATGGCTTCGGTCATTGCTGAAAGACCTAGGGGTTTCGCACTCTTTTCCTATGCGTTTGTTTTGTGATAGTCAATCTGCTCTTCATATTGCAGCAAATCCAGTGTTCCATGAACGTACGAAGCATATTGAAGTTGATTGTCATTTTGTCCGGGATCTTGTGCAGTCCGGCGCTATAGTTACTCATCATATCCGCACTACAGATCAACTTGCGAATTTATTTACCAAAGCTCTCGGACGTAACCAGTTTCATTCATTACTTGGCAAGTTGGACATTTCTGATCCCCATGCTCCAACTTGAGGGAGGGTGTTAAGGAATTAGAATATTATTTGTAATTGTATTTATATTCTATTACCCTTTCCTAGATTCTATAGATATCATGCACTACTATATAATGTATCCTGAGTTCATTAATAAAAACACATTATTACCCTTATTTCCTACACCATGTTTTAGTTAGAGGAGGCCAACTAAATTATGTGTTATATTATGCATATGCACTTAACTTGTTCTCGTATGCCTCTTATATCTATGAAAACATCTTTGCACGTTAAAAAAAAAAAGTTAAAAAGTAAAAGAGTAAGGATTCTTGTTTTAGAAGTTGTCACTCCAAGAACTTGAAGAGTTAAAATCCAATTCCCGATTAAGGTTGTGGCGGCGGTGCTAGTTCTTCTGGATTCAAAGGGTATCAGAGTTGGCGATGATGTTAAGGAGTTGGTTGAGTTTGCGAAGAATCAGGGGCTGAGGTTGAAGTTTGAAGCTCAAATGTTTGACGAAATGACCCTTTGAGGGGTTTTCGTGCTCTATGCACTATATCTATGCAGCTAATAATCGCAACAAATCCAGATACAACTGGAAAGCCACCGAGTATTCTTACAAAAAATAATCTCAAATTTCCTTTGAAGTTCAAAAGAAGGTACTGTCTATTCCATGTTTGCAATTCTCTAAACATAATGTGTAACATTATTTTATAACTTTGTTTCTTTTGACAGATTGATGAAATTCAATCCAATTTTTCTGGTTCAATGATATCTTTGACAGATATTTGCATAAAGCCACTCGGCCAAGCTTGTGCCACTCAAAGCGTACTGCATGTAGTATCATCCCAAAATTACTTGAGACTTCTGCTAATATGTATATGTTTCGAAAGAAAGCAGATTGGTTAATCTTTTTTGGTGTCCTCGATTCTAATTTTAGTATTTCAAGATGGATTCCGCCAACTTTAATGATTTCGGGGGTGTTGGACATCTCGAATACTTCTTTTAGGTAATTCATGTTCGTTCTTGTGGAATAATGAAGTACCTCAGTTGCAGCTTTGATGACTTGTCTTTCCATCTGTTTTTGTCTATATCAGCAAAAAGAAACTCGATCTGTAATCATTTTAAAACTTTCCAAATGCCTTTTTCATCAAATACGTTGCAATTTCTATTTAGCTGCATGTTTCATCAATATTTTCTTTCAGCACCTCAGCAGATTCATGCATGAGTGCTTCCGAGGGGCCACTTGATCCAAGCACTGCTTTTGGTGGTTTCTCTGGGAAAAACTATTCTGAGGTAAAATGTCTTCGCTTACTCAGATTAAGAACCAAGTTATGCATTTAGCAACATTGCGCTGTATTTTTTTGACAGGCCTCTGCATTTGTCATGACACCCAGTAAACAACGACATTGACAGAGAAGCCAATGATACCAAAAATGCAGTGGCTTGGATGAAGGCCTTCATTGATTTAGCAAAGGAAGAACTTTTACCTCTGGTGCGATCGAATAATATAGCAATGGCATTTTTGTTGTTTCAGAAGCAAGAAAAGGAAAACAAACTGAAACTAAAGTTTGCAGAAAACGAAAAACCGAAGCAAGAAGAAGAATGGTTATTTGGTGCAGTATATATTTACTGCACTTTCTGATTCCATTTATAGCCAAAAACAGCCTACAAACATGAAGAACGTGGCCACTAAACTCCTATCTTCATGCCACTATCCCTAGCTATTTTCAAGCAACTAACCATGACTTGGTTTGAACATTTAAACTCTTACTAAAAATAAAAAACATGTTGCAGTAATGCTGCAACAAAAGAAGGAAGAAGATTATCCAACAAATCACCCCCTTAAGCTTCTTCTTCATTTCGAACTTGAATGATTCCAAGCTTTTGTCGCATCTCCACAAACTTGATCTTTGACAATGCTTTTGTCAAGATATCAGCTAGTTGCCCATTGGTGCCAACATGTTCGACATTCATCCTTCCGCTTTCGATGCACTCCCGAATGTAGTGAACTTGGTGTCAATGTGCTTGCTTCTACCATGATGCACTGGATTTCTGATAAGAGCAATAGCTGATTTATTGTCCACCATCAGTTTGAAACCAAGTTCTTCACGCCCGACTAGTTCTCCGATGAGTCGACCGAGCCAAACCCCTTGAGAAGCTGCCGTCGCCGCTGAAACATACTCCGCTTCGCAAGAAGACAAGGCAACAATCTTTTGCTTTTGTGAAGTCCACGAAACCATGCCGTTCCCAAGGAAGAAGGCTATCCTGGAAGTGCTTTTCCGATCATCTGTGTCGCCGGCGAAGTCACTGTCGCTGTAGCCAATCAACTTAAGTTCACCTCCACCTGATTTGTAACAAAGTCCATAACTTAGAGTACCTTGAATGTACCTAAGTATCTGCTTAATTGCAGCCCAGTGTTGAGTACTTGGCGACTCCATGTAACGACTTGCAACTCCCACTGCGAAAGCAATATCTGGTCGTGTGTTTACAAGATAACGGAGACTACCAATCACGCTCCTATACTTGGTTGCATCCATCGCTGCACTCCCATCTTGCTTACTCAAACGAAGCCGATTCTCCATCGGTGTGTGACATGAGTTGCTCCCTTTCAAACCAGCAAGTTCCAAGATTTTTTCAGCATATGCACTTTGACAAATTGTGATCTCACCATTTTCTTGGTGCACCTCAATTCCAAGATAATAACTTAAAAGCCCCAAGTCACTCATCTTGAAGACTTTGTGCATTTGTGCCTTGAACTTAACAATATCTTGAACTCTTGTTCCCGTAATAATTAAGTCATCAACATACACACCTACAAGCAAGAAGGACTGAGCATTACCTCTCTGATACACCGCATGCTCCAGTTGACACTTTGTGAAGCCAAGAGCAGTGAGTGACGCTTCCAGTTTGGAATTCCACGCCCGTGGAGCTTGTCGAAGCCCGTACAATGCTTTATTCAGTTTAAGCACCTTTCCACCATTTTCATTAACGACGAAACCTGGTGGTTGTTGAACATAAACATCCTCAGCAAGTTCACCATTCAAGAAGGCTGATTTGACGTCCATGTGGTGCACCTCCCACCTTTCGTGTGCGGCGAGTGCAAGAAGCAGCCGAACCGTCTCCATTCTTGCCACCGGAGCGAACACTTCCTCATAGTCCACCCCCTGTTGCTGTGCGTACCCCTTCGCAATGAGTCTCGCCTTGTGCTTAACAATGTTTCCAACTGGGTCTTTCTTAACTTTAAAGACCCATTTGAGTCCGATGGCACGATGGTTCGCCGGAAGTGATGCAAACTCCCAAGTCTTGTTGTCGAGGATTGAACTCATCTCTTCCTCCATAGCATTTCTCCAAGCTGAATCCGCCAAAGTCTCTCCCACGCTGGCTGGTTCTTCTGCTGCCAGAAAACAACTACCAATTTCTTTTATCTCACTGGTGGCATTGTACACATCCTTGAGCATCCGATAACGATGCAGACCTGTACTAGAATCAACATTCACATCATTTGATAGTGGCGTAGCCTGTTGAGTTTGCCTCGGCTCTTGTTCGGGAGTTCTTGGCTCAGCTTCCGACGTGACCTTCTCAGGTACTGGAATCGTGATTTCCTCTGTAGAATAAACCATGGTGAATGTAGAGCCGGGTGGTGCTGTCCCAGAATTGTTTGCTTTTTCCCAATTCCAGGCTCGGCGCTCTTCAAACATCACATCCCTTGTCACATAAAGACGCTTCCCGACCGGATCATAAACACGATATGCTTTGGCTCCCTCCTCATATCCGATGAAAACTCCCTGAATCGACCGGTCAACTGGCTTGTTTATCCCTGGACTGAGTTTCTTCACGTGTGCCAAACAACCAAATGTCTTTAAGTGACACACATTTGGTTTCCTCCCGTGCCATGCTTCATATGGCATGACACCATCCAAGCTCCTTGTTAGTGATCGATTGAGCAAGTAAACCGCGGTTTTCACCGCTTCACCCCAAAATGTTTCTGGGACTGCAAGTGTCTTCAAGAGGCAACGAGCCATCTCAACAACGGTTTGGTTCCGTCGTTCCACCACTCTATTTTGCTGCGGCGAGTAAGGGGCAGTGGTATTATGCCTTACTCCGCTGCCCTCACAGAATTCCCTGAATTCGCCGGAATTAAACTCGCCACCACAATCAGAGCGAAATGCGAGCAGCTTGCATCCTCGCTCGGTCTCAGCAGCCACCTTAATCCTTTTGAAGCATTGTAGCGCTTAATCCTTGGTTTTAAGCAGTTCAACCCACATGTATCGAGTATAATCATCAACAAAAAGCAAGAAATACCTTTTTCCCCCGGATGTAGCAGGAGAGATGGGACCGCAGAGATCAATGTGAACCAGTTCCAGGTGGCGTTGTGCTCGAAACGCCGCTGCTTGTGGAAAAGGCTTTCGGTGTTGCTTTCTGATCACACAACCATCACACAGCTCCTCTACATGCTGTATGTGAGGCATTCCTCGGACCATTTCCTTGCTTGACAAGTTATGCAATACCCTGAAGTGAAGATGACCAAACCGTGCATGCCAAAGCCATGAATCATCATCCTTTTGCATCAGGTAACTCACTGGAGTCGTAAGATTCAGGCTCAATATGTACAACCTGTTTCGAGAACGCATGACCCGAGCTAACACCTTGCGTGCGCGGTCAAAAATACAAAGCACCCCATCCTTGATCACAACCTTACACCCATTTTCATCAAGTTGTCCAAGCGAAATGATATTGCTCCGCAAACTTGGAATGAAATAAACATTAGTGAGTATACGGTGATCACCTGTGCGACATTGAAACATGATAGAGCCTCGCCCTCAAATATTCACCACTGAACCATCTCTGAACCGCACTTTTCCTTGCACCTTCTCGTCAAATGTCCTGAACGCCGCTTTATCACCGGTCATATGACTGCTAGCTCCGGTATCAAGGTACCAAAGTCCCTTTTCGGTAACCATAGGCAACACCCTTTCTTCATTCAAGTACACTTCTTCAGAAGTGAATTGGGTCTCGGCTCCATCCTCTCCTCCTAGGATCATAAGTAGTGCCGGTTCCTCGTCGCCTTCAGCCTCCGTACGCACAAGATTTGCCTGACCTTGTGGTTCTTGATCTCGCTTCGCTTTACGACATTATTTTGCCCAATGTCCAGCTATGCCACAGTAGTTGCAATTACCCTTCTTGCGTTCACCTTTCTTCCCTTTGACAAAAGCTTGGGGCTTTGCTTTTGCCAAAGTTTTACCCTTTCTATCACCGCCGGCAGCGCCTTGGTTGCGCTGCCTTGTTTGCCATTCTTCTTGGGTGAGAAATAAACGACTTCCGCCAGGTGCCATCTCGTCGAGTTCTCCTCGCTCCTCAATGACCAACAACCTTCCAATGAGCTCCTCAATAGACAGCGTCTTCAAGTCCACAAGCGATTCAATGGCCATAGCCATCTGCTTGTATTTCCTCGGTACACACCGCAGGAACTTGAGCACGGCCTTGTGCTCCGTCACCGGATCACCCAAGACCCCCAGATCATTGACAATGGCAGTGAGCCGTATGGCAAATGATTCTACACCTTCACCATCTTTGAACACAAGGTTTTCAAAATCCGACCACCGAGTTTGAGCCTTAGCTTCCCTGACACGCTCCACGCCAACTCGCATCATCTTAAGCGTGTCCCAGGCTTCCTTCGCCGTTGACTTTACACCAAGAGTGCGGATTAATTCTGGTGGAACCGCACGAAGCAACACCGACATGGCCCTTCGATCCTCACGTTGGTCTCCTGTTCCTGGTCCGTTCACAACGACGTCCCACAAGCCTTGCGCCTGAAGTTGCACCTTCATTAGGATGACCCAGTCCACGTAGTTTGTTCGCGTGAGGGTTGGGAAGCTTACTGCACCGTCGTTTTCCCGGATGACTCTCTCCACGATGCGAGTTTCGTGAGTATCGTTGCTGCTTCCGCCCAGCTCGTTGCCATCACCGAGTTTAGGCCATTCAAAAACTGGCGGAGTTGAGACAGCTCCTCCTTTGTTCTTGTCCCCAGTCGCTCCTGCTCCTCGTCCTGCCATTGCGTCGAAGCGGATCAAACACCGAACTACTTCAGAGGTTGGATCGAACACCACACGCTCTGATACCACTTGTTGTTTCAGAAGCAAGAAAAGGAAAACAAACTGAAACTAAAGTTTGCAGAAAACGAAAAACCAAAGCAAGAAGAAGAATGGTTATTTGGTGCAGTATATATTTACTGCACTTTCTGATTCCATTTATAGCCAAAAATAGCCTACAAACATGAAGAACGTGGCCACTAAACTCCTATCTTCATACCACTATCCCTTGCTATTTTCAAGCAACTAACCATGACTTGGTTTGAACATTTAAACTCTTACTAAAAATAGAAAACATGTTGCAGTAATGCTGCAACAAAAGAAGGAAGAAGATTATCCAACAATTTTCATCCGAGAGCTCTGTCGAGGAAGAACTGAAAAGAGAAAGCGATGCGGAAGTTATAACTATCATGGTAAGCTGGTGGATCTCTCTTGGATGCTTTCATTATCTTTACGTGTTATTTAATTAACTCTCATTCCCGTCTTTGATAGATAAGTTATTTGGTGATGTTTGCCTGCATATCGTTCATACTGGGAGATACACCTTGCTTCTCAACAATGATTTTGTCGTTACTTTAGTTGTGTTCTTCTAGGTGCTGCTTGGTCTTGCTAGAGTAGTGCTCATTTTACTTTCTGTTCTTGGTTATGTCGGTTTCTTTAGCACCGTGGTAGTAAAGTTGGCGCTTATTATTATGGAAGTCATGCCCTTCCTTGTTTATGTTGGTGTTTTATGAAACACAAAGATATTTAAGTATTATTGGATTCGAGTAATTGTAAACTCGGGATGTTAAAACAAGTTTGGTGGTGTGGAGTGCACGCTTGTATAAACTATCTACGAGTTTACAGTTGAAAGGATAAGTATTAATTGTGTTGGTGATAACTAGCATATTGTCCTGGAGTGTATAAAGATGTATCACTTCAGAATTTTTTATAATTCTAACGGTGGTGGGGTGTAGTGCATAATTCCTTGACAGAAAGGATGATGATAGTAAATAAGAATTGTCAGCGGGATGCAGTGTTGGTCGCATGTCTAACTCCTCTTGGAAGTAAACGAGTTTACGGAATTATCCTGGGATGTGGAAAGATACATCGATACAATTCTGATAACTATGCAAGAATAATTGCATTGTTTCATGACACTTGTTCTCTATATATACATGTGCATAGTACGTATGTAGAGGTAGAAAAATAAACAAACAAAAAAATACAAACATGACCAAGGAAAAAGACAAGATTTTCTCAGATATACATAGCAACCAAAACACGGGTACTCAAAAGTATTCTCCTGATTCAAGCCTAAAACAGGAGGGATTCTCAATTGTTTTATCCTCGAAGGGAATTCGTGTAGCCCAAGGCTGTAATATGATCGAATTACTCTTTAAGGAAAGCTTACTTAACTCGACTCACATCAATATCCATGAAAACTTTTACCACAATCATCCAAGCGTAATTTTGTCATTCCATTGGAATGCATTATTACAGCATCTACCCCAACAGTTTTAGCAGTGAGTGAAAACTGAAAACCGTATTTATCCTTATTTTGGGTTAACTTTTCAAGCTTTGAGCTTTCTTATGTTGTTTGCTAAAGGCGATACCCTCGCCCTCAGGGCCCCAGCCGTACCGACACCACAGCCATCACCGAGGAGGTAAATCACGGTAACCCAACACCAGGACCCGTGGGGTGGAACACTAGCTTGGTGAGCACCAGGGAGCTGTGCAAGCACAAACTCCCCACACTGTCTCTGCCAAGACTCGAACCTGGGCGATTTGCAAGCCCCCTCACGTCCCAACCACTGGGCTTTGCCCATGGGTGTTCTTTCTTATGTTGTTTGATTTCATGTCAGGCTGGGGTAGATAACACGTGCATACTTGTGCTTGTTGTACCTGGCACAATTTTCATACCCTTATCCTACATCTGCATGTGAGAGAGTGTATGCATGTCATTTATCTCCTTGCACTGACTCATTCAAATGATATATTTTATATAGAACTGCTTGTTTGTTCTTTGAACTTTTTCTACTGCCAGTCTATTTAAATGGTTGGATAAAGATGACCAACATTTGTGATGATATGATGTGTTCTTATTCGGAAGCAATTGGCGACTTGTAGCTTTGATAAGGGTTCCATGTTGGGTTTTATTTTTATGAGAGTTCATAGTTGGTTTGCGCAAGTTTGGTCTTGGTTGAAACTATTGTGCGGAATGGAGAAAGAACATAAAATATGAACGAAAATAACAAGACACAAGATTTACGTGGTTCACCAATTTTTGGCTACATCCACGGGAGACGGATTCACTATAGTAGGTAGCAAGTTACAGACGCCAAGAAATTGGCCAGATTTCTACCTATCTAAGTGCATAACAGAATTAGTGTTTACAGAGAGGAGAGAGACACTTTATATGCTGTCTCCACTAAACCCTAACAAACTGGGCCAAAATGCAATTCGGCCCAAATCAACAGCAGTCCAATGAAGAGACAAGCTATACCGTCGGACCGGGGGCGTCTCCGCCCCCTCGGAACCCTAGGCCAGGGTGCGCTCCGCCCCCCAGACCCCTAGGCAGCGAGACCCCCGTTTAGCCGGGGGCGTCTGCCGCCCCCCGGACCCCAAGGCCAGGGTCGCAGAAGTTGCTATTACAGTATTCAAGGCATACCAACAAATCTTCACCTTGACTTGAATCCTCAAAGTAGAAAACTCCAGATGCACCATTACAGTGCCAGATGAGTAGACTTCGCCCTCCACTCCCGGGACTGCCCATACAGCACCTAATCAGCTCTGATGTTCAACAAGTCCAAACAATGTTGAAACTTGCTATGTGGAACAGTTTTGGTGAACATATCGGCGGGGTTATCAGCAGTTCCCACTTTCTTCACCCTGATTCTTCTCTCACTCCTCAGGAAATGATATCTGATATCAATATGCTTAGTCCTCTCATGATGGACCTGGTCCTTGGCTAGGCAGATTGCACTCAAGCTGTCACAGTACACAGTAGCCTGATCATGATGTAGACCAAGATCACTAACTAGTCCTTTCATCCATATTCCCTCCTTTGCAGCCTCTGTCATAGCCATGTACTCTGCTTCCGTAGTAGACAACGTCACTGTAGGTTGCAAAGTCGCCTTCCAGCTAACCACAAAACCTCCCAAAGTGAATAAATAACCGGTCATCAATCTCCTCGTGTTAACATCACCAGCATAATCAGAATCAGAGTAGCCTGTAACTAAGCACTCGGTATCACCTCCATAAATGAGACCCACATCAGACGTACCTCTAAGATACCTGAAGATCCTCTTCACAGCTTGCCAATGTTCCTTTCCCGGTTGCCCCATGAACCTGCTCACAACACTGACTGCCTGTGCTAAATCTGGCCTCGTGCAAACCATAGCATACATCAAGCTCCCCACTGCGCTGGCATAAGGAACCCGAGACATATACTCTTTCTCCACGTCTGACTGAGGAGCAAACATGGTGGTGAGATGAATATTTGCAGCACTAGGAGTGTCTATAGGCTTGGCTGTAGACATGCCAAACCTAGCCAACACTTTTTGAATGTAGCCTTTCTGTGACAAGAAAAGCTTCCGCTGATCCCTAAGAATCTCCATTCCTAGTATCTTCCGAGCTGCACCCAGATCCTTCATCTCAAACTCAACACTAAGAAGTCCTTTCAACTTCTGAACCTCATGCTTACTCTTTGCGGCTATCAGCATGTCATCTACATAAAGCACCAGATAGATGAATGACTCATATCTCAACCTGCTGTAGTAGACACAACAGTCATAAGCACACCTCGTGCATCCCAACTGAAGCATGTAACTGTCAAACTTCTTGTACCACTGCCTCGGAGACTGCTTAAGTCCATACAAAGACTTCTTCAACTTGCAAACATACTTTTCCTTGCTAGGAACCTGGAAACCATCTGGCTGAGTCATGTACAACTCTTCCTCCAACTCTCCATGTAGAAAAGAGGTCTTCACATCAAGTTGCTCGAGCTCCAAATCCTGATGTGTCACCAAGGTTAGCAACCCTCTGATGGAAGTGTGTCTGACCACTGGTGAGAAGATCTCATTATAGTCTACCCCCTCCCTTTGACTGAAACCTCTTGCAACAACTCTTGCCTTGTACTTGACTCCCTCTGCAGGTGATATTCCTTCCTTCTTCTTGAAAACCCATTTGCAACTGATTACCTTTCTCCCTTGGGCGGTTTGACCAATTCCCATGTCTGATTCTTCTGAAGAGACTCCATCTCGTCTCCCATTGCAGCAAGCCATTTATCAGCATCAGTACATGAAGTAGCCTCTCTGAAGGTTGATGGCTCTTGAGTATCCACTTCCTCGGCAACTGACAGTGCATAACCTATCATATCATCAAACTCATATCTCTTGGGCGCCCCAACTCCAACCCTCCTGGGTCGGTCCCGAGCTAAACACCGGATTGTAGCTCCTGATGGTTGAGGATCTGGTGGTGGAGATTCCGGTATCTCAGACTCTGTCTGTGGCTCTTGATCCACCTCAAATTGTTCCAATCTATTTTCACCTTGAGTGACTTCAAGCTCCACCTGTTTATCAACTCCACTAGTTTCTGGCACAATTGTGGGCTTCACCATAGATCTAAGCAAAGAATTTTCATCAAAGACAACGTCCCTACTCAGAATAACCCTCTTCTCAGATGGAGACCATATCCTGGAGCCTTTAACTCCATCTCCATAACCCACAAAGACACCCTTCTTGGCTCGGGGCTCTAACTTACCATCACTAACATGATAATAAGATGTACAACCAAAACTTTTAACTTGGAGTAATCAACAACTTTACCTGACCACAACTCCATAGGTATTTTGCACTCTATACCCATGTGAGGCCCGCGCTTGATCAAGTAACAAGCTGTACTCACCGCCTCTGCCCAGAATCTCCTTTCCAAACTAGCATTAGAGAGCATGCACCTCGCTCTCGCCAGCAATGTCTGATTCATCCGCTCAGCTACGCCATTCTGCTGTGGCGTATTCCTGACTGTATGATGATGATCAATCCCTTCATTCCTACAAAACTGATCAAACTCAGACGAGCAGAATTCCAGCCCATTATCAGTTTGAAGCCTCTTGATCTTCTTCCCGGTCTGATTCTCCACCAAAGCTTTCCACTCCTTGAACTTCGAGAAAGCTTCACTCTTATGTTTCATCATGATAACCCAAGTCATCCTTGAGTGATCATCAATCAGAGAAACAAAGTACCCGTGACCTCCCAGTGACTCAACTCGGGAAGGTCCCCAACAATCAGAATGGATGTAATTCAATGTGCCCTTTGTTCTATGAATCGCCTTAGGAAACTTGCTGCGGTGATGCTTCCCAAAAACACAATGCTCACAGAAGTCCAAGCTCTTGACCTTGTGGCCACCAAGAAGATCATTCTTCAATAGAATCTGCATCCCTCTTTCACCCATGTGACCAAGCCTCATATGCCATAACTTAGTCATATCATCCTTGTGAACCTCCGAAGATGCAACATTAACAGAATCAATTAACCGTGGAACCTTGTAGAAAATACAAAGTACCATGCAAAACACCTTCCAGAGCCAGCCTAGAACCTTTGCAGACACACAGAACTCCATCACTCCCTGAGTAGACGAAACCCTTTCAATCCAACGTAGGAAGAGAAAATCAGATTCTTTGTCATCAATGGAACATGCCTGACATCGTTCAAAGTACAGAAACTACCATCATACGTCCTGATCTTGATTGAACCAATCCCAACTACCTTGCACGCAACACCATTTGCCGTAGTAATGATGCCCTCAGCTTGCTCATAAGTTGAGAAATAATCTCTCCTTAGGCATATATGGTAAGATGCCCCAGAATCAAGAAACCACGCATTAGGTTGATTATTTTGGCCAGTAGCAGCTAGAGCAAAATCATCTTCAGAACTGAAATCCCCTTTAGCCACAGCAGCAGTACCCGATGTACTCCCAGATTTACTAGCCTTCTTCGGACACTCCTTTTCCAATGCCCCTTCTCCTTACAGTAGTTACAAACATCATTGGCCTTGGGACCCTTTGAAGATGGTTTCTTGCCCTTCTTCTTACTGCCGGTTCCCTTGCCCTTTGTGTTTCCGCCACTAGCAAACAAGCCAGAGGCCTGACTTTCTGTACCTGTACTGTTTTCCTTATGTCGCAACTCTCTACTATGGAGAGAGGATCTAACTTCCTCCAGAGATACAGAATCTTTACCAACAATAAATGACTGAACAAAATTCTCATACGAAAGCGGTAAAGACACTAGCAAAATCAAAGCAGCATCTTCATCTTCAATTTTCACATCTATATTTCGCAATTCTAATAACAAAGTATTCAATTGCTCTAGATGGTCTCTGAGTTGCGTACCTTCCTGCATTCGGAGACCGAAGAGGCGTTATTTCAGAAGAAACTTGTTGGTTAGAGATTTCATCATATACAAACTCTTCAACTTCAGCCACAGTTGTGCAGCAGTCTCCTGATCTGAGACCTCAGTGATGATTTCATCCGCGAGACACAACATAATCGTCGAGTGTGCCTTTTCTTCCAGACCCGCCACATCGCCAGAACTGCTCGTGAAATCCTTCGTCAGCGGAGCCCACAAACTTTGCTGTTTCAGCAAAGCTCGCATCTTGATCTGCTATAAACTAAAACTGTTTCTCCCAGTAAACTTGTCGATCTTCACGTTCAACCCAGACATCTTTCTCCCCGATCAGCCCCGATCTGATGAGCCCAGAATCTGATACACCCACTACGGATCTCACCGGAAAAAGAAACCGCTCTGATACCAGTTTGTTGTGCGGAATGGAGAAAGAACAGAAAATATGAACGAAAATAACAAGACACAAGATTTACGTGGTTCACCAATTTTGGCTACATCCACGGAAGACGGGTTCACTACAATAGGTAGCAAGTTACAGACGCCAAGAAATTGGCCAGATTTCTACCTATCTAAGTGCAGAACAGAATTAGTGTTTACAGAGAGGAGAGAGACACTTTATATGCTGTCTCCACTAAACCCTAACAAACTGGGCTAAAATGCAATTCGGTCCAAATCAATAGCAGTCCAATGAAGAGACAAGCTATACCGTCGGACCGGGGGCATCTCCGCCCCCCCGGACCCACAGGCCAGCGAGACCCCCATTTAGCCGGGGGCGTCTGCCGCCTCCCGAACCCCCAGGCCAGGGTCGCAGAAGCGGCTATTACAGTATTCATGGCATACCAACAGAAACTATGAAGTGTTGCACGTATTATTCTACTTCTACGTATTGCATTGGTGTTCTGTATCTTTTATTCATTCTCCTAGACTTTTCACCTACTATCTGATATTGGATGTCTAGGGTAACTTTGGTGGCTTTTGTTTCTTCTTCCATTTCTTCTCATCCCGTTCTTTTTTCAAGTTATTCATGTATTGCCAATCCATGGTTTGACAGAAAACACATTCTAAATGAATGCAGCTTTCACTCTATTTGCATTGCTTTTAGAAGCTTCCATATTGAAGATCATAAATATTTAATTCTAACCAAATCACAACAAATCAAAGGTTTTGTTTCAGCTTTTGTTGTGATGAGGGAAACTGATTTGCGGGAGAGCAACCCCTAGGCTGATGGTTTCAAAAATATGAAGAAAATTGATGGTTCATTGAATATGCATTTTAAAATTTGTAAGAGAAATCAAGCGTGATAAATATAATTGTGTTGTGCGATTTAATCTTAAAATTCATGGGAGAAGAACAAATAATTATAAAAATATTATTAAATATAATGAACAGCGATTTGATAAATATCACATAAAAAAACTTGAATGAATCGATCATCATCCATTTCGTAAACGTAATAGATACATGATACAATGGGATAAGTCCAATGCATAATTTCCAAGTTTTACGGAAGATAAAATCTCAGTCATAAAACCCCCTGTAATTCAAAGGAACAATCTGAGTTATTAGCATGAATATATATTTTTATATGTACTTGATCTTGTCAATGAATCTTCTCACTACTTCGAAGATCATATTTTTCTCAAGTTTTGATTATCTTGTCCGTAAATTCTTAGCATCAATATCTTTCAACTCATGTTGGTTTTGTTCTTATATTGATGCATACAACTGAGTCTTTTGTATTTGTGAAGAACATTGATCTTATCTGCCTCCCCGCTATTTTCAATATGATAATAGAACGTTACAAATGATTCATGAATTTTATAGTAATAACATTCAGAAATTATGAAGACATTTGTTAAATTTATCAGCTTTTAATGAAAGAAAATAACACATATAAGAGTTATTGGTCACATGTACACTGAAGTTTTTCCCGATTGAATTAATAAAGGCCTAAAAAATTCTACTAATGGCTCTATAATTTTTGAAAGCTAAATAGTAAGTTAATAACACCAATAAACAATACCCAATTACATAAAGATAAGAATTATAATCATATAGTGTATATATATATATAATCATATAGTATGTATATATATATAATCATATAGTATGTGTATATATATATATAATCATATAGTATGTGTATATATATATATATAATCATATAGTATGTATATATATATATATAATCATATAGTATGTATATATATAATCATACAGTATATATATATATATATATATATATATATATATATATATATATATATATATATATATAAAGTAATGCTCTAGACCATCTTTTACTGTTACTGCATATTAACCTGTTTACAAATTTTGGATCTATCCTATTAACCTTTTGCACTAGTCATAATTACTAAAATGGTCAAAAGTTCTTACCTAATTTTCCACATCTATTTGTAGGCTATAATATACAAGTCATCAACAAAAGAAAGAATTAATTTCATCTACACATAAAAATCATTTAAACTAATCCAAAATAATCTAAAATTATCTAAAATAATCCCAAAATAATCTTAATATATGATGATCCGGGAATATTTAACTGTGAGTGTCAATGATGATCATTCAATAA
This sequence comes from Rubia yunnanensis, assembly GCA_037428765.1. Taxonomy (NCBI): domain Eukaryota; kingdom Viridiplantae; phylum Streptophyta; class Magnoliopsida; order Gentianales; family Rubiaceae; genus Rubia; species Rubia yunnanensis. Next base: position 23,628,674 of record CM075071.1, on the reverse strand, counting down.
TTTTAACCTCATAAGAATTATACTATTTCATTCCAGCCAAATTCAAAATTAAATTTTTAAAAAGCTTAAGATTTACAACAATGTGTTTTTCCAATAACATAGGGAACACGTGCACTTTATCATCTAAAGGAAAAATTCCTTTACCTAGGGTCAAATTATGGTGGTAATACACATGTGAATTACCTTTCATTTTCCCTCATTCTCTCATGTGATAAATTACCATTCACTTTTCTTCTTCATCTCGAGTGAATTACCTTTTACTTTCCTTCTTAGAAAGAATGAAGAGTCCTTTTAATCCACAAGCTTCCTCACTCCTGAAATTCTTGAGAAATGGCATCTTAAATGCAAGTGTTGAATAAAGAAATTCCTTTTAATCTGCTGTGTAAATTCTTGCCTAACTTTCCACATCTAATTCTAACTATAAAATGCAGGTCACCAACTAAAGGGAGAATTTACTTTTGTGGAATTCAGATTTCCAAAGTCTTACATTCATCTTCCTGTAGAATTCATATTTCAGAAGTCTTACTTTCATCTTTCAGTGGAATTCAGATAAACCAGATTCCCAAAGTAGTATTGCTGCAATTGAGGTATATTAATAGCTCATGTAATCAGTTTTAAAGTAATTTTATAGCCAAATATTGTACATATCAAATTCCTTGTCTTATTCCAGCATAGATTTTCAATTGTAATTAAACTTTTTCATAGATTCAAACATACAAAGAACACGTAGGTACTATTGCATGGATAAAATGCAAAAATATTTACATATGGAATGGCAAAAAATACAAAGATATACCAGTTTTTTGCGGTCAAGCGTCTTCATTGGAACCATTTCTTCAAGTCTTTATTGAACCCTACAACAAACTCAACATCAATCCATCACATACAAGTTGACAAGTTATTTGCAGAAGCAACCATAATCAACAGTCAAAAGAAAACTGTAAGTAATATTTTATCGTATATTTCTGAATTTTATTATCATATATGTGATTGTTGTTTCCAGGTTCAAAGCTTATAAGAAGTATATCGCCTGAGGGACAAACAGTTTAAGAAGGACCAAGTGCAGTGGCATGGCCATATAAAATAAAGATAGCAACAATGCCTTGCGTCCACAGCAATATGCTCTGTCTAAAAAGCATGAAATCGCCCACAATAACCAGTCCCTTGTACTTGCTGAAGGCATCTGCAGTCAATTAAATAATACCCGAAAAAGGCTCGATGTAGCAGAGAAAAAGGAGAAAAAAATTCTATGCGTCGGCAGCAATATGCAACTCTTAAAAGAAATAGCATGCTGTGTAAACTGTTAGGCCAACAAGTCTAATACCAAATCAAAATATAAATGAAAATAACAATTAGTCTGAGCAAGCCTAGAAGAATTCAATATTCAAACTTCAAAACATGCTAATATTCCTATGAATCAAGAAGGACAAGCAATGGAAATCCATGCTTTGAATGAGCATGTTCCCCAATCTTCACTACCACCATCAAACCATGAGAAAGGTAAATGTATTTGCATATTTAATTTTTGCACATTTGATTTGTACATTATGTGCTTTTCATAATTAAACTATTAAACGCAAAATCATCTCAATCGTATCAATGATGTATGACTAAAATCAATTAAGCTAAGTAAGGTTAGAATTGTCATCTCAGAAGAGTTCCACATAAACATATTAAGCATTTCTTTTACTTCCTCTTAGCAGTTAATACATAAATATCAGAGAACATTAATAACAACAATCTCAAACTACCTGAATTATTAATCAACTGATTAAAATCAACTTGCCAAAATAAGCCTCACAATTCTCATGCGAAAGAACTCATACTTACTCTTATCAGGCTTCTTTCAGATCAGTTTTTCGACAAAAGAACAACATTAAATCATTCATCTCTTCATTATTTCATTACCAGCTATTAGAATTTCATTATTACTAAAAGGAGACTAATTTTTTATTTTCCCTTTTATAAGGTTTCAGGTAAGTGTAGGAGGAATAGAAAGAGGAGTATATTTGACGAGATTCCTAGTTCTCCAAGCAGATTACCTGATCCAGTTACTTGCACATATTGCAATGCTCTATGCAGAACCACCAAAATTTTATTGGGGTAAAGGCACAATCAAACTAGCAAAAACACAAATGGCAGCAGAACTTGTGAAATTATACAAGGCAAATGATCGAGAATCACAAGAATTTTGGCAGTGTGTACGGAGTTATAATAATATCTTCGCTTTTACTTCATTTGGGGTTAACTAGGACAAAATTTTAAGCCAGAGAAACAGAGTATATGCTTTTAGAGCTCGGGGCCAAATAAACCACTCCAGGAGATGGGAAAGAATTTGAAAATGTTCAGCTCTATTTTTATGACACCGAGCATGAACTTGCAAACAGAAGGGCTATTTCCAGCAAATTTAAAAAATCTATAATAACTCAATTGCAGCATATACTTTATCATAATCCATATGCAAGATTTTTTAGAAACCTAACTAATGTTCCTAACCTAGATGAATACCATATTTTCCTAAGGTGGACTAATGGTTTAGATCAAAGAATCTTCAATTATCCAACAGTATCCCAAGTAGCAGCCATGTGCAATGAAACTGATCAAACTTGTGGCAATAGATCTAGAGGCATAAGGGTTTTCAACAAAGAGGGAAGAAAATAAACGGTCAAAAGCTACAATCCTCTATAATATCCACTCATATTTTCTCGTGGTGAAACAGGTTGGCATCAAGGTATTAATAAAATAGCTCCCAGGACTAGAAATGCAAACCTCGGTTGTACATGCCCAGGTGAAGAAATGATAAACTTTAATGAATCAATTACATCAGAAGACATTCTACAGAGTGAAAATCAGTGTATTTTAATCAGTGTATTTTCTTTTATATTTAAAATGTTGTTCAGAATATTATCTGTTTCATTTTTTCAATAATGTCTAACACCAATTTAAAAGACCCTGCAGTAACACCAATTGAAACAACGAGGTTAGAGTTCCTCGCCACTCAACAAAGCCAAATAAGGACTAAACTTTATCAAGGTTTGTTGGACAACATTTCTAACAGACTAACATCTGGATCTCAATTTGGAAAAAGGATTATACTACCTCCATCTTTCATTGGTGGACCTTGGGACATGAAAAAAAGATATATGGATGTAATGGCCCTCATGCAAAAACACGGTAAACCAGATTTTTTTTAACAGTGGCATTTAACCCTTCATGGTCTGAAATAAAAACTCATTTACAAAACAATGAGGAAGCACAAAATAGACCTGATTTTCTGACTAGAATATTCCACTCTAAATTACAACTTAAACAGGCTGTAGTTGACAAACACTTATTTGGCGAAGTTGTTGCTTATACTTATGTTGTTGAGTTTCAAAAAAGAGGTCTGCCACATGCACATTTCCTTATAATTTTGAAAGATAATTTTAAATTACTCTGTCCTGAACAATATGATGCCTACGTCTCTGCTGAGTTACCCGATAAAGAAAAAAAACCCTTACTTATACTCATTAGTTTTAAAAACACATGCTCCACTACCCCTGTGGTGAATTAAATATCAACAATCCATGTATGAAAAATGGACAATGCAAGAGTAATTACCCAAAAAACTTCTCAGAATTTACACAAGAGTGATTATGGGTTTTTCTATGGCCGTTTCAAACATAGATAGCGAAGCGTTCGGAACCCCAATTTACTTCTTCCGAGCCCTTTTTTCCCGTCCCCCTCCCCAGCATAGCTGTTTTAGCTTCCGGCACAGTTTCTTGTTACCACGGTGGATATGCTTGAATCTGGGTTGAGAATGTTCCCGTCGCAGTATCATTTTTATCTGATTCCTTACTGGACTTTGAGGAGGAAGATTCTGACTCAATGGGCTTTCCGATATGAAAACAGGGGAGTTATAGTAGATGTTGATTACTGTTGTCTCTATCTGGATTGTGCAGTAAAGAACAGAGGAGAACCCTTGCCAAAGTTAGTTTTTGTTATTACCTGCATAGATGTAGTTCATAGAGCACGAAAACCCCTCAAAAGGTCATTTTGTCGAACACTAGAGCTTCAAACTTCAACCTCAGCCCCTGATTCTTCGCGAGCTCAACCAACTCCTTAACATCATCGCCAACTCTGATACCCTCTGAATCCAGACCAACCAACGTCATCGTCACATCGCTAATAGGGAATTGGATTTAACTCTTCAAGTTCTTGGAGTGACAACTTCTAAAACGGGAAACCTTACTCTTTTACTTTTCAACTTCATTGTTAGATAAAGGAAGCAAAGAACCTACCCTACTGGCCGGACTACTATCTGAGGATGATGAAGACCGATAATGATCGGTTTCAGACTGTATCTATTCCACCTTAAAAATTCAACAAACTCGATCTTAGCTAATAAAACAACATCGTACACATTTCATCACCTGTTCCTAAATCACATCTTTCTTTCCATTACTATCGCTATGAGCTATATAAATGACCTTTTAAGTCATAAATTGATCCAGCAGCAAGAGTATTGCTGTTAAGAGTTGGTTCGATTAGGGAAAGAAAAATAGCCTACCATGGAAGAAGGCTGCTTGTAAATTCAAGTAGTTCATACAAATGAATGTATTCAAGGATAAAAATTATCGAAAAAGAGATCATTTTAAAAAGTTCCTATAAATACAAGTGAACCCTTTTCCCATCAAACAATATAATTTTCCCCAAATTTGAGATCATTCATAACCATAACATCCAAAACTTTATTTCACTCGGTTTCCTGTTTAACACAACAACTTTCTACATAGGACACCCATTATCCAAAGAACTAAACCAAAAACATGTTGAGAACCTGAAGGTAGTAACAACTACAACAAGGTAAATTCAATCCACAACCAAATATAAAGGTTAATTATAATAAGGTAAAGTCGTGGGAAAGACGGGGTTAAATTAAAATAATAAAAGGTAAACGGTCTTAGTTGCAATATTAAAAATTTACTGTGCAACTGTGGTATTTATAAAGTTTATAACCCGATTCATGCAACCCGATAATTTTATCTTCATTTCTTCTAATTTACACTTTAAACCTTGGTCTTTCCATAACTTATGGAAATACCATCTTTCAAAAGATGGACTCTTATAATAAAGGGAAGAAAAAAGTGCTTTTATAACCTTACCTAGTTGACATAAGTGCCAATATAACCTTTCAATATTCGAAAGTGACAATATAACCCTATCTAGTTAGTGAAAGTGTCAATATAACCCTATCAGTTTTAAGGATGTGCTGATATAACCCTACAAACATTAGAAATGTGCTGATACAACCCTACAACCATTAGAAATGTGCTGATATAACCCTACAAACATTAGAAATATGCTGATATAACCCAATAAGAATGCATAATGTGCTGATATAACCCTACCTGTTCCAGCGGCGATCCGGCGAACTATAATGGTAAGATTATCTATCTAATTCAGAGTTAGCCCAAAGGGTATTTTGGTAAATTTACATAGAGTCAATGCAAAAAAAATTGAGGTCAATGCCGAAAATGGGGTCTGAGGGTTATATTGACACTTTCATTAACTAGTTAGTGTTATATTTGCACTAAAAATTATCATAGGGTTATATTGACACTTACTCAAGTAGATAGGGTTATATTGACACTTATCCTTAAAGGGAAAGAAAATCAAATATTGCAAAGCCCCGGTATTTATTACCGGTCAGAATTGGACCATAACGGAATTTCGGTATATACTGGTACTATAATATCAGATTAGGGAGGAAGATCAGAATTAGAGATTGATATAAAAGCAAGGATCTGGGCTCGTGTAAGTAGGAAACAAAAAATATCTATTCTAGTTCTATCATCAGCTATGGGTTTGAATCAAGAAAAGCATTTGAAGAACACCCCAAAAGATACATATTTCAATATTAAGATGTTAAAAAACAAATGGTAAGAACAATATAGTTACAAAACTAAGCAGCTTAAGAGACATAGTTGAATGACAACCTGTTACAGTTAGGCTCGCATTGGTGGTTGACAGTCATATAACTCAATATATAAGATTATGGGTCACCTCTACATAGTACCAATTGGTTTTATGATAGAAACTCATGATTCTATTATGGTATCCGAGCCCAAGGTTGGACCCCTATTCTGTCAAGTTTGCGCGATGATTCATGCCGCTGCATGTAAGGGGGCGTGTTAGAGTTAGTCTCACATTGGTGGTTGACAGTCATATAACTCAGTATATACGATCATGGGTCACCTCTACATAGTACCAATTGATTTTATGATAGAAACATATGATTCTATTACAAACCCTAAAGCTAAAGCAGTTTTTCGATAAATAAAAACTTAATAAATAAACTGAAAAAATGCAAGCAGCAGATTTACATAGAGAGTTCCAGTACTATTCAGAGAGATTATTTAGAAGTGTTGAAGGTTATCTCATAAGAGCTAATTACATTTATTCACATGAACAGATATAACTGATGCAATGGCTAATTACATTTCAAAAGGAGGTTTAGCCATACACAAATTTACAACAAAATATGGTTACATCAGCACATACAACCCAGTATGTTGACAAAATAGTATGCTACGGTTAACACCAGACTATATATAGGCAGATAACCTGAGTAGCAAAACAGGGGCAAAAACATTCCTCTGAAAATAAGAAAGGATTTTTTTCAGAGCTTAGCTTTTTTGGCGTCGATATCATTGTCAAAATCCAACTTTCTCTTCGACTTTGAACTATCACTTGCAGAAGAATCAGGAGTTTCATTGCATGGACCTGCTGCCTCGCTCATCATAACATCATTTGGTGGAGTATGAGTGGTTCGGCTGACGCAAATCTCCATCGACTCAAGAATTTCTGCAGAAGAACTCGCTTGATCTACACCATGGAGTTCCAGCTTCTCTCCCTCAACAAAGCCTGTAAGCTCAATTCCAATAGTTTTTTTCTGATTTCTTAAAGCTTTTAAGCCGATAGTAAATGGCACTGTTTGCAAGCCTCTTGTTTAGCTCATCGATGTCCATGGTTTGTTTCTGTTGATAGAAAGTTTTAAAAAAATTAGTAAGAATACATAATGTGGAAATATTCAATCTAAAAAATAAATAAATTCTTTTACTACCATTAGATCCTTGGCAGTAATGCCCAATAGTTTGTAACCCAATCTTCCCTGGATAATCACATCTGTAAAGTCAGGAGATTTGTATTAAATAATTAATTGGCAGTTTTTGTGAATATATTTGGAAACGAAAAAGTTTCCATGTTGGAACATGCGAAAATAGCATAGTTACGCCAAGGAGTTTTATGGAAAAAGAAGACAGAATATTATGGTATATGTGAGTTATGGAAATCTGTATATCCTGCTATATATTAGGCGTATGGAAGCATAGTTGATTTATGGAAAATCCCTATATATATGGAGATGAGATTTGCGAATATATGGGATATATGGTGATACGGAAAATCCCTTTATTTATGTGATTTGGATATGCTTTAAGAAGCAGATATGGAATAGAAATATTATGGAGATAATCAGGGAGTATTCCGATCTGCTCATGGGTATAAAATTGGACAATCACGGCTGCATTGATTACGGTTTTAATCAGAGAAAATTTGCACACAGATTTTCAATTCTTCGAGAGAATTGCAACGAGCCAGATTTCTATGTTCCAACATACGTAACCTGCTGTTCAAAGTTCAGGATCATATGCCATAATTCCTCAAGGGGAGATCCAGCGTCGACGAGTTTCGAGGTCAGAGGGAGTCTGATCAAGGCGGATTGGTAAAAAAGGGGAGCTTGCAGAATTCACACGTTATAGTTAGTAAAGATAAGTATTCTGTATGATGTACTTTGTACTGTATCTTTCTAATTAGTGGATTCATTCTGAACTGGGCCAGGTCTCGCAGATGTAGGTGGATTTCACCGAACTGCGTAACCAAGTCTTGTGTCGTTAATGCTTTAATTTATTGCATACTTGGTTAGATAGGTCATGTTGGAACATACTAATAAGGATTAGAAAATTTTGGTAAAACCAAATTTCAATTGGTATCAGAGCTTGGTCACTTATTATTCCCTTGGTTGTGTCAAGGAAAGTGTGATCCGGTTTTACCATGGCAACTAAACAAGGAGCTTCGGTGTCTCGGCCACCTCTGCTAGAAGGCAACAACTACAACTATTGGAAGGCACGCATGAGAGTTTTCATCAACTCACTGGATGAACTTGCGTGGCTCTATGTTGAGAATGAGTGGAATCACCCTACGGAAGATACAAGCTCTAAGGCGACAGAAGTAGAGTCAAGTCAAAGGGAGCAGAAACTCAAAGACAAAGCTAGTTGGACTCCTGATGACCTCAAGGCATCTCTGGAAAATTCCAAGGCACTGAAGGCCATCTTCATTACGGTGGATGAAAACCAATTCAAACTCATCTCTACATGTCATCAAGCTAAGAAAGCATGGGATATTCTACAAATTGTTCATGAAGGAACTAGTCGAGTTCGTGAGTCTAAACTACAGATGTTGGCTACAAAGTTTGAGGAACTCAAGAGAGAGGAGGTTTATCTCGGAGAGACCCATAGACTTAGAAGCTTATAGAGCAAGTGGTTTTTCTGATTATCTGGAGCAAATTGGAATGAAGAGAGCTACAACCATACAGCTTCAGTATAATAGACAAGTTGTGATAGAGGTCTATGCAAATTTGATGACTGAGAATCTGGAAATTGAATCTCCCTGGTTTGGAAGAGTTTATTTGAGAGGAAAGATTGTGGATTTTTCGTCTGCTAAGATAAACAAAATTTTGGGATTGCACACACCACAATTTGAGGGGGTATTTCCTGATAATTTAGGAGTAACTGATGATCAAGTCCTGGAAACCATCTCGGGAGGATTCAAAGCCAAGTGGCCTGAAACAGGGTATTCACAAGCTTCATGCTTTTCTTCTAGATTTTTTGGCCTATATCAAATTGATGTTAATTGCTGGATGCCATCGTCAAACACAACTGCTCTGACCAGGGAAATGGCTAAGCTTCTGTTCTATGTTGGAACACAGAAGCCAGTAAATCTCGGCTTGTTCATTCAGCAAAACTTAGTGAGGCAGGCTACAGCTTCCAAGGCTAAACATGCCATAGTATATCCCTAGTTGATCTCAATGATGGCTAAAAGTGCAAAGGTGAATGACAAAGAAAAAGACTTGATCATAGATACAGAGTTCTTGAGGCTGGATAAGAAAAATTTTGGAATGAGGCACATTCATGACTTACCCTAGAATCTGGAAGGCTCTACATCATCAGCAGCAGAAAAGAAGGCTAAACTTGGGGTTCTGAATGCAAGATTCGGGGCCATAGTCATTCAAATGGCAGCTCTAGAGGCAGAGAAAGCAAAATTGGAGGAACAGAAAGCGCGGTTGCAGGCCAGTTCCTGAACTGGATTTCTTCTCTATGTTCCAACATACAGGTCAAAGTCAGGGGGAACATACTGGATGCTTGTGTTTTCATAGATTTTTTTTCTTTCTTTGGCATATGTGTGTTCCCAGGGGGAGAATTTTGAGGTTTATTTGTGAAGTTTGATAATGTGGCTCTGTAATCTGAAGTTTATCTTTTGGTGGAATTGTTGGATTTCAGATATTTGATTTTTGGTTTTCATGTTTTATGGGAATTCTAGTATTCAAATTTTTATTCAGATTCAGTAGTATGCATATTGTGCATATGCTCCAACATAGATGGAGTTTTGGAAATCTATGAGTATAATGACAAGTTTTTCGATGTGTGATTAATGGTCAAAAAGTTATGGGTCTACAAAATGCCAAAGGAGGGATTGTAAAGTCAGGAGAATAATTAATTGGCAGTTTTTGTGAACATATTTGGAAACGAAAAACTTTCCATGTTGGAACATGAAAAATAGCATAGTTACGCCAAGGAGTTTTATGGAAAAAGAAGACAGAATATTATGGTATGTGTGAGTTATGGAAGCATAATTGATTTATGGAAAAATCCCTACATATTTGGAGATGAGATTTGCGAATATATGTGATATATGGTGATAAGGAAAATTCCTTTATTTATGGGATTTGGATATGCTTCAAGAAGTAGATATGGAATAAGAATATTATGGAGATAATCAGGGAGTATTCCAATCTGTTCATGGCTATAAAATTGGACAATCACAGTTGCATTGAATACAGTTTTAATCAGAGAAAATCTGCACACAAATTTTCAATCCTTTGAGAGAATTGCAAAGAGCCAGATTTCTATGTTCCAACATACGTGACCTGCTGTTCAAAGTTCAGAATCATACGCCTTAATTCTTCGGGAGGAGGAGATCCAGCGTCGATGAGTTTCGAGGTCAGAGGGAGTCTGATCAAGGTGGATCGGTAGCAAGGGGAGATTGCAGAATTTACATGTTATAGTTAGTAAAGATAAGTATTATGTATGATGTAGTTTGTACTGTATCTTTCTAATTAGTGGATTCATTCTGAACTGGGCCTGGCCCCGCAGATGTAGGTGGATTTCACCGAACTGCGTAACCAAGTCTTGTGTCATTAATGCTTTAATTTATTGCATACTTGGTTAAATGGGTCATGTTGGAGCATACTAATAAGGATTAGAAAAATTCGGTAAAACCAAATTTCAACATCTATGGATCCACTTGAATCACTCAAGTGTTTTACCATTTTGGATATGCAGGTGAAAACCATATAAGAAATTACCATGGTAGGGTAAAACATGATAAAACTAAATGAATGGGTAAAACATGATAAAACTAAATGAATCAATTAACAAAATTGACAACAAGAATTACTTTATTTGTGAAGCACTGACGATATGGAAGCAATAGTTGCAAGTGACGTCCATGCTGAAAAGAGCATCGGATTTTTTCCCACATTTAGATCAAACAGACTCATAGAAGCACTGATTGCTATTCAATATGCTCATATCAGCCTTCACCCAACAAGTTTTAACTTGTATAGTTGAAGAAAAGTAATGAGAAACCAATGCAAATACTATACAAAAAGAATGGCATTGATAAAAAAATTTAGACGAGAAACAAACTGATTGCTGCAAGTTCAATATTTGAATAATTTTCCATATACTGCTATCAGGAGGTTTGCGAATTTCTTGGTTTTCCTTCTCAAATAGTTGATCAACCATGACACGATCAACATAACTCTTATTTTTTACCAACCTGAGCAATTGGATATCGGACACGGAAAAATAAGAAAACTAACAAAAGCAGCTATTGAGTTAAGAAAAAATAACTTCTAAATTAAAGCAATACCAAGTCTTGAGAGAAGTGGCTTGAATCATTACTGGATCAATTATGATCTTTGTATCACTGTGGGTTTGAAGAAAATTGCCTACAAATGAAAAACATATATGAGTTTAAAATCACTTCATGCAATACGCATTCGTACAAAATGAGATAAGCTCAATGGTAAAGATTAGGTAACATAACCAAGAAAAGTCCCAAGGGTTACACAGACAAGCAGCACCATTTGATGGGTATGGATGAGGTATACCAATTGAGCAAAGTCAGGGGAGATGTAACTGTCCCAAAAAGTTATTAGCATTAGACGACATCTGAGAACAAAGTAATAAGAAATGGTGAGCAATTAATATAAAATAGGGGGAAAATAAGTTAAAATAGTTGATGTGTACTCCTGATTAACAACCACAAACCTACGCACAGTAGTTCCCTATGAACCAATTTCCCTTGTCGAAAGCATATGGATGAAGGAGCAAAGGACATATGTACAAAACATGGAGTCAAGCACTCTTTCCTTAGTAAAGTACAAATATAAAATTTAATGGGAACTAAGGACTTACTAAATGAGCTATCCTCTTCTCTGGTCAGGCGTCAATTTCCCAGACAGTTGTTACTTCAATGGAATCATATAAGTGGTAGCTCAAAGCTTTTTCAACTTGTTGGATGTAACTATTCATATTGAGAGTGAACGGAAAGGAAATTGTACCAAACTGAAACCATTTGTTTCAGACAGCCGAAACTCTACTGGTTCCTATAGAATAGGTTTCCAGAGGTTTGAGACAGCATTGTAGATGCTTGAAATCACGATTATAGATGGTGGCTTGCATTATTGCTTTCTACATGACAAAGAGTAAAACTGTAAATTGAAGCCGCAATTTAAATCATGAAAAAAAATTCACCTAATAAAATGCTCATGCATAGAAAAATATCTAAAATATACCTCCCTATCAGCAAAAAAGAGCATATGTGCATGAGGTTCTCATTTTGAGGAACCAATAGATATTAACAATACTTTTGCAAACCAGTGTGAAGTTTGAGGAGTCAAACTCTTCAACAGGACACACCGATAGCTAATCAATTCGACAATCAAGAACACAAACATCGAAATCTTGCTGAGAAAAGTAGAGCCAAGAGTTTATTCTCAACTGGTGGAACGGTGGAGGCATCGGTGCAATAGCTGTGTAAAGTCAAGTGGTTTTCATTGATTATTTGATTGGAAATTTTTGAACTAATTTGGAAATGAAAAATGTTCCATGTTCGGACATACAGACAGAAGCCACAGCCTAGAAGGTTTTGCCATAGAACAGAATATTGCGATTGTGTTGGAATATGGAAGCTCGTATATTCTGCAATTGTTATTCTAGGCGGTATTAGAAGCATACTAGGATTATGGAAAATCCATACAAATATAGAATTGGATTTATGGAATATATTGTGATAAGGAAAATCTCTTTATTTAAGGGATTGAGATATGCTTCAGAAGCAGATAAGGAATAGGAATATTATGGAGATAATCATGGAGAGTTCTGATATGCTCATTGACTTTAAAATGGGACATCACAACTGCATTAAACTCACGAACTTAATTGCAAAAAACCGCACACATATTTTCCATCTTTCCAAGAGTCTTGCGAGAGCCAGCATTTATATGCTCCAACATATGTGATCTGCCATTCAAAGTTCATAATCGTATACCGTAATTCCTCGAGAGGAGGAGATCCAGCGTTTATAAGTTTTGAGGTCAGAGGGAGTCTGATCAAGGCGGATCGGTACCTAAGGGGAGCTAGCAGAATTCACATGTTTAATTAGAAAATATAAGTATCTTGTATGACGTAGTCTGTACTGTATGTTTCTGATTAATGGATTCATTCTGAACTAGGCCAGGCCCGCTGATGTAGGTGAATTTCACCGAACTACGTAACCAAGTTTCGTGTCTCTAAGTATTTACTTTATTGCTTACTTGATTAATTGGTTATGTTGGAACATAGTGATAATCATTGAGATAATTCGGTAAAACCAAATTTCAAGCTGCTCACATGATCTTACATTACATTCGAGACAACATAAGTTGAAAACACTATTCCTGTGGGCGATTTACAGTGCGAAAAACACACTAATTCTACTGTTTATTATCTTCTTTTATTTCTATTTGCTTCACAGACAACGGCTATAACCCCTCTGGTGGAAGCCGTTGCCACCTCCGGTGATTGACTATGGCGTCACCGGCGCCTATACCGAATCCCGACACTAATCCTTCTATGACTACGATTCATCCTATCCCCCAAATCCCCAAAAGCTTTGCTCAAGCCCTAAATTCAAAACCATCGCCACTGCTGATGTCACTTCCTGATACCCCCAATTTACATCCCGTTACAGAATTTAAAGGGAAAGTAGCGTATATTCTTCCTCCAGAGGAGGGAGAACTGCTAGCTGCGCATTATCAGAATGCGCTTGTTGGGAAATTTCTTCGTGGGAAACCAAATATGGAGGCTATTCACATGGCTTTTAAATCGATAGGTTTTAAGTCTAAATTTCAATTGGGTTCTATCGATTACCGACATATTCTTATTCGTTTTCAGGAACAAGAAGATTACCAACGGTGCTGGATTAAAGGGCAATGGATGATCAATGGATTCAGCATGAAGGTTCAAAAATGGACACAGGATTTCTCGCCGTCAGTGGAATCATCAATAGCACCGGTTTGGGTAACCTTCCACAAACTCCCAATTATGTTCTATAATAACTCAGCAATTATGGGAATTAGTAGTCAGATTGGTCGTTTTCTTAAGATGGATGCGGCAACAATTGCTTTAACCCGACCCTCGGCCATTAAAGTTTGTGTAGAGATAGACCTGTTAGCATCACTTCCTAGTACAATTGTTGTAGGAGTTGGAAATAAGGTGGCTGAATATCCGATAGAATATGAAGATTTGCCTACTTATTGCTCACATTGTAAGATAACTGGTCATACTAGTAATAGATGTAACTTCTTACATCCTGAACTAAGGAAAAAGATGGAGAAAAAGAGGGAAGATAAACAACCTAAGGGAGCTAAAGGAGAACAAACAATAGCACAAAGAGTCCTAGTTAATCTAGAGGGCTCCTCTGATTTAACAGTATCACAAAAAGAAAAGGAGTTCCAGGAACAGAAAATTAATACAGAGGGAAATAGAAGCCTGAGCACTGATCTTGGCCCAATTAGTATCAAGAAAAAAGCACCTTCATTCTACTCTCTTGATGATATATCTAAGCCAATAACCACAACAGTTTGGAGGAGAAAAACAATACACTCTGAAGTTATTCCAATTCAGGAAAACACTTTTAAATCAAACACAGTTTCTATTTCTAATGCTTTCAATATATTGGATAATCTCAGTGAGGATCAGGACCAAGAAGGGGAAACTCTAGAGATTTTTCATGAATCTTTGGAGACCCATGATAATCCAGTAATTATACTTTCTGAAGAACAAGTAAACAGGAACATAGTTTTAGGTTCAGGTGATGAGATAGAAAAACAAGGACTTAATCAGGAGATTTCCACAATAATGGTAGGTGAACTGAATCATCAAAACTCTGATCAGATTAATTTAGAGCTAAATGTTGTAGAGGAGGAAAACTTAAAGCCAAATGATCAGATTAATTCAGAGGAGGAAAATTTAAAGCTAAATGAGCCTGAGCTAAGCCCTGTAGTTGGAAAAAATGGAAAAGAAACAGGTAAATCAGGGAATAAAGGGAAAAATTCAGCTAAGACTGGTAGGAATCTTAGATCCACACAAAAAGCCATGCCAAAAATTTTTAAATGATTAAACACACAATTATAGGAAATATACTTGTTTGGAATGTTAGGGGAATAGGTACATCCTTGGATAGACTTAAGATCCTAAAAAACAAACATAAACTAGACATTTTGTGCTTAATCGAACCATGGCAAGATAAACTCAAAATTTCAGAATTTAAACATAATATTGGTTTCAGAAATGCTTATCCTGCTCAGCATGCTAAAATTTGGTTATTCTGGAATGAAACTTTCAATATCTCTATTGCTGATGAAACTGACCAATATGTGAATGTTAAAGTTACTGATGTGGCCTCCTCTAGCACTTGGAACTGTGTTTTCATTTATGCAAGTGTTCATAGGCAAATAAGAGAGCTTTTATGGTCTGATTTAAAAGGAAAGCAAGAGGTTAACACATTATATATAGGGGATTTTAACACTGTGACAACTGTTAATGAATACAAAGGCAGAAAGTCCACTCCAAAAAAAAGTATGAAACAGTTTAATGGATTTCTTAGTTTTATGGATTTGCATGAAATTCAAACTGTTGGAAATTCTTTCACATGGAGTAATAACAGGTTTAAAGATAGATGTAAGGACCTAATATTTCAAAGACTAGATAGGGGAGTGGCAACTTTAGACTGGTTTGATCTATTTCCTAATAGTTCAATTCAGGTTTTAAATAGAATGTCATCAGATCATGCTCCTCTTCTACTTTCAGTTCAAATTGCTGAAGAATTAGCACCTAGACCCTTTAGGTATCAGGAAATGTGGTCGAATAGAGAGGAATTTCAGAAATTAGTAATGCTTAACTGGAACATAGATACTCCTTTCAGTGGTATGTTTAGGTTTGTAGCCAAACTTAAGAGGCTAAAGTTGGAAATTAAAAATTGGAACAAAACACAATTTGGTAATGTGGATCAAAATTTGGACCAACAGGAAAATAGAGTTACTGATTTGGAAAAAGCCTTTCAGCAAAATCATGATCAGTTAATCCTAGCAGAACTTAATAAATCTAAACAAACACTGATGAGGGCTCAAAAAGAAAAAAACATTTTCCTCAGGCAAAAAGCTAGGTTAAACTGGTTAAAATATGGAGATGCAAATAATAAATTTTTTCATCATTCAATTAAAGAGAAGAGAGCAAAGGCTAGAATCTGTAAAATAAGAGATAAACATGGAATATGGATTACTGATCCTACCTTGATAAAAGATGAGGCAGTGAGATTTTATACTGACCTTTTGAATGAGGATACATCTCAAAAACAAGGAACTTATTTTCAGCATTTTCTGAAAGAGATACCAGCAGTGATTACAGATCAGGATAATTCCTCTCTTCTGTCTCCATTTTTAATAAAGGAATTACAAAGTGTAGTCTTTGAACTTAATAGAAATAGTTCACCAGGACCGGATGGATTCTCTAGTTCTTTTTATATTACATTTTGGGATACAATTAAAGAGGATCTCTTAGATGCTGCAAATGATTTTTTACAAACCGGAAATATTCCTAGTGCAATTTCTAGCACCTGGTTATTTTTAATCCCTAAAAAACCGGTCCCAGTGAACTTTTCTGATTTCAGGCCTATTAGCCTTTCAAATTTTGTGAATAAGGTTTTCTCTAAGTTGCTAATGGATAGGATTAAACCTTATATGTCACAAATAATATCTTTGGAACAGAGCGCATTTATGAAAGGGAGGGATATATCGGATAATACCATAATGATGCAGGAAATGACTAGAATACTCTCTAGGAAATCTAAAGCCTCAAATATAATAGTTAAATTAGATATGGAAAAGGCTTTTGATAGAGTTTCTTGGTCTTTCCTCAATTCAATTCTTCTGAAATTTGGTTTCCATGGGAGTTTTGTCAACAGGATAATGCAAAACATATCCTCAGCACGGTTTTCAGTTTTAATTAATGGATCTGTTTCAGGTTTTTTTGCTTCTAATAGAGGTATCAAACAAGGAGATCCCCTTTCTCCTTTTTTGTATAACATCCTTTCAGAAGCTTTCTCTCGGGGCTTAAAAAAACTTTTTAGTTTAGGTTATCTAAAGTATTTTAGCTTGCCTAAAAACTGTTCACAGATTACACATCTAATGTATGCGGATGATACGGCTGTTTTCCTTAATGGAAATAAAAAAAATCTGGATAGGTTTAAAAAGTTTCTTACAGCTTATGAACAAACAGCGGGACAAAAAATAAATTTTTCTAAATCTAATTTTTTTGTTGCTCCAAATACTGCTATTGATAGAATACATGCACTGAGCAGGAATCTAGGTATGACTAGAGGCAGTTTTCCTTTCACCTACTTAGGTATCCCCATCTTTTCAGGTAGAAATAAACAGATATATTATTATCCCATCTTAGAGAGAATGGAAAAAGCTTTAAATAATTGGAAGAATAGGTGGTTAAGTACTTCAGGCAAAATTATCCTTATAAATCACTGTTTTCTCTCAATTCCTACATATATGTTTTCAGTTCTAAAGCCACCTAAGGTAATTATAAGAAAAATGGAGAATATGGCCTCAGGTTTTTTCTGGGGAGATGATAACTTAGTCCATAGGAAAAGATGGAGGTCTTGGCTTAGAATGAGTTTTCCTACCCATGAAAATGGTACAGGATTCAGGGATTTACATGCTACTATTAATGCCTTTTCTTGCAAGCTTTGGTGGAAATTGCAAGTAAATAACACTCTCTGGGCAAATTATTTATGGACACTACCAGATTCATATAAGAAATCTAATGTTTGGAAGAGAATCTGTCAAATAACTGAACTAGCTAATGGTGTGTCTAGAGTAATTTATGGAAATGGAGATTGCTCTTTTTGGAATGCAAACTGGACAGGAAAAGGTGCTTTAACATATGAATGGCCACAAGATGAGGAAATACCTTTCCCAGACATTCCTCTTAATACTTTTGTGATGAATAAAAACTCTTATCTTCATTTTTTGGAGCCACATTTGGCTACCAGTACAATGCTACTCTTGCAGGTGGTAACAATTTCTCATTCACATGAGGACAGGTTAATATGGACAGCTTCAGCAAATGGAGATTTTAATACAGCTTCAGCCTATAACATCTGCAGACAGAAAGGAGTAACTATTAGGCATTTAAATAAGGTATGGTCATCCTTTATACCTGCCAAAATGTCAGTTTTAGTTTGGAGAGCCCTTAATGGAATTTTACCTTTCGATAATATTATTTGTAAGTTTGGTTTCTCTCTAGCCTCAATATGTCCCATGTGTAGAGTGCACTCAGATTCTCTTAATCACTGTTTTAATTCTTGTGCTTTTGCCACTGCAATCTGGAAAAAGGTCAATGAAGTCTTGGAAATTAATCAGCCAGTTTTTGGTAATTTTAAGAATAGAATTGATTTTTATCTGTCTATCAGAGCTGATTCTGTGATCTGGTCCAATTTGATAATAGCTTTTACAATGGTCACAGCATGGTCAATATGGAAATATAGGAATAAGATTTTGTTTGAGGATCAATCATGCTCTGTGGATTCATGCTTTTTGAATGTTAAAGAACAGGTTTACCAGATTTTTGTTGCTAATCCTCAATATGGTAGCCTAGAGAAGCATAAGCACCTAATACAAAAGGAAATCATACCTGCTCCACATCAGAAAAATAAGATTTTAATCACAGCAGTAAGATGGGAAAAACCAACAGTAGGTTATAAGCTTAACACAGATGCAACATGGAAACCTGATTGTGAATCTACAAGTGCTGTTATAATTAGAGACTGGAGGGGAGAGGTGATTAATTTAAGAGTTTATCACTTTAAGGCTGATTCACCTCTACATGCAGAACTTATTGGAATACACTATGCTTATCTCCTAGGTTTAGAATTTGATCTTTTAACCTTCACAGTAGAGACAGACTGCTTTAATGCGGTTATGGGATCCCAAAACCCAAAAAAATGTCACTGGTCAGTTTTTTCCTTATGCTGTACTTTGAATAAATGGAACAAAGGAACTTTGATTCATTACATTCCTAGGGAGGCAAATGTAGCTGCAGATTATATGGCTAAATATGCTAGGAAAAGGAAAATAACTGGAGATGTTAATCTAGAAGATATTCCCTCTTTTTTAAAGGGTTTGCTATATTTGGATAGAGCAGGGTTACATGGAATCAGAATTGGAACATAGGAACATAGCTAATATTTAAATCTTCGGCTGAAGCTTTTAAACTGGTTTTTATATCCATCTCTACTGGATACTGCTCGCTTTTTGTTTTATGCATTTGCAGGTGGAGCAGACTAAGAATGGAAAGACAGGATTAACTAATCTTTGAACAGAGGAAGAGACTGATTCCTTATACTGCTGAGGAGGATACTACAACTTAAAGGAATCAACTAAGGAAGTTTCTGGGAAGACTTTTTGCTGTTTTTTTTTTTACAGTACCAACCTTTCTCTCAAGCTCTATGGTTTTTTGGCCAGAAATCATCGACAAATAGAAGTTTCGTTCTGTACGACTCTTCGACCTGTTTGTGATGTCTCGGCTAAAACTATAGACTACATAGAGGATGTCTCGGCTAAGGTTTTTTCTTTGTTACTTGTAGGATAAAAACGAATAGGTTACAACCTATTACTTTTAAGATTCACATTCTAAGGAATGATATTTTGTATTTGAACATTGTGCGCCTATTGGCATATCTAACGGTCTGGGGAGCCAATATATACCCTCCATCTCAGGATGGTTTTAAAATAAAAAAAAAAAAAGACAACATAAGTTGGAAAATAGGTTTTGTGATCCCATTTCTCACAATGATCTTTGGGTTTTTCCTGTTTTTATCTGGAAATCGCAGGCATTGATATCCCAAAACCATTGGGGATAAAGAAAGCTCAAAAGCAAGGTAAGATGCTGCCATGTTTTAGCTATCCACAACCGGTTACCTTTAGCAATATATTGAAAACGAGTATTTACGCCCCAAGTTGTGTGCGCTTTACATTGCATTTGCCCTCGTTTTTGCGCTTATGTTCTCACTTAAAATCGTGTGTATTCCGTTGCATACTTTTCCACATCCTCTAAAGGGTTAGTGAACTGGGAGCAACCAAACTTAGTGTGTCATACGTGGGAATCAGCCGGTAGTCGTTGCATTCTAGTAAGGCTAAGATGCATGATTAACCCTAAGGAGTGTGACATGTGACAGTTGATATCATTAAGAGTCTCTCATTGGTGAAAGATAAAGTTATAACTTAATATATATAAGATCATAGATCAATTTTACGTCTGTTATTTTTTTACTGGGAAAATTTACTGATGCTACTTGTTATTGACATATTTTTCCACAATTTAGCACCTGCAGCTGATCACAATTCTACACATTACAAAGTGTCCAAGTATGTTATAAAGATGCTTCCTATTTGGGTGACATGCTTAGCATGCACCGCGGCTCATGCTCAGATCTCCACATTCTACATTAAGCAAGTGTCAACGTTGGATAGATCAATAGGTCCGAATCTGGTTGTTCCATCTGCCACACTCAGGACATTTGTCTCTGAGTTCTGTCGTGTTATCCATCGCAGTTTATGACCGGGTCTTAGTACCCATTGCAAGAAGGGTGACGGGACACCCATCTGGAATCACAACTCTACAACGCATTGGAACGGGAATGGCGATAACCATCTTGAACATGGTTGTTGCAGCCATGGTTGAGAAGAAAAGTGTTATGCGGAATACCCGAGAAAGAACAAGCAAAGAAAAAATGAAAAACAAGACACCGAGATTTTTACGTGGTTCACCAATTGGCTACATCCCCGGCTGACCAAGATCGGATTCCACTAGAGAGAAAGGCCAGAATTACAGATTTCCTACTCTCTACCAATCCTATCTCTTTTTCGTTACAATAAAAGATGAGACACTATATATATAGTTCTCTCCACCTTAAACCCTAACGGCTTTAGGCCCAAAAATAATCTGGCCCAAACTAGAGCAGGAGACAGAATGCCAATAATAGCCCAAACAGAGGACATGCTATACTGTCGGGCCGTGGGCGTCTCCGCCCCCCCGGATCCCCAGGCCAGGGTGCGCTCTGCCCCCCTGGACCCCCTGACTCGCTGACCGGACAGCGAGACCCCCATAACAACCTGTCGAAGAGGCTAATACATATTCAATGCATACCAACAAATCTCCACCTTGACTTGAATCCTCAAAGCAGAAACTCCGGACGCACCATTACAGTGCCAGATGAGCAGACTTATCCCTCCACTCCTGGGACTACCCCACCGGGCAACTACTGATCTCTGATGTTAAGCAAGTCCAAACAGTGTTGAAACTTGCTATGCGGAATAGGCTTGGTGAACATATCAGCAGGATTATCAATAGTTCCCACTTTCTTCACCCTGATTCTCCTCTCACTCCTCAGGAAATGATATCTGACATCAATGTGCTTGGTCCTCTCATGATGGACCTGATCCTTGGCTAAGCAGATAGCACTCAAGCTATCACAATACACAGTAGCCTGATCGTGGTGTAGACCAAGGTCACTGACTAGCCCCTTTAGCCATATACCTTCTTTCGCAGCCTCCGTCAGAGCCATGTACTCTGCTTCTGTAGTAGACAAAGTCATTGTAGGTTGCAAAGTCGCCTTCCAGCTAACAACAGAACCACCCAAGGTAAAGACATAGCCGGTCATAGATCTCCTCGTGCCAACATCCCCAGCATAATCAGAATAACCCGTAACCAGGCACTCAGTATCACCCCCATAAATGAGACCCACATCAGATGTACCTCTAAGGTACCTAAGATCCTCTTCACAGCTTGCCAATGTTCTCTACCTGGTTGCCCCATGAACCTGCTCACAAAACTGACCGTCTGTGCTAAGTCTGGCCTCGTACACACCATAGCATACATCAAGCTCCCCCATAGCGCTAGCATACGGAAGTCGAGACATATACTCCTTCTCCTCTTCTGACTGAGGAGCAAACATGGAAGTGAGATGGATATTTGCAGCACTAGGAGTGTCAATAGGCTTGGCTGAAGACATGCCAAACCTAGCCAACAGCTTCTGAATGTAGCCTTTCTGTGACAAGAAAACCTTCCTCTGACCTCTATATCTGAGAATCTCGATTCCTAGTATTTTCCGAGCTGCACCCAAATCCTTCATCTCAAACTCAGCACTAAGAAGACCCTTCAGCTTCTGAACCTCATGCTTACTCTTTGAGGCTATCAACATGTCATCTACATAAAGCACCAGATAAATGAATGACTCATCTCTCAACTTGCTATAGTAGACACAACAATCATATGAACTTCTTGTGTGGCCCAACTCAAGCATGTAGCTATCAAATCTCTTGTACCACTGCCTCGGAGACTGCTTAATCCCATATAAGGACTTCTTCAACTTGCAAACATACTTTTCCTTGCCAGGAACTTGGAAACCATCTGGCTGAGTCATGTATATCTCTTCCTCCAACTCTCCATGTAGAAAAGTGGTCCTCACATCAAGTTGTTCAAGCTCCAAATCCTGATGTGTCACTATAGCTAGCAACACGCTGGTGGAAGTGTGTCTGACCACTGGTGAGAAAATCTCATTGTAATCTACTCCCTCTCTCTGACTGAAACCTCTAGCAATAACTCTAGCCTTGTACTTGACTCCCTCTGTAGGTGATATCCCTTCCTTTTTCTTGAAAACCCATTTGCAAGTGATAACCTTTCTCCCTTGAGGCTGTTAAACCAAACCCCATGTCTGATTCTTCTGGAGGGACTCCATCTCATCTCCCATTGCTACAAACCATTTGTCAGCATCAGTACCTGAAACAGCTTCTCTGTAGGTGGATGGCTCATGAGTATCCACCTCCTCAGCAACCTGTAGTGCATAACTCACCATATCCTCAAACCCATACCTCTTGGGTGGACCAACTCCAACCCTCTTTGGTTGATCTTTAGCTAAGCAATGAACTATAGCTTCTGATGGTTGATGATCTGATGGTAGAGGCTTTGGCAACTCACTTTCTATCTGTAGCTCTTGATCTCCTTCAAGTTCCTTCAAACCACTCTCACCTTGAGTGACTTGAAGCTCCACCTGTTTATCAATGCTACCAACTTCTGTTGTAGACGTGGACTGCACCATGGATCTAAGCAAAGAGTTTTCATCAAAGACAACATCCCTGCTCAGAACAACCCTCTTCTCGGATGGAGACCAAATCCTTGATCCCTTGACTCCATCTCCATAGCCCACAAAGACCCCCTTCTTGGCTCGGGGATCTAACTTACCATCACTCACATGATAATAAGCTGTACAACCAAAAGCTTTCAGATTAGAGTAATCAGTAACTCTACCCGACCATACCTCAATAGGTGTCTTACACTGTATGCCCGTATGAGGTCCACGATTGATCAAGTAGCACGCTGTACTCACTGCCTCTGCCCAGAATCTTCTATCTAACCCAGCATACGAGAGCATGCACCTCGCTCTCGCCAACAATGTCTGATTCATCCGCTTAACTACACCATTCTACCGTGGCGTATTCCTAACGGTATGATGTCGGACAATCCATTCATCCCTACAAAACTAATCAAACTCAAACGAACAGAATTCCAGACCATTATCAGTTCGCAACCTCTTGATCTTCTTCCCTGTTTGGTTCTCCACCAGAGCTTTCCACTGCTTGAACTTCATGAAGGCTTCACTTTTATGTTTCATCATGATAACCCAAGTCATTCTGGAGTAGTCATCAATCAAAGACACAAAGTACCTATGCCCTCCCAATGACTCAACTCGGGATGGCCCCCAACTATCAGAGTGGATATAATCTAGCGTGCCTTTCGTTCTATGAATAGCCTTTAGAAACTTGCTGTGGTGTAGTTTCCCAAAGACACAGTGCTCACAGAACTCCAAACCCTTGACCTTGTGGCCACCAAGAAGATCATCCCTCGACAGAATCTGCATCCCTCTTTCACCCATGTGACCAAGCCTCATGTGCCATAACTTAGTCATATCCTCATGGTGAACCTCTGGCGATGCAACATTTGCCGAATCCATAACCATGGAACCTTGTAGAAGATACAAAGTACCATGTAGAAAACCTTTCAAAACCATCTTAGAACCCTTGCAGACACTTAGAGCTCCATCTTTCCCTGAATAGACAAAACTCTTTCTATCCAGCAGGCTAAGAGAAATCAAATTCTTCGTCATCGATGGAACGTGCCTAACCTCGTTCAAAGTACGGAAACTACCATCATGTGTCCTGATCTTGATCGAACATGTCCCAACTACCTCACAGACAGTACCGTTAGCCATAGTAATGCTACCCCATGCCTGCTTATAAGTCAAAAACCACTCTCTCCTTGGACAAATGTGGTAGGATGCCCCAGAATCTAGGAACCGCACATCAGAGTGATGAGTGTGTACAGCAGAAACCAGAGCAATATCCTCTTCTGAATCAGCATCTCCTTCCGCTAGAGCAGCAGAACCCGATTTGTTTCCTGATTGCCTCATCATCAACTTCTTTGGACACTCATTTTTCCAATGTCCCATCTCCTTACAGTACCTACAGATATCACCGGGCTTGGGAACCTTTGACTTCTTACCCATTTTCTTTCCGCCATTTCCCTTTCCCTTATCGTAACTAGTAAACAAACCAGATGCCTGATTATCTGTTCCTGAACTGCTAGCACTATGACGCAACTCCCTGCTATGAAGAGAGGATCTAACTTCCTCAAAAGACACAGAATATTTCCCGACAATAAATGACTGAACAAAGTTCTCATATGAAAGTGGTAGAGATACTAACAATATCAAAGCAGCATCCTTATCATCAATTTTCACATCTATATTTCGCAGTTCTAATAACAAAGTATTCAATTGCTCTAGATAATCTCTGAGTTGCGTACCTTCCTGCATTCGGAGACCAAATAGACGTTGTTTCAGAAACAATTTGTTCGTCAGAGACTTCGTCATGTAAAAGCTCTCCAACTTCAACCACAGCTCCGCAGCAGTCTCTTGATCCGAGACCCCAGTGATGACTTCATCCGCGAGACACAGCATAATTGTTGAATGCGCCTTTTCTTCCAGACCCACCATGTCCGAAGTGCCAACAACCGAGAAATCCTTCGTCAGCGGCATCCACAACCCTTGTTGCTTCAACAAAGCTCGCATCTTGATCTGCATAAACTGAAGCTGTTCCTCCCAGTAAACTTGTCTACCTTCACGTTCAGCGCAACCATCTTTCTCTCCGATCAGATTAGAAATCCGACCACCCCAGATCCGATAAACCCAAAACCTGATAGATCCACCGTGGATCTAACCAGAAGCTCTGATACCAGTTTGTTGTGCGGAATACCAGAGAAAGAACAAGCAAAGAAAAAAATGAAAAACAGGACACCGAGATTTTTACGTGGTTCACCAATTAGCTACATCCACGGCCGACCAAGATCGGATTCCACTAGAGAGAAAGGCCAGAATTACAGATTTCCTACTCTCTACCAATCCTATCTCTTTTTCGTTACAATAAAAGGCGAGGCACTATATATATAGTCCTCTCCACCTTAAACCCTAACGGCTTTGGGCCCAGAAATAATCTGGCCCAAACCAGAGCAGGAGACAGAATGCCAATAACAGCCCAAACAGAGGACATGCTATACCGTCGGGCCAGGGGCGTCTCCGCTCCCCCCCCGGACCCCCAGGCTAGGGTGCGCTCCGCCGTCCTGGACCCCCCGACTCGCTGACCGGGCAGCGAGACCCCCGTAACAACCTGTCGAAGTGGCTAATACATATTCAAGGCATACCAACAAAAAGGCTGGAAATTGTGCGCGATCACGGCCTCATTGACATCTCATTCCTTACTGCAGTGGTTCCCATGAGCTTCTGGTGGTTGGTTCCTTAGTTCATGTTGGTTGGACTAGGATTCATGTTCGCCGCGGTGGGAATGCAAGAGCTGTTTTATGATCAAATTCCTGCAGATTTGAAAAGTGTGGGGATATCGATTTGCTATGGTGCCATTGGAATTGGGAGCTTTTTGAGCAGCTTTCTGGTATGGATGATGGATAAGATTAGCAGTGAAAATGGTAGCAAACAAAGTTGGTTCTCAGATAACTTGAATAGAGCACATTGATTACTTCTATGAGAAAAACTCCGGTGAGACCGTCTCACCGTAGGAAACGGTGAGACCGGGGACCAAATTGCAATAAATAAGAGAGGAACTAAAAAATGGGATCAGATTGCAAATATATAGAAAATGAGGGCTGAAGAAAATGGGTCTAAAGTCGGGTTATAAGGGAAACGGGTAACCAATCTGGTTCATAACCAACTGCCACATTTTGGAAACAAAATCCCCAAAATCAAGGAATCTGAATCCCTATGCAATTCAATCCGATAAAATCTGGTTAATGTCGCAAATCGCCAATCAATCCTCTGAAATCAACGGATTGTCCTCAGGCTTTTAGGTCTGCATCGGATTTGCTTCAAATTCACAACGGATTGAGTTCAGGTTGAAGCTTGCGATCTCCAAAATCAGGTCTGCAATTTTGCGACAGATTTACATCGGATTTGCTTCGGATTTGCGCCGGAATCGTATTCAGAGACAACTTTGCGACGAAAACATCAAAGAAATCTTCTACATCTCCTACATCAAAGAAGGTGAGATCTGGAATTTTAAGATCTTAGTTTTACAGTTTAAAATCTTTGTTTTAAGGATTGAAATCTACAATCTAAGGTGTTGCTGGTATACACTATGGAAGACGAAACAATTCAACGCAGTGGCATTGTTATATATGAAGGAGAAACCAACGATTATGTTCAATCTGAAAATTCAACTAGTTTACATCCAGGTTAGGTTTTGATTTCATATATACAGTTAAACGCATGAAGTAGTTGCATGAAAACATGAAGTAATGTTTATTTGTTTTGAATTTTATTGTGACAGATATGGTATTCAGTTATGTGCATGTACTGAAGAAACGCTGGTGTTTTACAATTTTCTGAAACATATTAGGTAATATAATAAACATTGGATGTAATTGCATGAACACATGAAGTAACGCAATCATATTCTAATAAACAATTCCCCAAGGGCTGAAATTTGGTTGTAGACAAATTGTTGGGAAGATGTTGATGTTTTTAAATTTTCTAAAATATATGAGGTAATATGATGAACAAATTATGTAGCTGCATAAACACATGAAGTATCGTGATGTTATTCTGATATTTTTTTTAAGAAAATGTAGGTGTTTTACAATTTTCTAAAACACATGAGGTAATATGATGAACATTGGATGTACCTGTATGAACAAAGAATGCAATTTTGCAACAGGATCAGATTCTGTCACCAATTTAAGCGACCTATCGAAAGTTGATGTCACAGATTGCTTCAAAGGTTTGAGAGCAAATACACTGTCAGAGTTCCATGATTTATACAGAAAACAGTCAAATTCATTGGGATTTGGGGTGCGATGTTCAACACAAAGAAGTAGAAAAGACGGAACCATCCTAGAGAAGTATTTTGTTTGCTCAAATCAGGGAAACACAAAATTGAAGAATGAAACACCCGACACACCTTCCAATAACAATGTCATTGAAGAGGGCTCTGAGAAGAAAAGAAGAAAAACAAAGAAAAATGTGGTTACGAGAACTGGATGCAAGGCTGGAATTCGGGTTAAATTTATCAATGGTGCCTATGAAGTTTTGCATCATGTGACATCTCACAATCATCCTTTCACTCGAGTCGAATGGCTGTATTTGCAGAGAAGTGAAAGGAGAATTACCGAAGAAAAAGGGAAAACTATAGAAGGAATGGAAGGTGCAGGATTAAAACCAAGTCATGGATTCAAGTTTATGGCTTTTGAAGCTGGTGGTATTCAGAATCTAGGACACACGATTAAGGATCATCTAAACTACGTGAACAGGTTGCGCATGAAGGAGATTGAAGGAGGCGATGCTCAACAAGTAATTGAAAGACTCTCACAGAAGTGTACCGAAGAGGAAGATTTCTTCTTTAGAGTTAAATTAGATGATAATGGTAGGCTGACAACATTATTTTGGAGGGACTCAATGATGAAGGAAGACTACTCCCTCTTTGGCGATCTAATGGTATTTGACACCACATACAGGTATGATTTATATTTTGTAAAATACATATAAACACATGAAGTAACATCTGGAACACATTAAGTAGTATGTTATACACACGATGTAGATTCATTACTGTATAAAAACATGAATAAAAGTAATATAATTCAACTTGATAATTCACAAAAGTCTAAAATGAGTTAACATGATCTAACTTTGTTAAGTGATATGTCAACATACAGGACCAACAAATACACCTTGATATGTGCTCCAATAGTCAGAATCAACAACCACGGCAATATAGTGATGTTTGGATGTGCTTTCATTGCTGACGAAAAAGCTTCAACTTTTGAATGGCTTCTGAATGTTTTCAAAAAATCAATGGGTGGTAAAGAGCCAGTAACAATATTTACAGACCAAGATCCAGCCATGGCCAAAGCAATCGAAATGGTAACCATTCTTTAATTTGATTGATCTGGTATATAATTGGTTGATATGTTTATATACTTACAATTAGTATTTAATTTAATAGTTCTTATATATGTTCACAACATCTAATGTAATTTCAGTAATCATTGTCAATATAAAAAAAACTGATAATTGGGGAAAAAATAAGGAACAATTACATTTAAAGTTTACATTTTAGTTCGTGTTTAATTGCTTTTAGATCATAAGTTTGTACATGAACTTGTTTTGAAATTTTACAGGTTTTCACAAACACGAGGCATAGATTGTGCTTGTGGCACATTACACAAAATGCCATCAGTCATTTTGGTGAATTAAAAAAGGATGGTCCCTTCAAGGAAGCATTTGAGCATTGTTTAAAATACTGTAAAAAAAGAAGAAGAATTTGAAATGGCGTGGAACAATATGATCAAGAATTTTCAGCTTGAAGACAAGGAATGGTTCAAGAGGCTATATTCTATTAGAGAAAAGTGGTGCCCTACAATGAGCAAGGACTTTTTCTCGGCGGGAACTCTTTCATCACAACGAAGTGAGAGCACAAACAAAGCTTTGTCATTCAATGCCAGCAAAATGACAACACTAAGCAGGTTCTTAACCATCTTTAATGAGACTATTGATCGGTGGAGGGCAAAGGAAATAGCGAAGGAAAATCAATGCTCAAAATCAGTGCCAAAGTCAGCTATACATGGATCAAAACTACTCAAACATGCAGCTCAAGAGTACACATTATCAATGTACTATAAGTTTGAGAAGGAATACAAGATTGCACAAGCAACAAAATCATGTAGAGTTTTCACCCTAGGATCGGCAACAAAGTATGAAGTAAGTCCAGAAGAAGATGATACAAAAGTTGAAATTGTCACCTTCACACAACAAAGTGGAAAGGGGGAAGTTAACTGCTCCTGCAAAACTTTTGAAGAAACAGGTATGTTACCTTATATGTTAATATGTTTAGTTCTTATATATATGTCATTAGTTCTTCATTCGCATAGTTAACATTAATCTGCAGGACATTATATGCTTTAGGGTTTGGATGTTTATCTAATTAACTTGAATACATGCATGGTTATCTTTTTATGCTAGGAATGCTTTGCTTTCACTATATCCGTATATTGCACATCAACTCAATCAGCGAGATACCGTCACAATACATTCTGAAGCGATGGACAAAGCTTGCTAAAATGCAAGTATGGGACAAACTGAAAGCAGTACAAGAAAAACAAGAAGTAGACAAAACCAAAGACAAAGTTCCATGGCGACACCAAATGGCAAGAAACTACTACAATTTGGTACTAAAATGTGAAGGTGACATAGAAACCCGGAAGATTCTTGAAGAAAGTTTCAAGAAATACAATGAAAAGGTAGACCAAATTCTTGTCTCAAAAAGTACAAAAGAACATGAAAATTCAAGCAGCATAGCAGAATCTTCAATCACTAAACCGCCAACAATCCAAGATCCATCTCCCACAAAGACAAAAGGAAGAAGCAAGAGAATTGAAGGATGGAAGCATAGAAAGAAACCAAAAACAAAGGAGTTTGGTACCAAGACACCAAAGCAACAATTCTAGACCTATGACTTCGAATTTGAGATTTATTTATATTAACATTATGTACATGAACAAATCACTTAAATTGCCCTTCAAATGCTTGAAACACATGAACTAACGAGTGCTGTTTAATTAAACAAAAATATATTCACCAAGTAAACTGTGTCTGAAACTAATGATTCTAACAAATGAGCTAAAGTGAAATATACATGAACTAATGATAGAAAAAGTAAATAAAAATATGCCAAAAATTGAAGACTCAAATGTTCGAGAGCTCGAGGTATGAGGTTCGATGGATCGAGGGCTCGAGGCAGGAGGACTATAAACCGAACTATATACCCAAATAACTGAACAATTTACCTAAAGGACACATGGCTTTGAACATATGAAATATAATTACTAGACAAACTGTTAAACTATAATAGAAACAAACGAGATAAACAATGCAACTAAATAGATAAACATAAGAACTAAACTCATACTGGAATCATCATAAAAAAATTGAAAGTTCCAATCCATTCGAAAATCTTCTGAAAAACATCATTCAGAAACAATCAATCCAACAACCTAGCAAATGGACCATTCAAAATCATCCATAACATCATTTCAACAAATTCAAACATTCAAATCACTACATAACAAATCCAAATCACAGCATTCAAATCAATTCAAGTCTACGTTGTTTGTGGACATTCCTCCCATGCCATCCAATTCACCATCTTTAAACAAGTTAAAAGACGGAAGAGGCTCGTTCTGAGCCTGGTACTGTTTCCTTCTCATCCATTGGTTGCATGCTTCATCAACCATAGCAATCAACTTGTCATTCCATTCGATTGGTGATTCTTCAATTGGCGGCGAGTCATCTTGCTGATTCGGAAGTTCTGCACTCGTCCCAACAATAGGTGGAAAGTCTTGCAATGATTCATTCCCAACATCAGCCTTCACCATCTCCAACCTCTGATACATATCAGCGGTAACAACTTCAAAGTTACGCTTCACGATCATTAAGGCCTCATCATAAGCCTACACAAGAAAAAAAATCGATAAGTTTATACATAAATTTAATATGCACATGAAAATTTAAGATACTGAAACACATAAAAAAAATCATGCTAACCACATAACTAACAAAGCAAATACAGCAGGTAAAATGTTAAACGCTTACATTCTTAGCAAGACTTTTAATCTTGGAGTCAGTCAAAACTCCGCGTGGGATTTTGAACTGCAGCACTTCATCACCTTCAGGAACTGAATCAGCTCCAATCTCAGGTTGAGCTCCAATATCACTCTTACCTCTATGACCGTCTTTCACTTTTCCGGCACAACTGATTGGATAACCCTTCACCATGATTGTCCTGTCAAAACCTCCTCCAATGTACAACATCTTCACTTTCTCCCTCAACTTCGCATCAGTCCAATGCTGGACTAGAGGAAGGCACGTTGGCTCCAACACACCACGGACAGGAAATCGGTGCAAATATAGAATCAAAAGGATAAGGACACAAACACTACAAGTTTGGTATTCTACATTGTTCTTATACCTCCTAATCATTGAAGCCATTTTGTCTAACACAAAAGTACACCAGTCGAGATTCTTAATCTCGTCAACATTTTCAATAGCCTCAAGGATTTTCATATCTACCTTCCCAGTAGCTATAGGAGCTAAAAAGTATGAAGAACAATAGATCACAAAAAGTCTCTTGAACTCATCCCCTCCCTCCTTAAGTTCATTTATCCTATCTAAAATCAAGTGAAGGGGTATATCATGTTCATTCTCCCTACCAAACCTAGCCTTGTAACTATCCTTCAATTGCATACCAGAATTTCTCTTCTCCACAACTTCCCTACCAGGGTTTCGAGGCAAGCACAAAACATCATAAACATCATCGGCGGTAACAAAGTATCTATCTACCCCAACCAGCTGAACACATGTACCAGGGTTAAAATTACTCACCAACCAAGGCACAATACCCGAGGGAAGTGCAATCTCCAATCTTAGATTCAAAATGCCCCCAAAACCAATGGCTTCAACATCAGCCTTCTGCTTAGCACTGAGATCAGCACACAGATCTGTGATTTTTACATGCTGGCTTCCAGGCATAAACTTCTTTAAAAACCTATAAAACAATATAACACAAGTTAGTATATATAACAACTGTGCATAAAAACACCCAAACTAAGAGATAAAACACATCAAGTAAACATACAGTAATTTTAAAAAGAAAGTTCAATTAATAAACAGCAAAATCAATATGAAATTAATAATAAAAACTAAACATGTAAACACATAAATAAAATCAACAAGTACATAAACTATTTATACTGTAACTCTACACATAAACAATCAAAAGTATAGTGAAACAAAACACTGAAAAACCAAAGAACGACAACATACCTAAACTAATAAACTCTAAATCATTCAAGTTATTATGCAAAAATATTAAAATTGAAATATTCAAAGTATATATACACACATAAAGTAAAATAAAAAAATACTTAAAGTAATAAAACGTACCTAGAACCATCAGGAAGCTGAATTTCACAGACTTGTTTAATTTGCCGTGTCACTTCCGTGCCATCATTAGTTTTCTTTGAGGCAGGTCCAGAAACACCATCTTCATCAAGCTTGCGCTTTCTCGTAGTAGATGAATTCTTTGATGGCCCACTCCCATCTGCAACAACATCCTCATTATTGCTTCCAAATGACTTATTCTCAACAGGATTCCTCACTGCAGGCTTCTTAGCTGCAGCCTTCACAGTCGGCCCCTTCACGACTGGCTCGTTTGCAGCAGGCTGGTTCACAGCCGCTTCATTTGCAGCAGGCTTCTTTGGAGCGAGCTTCTTCGCTGCAGGATTCTTCGTTGTGGGCTTCACAACTGGCTCCACTGCAGCAGGCTTCTTTGGAGAGGGATTCTTAGTTGCAGGCTTCACAACCGGCTCTTTCACAACTGCCTCCTTTGCAGCAGGCTCCTTCACAGCCAACTCATTTGTTGCAGGCTTCGTTGGAGCAGGCTTCTTTGCTGCAGGCTTCACAGCAGGCTCTTTCACAACTGCCTCCTTTGCAGCAGGTTCCTTCACAGTCAACTCATTTGTTGCAGACTTCTTTGGAGTGGGCTTCTTCGCTGCAGGCTTCACAGCCGGCTCTTTCACAACTGGCTCCTTCGCAGCAGACTCGTTCACAGACGACTCGTTTGCAACCGGCTTCTTTGGAGCCGCCTTCTTCACAACTGGCTCATTTCCTTTCCCTTCACAAACCTTTTGTTTGCCCTCTTCATTTGCATTCACAACAGCAGGAGGCAGATTAATAAAATCATCATCTTCCATATAATCTTCATCACTAATAATTCTTTTCACTTTAACCTTCTTCCTAACACCTTTCTTTTGACACATTTTCTGATCTACATCACACAAATGAAAAATAAATACTAAATCAAAAACACAAAATTAGAAGCAGAGAAATCAATACATACCAGATTTGGTTTCACATCTCAAACCTTCAATAACAACATTTATCTGGGCACTTATGGGACTTGCAGGCACACAAGTAGAACCTACAAATTTTAAAAATTAAAAGATTCCAAATAAAACATAAAGTAATGAAAGATACATGATAACAAATATATTTTAACATACCCTCAACATTTCTTTCAATAGAACCCTCATTTCTTTCAATAGAAATATTTCCAGGCTCTGATGCAAAAAACATACAAAAACTAATGAGTTTAATAACAAAACTAAACAACTATAAATATGAACTAATAATTCAAATGCTAACCAATATGTTCAATATTAGTTGAAGTAATAGGACAAATGATGTGTTAATGCATGCTAATCACATCACATGCATCACATGCACAATAACGAAACAAAATGCAGAAATACCAAAGGGAACACACTAAACACATAAAAAAAATACTAAACATTCAAAGTAAAACAAAGAAAATTAGAATTCGAACCAGCAACTCTATGTGACCTATCCACATCAGATTTACTAGCACTTTTATGCAATCTCCTCACAATATCAGCTATAAACAAAAAGCAATTATCAGCAACACATAAACCAATAAATTAAAAAACAACAAAAAATTTGAATAAACTTCAATCATATTTAAATACCTGTGCTAGCAGTTTTCTTCTGATTTTTTTTCTTTTTAATCAAAGGAGGTTTAGAACCTGACAATTACACAATCAATTAAATAAAAACATTAAGATTAATTTTTTTTACAAACTACAATATACATACCATCTAGCAGCTTTGCCTGCAATCTACTTGATTTTCTCAAGCAGATTCCATCACCTACATTTGAAAAGTAATCACATAAAAACTTAAGGTAAAAACTGAAACACCTAAAGTACACAAACCAATATAACTGTGTATATACACATACACAAAGGCAGTAAAAACAGAAAACACATAAACATGCGACCTAAACACAAAAATAGGCTAACTAAAAAAAGTGAAAACAACTAACATGCAAACTAAATAGATTCTAAACTAAACCACAACAGATCTACAACAAAGCCTGAACTAAATACATAAATAGCCTAACTAAACATACAAACAACCTAATTAAACACATGAACAACCTAACAGAAAGATAATGCAAACTAAACAGAGACTAAACTAAACACATAAACATGAAAACTAAACACATTAATATCCCAATATAAAGACAATCCAAAAAGAAAACATACAAAGTAAACAGAGCATTAAATAAACCACAAAAGAGTCACAACAAAGCTCGAACCAACCACATGAACATCCTAAGTTCCTAACTAAACACATGAACTGCCTAACTAAACACATAAACATCTTAAATAATTTGTTATTTTCATATATAAAACAGAGCAACCAACGCAAAACAGAGCAAATTCAATAACAACGAACATCACATCAAATCAAAGACACCGAACAAAAAACCCTAATAATACAAAAATTAACAAAAAAATAGAACAAACCTTGTGATTCATCAACAACATCCATAAAATCTTCTTTCGACTTCGTCATATCTACAAACAGCCAAAACAATACTCAGAAAACCACAATATATTAATAAAAATAACATGCACAACCGGATCTACAGAGATAAGCGCCGGAATGATATAGAAATCATAGCAGACGAAGAAGAAAAACAAAAAACCCTAAATATAAACCCCAAATACAGTGAAAATAAGAAATTCTAACCTCTATAGAAACGGAATGAAGAAGACAATGTAATGCAACTCAGAAATTGCAAATTTAAACGGATTTGAGCAGTTGAATCGGGAATTTCTGGCAGCGGTTTTCAGAGATTTGAGAAAGGGTTAATGCGGAGAAATTGAAACGGAGGGGTTAATGTGAGAAAGAGAAACAGAGGGAGGGTTTAGTTGGCGGTTCAACTTAAATACGGAAGATTGAAAATTAACTAAAATATCTTCCATGCCCCTGAAAATATGTAATTTATGGTGAGACTCTTGGTCTCACCATAAGCTTGGGTGAGACGGTCTCACCCAAGTCTTTGTATACTTCTATTGGCTGCTTGCCGGAATCAATACTGCAGGTTTTATAGTCTTCCTCTATTTCTCCAACTCCTGTGAGTACGAGGAGAATTGCGATTTCAAGACAACTGATGAACGTTATCCTAGTAGTTTAAGATTGTTTTTTTTAATGTTTAATTTTAATATCTTTTTATATTAGAACATTTACAGTAAAATCTATTACTGGTTGCTTTCATTTACATTCCATTCATTGTTTTCCCGTGTAAGATGATGATGAAGTCGTTTAACAATGTGTTGAATCAGGTTAAAGGGCCTAAGACCAAGTCCAGTGGTAGAAACCGCTATCGGTTTCTTACCAATTAAATATATTATTTTTCTCATTCTCTCTCTTTCACCTTACTTTAAGAAATTACCATTTTTCTTCTCCACAATGGTAAAAACCGCTTTTTACTATTTATGTACCCCACTTGATTTTCTCTATCCTACTCATTAATTTTATTATTAACATTAATTTAAATAAATTTGTCTACCCAAAATAAGTTGAATGTAAAATTTAATAATACATTATAATTTTTAAAATTTCATTTCATTTTTTTCAATAAGTATTCCAAATTTTTTCAATAATTTTTCTTCAATAATTTTCTCAAAAATCATTCCAAATTTTTATTCCAAATCATTCCAGATTTTAATAAAAAAATATTCTAGATTTTTAATTTAAAAACATTTTAAAATTAAATTTTATAAAAAAAATCAGATTTTTTATAAAAAAATTTAAAACAAAGGTAGGGACACGTGACCCAACCAGAAGTTGCCACGTGTCCCATACTTTAAAATGAAGGAGACATTGCTGCACTTAGTGGGACACGTGGGCCAATCAGAGGCTGACACATGTCCCACTACATGAAAACAAATTTGGCCGCTTCAAGCAGCCCTTGTGCACACTGACATACCGGTTTTTTAACCGGTTGCTTGGTAGCAAACCAAGGGCCGATTTCTTGTTAAGAAATCGGCCTAAAAATTATCACTGTAGGTGTTTTCGGTTTCTAGAGCGGTTTTTAAAAATTAAGAAACCCTCATTACACTTGTTCTAAGTAATTGAACAGGAAAAGCAAAAAAACAAAAATACATACTCCCTCCGTCCCAAATTAAACTGCTCACTTCATAAAATGTCACTATTCACTGTCCAACTTTGACCACATATTTGAATAGATATGTAAACAATAATATTATCATATGTTATATGATTTGATTCGTCGTAACACGTAGTTTCTGAAAAGTAACTTTTTGTATGCCATAATTATACGTAATTAAACATATGAATGATTGGACAAATTTCTTAATGAGCGTAAAATTTTTTCTCATACATTTAATTTGGGACGGACGGAGGTTAAACGAGTAGTGAAGGTCCAAATAGACATATCCGCAAATTCATAAATGTGCTTAGTTGTAATTTTTCTTGCTTGGCTTATGAATTAGCCCAACCACACATAATTCATATAAAATCTTGGCAAGGTCTCAGGAAATTTGGTACTCCCTCCGTCGCAATTCAAGTTTCACATTTTGATATTTCACAGTTGGCATAAAAAAATATTTAATCTTTTATATCTTTCATTAAGCATAAATAAAACTTGTGAAAATTTAATATTTTAAAAATATATGTTATAACGAATCTAACTATGTATGACACAATAGTATTTTTACTTATATACCAATTCAATATTATGGCCAAAATTAAGAAATTTTGACTAAATAAATAATTAAATTGCATCTTGAAATGAGACAAAGGGAGTATATATAGGTCAGAGATTATTCTATAAAATGTGGTTCAGTTTGCAATTAATGCAAATTTAGGTGGTTATAAAAGAAAATTGATTTTAGGGAAAAGTACAAAAATGACCCTATTAAATTGAGAAAGTGTAGAAATGACCATGTAAAATCTGAAAGTGCAGAAATAACCCTAACATTTTGAGCAATGGTGCGATATACCAAAATTGCAATTCCGATGTTGACTTATGTATTTCAAACATTAACCTAAACTAAAAAGACAACAATACCCCTAAACTTAAACTACCCTTGAAAAGACATTCACCTATTTTCGGCCCATTTGGCCGTTGACATTTTGGTCAACAAAATCCGGGGTTATTTATGCACTTTCATTATTTTACAAGGTCATTTATGCACTTTCGACTAAAACATAAGGTTAAAAAGACACTTTTCTCTTGATTTTATTTTCTTATTTATTGTCTTCTTCGTGTTTCTCTCTCTTTCTCCACCTCTTCTCTGCCTTTTCTACATCTCTTCTCTGCCTTTTCACTCATTTTCTGTCATCGCATTTTTCCTTTACTATTCCTTGCTCGTATTTTGGTGTTGACTTTGCGCTATTTTTGTCGATTGTTGCAGTGCTTGAGGTACGTCTTTTGGTGTCGCCTCGATTATAGGCTTTTGTTTTTCGCTTGTATTAGTACTCAATTATTGTTGAAAACTTCAATTTGTTTTTGTTTGATTGCTCGCTAGCTGGATAGGCATAATTTTTTCGTGTTCTGAGTTGCTAGGTGTCTTTTTCTCGGATCTCAATTTGAATTCTCATGCTGTTACAAGAAACTTGTTCATTGCCCGCTTTGATTATGTTGCAACTACTAGTATCCAGTGTATACTTGTTAGTTGTACTATGAATGGCCTTTTATTTTCATTCGTTGTTGATTGTTCGTTTTGAATTACGAACTGTATCGATTTACTTATATGTTGTATCTGTTAGTATTCAGTATATACTTGTTAGTTGTACTGTGTATGACCATTTATTTTCATTTGTTGTTAATTGTTCGTTTTGAATTAGGAATTGCATATGTTTACTTATATGTTGCAGTTGTTAGTATCCAGTGTAAACTTGTTTTTTAACGGAGTGTGTACTTGTTAGTCATACTATGAATTACTTTTTCATTTTCATTCATTTTTTTATTGTTTGCTATGAATTACGAGTTGCATATGTTTACTTATATGTTGCATTTTATAGTATCAATGTGTGCTTGTTACTGTGTATGACTTTTATTTTCATTTGTTGTTGAATGTTCATTTTCAATAAGGAATTGTATCTGTTTGCTTATATATTGCATCTGTTAGTATCCAATGTGTACGATTATTTGCAAGAGATTAATCAAATTTTGAAGTGGTTATAATTTTTCAGGAATCGAAAAACACTGAACATTGGACTCCACAAGGCGTCCCAGCAGGATTCAGGTGAATATGACATTGTTCTCGAGGAATTAAAAAATGATCTGCTCTTGAAGATTAATAATTGATTCATTGTATTAGAGATTATTAGTTAATCTTGATATGAATATTGTTGTAATATTAAGTTCTCTAATGGAAGATTTCTGTCAAGAGCACTTGTAATATTTATCTCGTATCTTCCCTTTTGTTTAGATGTTGAGAGTCCCTCTCGTGTTTGAAACCGACATAATTTGCATGTTGTTTTCTATACAAAGTATGCAATACTTTTCGTGTATTGCTTTCACGCTGGCAAGACTTTATGTAGCCTCTCTTTGATTTAAAATAGGGAAATATGCTCCTGTGTTTGAAAACAAATAATATATGTTCCAATCTAATCAATACATATTGTAAGGTATTAAATGCAGTATAAATGAAAATTCGAAAACAATGAAAAAAATTTGCAATCTATGTTCTGTGTACTATAAGAAATACTTGTTGTATGCTAACATATGCATGTTTCAACAAACCATAAACAATTGATAAGGCAACTTATTCACTACGTCCTTGCAAAGTTTTGCTATTCCTAAAAAGAATTAGAAAAGTGATTTTAAAACCCTGTCTAGTTGACATAAGTGTCAATATAACCCTAGATAGTCAATGAAAATGACAATATAACCCTCTCTGACAACTTTTAGCAGGAATTTTATAAAAATACATTTTTGCCCTTCTGAAAAAAATACTAAAAGAATAGGAAATGATGTTATTACCCTTAGAATCATTAATACTCCAATATTGACAGGCCACCGCCGGACTACCGCCGGACCGCCGCCCTACTAGGTAGGGTTATATCAACACATTATAAAAATTAGTAGGGTTAAATCAGCACATTCCTAAAACTTATAGGGTTATATTAGCACATTTGTAAAATGTGTAGGATTATATCAGCACACACTATAGAATATATGGTTTGAATGATATTTTGTTGTGTTTAGTCCTAAAGGATGGCTGGATGACCTTTGGTGTTCTGTGTGGTTATTATTTTGCTGTGTTCTTCGACCTAGGGTTATTAAGGGATAAGTTTAGAAATAAGGCTATGATATGTGATAATGGTGTTTAATACGAATGATGGTATAATGATGTCAAATTTTCTAGTGTATAAGATATTGTTATGATGTGCTAATGTGTATATGATGATGTGGTCGTCCGTTAAGGTCAGCTGAGTACCACACACTTAACTTTTAAAATATGTGATGATATAACCCTATAAGTTTTTAGAATGTACCGATATAACCCTATAAGTTTTCAGAATGCGTTGAAATAACCCTATCAGTTTTCATAATGTGCTGATGTAACCCTATATGTTACAATAGCGGTTCAGCAGTGGTCCGGCGATAGTTTGCGGTGGTCCAGCGGTGGTCCGGTGGCGGTTCGACTGTAGTTTGGCAGTGGTCCGGCAAAGGTCCGACAGTGGTTCAATGAACTATGAGGGTAAAATTGTCCACCTAATTTCATATTTTGCCCAAAGAGTATTTTGGTCAATTTCTATAGAGTCAATGCTGGAAAATTGAAGTCAATGCCGAAAAATGGTTCTGAGGGTTATGTTAGCACTTTCATTAACTAGTTAGGGATATTTTTGCACTAAAAATTAACTCAAGGTTATATTTGCACTTACTCAAGTAGGTAGGGTTATATTGGTACTTATCCCAAAAAGAATTGACAGTTTTAAATCATATGCACGATTTATTTAAACAGTACATGTTGTAAGGTAATCAATGCACAATTAATATGACAATTTTAAATTGTCAAATTTTAGTCTCCCCTGTTCTATGTAATATACAACATGTACTAGTTGTAGGCTAACATATACATGTTTTAACAACATAAACAATTCCTAACTT
Source organism: Rubia yunnanensis (assembly GCA_037428765.1). Taxonomy (NCBI): domain Eukaryota; kingdom Viridiplantae; phylum Streptophyta; class Magnoliopsida; order Gentianales; family Rubiaceae; genus Rubia; species Rubia yunnanensis. The sequence goes on along the minus strand of CM075071.1, from coordinate 23,588,050 downwards.
AACTTATACACTACCTCTTGTCAAAGTTTCATAATCCTTATTCACAGTTTTTAGATAAATGCATGGCTTAATAAAAATGATATGTATTGTAAGGTAACGTATGCATAGTTTATATGAAAATTTTTAGTAGCATTTAGTTTGTTTTTTGAATACTTGCCACATGTTTATATCAACATAATTCATACATTCAGAATTTTCAACAACAATTTCATTCACATCGAACGCAATTCAACAATGTAAGCTCAATCGGATGCAAAGAATGTATATCTTGGACATTATTAGGCAAACTTACATCCTCTTGAAAATGAATTTCATTCGTTTGAAATTGAAAACATCAGTTTTGTTTATCCTGAAAACCATCCCAAACCTTCTTTTAACCTCTCTCATCTTCTCCTCATAAGGCCAATGGAGGAACTTGGGCATCAGCACATTTGTTATGGTTGAAAAAACCTCCAGAACGAGCTTGTGGCAAGTCGAGATCCACAGCCCAAACCAGTGTGGCTCCCCGGTGGCCAACCGCCATATACAGACGGCTAAATGGAGCATTGTGTTTTTCTTGGTGACCACAGGCTCGAACTCCTCACAGATTATCATGAAGGTACCCTTGCTTATCCTAAACACCTTCTCAAATCCTAATGAGTGGATTCAAAGTCATATTGTAATGGGGATAGATCATTGCAATTGTTGGTCTTAAGCGAGCAATTCCTAGTAAGCGCAAGTCATCAGCTCGCATTGATTACATTTCTACCCTTTGTATACACTGCCCATCGCTCCTACCAATTGAATGGTTCGGTGAAATGTTTGGATTGCGGCAACGTGAGTGGTTCGCCGCCCGCAACGTCGAAAGAAGTCCATTGAACCTTACCATTTAGAGGAAGAAAAAGGCGTACCAAGGTTTCCGAAGGTGAACCTGCGGAAGGATCATTATCGAATCCTGTCAATAACCGCGAACACATCCTTAAAATTTGCGGGGAGCCTGGGGGAACCCTCTGGAAAACTGCACCAAACCCTAACTCTTGGGGCGAGAAGCACCAAGGACTACTTGAATGGATCTGGCGGTATCCCATGCGGCTTCCGTGGCAGCATCCCCCAGCATCTGAAATGTAACCAACACGACTCTCGGTAATAGATATCTAGGCTCTTGCATCGATGAAGAATGTAGAAAAATGCAATACTTGGTGTAAATTAGAAAATCCCTTGAATTATCATTTTTTTTAACGCAAGTTGCGCCCAAAGCCATCCGGCCAAGGGCACGTCTGCCTGGGCATCACAAATCTCGTCACCACCCCTCCTCATCCTCTGGAACCTCGACGAGGTAGCGGATGTTGGCCTCCCGTTCCCCCGCGGTGTGGCTAGCCTAAATGCGAGCCCCTGGATAAGGGACGTCATAGCTTAAAGTGGTTGGACTTGTTTCATTCTCGCTCTCAGCTATGATGGCCCCCTGGTGGGTCATGAACGATCCTAGTGCCCTCCGGTTCATTTGGTGAACTATCGGGCCTTCGACTGCAACCCTAGGTCAGGCGGGATTGCCCACTGAGTTTAAGCATATCAATAAGTGGAGGAAAAGAAACTAACAAGGATTCCCTTAGTAATGGCGAGAAAAATGGGAACAGTCCAAGCTTAGAATTGGGTGGTCTTTCCATCCAAATTGTAGCCTGGAGAAGCATCCTTAGCGATGGATCGGGCCCAAGTTCCCTGGAACTGGGCACCAGAGAGGGTGACAGTCCCATAGTGCCCAGACCTTATCGCACCACGAGGCACTATCAGTGAGTCGGGTTGTTTGGGAATGCAGCCCTAATCGGGCGGTAAATTCTGCTGAAGACTAAATACATGAGAGATACCAATAGAAAGAAAGTACTGCGAGGGAAAGATGAAAAGGACTTTGAAAAGAGAGTCAAAGTGTGCTTGATATTGTCAGGAGGGAAGCGAATGGGGCCGGCGATGTGCCCCGGTCGGATGTAGAATATCTCACAGTGGTCCACCGATCAGCTCGGGGCATTGACCAGCACGGATTATCCAGGTGGCAAAATCCTGATGCCATTTGTGGACGAGTGGAGATGTCGTCTGGGCGATCGAGGAGTGGCAGTTTGCACCTCACGGCATGCTTCGGTATTTGCATGCTACATGTGCTGACTTGTGGGCTCCACATTCAACCCGTCTTGAAAATTGGACTAAGGATTATGGCATGTGTGTGAGTTAATGGGCGAGTAAACCCGAAGGTGTAAGGAAGCTGACTGGTGGGATCCCCCTTGTGGGGTGCACCGTCGATTGGACCTTGATCTTCTGAGAAGGGTTCGAGTGTGAGAATACATGTCGAGACCCGAAAGATGGTGAACTATTTCTGAGCGGAGCAAAGCCAGAGGAAACTCTAGTGGAGGCCCAATGCACTACTGACGTTCAAATCATTTGTCTAACTTGGGTATAGGGGTGAAAGACTAATCAAACCATCTAGTAGTTGGTTCCCTCTGAAGTTTCCCTTAAGATAGATGGAGCTCGCATGTGAGTTCTATCAGGTAAAGCTAATGATTAGAGGCATCCGGGGAGGCAATGCCCTTGACCTATTCTCAAACTTTAAATGGTTAGGAAGGCTCGGCTGCTTAATTGAGCCGCACCACAGAATCAAGAGCTCCAAGTGGGCCATTTTTTGTAAGCAGGACTGGTGATGGAGGACAAACTAGAAGCCAGGTTACGATGCCCAACTGCATGCTAACCTAGACTCCAAAAAGGGTGTTGGTCGATTAAGACAGCAAGACAGTGGTCATGGAAGTCAAAATCCGCTCAGGAGTGTGTAACAACTCACCTGCCGAATCAACTAGCCCCAAAAATTGATGGTGCTCAAGTGCGTGACCTATACCCGGTCGTTGAGGTAAGAGCCAGGCCTCAATGAGTAGGAGAGTGTGGGAGTCGCAGCAAAATCTAGGGCGTGAGCCCCGACGGAGTAGTAGCAACTATTAGTGGTAGTAGCAAATATTCAAATGACAACTTTGAAGGTTGAACGTGGGTTAGTCGATCCTAAGGGTCAGGGAAAGCCCGACATATAGCGCGTTCAGCACATACGCCAAAAGGGAATCGGGTTAAAATTCTTGAATCGGGACGTGGCATATGACAACAACGTTAGTAAGTCTGGAGATATCGGTAGGGGCCTCGGGAAGAGTTTTTTTAATAGCCTGCCCACCCTAGAAATGACTCAGCCGAGGGTAGGGTCTAGCGGATAGAATAGCACCGCACGTCGCATGATGTCTGGTGTGCCCCCGGTGGCCCTTTAAAATCCTGAGTACCGAGTGTCGTCCACACCCGGTCATACTCATAACAACATCAGGTCTCCATGGTGAACAGCCTCCAGTCAATGGAACAATGTAGGTAAGGGAAGTTGGTAAAATGGATCTGTAACCTTGGGAAAAGGATTGGCTCTGAGGGCTGGGCACGGGGGTCCCAGTCCTGAACCCGTTGACAGTCAACGCACTACTCGAGCTGCTCATGCAGCAAGAGTGGGTTGCTTTTTGCCGGCCATAGGACAGACAGCGAACAGCCCCGAGAGGGGCCTTCCTCGTGCGCTAGACAGTCGATTGAGAACTGGTATGGACAAGGGGAATCTGAATGTTTAATTAAAACAAAGCATTGTGACGGTCCCTACGGATGTTAACGCAATGTGATTTATGCCCAGTGCTCTGAATGTCAAAGTGAAGAAATTCAATCAAGCGCAGGTAAATGGCGGGATTAACTATGACTCTCTTAAGGTAGCCAAATACCTCGTCATTTAATTAGTGACGCACATGAATGGATTAACAAGATTCCCACTGTACCTGTCTACTATCCAGCAAAACCACAACCAAAGGAATGGGCTTGGCAGAATGAGCGGAGAAAAAAGTCTTGTTGAGCTTGACTCTAGTTCAACTTTGTGAAATAACTTGAGAAGTGTAGAATAAGTGGGAACCGAAAGGAGAAAGTGAAATACCACTACTTTTAACATTATTTTAATTATTCCATAAAACAGAAGTGGGGCATCGCCCCTCTTTTTAGACCCAATGCTTTCTTTTTCTCGCGGATCCGGGCGGAAAACATTTTCAGGTCGGGAGTTTGGCTGGGGCGGTACATATGTTAAAAGATAACGCATATGCCCTAAGATGAGATCAACGAGAACAAAAATCGCATGTGGAACAGAAGGTTAAAAGCTTGTTTGATTCTGATTTCCCGTACAAATATGAACCATGAAAGCATGGCCTAATGATCCTTTAGATCTTTGCAATTTAAAACTAGAGGTGTCAGAAAAGTTACCACAGGGATAACTGGCTTGTGGCAGCCAAGCATTCATAATGACATTGATTTTTTATCCTTTGATGTCGGTTCTTTCTATCATTGTGAATCAGAATTCACCAAGTGTTGGATTTTTCACCCACCAATAGGGAATGGAGTTGGGTTTAGACCATCTTGAGACAGGTTATTTTTACCCTATTGATGATAGTGATAGTAATTCAACCTAGTACGAGAGGAATCGTTGATTTGCACAACTGGTCATCGTGCTCGATTGAAAAGCTAGTGGCATGAAGCTACCATGTATTGGATTATGAATGAACGCCTCTAAGTCAGAATCTAGGCTAGAGCGACGCAATTTTCCGCCGCCCTTTGGCCGACCCGCAGTAGGGGCCTCTGGCCCCCAAGGGCACGTGTCATAGGCTGAGTTGGTCTGGCAGAAGCACCAGACTACCTTCCTTGAATTTCAATTCCACCGAGCGGCGGGTAGAATCCTTTGCGGATGACTTAAATACGCAACTGGTTATTATAAGGGGCAGAGTGGCCTCGCTACCACGATCCTCTGAGATTCAGCCCTTTGTTACTCAGATCCCCATCCTTCCTCCTAAAACCAATCTCATTTTGTCCCCTCCCTATTGGCCGAGGTTAATCATTCATCCGTTTAATTGATAGTAAAGTTCTTCACTTGACTTCAAATATAGAGGCTTGCACGTACCAATGGAGACCAACGGAGATCGTGCACATGTGGATGGTTACTTAATTATTACGAATTAGAGGCTTTCCTTTTTTATCTCTTGAAAGCATGCATATGTGGAAGTCGTGGCATCCGACTGGCCGAGGTTATAACGAATTTCTTAGAAAATATTACCAAGTATTTATAACTCTTCATGTCTATGATGTGGACGGTTTCATAAAGTACTTGAAGTCATTACGGTTTCACAATTCCTTTAGAAAATAATTCTAAGTATCAATTAGGATCCAGATAGCATGTACAAAACTGTAGTGTGGCACTGAAATCGTAGTTTAGAAATGAAAACTACGATTTTTTGCACAAAATTGTAGTTTAGAAATTGATGATAGGTAAATCCGCAGGAGGGCCAAGAGGATCTTGGGCCGAGAATACCTTGGTCTGAGGGCACTTCAGTCCCGCATTAGCATAATAAATCTTCTTAATAAAGAGGCGTACATCAAGGTGTGTAATTTGAATATACGTTAATCCGCATCAATTAGCATGCCCGGTGGGCTCGATTTAGTCATGTTTGAGTTCCTTAGTTTATGTCTACCTCCACGAATACTCGAAGGAGTGAGAGGTTAAATTTGAAAGGAACTGGTGCTACCGAAGAATTACAATCTCTTTATTGAGAAAGAAGAAGGAGAATGGTTAACTCCCCAGTATCCCAAGAAGTGAAGCGAGAAGCAGTACAAGTCTCAGCTGGAGAGCTAGGAGGAGGGAAAGGCCTCATTGGACAAATTCCAGTAGCTGGACTCTCGGAGCCCGCTGTGAGTAATGTAGGCCAAGGAACAGGGCTTGCAAATCCTATGCCAGATGTATACATCAAGGAATACGATGAAAGAGATGGTCGTTTCACGGAGGTTTTCGGTGAGTCACAGATGGAAGCTTACGAACAAGCTTTGCGAGCGAATCTAGCAACAAGTGTGAATACCTCGCAATCTAACTTAGCCAGGGCAGTTCAGATGTTGGTGGAGGAAGGAAATCAGGTCATGCCTACCTCGGTCCCGATAGCCCCCTCTCGTAGCATGGAAGCCCCGATTATCCCTTTGATGGTCATAGAACCTCGAAAAGAAATGCCGCTCAACCCATGATAGTGTTTCCCTACTTTGGATATCCTCGAGAGGGGTACCATGCATGACCTCAACCTTCATTCCCTGAACCCCTGGGGTTGGCACATCTCGGACCCCCTGCAGTTCTGAAAACCTTGATGGGAGGATATCCCAGAGCTGAGATGGGGTATGGGTCCCAGGGATATGGAAGTATAGGGATGTTGAACCTGCCAGCAGGTTATGGCTTGTACGACCCTTATAGGTTATATAATGGAAGTTCAGAGATCGTGTCGGCTTGGGAAAATCCTGGGCAGATAATTCAACCCCCTCAATCAGATGGCTTATGGCAACCTCCACAGGGGATTACTGATCCCTGGATAGCAAAGAGGAGATACTGGAGATGCCATCAAGAGAGAATTAGACAGGCTGATTGGGCCATTTGGTCAAGTGGCATGATCTCCATTTTTGTCGCTTATAACCTCTAAGCGATGGTGCGCAGATACCAAACCCCCAAAGGGGCTCCCGACATATAGTGGAGAGTCTGATCCCAGAGAGTTCATCCATATATTCCTTAGTCTCATGAACTCAAGGGATTTCGACGAAAACCTGACTTGCAAACTGGTGGGGAGTTGTCTCTCAGGAAAGGCTCAAGAGTGGTACAAAAAGTTGCCAAAGGGGTCTTTGCATTCCTACAGAGATTTTAGCATGGCATTGTTGAGTCAATATGCCCAAACGAAGAATTTTACCAAACCCTGCTTGAGTTATACCAGACGGTACAAAACCCTGGAGAATCAATAGAAGTCTTCTACCATCTCTATGTAGATGAAAGCTTAGGGGTGGTAGAGACCATGGAAAATGAAGTGATCCAAGGATAATTTCTCGGGATGAGAGGCATAGAACTATACAAGAAATTAAGTAACAATGCAGAAGCTTCAGGAGATAGTCGAACAGCACTCGAAAGTGGAAGAAGCTACCAGGAGAAAGAAAGAGAGTATGATCAATAGGCCGGGAAGAAGTAATGATCATCGTGGGAAGAAGATAGCAGAGGTGCCCAGGAGAGGTATACTCCCACTAGTAGGCTTCCAGCACAGATCCTAAGTATTTTTAAAGGGTTATTCAGACAACCGCAACCCTTGTCAAATGCGCCTGCTGCAGTAGCAGGACGAAGGGCTGCAAACTTATAATAGCAACTTTCACAAAGATTATGGCCATAATACATATGATTGCACCCGTTTGAAAAGGGAGATAAAAAGGAATAAATGAGAGGGGCGGCTTCAGGGCCCCGGACCTAGAGGAGGAAATCAAGGAGAACCTGCCCAGCCTCGGGGGGACTGTCCACCATACAGAAGATATCCTCAGAATAACGGGGGTAGAAGAGATAAAAGACATCAAGGACAAGAGCGCTGAGGCAGAGATTGGGCTAGAAGGGATAAGGGTCCATGAGGGATACCCGGTGGAAACCAGATAGAAGGCTGATTCTCGAAGGGCTCCCGTAGAAGAGCCGAATCACAAGAGATTTTGGCCGGATGAGACAATCACATTTTCAGAGGCAGATGTTATCCCAAACCAAACCTCGCATACACATTCGATGGTGTAACGGTGGTAATTGGAACGACCTTAGTGAAAAGGGTCTTTATTGACGATAGAATTGGGGTTGAGATAATGTTCGCTGAATGTTTTGATCAGTTAGATATTTGAGGGAATAATTTGAAGAAGTCAGATACCCCTCTCCAGGATTTATGGGAAACCCGATATATCCCATAGGAGAAATCACCTTGCCAGTTTGGATATCTGAAGGGGATAAGGGGGTAACAATCGAGTGCAGCTTCACAATGGTTTATGCTTATTCTATGTACAATGTGATTTTGAGAAGGCCTTGGATGTGCTAGGCTTGAGCAGTGTGGTCTCTGTATCACCTAATGATGAAATTTCCAACGAGTAGAGGGATAGCTTTCATCCGAGGGGATCATGACATGGCTAAGAGTTGTAACCTCAGAGCGGTAAGAGAAGCCAGGAGGGTGAGAGATGTAGCTTCGGTTCATGCAGGAGTTAGCCTCTCTGAAACTAAACAAATGCCAATCTTGGATAAAGGGATAGTGGCTGTGGGGAAACATACCCCTGGGGGTGTCAAGGAAAAGTTGAACAAATTAATGGATGAATACGAAGATATGTTTTCATGGGATAGCTCAGATCTTACAGGGGTTCCCCGGGAATAAGCAGTCCATATGTTAAAAATTTATTTAGGAGTCAGGCTAATCAAGCAAAAAAATGAGGGTATTTGAACCAGAAATGGCAGAAGCCATCAAGGTCGAGGTAGATAAATTGTTGAAGGCTAACGTAATCGAGGAAGTATTTTACCCATAATGGCTAGCTAACCCAGTTATGGTCCCAAAGCATTATGGTACTTGGCGGATGTGTATAGATTTTATGGATTTGAACAAATGTTGCCCAAAGGATAGCTACCCCTTACCCCCCCCCCCCCCCCCCATCGATAGGTTGGTGGAGGCGATTATAGGGTATCAAGTATTGGCTTTCTTCGATGCCCACAAGGGTTATCACCAGATATTGATAGCTGATGAGGACAAATAAAAATACTTTGTTTATCACAGATGTGGGTACGTACTGTTACAAGAAGATGCCTTTTGGCTTGAAAAATGCAGGGGCAGCATAACAGAGGCTAGTGGAAAAGTTGTTCAGAAAACATATTGGTACAAACGTGGAGATATATGTGGATGATATGGTGGTAAAAAGCAGGAATTACGAGGAATTCTTTATTGATATTTAGGAGCTTTTCGAGATACTCAGGAATGCAAATCTAAAGCTGAACCCTGCTAAATGTGTTATAGGAGTGGGGGCAGGAAACTTCCAGGGGTTCATGGTATCGAAAAGGGGAATCGATGTTAACCCAGAGAAGATCGAGGCCATGATAAGGATGAAGTGCCCCCAGAACATGAAGGACGTACAGAAGATCACTGGATGCCTAGCGGCTTTGAGCAGATTTTTGTCAAAGGGGGCTGAGAAACAGTTGCTTTTCTTCGACGTGCTTCGAAAAGCAAACAAGTTTGAATGGACCGATATGTGTGAACAAGCTTTTCAATAACTCAAGGATCATCTTCAAAGGTTACCGACACTCATGAAACCTGAGAAATGGGAGGTCCCATTTCTATACATTTCCACTTCGCCCCTGGCGATCAGTGCAGTACTTGTGAAAGAAAAAGGTAAAGTGCAACACCCTATATACTTTGTAAGCCGAGCCCTACAGGGACCAGAGACGATATACCGCCCTCGAGAAACTCATACTAGCTCTGGTACATGTCGCTCGAAGATTGCGACCTTATTTTCAAGGGCACACGATTATCTTACTCACTAATTATCCCCTCAGGCAAGTCCTCTTGAAACTCGAAGCTTTAGGGAGGATGATGAAGTTGGTAGTGGAATTGGGAGAACACGACATACAATTTTAGCCTAGGATAGCAATTAAAGGTTAAGCTTTGGCGAACTTTATAGTCGAAACCACTGAAACTATAGATCCTATGGAGATGGAGGAGGAGAAGGGATCTTGAAGGAAAGAAGTATGGAGGCTATACGTTAATGGTTCCTCACATTCAGGAGGAAGCGGAGCAGGAGTCTTACTCACTAGCCCTAATGGAAAAGACTACCCGTATGCGCTACACTTTGCCTTCAAGGCAACAAATAATGAGGCTAAATATGAAGCCTTGATCACTGGTTTGCAATTAGCTGCGGAACTGAATGTGGAGGATTTGGATATCTATAGTGATTCCCAGATAATGGTGCAACGGGTAAAGGGGGAATACAAGGCCAGGGAGCACAACTTGCAAAAGTATCTAGAGTTTGTGAAGCCTATACTTAGGAAGTTTAAAAGCTATAACTTGGAGCAAGTACCAAGAGAACACAACCATAAAGCTAATGCCTTGAGCAAGTTAGCTTTGTCCAATTTAGGAGTGGAGTCTCAAGGGCAGCTGCTCATGGATACCCTTAATAATAAAAGTTTTCAGGAGCATGTGGTAATGCCCGTGGAGGAAGAAATTTGCTGGATGATGCCCACTGTTAAGCATCTTTAAGAGAGATCACTTCCGGAGGATTCTGTTGAAGCCAGAAAACTCAGGCTAAAAGCGTCAAAATATGTGATGCAAGAGGGAATTCTGTATAAAAGAGGGCATTTACAATCGCTGCTAAGATGTGTGAGCCCCCTCGAAGCTGATTATTTGATAAGGGAGGCCCACGAGGGTATATGTGGGAGTCATCAAGGAGCTAGGTCAGTATCAAAAAAGCTTATCCGAGCCAGGTATTATTGGCCCATGATGTTCTAAGATGCAAACCAGTATATACAGACTTGCCACCATTGCCAAAAACACGCGCCATTGAAACACATTCCCCAGGAGGAGCTGATGAGTATTCACGGTTCATTTCCATTTGATAATTGGGGTATAGACCAAGTTGGTCCATTTCATGAAGCCCTGGGGAAGTTCAAATGACGGTGGATTATTTAACAAAATTGGTGGAAGCCGGACCGTTGACCAATATCGCAGGTAAGACGGTTATTGCCTTTTGCTGGAAAAATATTGTGTGCAGGTTTGGGATCCCAAAGATGATTATAACGGACAATGGGAAGCAGTTTGCCAATGCTCCCTTTAAGATGTGGTGCGAAGAATATAAGATCCAGCAAAATTTGACGGTTGTTTATCATCCACGGGAAAATGCCCAAGTAGAAGTTACCAATCGTACCGTTGTTAACAGAATCAGAGCTAGGCTCGAGGGGGCATCAGGTAATTGGATTTTCCCAGCGTCTTATGGGTATACAGAACTACGGAATCTTCGGCCACAAGAGAAACACCTTATAGCCTAGTCTATGGTTCCGAGGTAGTGATCCCAGTTGAAATAGGGCTACTAAGCCCAAGGATGATGGCTATGGTCGGGGAAGATGTTAATAGTGAAAATTGGTGTCTGGACCTTGATATGGTTGATGGAGCATAAGAGTTAGCCTCGATACATGAGGCTAAAGTGAAAGAAAAGGTGAAACGTTACTACGATCGAAGGGTTAAGAAAGTACAGTTTGCACCCGATGATCTACCTATGAGAAAGAATGAGAAAAACAGGAAGGAACCGGAGGGGAAGCTTGCGGCTAACTCGGAAGGACCGTATCGAGTGATAGATGTGTACCTCGGAGGAAGCTACACCCTCGAGACCATGGAGGGGAACTCAAATCCCAAGGAGATGGAACATCACCAATCTTCGGAGATATCACCATGTATGATGGAGGCAAATAGCGCCGATAAATCCTGTGTTGAGCGCTAAGATTGAGCTCAAACACTCCTGCAAAGAATTCCAGCTAAGATTGAAGGCTTGAGCTCAAACGCTCCTGTAAAGAATTCCAGCTAATTCTGAAGGTTTGAGCTTCATTCCTGCTAAGGCTGTAAAATAGAGCCACGAGCTCCTAAATTGTATTCCAACTAAGTTTGTAGAATAGAGCCACGAGCTCCTAAATTGTATTCCAGCTAAGTCTGTAGAATAGAGCCACGAGCTCCTAAATTGTATTCCATCTAAGGCTGTAGAATAGACCCACAAGCTCCTAAAATTGTATTCCATCTAAGGCTGTAGAATAGAGCCACGAGCTCATAAATTGTATTCCAGCTAAGGCTAAAGACCATAGCCATGAGCTCTTAAGGTCAAGGAACGGGGGAGGAGTGTGAAAGTAATATCCTCGATACCCCTGCTGATTGTAGATGTCACTCGATGATCTAGTGGAAAAATTGTTACAGGATGTAGGTGGGAAACACCGAACTGGGGTAAAATCGTTGTTTTTTTTAACTTTTCAGTTGATTATTAAATGCATGCAATCAGCCTGTCGAAATTTTGGCATATCATGATCTAAGGTATAAAGGCTCAGAAGGCTACGATCATAAAGGCAAATATAGGAAAAAAGTATACACAAAGGAAAAGAGTAGTAAAAAGTACTAGCAGTGTATAGAGCACAGTTACAACAGTTTCTTTAATTCCTTTTCTACTCTTGCTACTTCCTCTTATATCCTCATTATTAATTCCAGCTTGATACCAGTGGCACGTTGAAATTCATTTCATTGTTCCTCCTTGGGATAGTTATTAGCAATTATTGCCGAAGTGGATCGAGGATCATGGGGATGGGTATGCTCCCTCGCAGACCTCCCAAAGTGGTCCTTCGAAGAACTACCACCCCTAGCTACTTCCTCTCGAGGACCTTTGATTCTTAGGATGAGGAATGGGTAACTTCTTTATCCATTCGAGGATAGTAGTGTAAGCTTCTTCTTCTTAAAAGTCCCGCTCGTTTCCACTTCATTTTTTATAAGCCAGTGGTGGGAAGTATGTAGAAGAAATTTGGGTAAAAGCCTGCCTGAGATAATTTTGGGATTAGCCACGCCATGAAATAAGCTATGAGTGTGAAGGCTCTGATAGCAGAGACAATATTTCTTCTCCAACTTGATGTTCTCCCTCTGCAGTATCTGGTTCTCTGAGAGCAACCTTAAATTTTCACCTAAAAGTGATTCCACTACTAAAGGTTCATCACCGATAGAAGCACCGACCTAGAAAGCACCTCGTTTAGTCTTGAGGTTTCATTATGTGCGACCTCATAGCATTGTGCAATGTCACCAACTGAGCCATAAGCCCATAAGCCTGACCCCGAGTGGTTATAAGATGACTCACGGATATATGCATCCTTTCAGCATCTGAAAGACACCTTTCGAGGAAACCAAATTTGTGGATTATGTAGTGAACGCCATCTTCATAGTTGGCCTCTGGGGGGGTCAATATCATCAACAACCTTGAGAGGGACAACACCCTTGAATTTTTTACGGTCGTGGTCCTTCGAGCGCACTATAAAAACTGGGTGTTTTCCACTTTCCCAAGCTTTCAAGTCCACCTTAGCAAGATCAAGCTCCTTTTAGGAAGGATCTCGCGGCTGAATTAAAGCTGGAGATGCTGTCTTGAAAGCCAACTATAAAGGGGTGGGTCTTATTACGTCACGACTCTAGTTCTTCGGAGCTTTTCTCCAAGGCTATCACAGCATGGGCTAAGTCCCTCCTAGCGGTTTCGAGCTTGGATTTGACCTTAAGGAAATATTCGCGGGTGGATTGAAGTTCCTGTTGCAATGCATTGAACTACAAGAATGAAAATTTTGGAAAAAATACATCAATAAGGGAAATAAAATGTTCATATAAAAGACCAAAATCAATTACATGGGGCCTAAAGGAGCAAAATTATACATCAATCCCTACTACATTATCCCCCACTTGGCCCTCCTGAACCGCCGATGCGGCATCCACATCTGCATCCTTATCTTCTTCATCGGGATCAGGTAAGGCACGGATACCGTCTAGGGTGATGTATTTCCCAAACCCCTCAGGCGGCCCATCATGGATAAGCTCATTCAACTTTCCCACTTTTGATTTATCATCTCAAGCCCCTCAGACTTAGCTTCTTCCTTCAATGCTTTGACATCGTCCTCGGATAGGGACGATCCCATCTTAGGAAGGATCACTTCATCCACCAAGATGGATCTCCCAATGCTCTAGGCAGCACTTAGAAGGTCCGCAAAGAGGTCGAACAACTCCGGACTCTGAAGAACTTTATCTTTGAATGACTCCAACATGGCCATTTGAGTCTCCGGGTCTTGGGCTTGTTTGGCATCTTCAACATCTGAATTCCTCAAATATTAGGCCCTCCTGAGTGCTCTGGAGTTCAGCAACTTTCTGTTGGGAAGCCTCGAGCTCCAGCTGTAACGAGGCTATCTCCCTATTCTTGTCTTCATAGGTGGAGGATAATTTAGAACCTAAGTTTCGAATGAAGGAAAACAGGGAAGAGGTCAGGGAAGCGGTATTGGTGGACCTCACACCATCCAACTCCTTGACAACCTAGAAATAGGCGGCAGGGATGAGTAGACAAGAAAAACACATAATCATTCTCAAATTATTTTTGATAAAATAACTGACCTTGGAGTTTTTCACAAAAGGACCAAGCGGAGTGGTCCATAAGGTCGAGAGGCTCAAGGAAGATGCCAAACCATGGGCGGCGGTGTTGAGCTTCTTATTAGAGGCCTCGGGAGCATACCTCTCGTGAGAAATTTTTTGACGACCCTCCCTAATGGAAAGATTGTCCTCGGGCTTCCGCTTCAACGATGTGTCTGCGGGAGCAATTGTCTGAAGGGGGTAGCGGGGATAACCTTCTCCTTGGTCATAGCACCCGCTAGACTCTGGCCCACAGAAGAGAGAAAGAAGATATTTGACAAGATACAACAAAAAATACATGTATATATATTGTAGCAAGCAACAAAACCAAGCAAAAAATATATGAGTGACACCTTCAAAATCAAGACAGAAAAGGGAATCCTTGAGAGGGGGCTCTTGGATTACTAAGTCTTGGGAAAGCTTTGGCTTATACCCCTTAGCTCGTTTCCTTCTCTTCGGACCTACTGGAGGCTCATCGGAAGGAGCCAAGCGGGGCTGTCTCAACAATTTTATTTTCTTAATAGGTTCGTAGACATACTTTTTGTAAACCTTGGGTGGGGAATGCTTGACCCTAGACTAAGTTATTTTGATTGGTATAAGAGGCATAGGAAAGGGTGGAGGATAAGAAACAATCACGAGCACTCCCAAGGCAATGTGGGCAAATAAACTTGTCAGGAAGTTGGGATTCGACTTTAACGTCAGTAAGGCACTTAAAAGTGAGAGCCATCTTGGAATCCTTATACTTTCCCACGTTCCTAGAGAGGGTAAAAACATTGTGTCTCCTTTGGCGGGGAGAAAACGTAATGATTTTCTCAGAGGAGTTACCGCCGAAGGCCACAGTAAAAAGGGAGTGAAACAACTTATACTCGGGCTCGATGTCTAGGTTGTAACACTGATAGAGAAATATCATTAGAGTGGTTATGGCGTTAGGATGGACTTGAGCAGGGATTGCTCAAAAATCTCTGAGCACCCTCGAGAATATTGGAGAAAAAGGAAAGTACAACCCTGACCGGGTCTGTTTTTAAAAAACGACCGACCTCCCCTCAGAAGGATCTTCGTAAGACTCTGCTGCCCCTAACCACTCTAATTCCACGCCAGTGGGAATTCTCTGACCTGGGGGTATCGATCGTAAGACCCCCGATATAGTCCAAGACTTATTCAGGGTTGAGGGCCCGTACGTTTCTTCTTCCACAGGGGATCTGGGGCCGGGGGCTCAACGGTGGAGGAGACTTTGGAGTGGAGCAGCCCGTTACCTTCCTCTAACATCCTTGAGGGGCCTCTCTCCTTAGGAGAAATGGATCCAAACTCAATGTCTCCAATACGCAAAGACCTCTGAATATACCCTTTCCTTCGGCCGGGAGACCAAATTTGGGGAAAACCTCCCTTAGGGAAATCCAAAAATGGTATGTAGCTTGAATTACCAATCTCATCATCGCTAGGGTGGAACCCTAGGGAGAATGCCTCGGGCTGCTAACCGTAGCTTCAAAATCTACCCTTCTAGG
This sequence comes from Rubia yunnanensis, assembly GCA_037428765.1. Taxonomy (NCBI): domain Eukaryota; kingdom Viridiplantae; phylum Streptophyta; class Magnoliopsida; order Gentianales; family Rubiaceae; genus Rubia; species Rubia yunnanensis. The sequence goes on along the minus strand of CM075071.1, from coordinate 23,572,515 downwards.
CGATTCCCCCTCAAATCTCTCAAACTCAATTCCATCATAATGCCCCCTCTCAACAAATTTCTCACCAAAATCAGCCATGAGCACAAAGGATAAAGGAAAATAAGTGAAGAAAGATGAAGGTTAGGATAACTTACTGATGAAAGTAGAAGGAGGGAAAATGTAAGCGAGGAACGGAGGAAGAGTAGAATATTGAGAAAACCTTTGAAGTCACTTGCAGTTAAAGTGAAGAGATTGTGGAGGAAATAAGAAGTTAAGAAGCCTAAAAAAGGCAGTTAGAGTAATGATTAACTTCAGAGAAGTGAAAATTTGAAAAGGCGTGAAAAATTAGCGTGCCTTTTCATAAATTGTTCCCTGACATACACTTCCATGTACAACCAACACACGCGCGTGCGCCCCCTTGAATTCTGCTAAAATAAAATTAATAATAAATGATAGTCATAAAAAATATTAGACAGTGCCTCGAGGTTAGAGATCCTTTCTTCCAGAAAAACACAAGTATGGATCATAGACACTCTCTATGAGAACACGTGAACCCAGGGGCTCAGTAACGGAGAATAAATTCGAGACTCCTCGAAGATCTTAACTCCGAGGCTACCAACAAAATTTTATGGGGGCTCTTGATGATAGGTAAATTCACAGTTGGGCCAAGAGGATCTTGGGCCGAGAGCACTTCAGGCCTGCGTCAGCATAATAAGGCGTACATCAAGGCATATAATCTGAATATACGTTATAGTATAAATAGGAAGGTACGTACTTACTATTGGGGACTTTTGAACATCTACTCAAGGCACTTACTGACTTAAGTATCAGAGCATTTTCATATTGCTTGCAGATTATCACCGAGGGACTCGACGGTGCAACTCAACCGATTTCCAAACGCATCAGAAATGAAAACTATGGCCATTTTGCAAAAAAAACAAAATTTGTTTGGTAGTTAAATCTAGAAGTTACCCTTAAATCTACGAAATACTGAGCTGTATGAGATATAAGACTCTCAAAATTGTAATGGATAGGTGATTGTTATGAAATGGTTTCGATGTATGTGGGACTTATCTGAATTTATATAGCAATTAGTGGTCTTTGTTGTAATTTTTACTGACTTTGCACTAATTTATTGAGAAATTAGTGATGAGCTTGATGTGGGAAATAAGTAAGAAGGAGAGAATGAGGAAGAAGATAAGATGGAGAAGAGGATAAGATGAGAAGAAGCGAGAAATGAGAGAATGAGTGGTGCAATTTTTTTCATCCTCTAAGGGGGTATTTATAGTAGAATTTGGGGGTGATGGCATAGTATTCCCCCTTGGTAAATAAATAGTGATATAATTAATTATCACAAATCTAGCTTATTGCTAATGAGCATTTCATTATTCTTAACACTCCCCCTGGAATGCTCATTTCAATAATTACGTGTTCATGCTACCTCATTAAAAATCTTACTTGGAAAAACCCAGTGGGATAAAAACCACAGTAAGGGAAAAAAAAGTACAGCCACGTATAGCTCCCCCCATGTTGGCATTGGTGATTTCTTCATAAATTTTGTAGTCTTCGCATTCCGATGCCATGAACATGTTTTCTGAACACTGAAGTGGGGAGAGCCTTTGTGAGGAGATCTGCTGCGTTTTCAAAGGAACGGATATATTGGATGTTGATAATATTACTCTTTTCCAGCTCTTAAGTAAATGAAAATAACTTCGTAGAAATGTGCTTTGTTCAGTCGCTTTTGATGCACCATTCCTTCAATTGATTAACACACGCGGCATTATCTTCATAAAGTGTGATGAGATTTTCATTTGATAGGAGACCACTTGTGGATCTGATATGTCGCGTCATGGACCTCAACCACACACATTCTCGACTTTCTTCGTGCAATGCGATAACCTTAGCATGATTTGATGATGCTGTGGTGAGTGTTTGTTTCTAGGAATGCCAAGAAATTGCAGTCCCTCCGCAAGTAAACACATACCCAGTTTCAGATCTCCCTTTGTGTGGATCTAACTGGTAACCTACATCTGCATAGCCAACCAAAATTGGTTTCGTGGTGTTGGAATAAAATAATCCCAAATCAATTGTCCCTTGAAGATAACGAAACACATGTTTGATTCCGTTCCAGTGTCTTTTAGTAGGAGATGAACTGAACCTCGCTAATAAATTAACAGCGAAAGCTATATCAGCTCGAGTGCAATTAGCGAGATACATAAGTGCACCAATTGCACTGAAATATGGTACTTCTGGACCAAGAACCTGTTTAGATTCCTCACATGGACGAAATGGATCCTTTTCCAAATTAAGGGATCTTACGACCATTGGGGTACTAAATGGATTTTATTTATCCATATTGAATCTCTTTAATACCTTTTTTTCGTGTAATTTTATTGATGCACAAGTATCTCATTTTGCAAGTGCTCAATCTGCAAACCAATACAATATTTCATTTTCCCAAGGTCTTTCATTTCGAACTCCTTCTTTAAGTAAGAGATTACTTCCAGAATCTCTTCATTGGTCCCAAAGATATTTAGATCATCAACATAGACAGTGATAATCACACACCCGAATGTTGTTTTCTTGATAAAAACACAGGAACAAAGAGGGTCATTGATATACCCCTGTTGTAACATATATTCTCTTAGTCGGTTGTACCACATGCATCAAGCGATCTGTATAAGTATGCGGTAACAACATCCATAAAGTGCATATGAAGTTTCTCATGAACTGCTAGACTGATAAGGAATCTTAATGTAATCACATCCATGACTGGGGAATATGTTTCCTCAAAATCAATTCCGGACCTTTGAGAAAAACCATGTGCAACGAGTCTAGCCTTGTATCTCACTATCTTATTTTTCTCATTTATTTTTCGCACAAATACTCATTTGTATCCAACGGGTCTCACATCTTCAGGGGTGAGTACTATAGGCCCAAAAACTTTGCGCCGGATAAGCGAGTGTAACTCAGCTTCAATGGCATTTTTCCATTCAGTCCAATCGAGTCTATTTTTACACTCGGTAACATCCCGTGGTTCAGGATCTCCATTATTTTATTCCATAACATTGCATGCCAAATTATAAGAGAATGCATCATCAATTTCCTCATTTTGGTTCCACCTTATACCTGTATTGGCATATTTAATCAAAATTTCTTGATTTTCCTCATTTTGTATTTCTACATGAATATGTTCCTCCATTTTGGGGTCATCTTGTTTCTCTGATCCTTTTCTTTTACGAGGATTTTTATCTTTGGAACCGAGCGGTCTTCCATGCTTCAGGCATGTCGTGATTTCATGAGTGACTTTGTTTTCAATTTGCCCTTTCGGGATTTCAATTTGAGCAGGAGCATTTTCAGCTAGGATGTGAGATTTAGTCACTCTCTTTGTGTCTGTAAATGCATCAGGAAGTTTATTTTCTATATCTTGCATATGAAAAATCCTTTGGACTTTTCCATCACACTCTTTTGTATAAGGATCAAGATGCAATAATGTTGGTACCGACCAGGTAATATTCCTTTCCAGCTATTTTCTTTCTCCCCCTAATGCTGGAAATTTTTCTTCATCAAAATGGCAATCAGCAAAATGAGTTGTACAACTATTCTCAGTTAGGGGATCAAGGCATCTAACAATAGATAGGCTTTCAAAGCCTACAGAAATGCCAAGACTTCTCCATGGTCCCATCTTTGTTCTTTGCGGTGGTGCAATAGGCACATAAACACCGCAGTAAAAAATTCTTAGATAGGATAAATTTGGTTCTGGGCCTGATGTAAGTTGTAGTGGGGAGTATTTATGATATGTACTTGGCCTGATGCAAATTAATGCTACAGCATGTAATATTGCATAACCCCATACTGAAGTAGAGAGCGTTATTCTCATTATTAATGGTCTAGCAATGAGTTGGAGACATTTGATCAGTGATTCAGCCAGACCATTTTGTGTGTGCACATGAGCAACAGGATGTTCAACAATAATCCCAACTGATATACAATAATCATCGAAAGTTTGGGATGTGAATTCACCGGCATTATCAAGTCTGATTTTCTTGATCATATGATCAGGAAATTGAGCTCGTAATTTGATTATCTCATCAAGTAATTTAGCAAATGTCATATTTTGAGTTGATAACAGGCATACTTGTGACTATTTGCTAGAAACATCTATCAATACCATGAAATAACGAAATGGTCCACATGGTGGATGGATAGGTCCACATGTATCACCTTTAATACGTTCAAGAAATGTTGGGGATTCTGTTTCAACCTTTTTCGATGAAGGCCTTATGATTAGCTTTCCAAGGGAACAAGCCTTACATTGAAAGGATTTTCCATGAGGGATCTTCTGGTCCTTCAGTGGATGCCCATGTGAACTTTCAATAATTCTTCGCATCATAGTTGAACTAGGATGGCCCAGCCGATCATGCCATATGGTAAATATTGAAGGTTTGATCACTACCATATTTGATTCTACTACATTTACATGCGTGTAATGCAATCCAGTATGGAGCATTGGTAGTTTCTCAAGTGTGAATTTCCTCTATATTTATACATAATGAGAAGCATATATTCCATGGTACCTTCAGTTACAGACTGGGTATCAAATCCATGAGAATATATATCATTGAAACTCAATAAGTTCCTTTTGGATTTTGGCAAATATAAAAGCATTATTTATTGTAAACATTGTGCCATTTGGCAATGTAAAGTTTTCCTTGCCAACTCCTTCAATCAGATCTATAAGACCCGATATTGTATTCACAGTGGTCTGCGTTGGGTTTACCTTTGAGAAAAACCTTTTATCCTTTAATATAGTGTGCGTTGTTTCACAATCGAGTATGCATATTTCTTCATTTTTAATCCTTTGGTTGGCTTCACGATTAGCTTTATCCATTTCACCTCTTTAATTAAAAAACAAAAAATTGATAAGAAAGATAATAAATTTGAATGCAGCAGGCTTTAAATAAAACCATTTCTTTATATATATACATATATATATATATATAACAGACATCGGACCATCTAGCTTCATTCCTAAATACAACTATCCTTCTTTTAGTTTCCACCACTTGGTTGCTCAGTGAAATCACCAACTGTGTCCATGAAATCATCATTGAAATCAGAAGCTTCGAGAAGAGTGGATTCGTTGAAGTTTGCCTCCTTTTCCTTTCCTTTTATGGACTCTTGGTAGAGATCGCATAAGTGCTTCAGGACTCTGCAGACTCTTGACCAATGCTCTTTTCCACCACATCTGAAACAAGAGGTTCCAGATCCCTTTGATGAACTGGCGTCTTTTCCCCTTAATGGGTACTTTCATGGTTCTTCTCATATTGATAATTCTTATGGTAGTAGTTATCGGACTTATAGGATAAATTGTAACCACCTTAACCGCGTTCGTAACCACGACCATAACCTTGTCCTCGACCTCGACCTCTCTCTTGACCCTGAAAATATTTTTTGTGTTCAAGTTCGTCGGAGTGAACAGTGTTTGCTTCAGGAAATGCTCTTGAGCCAGTCCGACGAGATTGATGGTTCTTCATCAGCAACTTATTATTCTTTTCCACAATAAGGAGACAAGCAATTAGCTCAGAATATCTTTTAAAACCTCACACACGATATTGTTGTTGTAAAGTCACATTTGATGCATGGAAAGTAGAGAGAGTCTTTTCTAGCATTTCATTGTCAGTTATTGTAACCCCACAATATGTCAAGTGGGTTACTGATGTGTACATTGCAGAATTATAATCGCAGACTTTCTTATAGTCTTGGAATCGTAGATTGCTCCAGTCATCGCGGTATATGGGGAGCATTACATCTCTTGTGTGATTGTACCTTTCTTTTAAATTTTCCCACAACTCAAGTGGATCTTTCATAGTGAGGTATTCATTTTTGAGACTCCCATCAAGGTGTCAACAAAGGAAGATTAAAGATCTTACCTTATCCATCCTTGATGAGTTATTCCACTTTTGGATTGTCTCAAGGAGGTTCATTGATTCCAAGTGCATCTCAACGTCTATCATCCATGGCATATAGTTGTTTCCACTGATGTCAAGTGGACTGAATTCAAGCTTCACAGGGATTGACATGATGATAACTAATATGGAAAGTAAAATAGTTCATTAGATATAATTCAAAATGCATAAGTCTATAATGATTGCGAAAAATAAAGAGTACTACATGATTTCGATCATCAATGAAGAAAAATGAAAATCTTCCGGTGAAACTTCTACGGTGAGAATGGTAACATGTAATACTAAAATAATTACAGCAACAAAGATAAATATTAGTCTAGACATTTTATTGGTAAAATTTAGAAAAAAAATATGAGGTAGAAAGGAGGATGTGATTTTGTATCATTTGATGTTTTGTATTTATAGTTTAAAATATATCCATTTATAGTCGTTTATAGTCGTTATATTACCGCTAAAAATATAGCCGTTTATAACCATTATATTAATTAATTGTAGTTAAAATGTTAAGAGTAGATTAGCAATGTAACATCATCAGATAAATAGACAAATATATTAGAGACATAACTAATCATAGAAATATTAAAATAAAGAAGTTAAAGATTAGTTAGATGGAGATCACACCATTTTGATATATGGTGGCAGAGCCCCAGTGTATAGAAATATGGTGTTATGCATTTAGAAAGTTAATAAATCACATCACATTACTATAAGGCGGAAAAACCTCCTGTGTATAGTAATATGGTGTTATGTGGTTAGAAAGTAAATAAATCGCATCACATTACCATAAGGCGGCAGAACCCCCTGTGTATAGTAATATGGTGTTATGTAGTTAGAAAGTAAGTAGTTTTATGTAGTTAGATAGTTGATGATGTTATGAAGTTAGAAAGTCATTTGTTATACATCACATCATTTCTACTGTGACTGATTATTATTATTAGTAATAGACATTCTAGTATATTGAGATTTATTTGAAAATTGAGTCAATCAAAAGGGTCCTGATTAAGAGTGACATGGATGAGGGAAAAACTTTAGGTCATAGTTGCTTGACACTTATATGAAGTTGATCTGTGCAGTCAAATATAATCAAGTTTTAACACATGAGGTTCTAAACATCTACAAATTAATAGAAAAGTTTGGACTAGTATCCTTAATACCAACTACTTTGATTCATTATCACAAAATTCTTACAATTTTTTAAAATGACTTACTCAATGAAGATGGAGAGTGATCGTGCGGATAATGTGCTGTAATTTTTACTTACTTTGCAATAATTTATTGAGAAATTAGTGAAGGGCTTGATGTGGGAATTAAGTAAGAAGGAGAGAATGAGGAAGAAAATAAGATGGAGAAGAGGATAAGATGAGAAGAAGTGAGAAATGAGAAATGAGAGAATGAGAGGTGCAATTTTCTTCATCCTCTAAGGGGGTATTTATAGTAGAATTTAGGAGTGATGGCATAGTATTCCCCCATTAGTAAATAAATAATGATATAATTAATTATCACAACTCTAGCTTATTGCTGATGAGCATTTCATTATTCATAATGGTCTTCTCATATATTGACCTTTCTACGCCTCGAGTTCATGACATTTTTTTTACTCCAATTTTAATATAGATTTTGATAGATGATTGGGCTTCCTACTGTTGATTTCACCCAAATCAAACATAAATATCTTTACAAAAAACAATTGAACACACACACAGAAGGAAGACATTTTGAGCCCAAGCCCAGCTCTTTAGAATTCAGCCACATGTCATGAGCTATCTCAATCCGAGGTCCGGCATTCAAAATTAGGATCTGATCATCGGCTATCGACGGCTAAACGACATCGTTTTGAAAATTGATCACAACCACTACCGGCTATTATATATCGACGTCGTCGATTCATTGCTTTCTCGCAGGAGTATCAACGTTCCTCCGATCATGAGTATACGATATGAAAGGGCTTGGAGCCTTTTTTGAAAATAAATTTGGACTACGGTAGAAAATAAGAGTAATAATTGTGTGTGTATTCACGATCTCATGATACATTATATAGTAGTACATGATACCTATACAAGCTAGGAAAAGGTAATAGAATATAACTACAATTAAAAGTAATATTCTAATTCCTTAATACTCCTCCTCAAGTTGGAGCATGGGGATCAGAAATGCCCAACTTTCCAAGCAGGGAATGAAATTGGTTACGTCTGAGAGCCTTAGTAAACAAGTCCACAGGTTGGTCTGACGTGCAGATATGCTGAGTAACAATAGTGTCAGATTGAACAAGATCCCAGACAAAATGACAATCAACTTCAATGTGCTTTGTGCGTTCATGGAACACTGGATATGCTGCAATATGAAGTGCAGATTGACTGTCACAAAACAGTCGCATAGGAGAAGAGTGCACAACCCCTAAGTCTTTCAGTAAAGACTTAAGTTATAACAACTCACAACAGGTAACAGCCATAGCACGATACTCCACTTCAGCAGAAGCCTGAGAAACAATAGGTTGCTTCTTAGTCATCCAAGAAACTGGAGAATTACCAATCATCACAAAATATCTGGAAAGAGAATGCCGAGTAATCGGGCAAGCAGCCCAATCCAAATCACAGTAAGTAGTCAACTATAATGCACTACTAGAAGAGAGAAATAAACCTTGACCAGGATGACTCTTCAAGTAGTGCAACACACGAATAACAGCTTGCTAGTGAGGATTACAAGGAGACTTCATGAATTGCGCAAGGGTATGAACCGAATAACTAAGCTCGGGATGAGTAATTGTCAAATATATCAGGCGCTCAACCAGACTTCTATACTGCTCTGGGTCATGGTAGGCTGGATCATCAACACGTGCCAAATCATGTTGTTGCTCCATCAGAAAGTCAGTCGGTTTAGAGGCAGATAAACATGTATCTGATAAAACATCCAAAACATATTTCCTTTGTGAAAGAAATATCCCCTCCGGTCTTCTAACAATATCTATGCCCAAAAAATACTTAAGTAGACCAAGGTCTTTCATATGGAAATAAGAACTCAAGTATTTCTTGAACTCGGAGATGAGCGCAGAAGAACTACCAGCAATGACCAAATCATCCACATAAACTAGAGCATGCAAAGAAACTGATCCACGAGAAAAGTAAACAAAGAGTAATCTGCCTTACTCTGAAGAAAACCAAATACTCGTAAAGCCTGAGCCAATTTGGTAAAACCAGTTTCTAGGAGCCTAGCGAACTCCGTAAAGAGATATTTGAAGGCAACATACCTGACCATGGTGCACGGCATAGCCTGGTGGGGGTCGCATAAAAACCTTTTTATGCAAATCACCATGCAGGAAGGCATTATGAACATCCATCTAATGCAATTCCCAACCACAAATGACCGCAACAGATAATAATAGGCGAACATAACTCATCTTCGCAACCGGAGGAAATGTCTCAGTATAATCAATTCTTTCAACCTGGCGATTCCTAAGAATCACTAGGCACACCTTATGACGTTCAATAGTACCATCTGACTTAAACTTCATCCGGTAAACCCATTTGCAACCAATCGTCTTCTTATCCAGGGGCAAATGAGCCAAAGTCCAAGTCTGATTGCGCTCAAGCGTAGTAAGCTCTTCAGTCATAGCATCTCGCCAATGAGCATGTTGTGAAGCCTCAGAATAAGTGGTGGGATCTGTACTAGATGTTACTGCAACCAAATATCTAGGATGCATACTAGAAAAATTATCACAATTTTCATAATCAGTAAGATGATAGAGAACATCTGAGGATAGTGACGACGCATGAGTGAACTTAGACGTGATTGGGGGAGGTTTTCAGTAGTAAGAGCACATGCATAATCATCACAGTCATAATCCTCCAAATAAGGAGGTGAATGGCAAGCACAAATACTCTGTCTGATAGGTGGCAACTCGGTAGCGGAACCATCCGGTGGTGGAGATGCTGCAGAAGGAGACTGGACAGACGGCACGTGAAGCGCGTGAGGATCTGTCACCAGCGTGTGGGGGGGCAGATTCCTTGGCAACGCACCATCTGGCCGAGCTTGAATGGGATCCGGCAATGGAACCTCGTCCACCGGGGATAAGCCAGTGTGCGCCGGGTGGTCAGAACCGGCGATGACCGGGGTCGGAGATCGGGCAAAGGCCAACGACGAGTGTCCAGCGGTGATCGGCAGTAGAGCTCCGACAGCGGCCGTCGGTGAAGAACCGTTGATGACCGGCGGCAAAGGACCAATGCGGGCGATGGCGACAGACGGGTGGGGGCCAGCGGCGAAGGACCGCCAGCAGCTGATGCCACTAAGTCGTGAAACTCCCGTAGTGGTGATGAGGAGACCGGTGGTGAGGTGGTGGCGCCGTCGGGTTCTTCTAATGAAGCCAATGTCGGAGTTGCAAAATACAAGAACTGGTCTTCAAAAAAATCGGCATCCTGACGGGTAAAGATCACACGGGATTCCAAGTCAAACAGGCAATAGCCTTTCTTTCCGATAGGATAACCAAGAAACAAACATCGCCGACTTCTTGGTGCAAACTTGTCACAATATCTGGGAACATGAGCAGCAAAACACAAGCATCCAAAAACTTTTAATGATGAGTAATTAGAAGATTGCCCATAGAGCAATTCAAAGGGAGTACGACCATTGAGATGCTTTGTCGGCGTCCGGTTAATCAGATAAGCAACAGTAACAACACATTCTCCCCCAAAAAATTAATTGGAAGACTGGCATGGAACCGTAAAGCACGCACCACATTGAGTAGATGGTGATGCTTTCTTTCAAATCGACCATTCTAATGTGGTGTATCAACCATAGATATCTCAAAAATGATCCCAGATGCATCAAAATGAGATCTCAAAGGCAAAAATTCAGTTCTTTTATCAGCCTAAACACGGAGTATGGTTCGGCCCACTGGTTCTTCACCAAGGCACAAAATTCCAAAAATCTAGAAGCTACTTCTAATTTAGACACTAATAAATAAAACCAAACAGCTCGGAATAATCATCAACTATAGTTAGAAAAATAAAATGCACCACTAGAAGATGATGTTCTTTAAGGACCCTAAACATCACAATGAACTAATTGAAATAATGCAGTAGCATTTGTAGAATTTAATAGAAAACTATGTTTAGTATGTTTTGCTCTATAACATATTGAGCAAGGAATAGAAGTCTTATTAGTGCTAAAATCAATAGAAGAAATAGAAGACAACATCGTAGAGGAAGGATGTCCAAAACGCTGATGCCATAAATCAGAAGATGACACAGAAGCAACTGTTGGAAGAGACTACGGGATTGAAGGATGATCACGAGTATCCAGCAGATGAAGCCAAAACACACACCCCCTCCCCCATTTCTGTTCACCGACGCCAATCATTTCCTCGTACTGATTTTCTGTAAAATGCAATAATTTTCAATAAACAAAGCTAGACATTTCAAGGCATATAACAATCTAGAACATGATAATAAGTTGCACCGCAAAGTAGGTATATATAGCACATGAGTAAGGGTGACGGCACCAAAGTAAATATTACCATATTGGGTAGTAGATGACACAGAGCCATTAGGCAGAACAACATTGGCAGTATCAATAGCAGTAGTAAGATTAGTAAGAGAACCCTTGTCACCAGTCATGTGATATGAGACTCCTGAATCAAGTATCCATGGTAAAGTAGACTTACTGATGCGGCCATTTTATGCGGGTATTGTAGGGTTTTTAGGATGTGGATATGTCATTTCCTCCGTGTGCTTGAATCTTTTCTTACTCGAGGGCAAGTAAGGTTTAAGTGTGGGGAGGTTTGATGTGTCCATTTTATATGCTTTATTTAGTAGTATTTAGGATCACTTTTGTGCTCTTTTATTATTGAGAGCTTGTGTTTTACCTTGAAATTCTCTTAGGAGAGGTAAAAGCAACTTTATGCTCTTTTACCTCTTCTAAGTGGATTTTGTGTGACAAGGGAAGAACACGGAAGCAACGAAGACCGGAAGACATTGAAGACTATACTTTCGAAGACTTTTGGATACTCACTTCGAAGACATGAAGACCGGAGGCCGTTGAAGACCATTTTTGGAGCCGTTGAAGACTTGAAGATTGAGAGGGATGGCTATGAAGAAGACAAAGAAACAATGCAAAACTCTGGCTCCCGTCGCGACCCCGTCACGACACCATCGCGACCATCGGGACACCATCGCGAGTCGCGACCAACACCGTCGCGAGTCGCGACGAAACTCGTCGTGAGTCGCGACCAACGGGCGGCCAGAAATCAACTTTATCTTCTTTGCACTATAAATACTACTCTCTTTCCTCCTCTTCTCCAGTTTTGCTCAGCCCGTTTTCTCTCTGGTTTTTGGGCGAAAACTCTAGGTTTTTCTCTTCTTTCTTTTCTTTGTTTTTTCTTAGTTTAATTATGTCTTTTGTTGTTCTAGAGTAGTTCTTGTACTTGGGAGCTATGGATTGAAGCTTCCACTTCTATGTATTGAGAACCATTTCTATCTATCTATTTAGTGTTTTTGCTATTGTGCATTTATTGTGCTTTGAATGTTAATTGTTGATTTCATTGATGTTGTTGGGAGCTTGAGGATATGAATGCTTGTATGAATTGCTAGCTAGGGTTTGGGGGATTTGGGTTAATTTCCCCCCTGTTCTTGTTAGTAATGTGAGAGTATGATTTAGAGCTTTTGATTGTGTTGATGGATTGATAATGTGCTAGACGAATGTGATTGATGTTGAACTCTTCGTCATGTTCGTTTGTGTAGCAAACAAGAAGAGTTATATGCTCGTGGTCTATGAGTGGTCGCTCTTGACTAATCTCGTGTAATTGCATGAATTGGTTAAATGCTTAGTCACAGTGTAGTGGTCATAGGCATTGCCAAGCTTGTTGGTCCTTCGTGCTAAATGCCACCAATGGTACCTTGAGTCATGGTCGTGACTCGGGAGTCATTGGTGAGGTTTGACAAGCGATGTCGAACTCACACTTGCAAACTACGAACTAAGAAGGATAGGAGTTTAGTCTCCACGACAAGTAGTTGAAGTATTGAATAGATGATTTAAATTCATTCTTGAAGCATTTGTTATTTGGCGTTTATGTACGGTGTGTTTTACTGCATGTGTGCCATGAGTTGTTTGAGCATAGGTAGTGTTTGTGTGGTTGAATTGTTTAGGTGCAGGAATGTGACGAATTCCGCAGCGCCTTTGCATGAAGATCTATGAGCATGAACTTAGAACTCCTTGTGATGTGTGTGTTGTGGTACTTGCTGGATGGGTATGTGAGTGTTGGGTCCTGAATGCTATATGATGGAATGTGTGAATGATTCGATGAACTACATTAGATTTGGAAGTGGACATCCATTGCCCCCAAGGCTTTATCTTTGTAGTTTAAAACCCCTTTTCTTTAGTTTTGTTTGATGATTAGCATAGTCACTTGACGTTGCTAGTTATCTCGTCTTTTTATCTTTGTTAACTTAGGAAACCAACCAACCAACCCCCCCCCCCCATTTACTTGCTTTTAAGTGTGTGTAAATATAGTTACTCCTAGCCTAGTATCAACCATTTGTTATTCAGGACCCAACACTCACACACCCATCTAGCAAGTACCACAACACACACATCACAAGGAGTTCTAAGTTCATGCTCATAGATCTTCATGCAAAGGTGCTACGGAATTCGTCACGTTCCTACACCTAAACAATTCAACCACACAAGCACTACCTATGCTCAAACAACTCATGGCACACGTGCAGTGAAACACACCGTCAAGAATACATAAACGCCAAATATCAAGAGGTTGGAGATGTTGGTTTACAAGGGCAAGAAGCTCATGAATGCTATCCATACCACGACTCTTACAATCCGGAATGGAGTGGTAGTCCGGATTGGTGGTATGAGAATGAGCCGGAAAACCAACACTACGAGCAACCTAGTTGGCCATCACCACCCTATACCATACCCCAAAACCAATCCCAACAAGGAAGTTCAAGTTTGACACGTGAGGATGTCTTAAATACCATAGCAAACTTGAACTCCTTTACTAGTGAGAAGCCGGATGCCCAGCTCTCCTCTAGTGTTGAGGCCATTGAGGGGCATGCGAGGAACATATTAGAGGTATTGGCCCGCATGGAAGCTCGTGATTCCGAAAATACCCCATCCCAACTTGAACTCGATGACTCGGTGAGTGAGGTCACCAATAAAAATGATTTTGAGTTTGAAAGGGATGAGGAGTTGGTTGTAGAGGATAGAAAAGTGGAGGAAGAGGTGATAGTGCTACATCCATTAGCATCGTCACCCCTTCTCCCACCTAGTGAACCAACTCCACCATTTTTTGAAGTTTTGAGGGAAACGAGAGAGGAGCCGAAAGATTATCCCAAGCTCCCTAACCACTCAATTCCCTTTGAACCATCTCCACCTCCACAAAACTTTCCTCTTGAAAGTTTTGTACCCCCACCTCTCGACTTTTGGAAGCTCATGGTGAAGGGGTTCAAGCCTTCACCATACGGATAACATTAGGGTCGTGCCGACGACCTTAAAAATACGGAGCTTCATCGTGCCGATGACGTAAAATAAATTCGGCATTTCTTTTAGTTTTTGTTTCTTAGTTTTTGTTGTTTTGTTTTGTTCTTTTTATGGCATGTTTTCTATGATTTTGTAGCAACATGAAGTGCATTGCAATGATGGAGATGAAGGAACGAGATCAATGAACGAGGGAAGAAAGCTTGGACAGTTGGTAAGAAAATGAAAAAATTTTAAGCCTGGGATACCCTGCCGTTGCGAGTCGCGATGGGCTTCGTCGCGAGTCGCGACGAACAGGGGAGCAAAATTCACTCCCAGCGCCAACTTTCCGCGAATCGCGACGGCCTCGTGATGGCCATCACGAGTCGCGATGAACTTAGTCGCGAGTCGCGACGTGATCAGAACATTTTGAGCTTCCGGACTCAACTTTCCGCGAGTCGTGATGACATCGCGAGGCTTCGTCGCGAGTCGCGATTAACTTTGTCGCGAGTCGCGACGAGCTCAGAAACCTTTGAGCTTTCGGACTCAACTTTCCGCGAGTCGCGATGACATCGCGAGGCCACGTCGCGATTCGCGATGAACATAGTCGCGAGTCGCGATGGGCTCAGTAACTTTTGAAAAATTTCTGATCTCGGATTTCACTTTTCGCGAGGCGCGACGTAAACCGTCGCGAGTCGCGATGAACTTCGTCGCGAGTCGCGATGGAAAATCCAAGTTTTCAACTGATTTTAAACATTGCATGATCCTTCCTTCTTCTCCACCCAACACTCCCAAGAACCACCACATCTCCACTCATTCTCAACCATCCTACATATATTGGCATATGAACATTCTTGCATCTTTATAGTACATTTGTTGATTGTAGTATGCCGACTACATCATTGTGATCGTAAGTGCATATCCTATAATGATGCTTGTATACATGTCAATATATGTTGGATATTTTTCATGATTATTCTTATAGTGTTGGTTGGGTGTGATTTGGTTGTTCTTTGAAAATACTATGGTTATTAACTCTTGATGCTAAACCTAGTATTACATATCCTTATGTACTTGTGAGTTTAATGTGTTCTTCGTGGTGTAGTCTTGATCAAACGGCGCCATGGAGACAATGCTTTTCTCGAGGGGTGAGTTCTTCTACGGCATCTTTGCTCACCCTTCCGGTTCCGAAACCTATCTCGGGACCTTCCAAGTACTTGGATATCGCCATATCACCGGCGAATTTGCGGAGAAATGGGTGTCACTCTAACTCCCTTACCTTGATTTTTATTGTTCTTGCCTTACGTGTTTACATTGAGGGCAATGTAATGTTTTAAGTGTGGGGAGGGGTTAGAGGATTCAATGAATGCTATATTGTTTTTGAATGCTTTTTGCTACTTTTCATTGGAAAAACATGAGAAAAAAAAAGAAAAAAAAAAGAAAACCCGCTAGGTTGAAAACCCGAGAGGGCAACTTAGACAACATTGGGGGCCCGGATAGGTCGAAAACCCTTAAAGGGCGGCCTAGGCAAAAATGAGAGGCTAAAATGTGCGGAAAAAGGTGAGATGTGAGCTAAAGAAACATGATGTGTGGCTAGGATGAAAACTCGAAAGAGCTCCTAGGCAAAATGAGAGAAATTGAGAGAAATTGAAGAATGATATGATTTCACTCATTTGCCGGCGTTGGAGTCATAAGGTTGCGGTTGTCACACGGATGGATCGGGTAGCTCAACATCTATAGACCTCTTGGGTTTGGGTAGCTTAGTGGGTTAGGAAACGAAGTATGGTTATGAAATTCTTGATCTCTTTATACTTCGTTTTTGGTTGATATATTGGCATTTAGTGAAGCATGTGTTTGAAACTCTTATATGGTTTTAGCTTCATTTTATGTCATTGGATTTTGGTTGATATATTGGCATTCGGTGTAGTATGTGCTTAAACCTCTTTAATGGTTTTAACTTCATCTTGTGTCATTGGACTTTGGGAATATCAATTCGGGGCTTTGAAATATTTTATGGGTAGTGAATTGATAAGTGGTAGGTTTGGTTAGATTTAGGATTGGGGATGTGTGTGTGAAAAAATTCTCATGTGAGCTTTTATTTTGGGATTTTTGATATTGAGAATTTTTGTGAGGCTTTGATTGGGGGATTAGTTTAGGTTTTGGATATATCATTTACTCTGTGTGCTTGGTTATTTTCTTACTCGAGGGCGAGTAAGGTTTAAGTGTGGGGAGGTTTGATATGTCCATTTTGTGTGGTTATTTTAGGGGTTTTAGGATGTGGATATGCCATTTCCTCCGTATGCTTGAATCTTTCTTACTCGAGGGTGAGTAAGGTTTAAGTGTGGGGAGGTTTGATGTGTCCATTTTAGATGCATTATTTAGTAGTATTTAGGATCACTTTTGTGCTCTTTTATTATCGAGAGCTTGTGTTTTACCTTGAAATTCACTTAGGAGAGGCAAAAGCAACTTTGTACTCTTTTACCTCTTCTAAGTGGATTTTGTGTGACGAGGGAAGAACACGGAGGCAACGAAGACCGGAAGACATTGAAGACTATACCTTCGAAGACTTTTTCGAAGACATGAACACCGTCGTCGTTGAAGACCATTTTGGAGCTGTTGAAGACTTGAAGATTGAGAGGGATGACTATGAAGAAGACAAAGAAACAATGCAAAGTGCTGGCCCCCGTCGCGACACCATCGCGAGTCGCGACCAACACCGTCGCGAGTCGCGACGAACTCGTCGCGAGTCGCGACCAAAAGGCGGCCAGAAATCTATTTTATTTTCTTTGCACTATAAATACCCTCTCTTTCCTCCTCTTCTCCAAACTTTTCCAGCCCGTTTTCTCTCTGGTTTTTGGGCGAAAACCTAGGTTTTTCTCTTCTTTCTTTTCTTAGCTTTTTCTTAGTTTAATTATGTCTTTTGTTGTTCTAGAGTAGTTTTGTTCTTGGGAGCAAAGGATTGAAGCTTCCATTATCTCTGTAGCAAGAACTCATTTCTATCTATCTATTTGGTGTTTTTGCTATTGTGCTTTTATTGTGCTTTGAATGTTAATTGTTGATTCTATTAATGTTGTTGAGAGCTTGATGATATGAAATGCTTGGATGAATTGCTAGCTAGGGTTTGGGGGATTTGGGTTAATTTCCCCCCCCCCCCCCCTGTTCTTGTTAGTAATGTGAGAGTATGATTTAGAGCTTTTGATTGTGTTGATGGATTGATAATGTGCTAGACGAATGTGATTGATGTTGAACTCTTCGTCATGTTCGTTTGTGTAGCAAACGAGAAGAGTTATATGCTCGTGGTCTATGAGTGGTCGCTCTTGACTAATCTCGTGTAATTGCATGAATTGGTTAAATGCTTAGTCACGGTGTAGTGGTCATAGGCATTGCCAAGCTTGTTGGTCCTTCGTGCTAAATGCCACCAATGACACCTTGAGTCGTGGTCGCGACTCGGGAGTCATTGGTGAGGTTTGACGAGAGATGTGGAACTCACTCTCGCAAACTACGAACTAAGAAGGATAGGAGTTTAGTCTCCACGACAAGTAGTTGAAGCATTGAATAGATGATTTAAATTCATTCTTGAAGCATTTGTTATTTGGCGTTTATGTATTCTTGACGGTGTGTTTCACTGCATGTGTGCCATGAGTTGTTTGAGCATAGGTAGTGCTTGTGTGGTTGAATTGTTTAGGTGTAGGAACATGACGAATTCCGTAGCACCTTTGCATGAAGATCTATGAGCATGAACTTAGAACTCCTTGTGATGTGTGTGTTGTGGTACTTGCTAGATGGGTGTGTGAGTGTTGGGTCCTGAATGCTATATGATGGAATGTGTGAATGATTCGATGAACTACATTAGATGTGGAAGTGGATATCCGTTGCCCCCAAGGCATTTTATCTTTGTAGTTTAAAACCCCTTTTCTTTAGTTTCGTTTGATGATTAGCATAGTCACTTGACCTTGCTAGTTATCGTGTCTTTTTATCTTTGTTAATTTAGGAAACCAACCAACCAACCCCCCCCCATTTACATGCTTTTATGTGTGTGTATATATAGTTACTCCTAGCCTAATATCAACCATTTGTGTGCTTAGACGCTTAGGAAGATCCCTCTTCTCCTTGGACGACCCCGATTTGCCACTATCTACCTAGTTGTAGAAAGTAAGCATTTAGGGCTTATAAATTATCTTTTGCACGGCGGGCGCGACGACCGCCCGCCCGTCAAAATGGTGCCGTTGCCGGGGATGTTGGTTTACGGGCGGGCGCCATTTTGACGGGCGGGCAGTCGTCGCGCCCGCCGTGCAAAAGATAATTTATAAGCCCTAAATGCTTACTTTCTACAACTAGGTAGATAGTGGCAAATCGGGGTCATCCAAGGAGAAGAGGGATCTTCCTAAGCATCTAAGCACACAAATGGTTGATATTAGGCTAGGAGTAACTATATATACACACACATAAAAGCATGTAAATGGGGGGGGTTGGTTGGTTGGTTTCCTAAATGAATTCTGAATCTGCGGCTGCTGTACTATTCTAAACCCTTGTTTTTTTCATTTCTTTCATCTTTGATTCATCTTGTGTTTTGATTTGTTGTTTTAGATAGATTAGCATGAACTCTATTAGCTAATCTCATCTCTTGGGAGCAATTGACCTAAGCTTCCAAACCTATGTCCTAAGAACACTTTGTAGCTTGTTTATTACTCTTGCTATTATGCATTTGTGGGAATTTAATGTGTTTGTTAATTTCATCATAGTGGTTGAAAGCTTGAGTATATGAAATGCTTGTATTAATTGCTAGCTAGGGTTTGGGGAAATTGGGTTAAATTTCCCCCTGTTCTTGTTAGGGATATATAAGTATGATTTAGAGCTTTTGATTATGTTGATGAATTGATGATTACTAGATAAATATGCAATGTTGAACTCTTTGCCATGTTTATCAATTGTAGCAAATGGGAGAGGTCTATGAGTGGTCGCTCTTGACCAATCCCGTGTAAATGCATAGGTCGGTTAAATGCTTAGTCACAGTGTAGTGGTTATAAGTGTTGCCGAGTTTATTGATCCTTCGTGCTACATGCCATTAATGGGATACCTTGAGTCGTGGTCGCGACTCGGGAGTCATTGGTGAGGTTTGACGAGAGATGTGGAACTCACTCTCGCAAACTACGAACTAAGAAGGATAGGAGTTTAGTCTCCACGACAAGTAGTTGAATCATTGAATAGATGATTTAAATTCATTCTTGAAGTATTTGTTATTTGGCGTTTATGTATTCTTGACGGTGTGTTTCACTGCATGTGTGCCATGAGTTGTTTGAGCATAGGTAGTGCTTGTGTGGTTGAATTGTTTAGGTGTAGGAACGTGACGAATTCCGTAGCACCTTTGCATGAAGATCTATGAGCATGAACTTAGAACTCCTTGTGATGTGTGTGTTGTGGTACTTGCTAGATGGGTGTGTGAGTGTTGGGTCCTGAATGCTATATGATGGAATGTGTGAATGATTCGATGAACTACATTAGATGTGGAAGTGGATATCCGTTGCCCCCAAGGCATTTTATCTTTGTAGTTTAAAACCCCTTTTCTTTAGTTTCGTTTGATAATTAGCATAGTCACTTGACCTTGCTAGTTATCGTGTCTTTTTATCTTTGTTAATTTAGGAAACCAACCAACCAAACCCCCCCCCCCCCCCATTTACATGCTTTTATGTGTGTGTATATATAGTTACTCCTAGCCTAATATCAACCATTTGTGTGCTTAGACGCTTAGGAAGATCCCTCTTCTCCTTGGACGACCCCGATTTGCCACTATCTACCTAGTTGTAGAAAGTAAGCATTTAGGGCTTATAAATTATCTTTTGCACGGCGGGCGCGATGACCGCCCGCCCGTCAAAATGGCACCGTTGCCGGGGAAGAGGCGTTTATTCTTAAGTATTTAGGTGTATTTGGTTGTGTATTGGCTAGTTGTTTTTATTTTCCACTACTTGGTGGTTGTTTTTGTTCGGAGTAGGTATTGCTTGAGTTCTTGGTAATTTATTTTATCGAGAATCCTTGCACTATGATTCCGAACTTTTGAAAAATAAAAAATAAAAAAAAATTTAATGGAGCGTCTCACCTTGAGGGAACTCATGATGAGAAGAGAGGCTCAACAAGCAAGGTTTTGTAGGATGTGTCATTCCGATCATCCTACCGAATCTTGCCCTTTGTTGTGGGAAGAGCACTATGACCGAGAAAGAACCCTTGGTTTCCAAAACCATGGGTACTATGAAGAGTGCTATAAAGAGGTAGGAGATATTGGTTTTCAAGGGCAAGAAGCTCATGAATGCTATCCATACCACAACTCTTACAATCCGGAATGGAGTGGTAGTCCGGATTTGTGGTATGAGAATGAGCCGGAAAACCTATATTACGAGCAACCTAGTTGGCCATCACCACCCTATACCATACCCCAAAACCAAGCCCAACAAGGAAGTTCAAGTTTGACACGTGAGGATGTCTTAAATAGGATAGCAAACTTGAACGCCTTTACTAGTGAGGAGCCGGATACCCAGCTCTCCTCTAGTGTTGAGGCCATTGAGGGGCATGTGAGGAACATATTAGAGGTATTGGCCCGCATGGAAGCTCGTGATTCCGAAAACACACCATCCCAACTTGAACTCGATGATTCGGTGAGTGAGGTCACCAATAAAAATGATTTTGAGTTTGAAAGTGATGAGGAGTTGGTTGTAGAGGATAGAAAAATGGAGGAAGAGGTGATAGTGCTACATCCATTAGCATCGTCACCCCTTCTCCCACCTAGTGAACCAACTCCACCATTTTTGGAAGTTTTGAGGGAAACGAGAGAGGAGCCGAAAGATTATCCCAAGCTCCCTAACCACTTAATTCCCTTTGAACCATCTCCACCTCCACAAGACTTTCCTCTTGAAAGTTTTGTGCCCCCACCTCTCTTATTTTGGATGCTCATGGTGAAGAGCTTCAAGCCTTCACCATACGGATAACATTAGGGTCGTGCCGACGACGTTAAATAAATTCGGCATTTCTTTTAGTTTTTGTTTCTTTTAGTTTTTGTTTCTTAGTTTTTTGTTGTTTTGTTTTGTTCTTTTTATGGCTTGTTTTTCTGTGATTTTGTAGCAAAGTGAAGTGCATTGCAATGAAGGAGATGAAGGAACGAGATCAATGAACGAGGGAAGAAAGCTTGGACAGTTGGTAAGCAAAAGAAAAATTTTAAGCCTGGGATACCCTGCCGTCGCGAGTCGCGATGGGTTTCGTCGCGAGTCGCGACGAACAGGGGAGAAAAATCACTCCCAGCGCCAACTTTCCGCGAGTCGCGATGACTTCGCGAGGCTCGTCGCGAGTCGCGACGAGCTCAGAAAATGTTGAGCTCTCGGACTCACCTTTCCGCGAGTCGCGATGACTTCGCGAGGCTCGTCGCGAGTCGCGACGAGCTCAGAAAATTTTGAGCTCTCGGACTCAACTTTCCGCGAGGCTCGTCGCGACTCGCGACGAACCTCGTCGCGAGTCGCGACGTGCTCAGTAACTGTTGAAAATTTTTTGAGCCCGGATTTCAAATTTCCAAGCTTCCAAGTTTCCAAATGATTTTAAACATTGCATGATCCTACCTTCTTCTCCACCCAACACTCCCAAGAACCACCACATACCCACTCATTCCTCCACCATCCTACATATGTTGACATATAAACATTCTTGCATCTTTGTAGTACATTTGTTGATTGTAGTATGCCGACTACATCATTGTGATCGTAAGTGCTAAATGCCACCAATGACACCTTGAGTCGTGGTCGCGACTCGGGAGTCATTGGTGAGGTTTGACGAGAGATGTGGAACTCACTCTCGCAAACTACGAACTAAGAAGGATAGGAGTTTAGTCTCCACGACAAGTAGTTGAAGCATTGAATAGATGATTTAAATTCATTCTTGAAGCATTTGTTATTTGGCGTTTATGTATTCTTGACGGTGTGTTCTTGTTTTTGGGCGTCCAAATAACAAATGCTTCAAGAATGAATTTAAATCATCTATTCAATGCTTCAACTACTTGTCGTGGAGACTAAACTCCTATCCTTCTTAGTTCGTAGTTTGCGAGAGTGAGTTCCACATCTCTCGTCAAACCTCACCAATGACTCCCGAGTCGCGACCACGACTCAAGGTATCCCATTAATGGCATGTAGCACGAAGGACCAACAAGCTTGGCAATGCCTATGACCACTACACCGTGACTAAGCATTTAACCAATTCATGCAATTACACGAGATTAGTCAAGAGCAACCACTCATAGACCACGAGCATATAACTCTTCTCGTTTGCTACACAAACGAACATGACGAAGAGTTCAACATCAATCACATTCGTCTAGCACATTATCAATCCATCAACACAATCAAAAGCTCTAAATCATACTCTCACATTACTAACAAGAACAGGGGGAAAATTAACCCAAATCCCCCAAACCCTAGCTAGCAATTCATACAAGCATTCATATCCTCAAGCTCCCAACAACATCAATGAAATCAACAATTAACATTCAAAGCACAATAAATGCACAATAGCAAAAACACCAAATAGATAGATAGAAATGGTTCTCAATACATAGAAGTGGAAGCTTCAATCCATAGCTCCCAAGTACAAGAACTACTCTAGAACAACAAAAGACATAATTAAACTAAGAAAAAACAAAGAAAAGAAAGAAGAGAAAAACCTAGAGTTTTCGCCCAAAAACCAGAGAGAAAACGGGCTGAGCAAAACTGGAGAAGAGGAGGAAAGAGAGTAGTATTTATAGTGCAAAGAAGATAAAGTTGATTTCTGGCCGCCCGTTGGTCGCGACTCGCGACGAGTTTCGTTGCGACTCGCGACGGTGTTGGTCGCGACTCGCGATGGTGTCCCGATGGTCGCGATGGTGTCGCGACGGGGTCGCGACGGGAGCCAGAGTTTTGCATTGTTTCTTTGTCTTCTTCATAGCCATCCCTCTCAATCTTCAAGTCTTCAACGGCTCCAAAAATGGTCTTCAACGGCCTCCGATCTTCATGTCTTCGAAGTGAGTATCCAAAAGTCTTCGAAAGTATAGTCTTCAATGTCTTCCGGTCTTCGTTGCTTCCGTGTTCTTCCCTTGTCACACAAAATCCACTTAGAAGAGGTAAAAGAGCATAAAGTTGCTTTTACCTCTCCTAAGAGAATTTCAAGGTAAAACACAAGCTCTCAATAATAAAAGAGCACAAAAGTGATCCTAAATACTACTAAATAAAGCATATAAAATGGACATATCACTTACCTGACCCATTGCCAGTAAGAGAACTAAACTAATTAAATAAATGCATGGTCATGCTCTAGTGGTCATCTGACAGAGCAGGACCAAAGTAGGATCGGGTAGGGACGCGGCCAGAGGAAGTCGCCGCCACTAGACCAGGCAGTGACATGGTGGTGCCGGTGAACGATGGCAGGAGTGGAAGTGCCGTGGCGGAACTTCCAGTTACGGTGGTGGCGGTTGGCTGAGAGGGTGGCACTGTCTTCTTGGCGGCACTGGCTTTCTTCTTCAACTCATTGAACCATTCTGGTACACCAATGATTTGGAAGCAGGAATCCTCATCGTGACCCTTGCGATGAAAATGTGTACAAACAAGATTCTTGCGGTCAGATGAAGAACTTGTAGGTGGTGGGCGTCGTGCAGCATACGCCATGGAGTTAGAAGAAAGCTCACAAGCTCGAATGACAGCTCGATGATTCTCCTCCTAGGCAACAAGGGCATATACTTTCATGACAGGTGGCATTGGATCAAAGCTCATGATATATGATCGCAAGATGTGAAAACCTTCGTCAAGGCCAGAGATGAATCAAATCCTTCTCTCTTTCTTGGAAGACTCTCGCAGAAATATTGCAATGGCATAGTGCCTTGCTCTCTTCACAGTCACAAACTAGAGGAGGCCGCATGTAGTGATAATCTGCAAACAACTTCTTCAGCTTGCCAAAGTAAATATCGATGGGCTGACCGTTCTGCCTCCAACTCTGAATAGCCTCTTGCATTTGCAAAACTTTCATACCATCGCCAAGAATAAATCGTGCCTTTGGGTCAACCCACAAGTATTTAACTGTGATGAACGAGCTTGTAGAAGATCTCAACACCGGATCCAGAGTTTCCAAGATCCAGCAGACAAGAGTAGAATTAACCCCAGGCCAATATGCATCATCAGGATGACCATCCTGGGGTTTTGTAATGGATCTATCAATGAACTCAATCTTGTTCTTAGCCAGGAATGTGCGGCACATCGCGTCAGATTATTCAATGTAATTTTCTTGACCTTTCAACATATTCGGTATAAGTTGTAAACCTGGACCATCGCCAGAGCCAATAAAGTAAGGATCAGTCGACACACGACCAATAGGTACAGTAGTCCAAGGGCTAGATTGCAATTGCAACTGTTTCAGTAAAGTCGCAATCACATCATAACCACTCATATCCTGAAGCTTCGGAACCTCAGGTGCAGCATCAATACGGATCTGTTCTTCGGGATTTCTTCCGGAGGCAGACATAGTGTACAGATCAGTAGCAGGTACAATAACCGGCGGCAGATCAGATCGTCAAGACACACCGGCGTGTTGAACGAGCGGCGACACGTGGAGTTCGGTGTAGCGGCGCGTGGAGATCGACAGTGGCACATGCAAATTGGTGAGAGCAGCAAACTGATCATCGACAAAGCGGTTGTAGTCGGCGATGCAGCGATGAACGGCGAGCTTCACACGATGGCACTGCGGTGCGTGGAGGAACGTGCAGTCAGTGGCGACGGTGGGAGCTTGGGAAAAAGGCAGCGGAATTTTTTTTAAAGGTTTCAGGATTGTAGGCTCTGATACCATGTAGAAAATAAGGGTAATAATTGTGTGTGTATTAATGATCCCAAGATACATTATATAGTGGTACAAGATACCTATACAAGCTAGGAAATATAATAAAATATAATAACAATTACCACTAATATTCTAATTCCTTAAGAACTACTTTTTACCGTCTTTTATTTAAGATAGTAATAACAATAAAAGGACTTAAAATGTAGCAATAAAATTAGAAAAAGAACATAAAACTGATGTGCCTTTCGAGCATTCACCAACTGCATCATCATATAAATCAACCATAATTTTCACTTCTAATTGGTAAACTCCCTACCTTCAACACAAATTGCAAGTCAAAAGATCGCCATGTTTTGAAAGTTAGAAGAAGAAAAGTAACCACTGGCTTCAGTCCAGTGGCCAGGGCATGCACCCCCAGGTGCACCTCAGATTTCATTTTGGTCTAGGGGTATTATTATGGGGTTTAGTCTCCAAAATACACCGTATCAGGTGTAGGAGCCTCACCTCGTGTGAGTTATGTGGGAGTCGCATCCCACCTTTGTGTGAGACACAGGGGAGCCTCACCCCCTTTGTGTGGGGCAACTTGGGTGTACTAATGGAACTAGAGTGTGTATTCAAAAAAAGAAGAAGAAGAAGAAAATTGCTTGTTTGTTTTTTCCTTTTCTTTACGGGAAAGAAATGGACAAAGTGCATCTATCAACAACCAAAAAGAAACAAACAATACTGAGTTTTTGATTTTAGGGTGCATGTTCTCATGATTTTAAATGTAATTGTGCATCTTTGAAATTCGGATACCATGGTGGAGGACGCATTCTTTGAATGCGTCCTCTTGGACATTAAAAAAGATTTTATGCAAAATTTTCAGGGGACGCATTTGTTAAATACTCTCAGTGTTTAAATTGTTTTAAAAAATTATTGTGAAGAATGCGTCCTCTGTGTCTGAAAAAGAAGTTTTTATTTTTTTGAAGAGGACGCATTATGTGAATGTGTCCTCAAGATTGGCTTTAAAAAAATTTCTCTTGATTTTATTAAATCAAATGTGACATGCATGTTATTAAAAATGCGTCCTGAATTTAACAAATAATTTTTTTAATCCAGCATTTTATGAATGTGTCTTCAATATAAAATTAATATTTTCATCAGTCTATTATATAATTTATCAATTATTATTTTTCATATTGTTTTGGGTGAAAATAGCGCATAAGTATACTTGTGTTTGTTTTATGATATTTTAAAATTTTCGGTAATGATAAATTTTGATCGTGGGATTTGTAATTTTTTAACTAATCTTGAATATAGAGTAGGAATGAATTATTTTATATAGTAGGAATGAATATAAATAAACAGAAATGTACAATATCCGAAGAAGACGTGACAAATGTAATGAAATGAGTGCCCAATGTCATGTAATGTACTAATGACGGCCTCTGCAAAGTTTTCCACATGTTCCACATGGGGGAGGACATATAGTGCAGGATGTGCGTCGTGGAACAGCCATCTCAGTAGAAACATGTACGTCTTCATGCGGAGCTTCCTCTGTAAGATCCTCCTCCATATCATCTCCTGTGTCCTAGTATGAACCATACTGGACATGTGGAACACTACATGTATCTATTCGAGTAGTAAGCGACATGTGTGCATGACTAGCAGTGGGAGTAACATGTGCAGTGAAATCAGCTGTAGTAGTGCCATACTGTGAGGGTCCACCATGTGATGGTCCTGCATGACTAGCAATGGGAGTATGATATACAGTGAAATCAGTTGTAGTAGTGTCATAGTGTGAGGGTCCACCATGTGATGGTCCGGGGTTCGTTGGACTCGCATATGAGGGTCCGGCTTATGATGAACCAATGTGTTTTGTATGGCCCAGAGCACGCGGTCGCTGACCACCTTGTCGACCAGGTGGAGCTGGACGGTGGCTTCTGATGTCATTATATCTCACACCAGGGGGAGGTTCCTCACAGTGCACATATGGCTGATGAAACTGTAGTCTGGAGGGCTCATGCGCATATTGTAGAGTACGTGTGGCAACATCGTGTACCCCCTGATAACGTCCACGAAACGTGGGGGACATTCGTCCAAATTAATATCTGA
Source organism: Rubia yunnanensis (assembly GCA_037428765.1). Lineage (NCBI taxonomy): Eukaryota > Viridiplantae > Streptophyta > Magnoliopsida > Gentianales > Rubiaceae > Rubia > Rubia yunnanensis. The sequence goes on along the minus strand of CM075071.1, from coordinate 23,545,183 downwards.
CATGATGCGCATCTCGGACATTGCCTGCAATTACATAAATGAGGTAAATATGTTAGATAATTAATATTGAGGAAACCTAAAGTATTATTTGTTAACAATATTAGAGATTTAGGAAATACCATATACTTCTTACTAGCCTCGTCTCCATGAAAACCCTCCGTAATTATTTCGGCCCGTCCTGGCTGATCAATTAGGGTCACTGTTTTGTGAAAATACCACTCCATGTATTATCGACTGGGTGTGTACGGATCCACTAACCTAAGCACATTAACGTTTTTCTCTGCTCGATGTTCCCAAGCATTGAGATATCTTCTCAGTTCAACACGTCAATCCATTCATGACCTCCATCGACGGTTTCTAGTATGAAGCAGTTTATGTTCATCCCTAGTGACCTATTGGGTGGGTATTTGCTGGATAATGCCAAACTGCCTGAGATCACGATAAACGTGATGGTACTCCATGACATGCCAGCAAATGAGGTCAACACACAGTAGCCAGTTGTTGCTACCGGTTGTACAATACTGTGGGAGTTGTTGCACGACATCCTCAGTGTATGTCTGCAAAATAAACTGACATAACAGGTAGGTGTTGTTGTTAGGATAGGAAAACCTTTTTATCCATTAGTTCAACGAAAGGAAATCCAAATTGCAAGATACTTATCTGTCTTGGAGAGATGTCAGCTGATCGGGGTACACTTTCAATACATGCATGGGTGATTGTGATAAATTTTACCGGGCTCTCCACCCGCGAGGAACAAAATGAATAATATTAGTCATTCTTAGTAATTGCCAAGCAGTTTAAAAAATTTCTCCTGAATAATTCAATACGTACCTGGACCCAAGAGCACTCATCGTGACGGTCACTGGTAGTCGTCCGGCCGGACAGATGGATGGTATTCGCTTACATGCCCACAGCTAAAAATAAATAAAATAAAATTTAATATAATGTAAGAGGTCATTATCGACAGTATGTACAACAGACAAGATTAACCACCAATGTTACCTGTAGTAAAACAAGTGGCCCAGATATGGATTTAACTTGTGGGATTGCAGCGTCACATAAGCATATGTACAAGTGTGCCAAATGGCACTCCCCCAACTGTATAGATGTGCTACATCTAGGTCCATCAATACCGAAAAATAGAGCAAAGGGATAACGTTCCCGGATATGTTTAACATTAGCATTCCACCGACTAGCAGTAGAATGAAAACTCTAGCCCATTGTTGACAATCTACTTCAGTAGCATCAAGAGGGAATGAACTGTGCAACAAGTTTCCCAACCAGCTAGCCCTTATGCGACCCCCTCTAATAGCACTCATGTTCGGTGTAGCCCCTAGGTAGTTTGTACATAATCTTTGTCAGTCCTCTATGTGTCTGCTAGTGTCCACACCAGTGATTGGCATGCCATCGATCGGTAGAACCATAGCATGCCAACATCCTGCAAAGTAACGGTAGCCTCCCCTATTGGCAGGTGAAATGTGTGTGTCTCTGGTCTCCAACGCTCTACTAAGGTTGTGACAATGGAATGATTGATGTGGATTGCAGCGGAATTCAACACTCCCTGGAATCCAGCTTCACGCACATAGCGCATCACTCGATCAGGGATTCGACCAATCCAGCAAGCCTCATCACACCGCCTCACCTGCAGTGTCTCATCATCTAAATAACCGTTGTACAGAGCACGTGCACGATGCTCCTGGTGCAGGTACAGAAAATCCTCATCAATGGATCTTGGATAATACATAGTGCATCCCTGCTGACAATCAGAATCTCATGACAAAATGACTTAGTCCAGATTTCCCTAAAAATAAATACTATAACATGTGATAAATATTCAAACCAAATCGTACATTAGCTTCAATTTAGAAAAATACACATAATACGAATCCACACAATCCATTGCACTAAAAAAACAAAAGAATTTATCATAACAAGCTTATTGGCTGCATAAAATAATGTCATACATATTGGTCCAAATATAGAAACTCCATATTACATACACAACCCTAAGCACGCCCTCGCCTACGGACGCCTCTGGAATCACCTAGCACCCTCTCATTCATTTTATTACTTATCGTTCTCTCTGCAAACTGACCATGCCTTCTATTGCAAAACTTTTCAATATCGGGAATCAACCTCCAACTAGCACATTGCCATAGTGATGGATCTCGTACAGGCATGAAACCCTGACTATATTGTCTCACATAGGTGGTCGTGTGATTTACCTTGTCACATAGAGTAGATGGATCGTTACGCCTATACCTACAGACGACTAATGCATAGAAACAAAGGGAAACGGAAAATTTGCCATTCACGACAAGTACACTCTTTTCTCCGGCATTTAACTGTGTACTGGCTCTCACCAATGATGCCATCAATGGTCCTTGTCACAACCCTATAAGTCTACGATACATGATCAAACACGGTGACAATATGTCTATGTGCCCAAGTGTCTTGCTTTTGAAATTTTTTCCAAATCGTACTAGGAAACTTGGACCTACACAATTCAACATCAATTTACAATAAAGAAACTAGTCCATAAACAAATAAAGAACTTTAATGAATCAAAAAACTTACCTCCAATTTGTGGCATCCATTACCCTTCATGCGAACATTTCAACTATTCGCTCAAAAGTTGCTTTGACACATGCAGTTATCGGGAGATGTCGTGCGCGCCTTAAACACTTGTTGTAACTCTCTGACAAATTGGTTGTAAGAATTCCCCAACGTCGATCACCCTCATCAAAGGCAAGAAACCACTTACTGCTATCATGTTGTATCAACCAATCCCAAGCAGATGGTTCGATACTCTCCAACTCCTCCTTGTACTCCATCCACCTGCTCTCTCGTCTGGCACCACCAAGCTGCCAAACCAGAGTCTTCAGAATCGCATTCTTGAACTTCCCACCCTCATCACTAAGGAAGTTGGACTGAAAATGACGCAAGCAAAATTTGTGGTACCCAGCTGGCTCCATCCATTTCCCTATATGTCTCATTGCATTTAAAATTCCATCATGGCGATCGGATATAATACAGATTGGCCTACTATCGCCACCAACCACGTGGAGACGTAGTCTCTGCATGAACCAGTTCCAAGTCTCATTAGTTTCAGCATCAACAATTCCATAAACAATGGGGAGTATGTAGTCGTTCTCGTCGTGTGTCACGGCAACTAGCATTGTGGCCTTGTAGGCACCTCTCAAATGAGTGCCATCCACACTAATCACCTGCCTGCAGTGGTGAAATGCATCGATAGCCTGACCAAATGCCAAGAAAACAAACTTAAATTTCCTACACCCATGCTCGTGTATTCTTTCAGGTACGTGTGCCCAATCAACAACGATGCTCGGATTGGCCCTGACTAGCTCATCCATATATGTTGGCAACTGTTCAAAGTATTCCTCCCAAGTTCTGAATACCAAGTCAATAGTCTTCCATCGAGCATACCACACCTTCTAGTAGGAAAGGGTCACATTTAACTCCATCTTCACATGAGCTAGGACATCTTTCACCGTCTAAGAAGGGTTTACGTCACAAACACAAGCATGACTACTTGTCCATTTGGTGATCTCCCATATGCCATGCAAAGACTTTTTGCTGGCTCAAGCAACCCAATGACAATTATTAGTTCCTTCAACAACGTCCTTGCATTTCGCATACCATGTGCGTGACCTACTCTCCACGACCTTGTGTTCCCTGTTCATCATAGAACTCTACTTGGAAATAGCTTCTACCAATTCTGGCGTCGTCCAGAATCGCATACCCAATGCCACTTCACCAGTCGCTTTGGGTCATAGCCATCCTCATCAGGGCCCCCATAACCCTTAAAGTAGGCCTCCGTATCAAGATTCGCCAAAAGATGGAACGTCGTGACTACATTGTTCGTGCACACCACTTGTTCATCATCGTCCCCTTGATTCAAATCAGTTGATAAGGAACGATCATCTTCACTTTCTTCATCAAGTTCCCCTTCCTTACCGTCATCATCGCTACCAACATGACCAACAACATGCTCACCAATTTCACCCACATAATCATCATTGAAGACATTCAGCTCCTCATGATGCCCACCATATATACCACCACTTGTGGACGGCTGAGCGCAATCGACGTGAACATACGCACTGGGTTGGCTAGACTTACCAATGACAAAACCGTGGCAATGTACAGGGGGTGGTAAGGTGGGCAAAGGTGTACAGTTCTGGATGTTGCTCAACAACAACATGAACGTGCATGAACTAAGATCACCTGCACGGTCAATGGTGCTTGACATCTTCTCCATAATAATGTACAAATCTGCTGAGGACAACGACATTCGATCAACAATGTCGAAGAAGGTCGCGGTAGACTCGTCATCTTCCACATTATAACACTGATAGTATACGGCCGAACCAATCAGCTCAGGACAACAATAATATATTTTCAACAGAAACCCCTCACTTGCAATACCAAGCCTTCTGAAAATTAAATCAACTAACTCGGAGTGGCTTAACCTACTTACGGGAGTCACGTTCCTCTCCGGTGTGGGGAGATCATAATACACACCCACAGTCAAATCAAACTTAATCCGACCCCCTTTGTACAGGTACACCGTCAAAAACATCGTACAACAGCACTATACAAATACATAACATATAATTCGATATTCGGAAAGGCGGTATTATTCAGCAACTTTTATTCAACTCCTCAAACCCTAAACCATACAGGATTCCATTATAGTCGGTCAATCACATCATACACTATTATCGATTGTCAACTATTACACTATCTTAAAATGTGTGCTCACTTATGCCACACTAATTAAACCATTACTACAACTTCAATACAAAAATTAGTAAACAAATCACACATAATCAATTCACTCATAGTCGCGCATCCTCATTCAACACTTTCATAGAATCAGACCAAACATAATTATTCAAACTACACACAATCATTCAACACATTCATATCAACAAGATTTTTTCAGGTACTTCACATATTACTGTGTTACACAAAATTCAATAAAAAAATATTAGAGGACAAATCACACATAGTTATTCGACACATTCATATAATCATGAATTGTTCGAATACCTTTAGGAAATTCAAAAGCAATAGACGTTTCTTGAGTTTATCCAAACTCCAAAGCAATAGACAGTTTTGAGAGGTGATGCATGAATTGCACAATGAAAATTTTGAAAACTAAACTTTCCCTTCATTCGAGATTGGTATGGTATGCTCGCACAGCCTCAGGATCCTCACCCAGAACCTCACCCAATTTGTAAACCACCATCTCAAACAACACGAAGAAGGCCCCTTCATACAGACTCCCCATCGGAAGCAACGCCCTTATCCCTCCGCCACCGCTCCACCACCATCATCTGCCATGGTAGCGTACTTCACCGATGACCCCGGCTTTGGCTGAGCCGTCAGCAAGACAACCCGAGCGCCGCTCTCCTTCGCTACCCAGCAGATGGCGTCCATGGTGGCGAACCCCCCTGGCCCGGCGGAGGCGATTAGCTGAGCGGTCATGTAGAACACGCAATGAGCCAAGAGCCCGAGATGGAAGAGCCTCATGCATAGAGCCTTCAGCATCAGTCATTCCCTCCCCACGTCGTAAACATAGATGTTGCCGCCGCGAGTGGCAGCGGCAGCCACATCGAGGGCGAAGGGGCTGATGGTGAGCTTATCGAACACTGAGCTTATCTGATTGCAAATACGAGAGGCTAGAGTTGACACCGGTGTTGAGGACTCCACCATTGAAACAACACAGCTCTTCAACTGCTGTTTTCTGTCTTGGATATTTATATCAGGCAGGGACCAGTGTGATATTGATAGCACAATTATTTCCTCATTATTAGTTAAGAATGCAAAAGAAATTAGATGAAGAAAAGAAAATCCAACTCATTAGCCAAATACTCCTTACTCCCTCTATCCCACCTCAAATTGCAAAAAATCTTTTGGGTAATATGCAGATATAACCATATATGTTAAGAAAAGTCCAAATATAACCCTCAATTATTTTTTAATGCAAATATAACCCTATCTATTACACATAAGTGCAAATATAACCCTAAAGTCATTATTCCAGCATTGACTGACCATTTCCGGCCATTGGCCGACCGAAAATGATCAAATTATCCTTCTAACCTAATACAAAATTAAAAGGACAAAATTGCCCTTTGCTGCCACCACAACCAATGTTCCACCACCAGCACTGCCACCACAACCACTGTTCCGCAACCATCAGTAGAACTCAAAACCTTCCACCTAATCCCTCTTCCACCAGCTCTGCAGAATCTCAGCTATGGAGGAAAAAAACAAGCTCTCCTCCGTCCCACCAATCTGAAATCATCAGTTTAGGACTCACCGCCCAATCCACCCCACTGGTAAGGACTCATCGCCGGTCAAATGGACCAGCTCCGCCAACCAGCTCTCCTCCATCCCACTAGTCCCATCGTTCACCGTTCATCCAACCCCTAATCGACACCTCCTCACCTAGCCCTAGTCTCCCACAAAATTGAGGATTAAAGTAGAAAAGTGATTCTACTTACCATCAAACAGTGTCCTCCGATCTCCGCCGTTCGCCGTTGGTGGTACTGTACCTAGCCACGCCGCCTCCCGCAGACCTATCCCCGCCGCCTCCTGTCCCCCAAATTCTACACCTTCTCACCACCGCCAAAGGCCCCGTTGTTCCCTCTGTTCTTCTGCCCGCCGGTCCGACCACCTCCATCATCTCCCGCCGCTCCCATCACCATTTTGACGCCGCTTCGTCCACCTCCATCATCCCCACCGCTCCCTCCATCATCTCGTGCGTCACTGCCTTGCCACCATTCGCCCCTCCCTTGATCTAAGAAAGAATCGCCACCGGATTTGAGGAATCGCCACCACCGTAGATGGCTCTTGACACTGTCAAGAAAAAGGGAAAGAGGAAAAGTAGAAGAGCATTGCCATTTTGATGCAAGATGGCTTCTGACAGGCATTTTCTAATTTTGACGCGAGCGTGGCCATTTTCATTTTTTTCTTAGGGGTAAAATAGACTTTTCACTTATTTTCGGTTTGTATCTGATGAAAAAGATTATATTTGCACATAACCTGAATAGGTAAGGTTATATTTGCACTTTCAATTAGCGCAGAATTATATCTGCACTTTCATCAATTATATAAGGTTATATTTGCACTTTTCTCAAATATTTTTCTCAATCTAGCTTGTCGAAGTTTGACCATATATTTGAGCAAGTAAACGACCAATAATATTACCGTATGAAATACCGTTAGATTCACCGTAACATAAAATTTTAAAATATCAACTTTTTGTGTGTTGTTATTGTATATAATTACATATATTTAAAATCAAAAGTGTTTATTGGAGATCGTAAAAAAGATTCCATGCAATTTGAAGCGTACCTTGTTAGTAAAGAAACCTTAGGATTTATACTTAAGAGAGGATTTGCAAGTTGGTAAAAGATCCAAACGACCTGAATAAGACACAGTTCAAACACACACCAGAAACAACACGAACAGTTTCCACGGTTACTCGTGAGATTGAAGGATCTAGGATGACTCAACACCTTCGCTCTCCTCGTCGATCTCTATCTCCTTTACTCCATCGGCTAAAGCTCTTGATGGATCCTGCCCATCCTTATTTGTTTCACCATTTTCATGCTCATCCTCTGAGGCATCTTCAAGTAAGGAGCCCGACCTTCGCAATTCTTTCACTTTGCGGAACTCATCATAATGAGCCCGTCTGTGCTCCCTGAAGCTCTCGCGCCTCTCCAAACCAGAGTCTGATGCACCTTGTGTAATCACGTTTATAAAATTGTTATAATAGAGGAAGAAAGATGCTATAATCAGATGACAAATTTCATAGACAAGGATCAAAAGATATTTACCATCCTCGTCTTGATCCATTGGCTCCCCTTCATCGTCTGAAGATGTCCATCCCGAGCGTCTGGAGGGGCTTTTACTGGAAGAAGCAACGTCACTCAATGCATAACATATAGCCTCAGCATTCACTCCATCAGGAGGAGAGCCTGCATCAAAGCTACCTCCTCTGATTGGGGATAATGATCCTTACATAACATACAAACAGCAACCAAAAGTGAATCATTTGCTCAACTTAAATGTTAAACAAGCCAGCCAAAACTCATTTACAGAAAGACAGATAACACTAAGTGGTCAATTATTCTACCAACAACAGAGGTAAAAGAAACCAGATACATGTAGGGTTTACACTTATTCACAAGCAAACCATACTAAGACTACTCATACAGGAACCCAAAATAGTGATTGATAGTGTTCTAAGATGTTGAACTTATGAGTGACGTATACAGTAAAACCTAACATGTTCAGGATAACTCAGACCGTAAACCTCCATACAACAGAGGAGCTAGATATTACTAGGATAAGTCAGACAGTTAAACTCCATACAACCGAGGAGATTAATATAACTCATTGAAAAGTTATGCAATCTCATGCATTCAGAAGTTTTATAGTATCATCACATCATTCACAAATTGTTTCATGCTACACTTTCTGATAGTTTCTTGAGGTCACATAGATACTTAGTGCAGAAAAAAAGGAGAAGGCATATATTGCTCCACCATAACTAAAATGGAGAACCACACTTTTGAAAATCTACCGTGAACCTTCAGGCAGAAAATAAATCAATCACGTGTAACTATGCACCCAAATGTCATCTTCAAAAAGAAATCAATCACTTGTACCTAATATACCCAAATAACATCTTGGAAAATAAATCAATCACGTGTACCTAATACGCCCAAATAGCATCATGATCATGACATATGAAACATGCATTATGTGAAACAATAGTAACTAGGAGAGATTACCATCATCCTCAATCATAGGGTGGTATGGTGTCTTTGGCTCGGTAATCTTCTGCCTTACAGGTTTATTTGCTTCAATTTCCGCAATACTGGCTTCATCCCATCGCACCCTTCCCCTACGACTAACACCAAAAAGCCAATTTCATCACATACTTGCATGGAACTTAATGTATAAATGTGTAAACCTTGACTCATGTTCCTTGCAACAGAAAATGAATTAAGAACTCAACTCTGTAAACCTAACAGCAAATCTGCAAATGATATAATTAGATAAAGTTTACAGAGGCGTTGGCTTTTAGAAATACCTCATTTCCAGAGTACTGAAATATTCTCCAAGTTTCAACAGCAGACTCAGCGTTTAACCTTCAACCAACTGCCAATGAAACAGGAAAGAACCATTAAACACAGGTCAGGCTATCTATTTTTAATTAATTGCAAAAGCCAGTTAGGTTAAATCTTCAAAAACACCGCCAAATCCCCAATGTCTATCTCACACGATCTAGTCCAGATAAAAACAGCATGGATTCATTCCATTTGCATAAAAGTAGAGAATAACTACAAATGCAAATTAAACACACCAAAAAAATAAACAAGAAGCGTGCAATAATTCTATTCAGAAGGCAAGATCTCGGATCAAAAGCATGCGGAAAGGCGTAAACTCGGAGGAGAAAGGCCAGATCAAGGTTTAACGAATAGAGAAAGAGGAGGGGAGTTGGTCCTTACAGTGAGTTGGGGAAATGGGCGGAATCGGAATGATTTGAATTGAGTTACTCTTTCTTTCTTCTTCTTCTCCGATTGAATAGCTGACGGGAGAGTGGGACGGAGCCGTCGACGCTGGCCTCCGGCGTTGTCTTGTTCGGAGTTGGGATTATTCTGAGCCTATAACGATTTTGCTCTAATGTTCGCTCCTTTCTTTCCAATTATACCCTTCACAGTTTAAGGGAGTGGCGGGCGTTTCCGGTCGGTGTGGACTCGCCGAGGGCTCGCCGGACGGTGGTGGGCGAGGCTGGGTTCTCGAGTTCTAGCGGGGCGGCGGAGGTGTTGATTTTGGTCGAGTCTTCTCGCCAGGAAGAGCTCCAGTGGTGCGGATAGAATGGCAGGCGTCCAGAACTAAGTCGCCGGAGATGGATCGGCCGAGTGGTACGTTGAGCTTCCACCGGAGAGTAGCTTCGCCGGCGAGGATACAAGCGGAGCGCTGGTGGGGTGTCCTCGAGCTCTGTTGAACGGCGGATCTGGATCGCTGAGCTGGACGGGAATGGTGCAGGGCGGCAGAACTCAGTCGCCGGAGTGGTTCGCCGACGGTAATGCACGGCTGGTGAAGAAGGAAATGGCGCAGATTTTGGTAGGGTTTGCTTTTAGAAAAAGAAAAATAAAAGGGGGGGAAGAAGACGACTTGGAGCAAATCCAACAGCTTGGATGATTTTCTTTGATCACAGAGATTCAGTTTTTCAATTTCAACAAATTTGATATCTCATTCCATCGATTTTGAAGGGGAGTATTCACTTTCTTTTATTTGTAGAAAGAGAAAAAACAATGAGGGATCAAAAATATAATGCAATTTCAATTAAATGCATCAAATCATGACACATAATTTATTATTCTAATAAAAATTTAAGTCTCGTATTTCCTTCATTCTTCCAATTCAACTAAAAAGTAACTTCGACTTCTAATAATTTTTCTATGGAGAAAACTACTACAATCTCAAGCTCATGTCGGATGGTTATTTATATTTTTTGTATGTTTTTAGCAATAATGATTTGTTTAGAATATTGAAATTAATCTCTTTGGTTTATAGTAGAGGTGGAAAAATAAACCCATAACTCGCGGGTCAAGCGGATCGTCTATTGTTAAATTCATGTGGGTTTGAGTAAAATGAGTAATGAGTTAAATGAGCAATGGATCAAATGAGTAGTTGAAAAATATGGGTTGGAATGGTTGAGTTTGTGGGTTTGGCCCATATGGGTGGGACCCCCATGAGTTTTACCCATATGAGTTATATGGGTTGAAACACGCAAGTTTACCCGTTTTCAACCAGTGAGTTAAATAATTTTTCGTTTTCAACTCGACTCATTTTTACCCGACCCATTTTTTGACTCATTCTAAAATGGGTCGAAATGGGTCATACACATATTTTTAATTACCCATTTTACCCAACTCATATTTTACCTGTCGCTCATTTGCCACCCCTAGTTTATAGTTTATAATTTTTCAATTTTTTGAATGTTGTTACATTTTATTTCAAACTGGATGAATATATAAAAGGAATACGAAAAGAAAACTAGTTCTACTTAAAATCAAAATTTTGGTTTCAAATTTGTTATATTGATTTTTTAAAAAAAAACTAACTTGATTTTTATATATGATATATTTTGAAGTAATTAAAAATACACTCTTAACTTTAAATGGAAAAAAAAAACTATAGTGTAATAAATATACGATCATACAAAATATGAAAACCGTTGGAGCTGGGTAAAAAATATAGGAAATATTATTTTTCATTTCCTAAGAAAATTTTAGGAAGCTGTTAGACTTGCTCTTAGTCTCTTAGCAATAATTCCTTTGCATTTTTGTGAATCCAGACCCCACTCCTTGGTTTTCAGCGATAATTTTAGTGGTCTGGATCTGGGTCTGGGTCTGAAGAGTAATTTGGTTCGATCTGCCATTGATGTCAGTCAAGCTGCAGTAGGGTATCATGAAGGAGAAGTCGCCTTAGCAGGAGAGACTAAACGGCAGCGTTCCATCTAGTGTTTTATCTTTGTTTTTTGTTTCTTTTCTGATTTTCTCATCCCATGTGTTGATACATGATTGGGCTTTACAGTGTACTGCCTTTTTTTGTCTTAGAGCATAATATATGCTCAGAACCAATTCTCTTTTTGGGGATGACAGATATAGACAAATAGTTTTTCCCAATCTGATTTTCTTCTTCAATATATGAAACCATATTTACCTAAACCTTAATTTGTTCATGGTATCGGAGCGGGAGATCGCTCATATCATTGGATTATTAATCTTTTTTCTGTGTCACTGAAGGATTTGGATAATGTAAATGATGGCTTCGAATTCAGCTGGAGATGAAGCTAGTTCAGCTGTGCAAAATCGCGGTCGAAGCAATCGGACCGATGATGAGACGAATCGCTATGGGTCAACATATCCTCTTTTCTTACATAATTTCGATCATTCGACTTTGGTGCTAGTTGCTGAATTGCTGGATGAGACGAATTACATAACCTGGAATAGAAGTATGATAATTGCCTTAGACACCAGGGACAAGCTGGGTTTTATCAATGGAGAAATCAAGGCTCCAGATCTGAATGATCTAACCTATAAGCAATAGAGGAAGGTAAACTTTATGCTCATATCTTGGATGTTGAATTCAATGTCGAAGAAGATAGCTAGAGGCTTTATGTTTGCAACAAATGCTTTGAGTCTGTGGGATGATTTGAAGGAACGGTTTGGTGAAAGTAATGAACCGATGCTAAATAAATTGAAAAGAGAATTAAAAAATATTAGGCAAGGATCTAATTTTGTGGCTGCTTATTTTACTGAATTGAAAGGGCTTTGGGATGAATATGCATGTTTTAGGCCCAGGAAATTTTGTGCTTGTTGTAACTGTGGAGTAGTTAAACAAATTCTGGAACAAGAAGATGAGGATAAACTGCATTAGTTTGTGATTGGTTTAAACTCTAAATATGCATCTGTTTGCAACCAAATTCTTGTCATGGATCCGTTGCCATCTATTTCTAAAGCATACTCAATGATTGCTAAAGTTGAAAAACATAACAGTGTACATAATGAAAACCAGGATGTTTAGAGAAATTATGCTTTAGTTGTTAAAGGTTTTAAACCAGTGAGAGGGACTTATCCTCATCAGAGGGAGGTTTATGACAGGACTGTTGGCACTGGTAGAGAGGGCACTGTGAAAAGAATAGTTAAACATCCAAATCTTAAGTGTGATCATTGTGGAGCTCTTTGACACTTGAAGGATACCTGTTTTAAGCTCCACAGATACCCCGAATGGTGGGAAGAGAGCGAAGATTCTTCTGTCAGAAACAAGATGTTGGGTACTCAAGTGGCTCATAAAGTGTCAGAACAACAAGAAACACCATTTGATTCCACGGAATTAAGCCTACAAGAGATGGTGGCAAACTTGAAGGTTCAGGTAGACAAATTTATGAAAGGGAAGATGAAAATCGATCAGCCAACACCTGTTCAAGAATCAGTCAGCTTTGCCAAGTACCATGACTTTGTAGGTAATACTCTTACTCATTCATGTGGCAATGATTTCCTTTTTTAATGTGATTCATGGATAACTGATAGTGGTGCTACTAGCCACATGTGTACTTCATCCAAATACCTGACCAGTTTCAAGCCAGTAACCTCCATTACTCCAATTTACATGCCTGATCACTCTACCAAATTAGTTCAGTTTGTAGGTTCAGTCACCATCCATCCTAATCTGATTTTTCCTGATGTGTTGTGCATACCTGAATTCAAATGCAATATGATCTTTGTCCACAAATTAGCCACAACTTCCCACATTGATGTCGTTTTTCTTGCTTCTTGCTGCATACTGCAGGACCACAGGACTAGTCAAGTTCTGGCAGTTGCAGAGGAGTTTAATGGATTATATCTACTAAAGAAGAAGTCCTTCAGTCTCAACGTCATAGATCAGGCCATCAAGAGTTTTTCTCAATTTTTCATTCCAAAGAAACCTACCGTTTTGTCGTCAAAAACTTCAGCAAATTCTGTTTTTAATTGGCACTACAGATTAGGGCACCCTTCCAAACATGTAATGTCACACTTGAGTACTGATATTGGTTCTATTGATGAATTTTTTCCATGTCTTGTATGTTCATTGGCAAAGCAACATCGTTTGCCCTTTCTTAATAGCACTACACATTCTACTGAACCCTTTGCCCTCATTCACATTGATTTATGGGGTCCGCACAAATTACCAAGTCACAATGGTTCAAAGTATTTCCTCACTATAGTTGATGACTATAGTAGGAGTACTTGGACTTATTTGCTCAAGACAAAGGATCAAACCAATTTTTTGCTGCAATCCTTTTTTGCCATGACTAAAAATCACTTCAATCTTTCGGTCAAAACAGTTAGATCTGATAATGGAATAGAATTTCTTAATTCTGAGTGTCTACAACTATTCTCAGCTTATGGCATCATACACCATAAAACCTGTCCATACACTCCCCAACAGAGCGGTGTCGTTGGGCATAACACAAACATTTGCTGTAGGTTGCTCGATCCCTCTTTTTTTACTCACACCGACCTAATCAGTTTTGGGGAGATGCTATTCTTACTGCCACACATCTCATAAATAGGTTTCCATCTTCAGTTTTACACTGAATATCTTCATATGAATGCCTGTTTCATAAACCACCTGATTATCAGTCATTAAGAGTGTTTGGATGTCTTGCTTTTGCCACTAATACTGTTCCTCACAAAGACAAGCTAAGTCCTAGAGCTTTCCCTTGTGTTTTTCTAGGTTATCCTCCAGGTCAAAAAGCGTACAAACTTTTTGACTTATCAACAAAAGGATCATCATTTCCAGGGATGTTATTTTCTATGAAGATAAATTCCCTTACAAAAGCCCTTATATTCTTCCTTTCCAGGTTCCATCATCATCTTCACCTTCCACTTCTATTCTTACTCATACTCTTCCTAGTTCTTTACCACATCCTATTTATGATTCTTCAGTCTCCATTCCCCCATCTCAGAAATATGAACTTGCAGCACTTAATACTTCTTCTTCTAATCCTTTTATCCATCAGTTCCCAACTTCTCATCAATCTCATATCATCTCTCCCAACTCCGACTCTTCTTCTATTTTCTCTCCTGATCCACTGGTCCAAGACACTCAACCTTCTTCATCTATTTCTCCTTCCTTCCCTACACAACCCCCATTACCTCCAAGAATTCAAAAACCTCCGGTTTGGACCAAAGATTTTGTTCTTTCCTCTATCACTAATTCTACTTCTATACCTCACTTCACTCCTGCTTATATTGTCTTTCTTAGCACCATTAAAAATATTCATGAAACATATTCATACTCACAGGCTAATCAAAGCCCTAAATGGGTTCGAGTTATGCAGGATGAAATCTAGGCTTTGGAAACAAACCAAACCTGGGATCCTGTACCATTACCTGCAGGGAAAAAGGTGGTCGGATCCAAATGGGTTTACAAAGTCAAATGTAACCATGATGGATCCATTGCTAGACACAAAGCTAGACTGGTTGCTAAAGGGTTTAGTCAGCCGGAGGGAATTGATTTCTTTGAGGTGTTTTCTCCAGTGGCCAAAATTGTTACTATCCATTTCCTACTGGCCCTTGCAGCATCCAGGACTTGGTTCATACACTAGATCGACATCAGCAATGCTTTTGTTCATGGCACTCTTGATGAGACTGTGTATATGAGCCCTCCACCAGGTAATTCATTGCCTTCACCTGGCCTTGTTTGCAAATTGAAGAAAAGTCTATATGGCCTTAAGCAAGCCTCTAAACAATGGAACAAGAGGTTCACAGATCACTTTCTCTCCCCTGGTTTCTCATAATCACCCCATGATTACTGTTTTTTCTACGGGATTACTTCTCAGCATTTTCTGGTTGTAGTTTATGTAGATGATGTACTTCTTGTTGGTGACTCCTTGGGTGACATTGCTTGGGTTAAACATTCTCTTCATGCTGAATTCGCTATTAAGGATCTTCGAGAGGCAAGGTTCTTTCTTGGCATTGAACTGACTTGCTCTTCCGAAGGCTTTTTCTCAGCCAGACCAAGTATATGTTGGACATCATACAAGATTGTGGACTGCAACAATCTTTATTTGTTGCTACACCTTTACCTCTCACTTGGAGAGATGATGATTCATCTCCAATCCTATCTGATCCGGGTGTATTTCGCCAACTTATTGGCTGACTTCTTTATCTTAGTTTCACTCGATCGGATATTACATACTCTGTTCATTAGTTGTCTCAATTTGTCCAGTCCCCTACTGCTCATCATCTCCATGCTGCTCTTCATGTGGTCAGGTATCTTAGATCTTGTCCATCACATGGTCTTTTTTATCCGGCCACTTCTCCTTCCACCATCACTACTTATTGCAACGCTGATTGGAGCAAGTGTATAGATTCCAGGAAGTCTGTTACCAGTTTTGCCATTCTCTTTGGTAATTCTCTCATTTCTTGGAAATCCAAGAAATAGTCCACAGTTTCAAAGTCTTCGGCCGAGTTCGAATATCAGAGTATGTCTATGACGGCTTGTGAACTCAAATGGATCAGCTTCTTAACCTCGGATCTTCATGTGCCTCTTCAATTTCCCCTACCACTGTACTATGATAATCAGGTGGCCATCTACATCTCAAACTAAAAAGCATATAATTCAAACTACTCTAATCATTAGCAAAATGTTCACCATGTAAAGGCTTGGTAATGGACCCATCAACAAAACCAAGTTTACGTCTAGATTCAAATGCATTATGAATAGTAGTACTCCAATCATTGTAATTATCACCCTTCAAAATCAGATAAGTAGTAAGCCAACCTGTGTGATTTGGCTGATGAATATAGTACAGATGCGAGGAAGGCATAGCAGAGGAATTCCTGGCATAACGCCAAGATAAGAAGAGGCCAAGCTCTCGGTGCCGAGTAGCAGCTGGCAGAGGGCTTGACGGAGAATGATGCTGTCGTATTTGGATGACTGCAGATCAACCACAACTAGTAGCAAATTGGTAGTGATGACAATAGGCGTGGCGGGGGCGATGGGCTGCTCGGTCTCGGCATCAAGGGCTTCGATCAGAACTTGATTCGGTGGCTCTATTGGATGAAAGCGGCGGCGCGTGAGCTGATGACGCGGTGGCGCGTGTGGTTTGTAGGAGCAGGGTGCGACGGCACGTAGCAACGCTGCGTGCAGATCAGATGAGGTGGCGGCGACAGTGGGAATCAGAGAAGAAAGGGCGGCAGCGACATGCTTTTTATATTTGAGAAATTTTTTTAGGGTTCTCAAGATTTAGGCTCAAATATTATGTAAAATATGAACGTGTGATTTCATTAATAACACAAGAGTCCTATATATAGGTAGCATATACAGAATCACAAATGGAAAATAATTCGATCTAATTCTACAAGATATACAAGAATATTCACAAAATATCTCCTACAAAAGAATTGATTGCAGTGAGTCAAAAAAAGAATAAGTTGATGAAAATAATTCACTTATTATCATGAAATAACGTTTGCTAATATTAAAAATATAAATCAAAATGGAAAGTGTATCAAATTTAGAAATATATATTGTAAAAAATAAGTATTATGAAAGAATTTCCCTAACAAATGAAGATTGAGAATACAAAAAGAATGTGCATCCCTATATGTATATGACCCGATTAATGCAACCCCAAAAATTTTATCTTAATTTATTCTAATTTATAGTTTAAACCTTGATCTTTCTATAACTTATGAAAAAATCATCTTTCAAGAGACAGACTCTGACAGTTATTGGAATATAATTATTTTTGTATTTGAAAAAGTACCAAAATGATGTTTTTGTCCAACATTATTGTGCAAACCTATTGTTGTTTCTATATGATATGTGTTTTTTTTTCTTCTTAATTATCCTTCTTTTAAAAAAATGCGATAAAATGGTAAATTTCAAAATAAAAGATTGAGTTAAAGTCGAAACAAGGTGTTACTAAATTAATTAGAAATTAACATATAAATTATAAATATATTTGTCATATATTAGATTATGAAGTTGCACTTTACCAATGATTAATGAAACCTAATTTATTTATTTTTTTAAAAAAATTATGAAATTGTAATAAAGGCATATCTATAAGGAGTGGGGTTTCCTCAAAAAGATGTTTTTTATGATAGTGCTTATCTAACCCTATCATTTTTACATAAGTGCTGATTTAATCCTGTATTTTGTACAAAAGTGCTGATCTAACCCTGTCCTATTAATAAAAGTATTGATCTAACCCAGTCACCATCAACCGGTGGCACTCCAACGACAGCGACCGGTGTTGACCACTATTGACTAGCGTTGATGTGTTTCTGGGGTGGTTGTGGTGGCTCAAAGGTGAGCTAAATCGTGAACTCAAATGTGAAGGATCTCCAGCAATAGTAGGGTGAGGGTTTGGCGGCGATGGTGGGGTGAGGGTTTGGTGAGGTGGTGGTGATGGTGGTGGAAAGTTTTGCAGGTGGTGGTGGTGGTGGTGGTAAAGGGTGGCAAGTGGTGGGTGGGTGGTGGCTGAGGGTTTAGCGGGTGGTGGTGGCAATGAGCGGAAGTGGAGGAACTAGACATGATTGGTGAAGGCAGTGTAATGGAGTGAAATTGGTGGAAAAGCTACTCGATAGAGAGATAGAAGATAAGTATTGAGGTGAAATATTTGAATCTCGAGGCCGACAATCTCTTTCATTAACTGTGTAGAAAACTGTAGTGGGAGGTTAGCAGTGATGTGCAAGTGATAACAAAAGCTTAACGAAGGGGTATGATAGGAGAAAAAGTTAAGCTGAAATGGCTAAGGGTAAATATGTCTTTTATGGTCCGGTTAATGGCCAATAGGTGAGTTAACGCTGAGAAGTGGCCTGAAGGTTATATTAGCACAATTCATAGTAAAGTTATGATTTGTTTGACACTTTCTAATTTTACCGGGTTATATTGGCACTTTCAGCCTAAAGATAGGGTTAGAAAATCAGTTACAAAGAAAATTACAAACAAATCCAGAGTTAGCCGAGAAAGAAGAAGCTGGAAATTACATTTCAATTCACAAAGAATGACCAATGATATAACCAATAATTGTTTCTATTCTCACCTACAACTTATGTACACATATAACCTAGCTACTGCCTGAAATGCTCCAAAATAGGTCATCCAGCTAAGGAATGCAAACAGGGAACACACTCTGCCAACAACCAAAATGCAAACAAGGATATAGGCAAACAGAACAAAAATAATCAGCCTACTCCAAATCAAAACCATTCACCCACAACCACCCCGACAACAGTTCCAATACAGGAAGAAACAACCTGAGAAGCCACAAGAAGTACCCACTGAGGAAACCCTAACTAAAACCACATATTCGGATGAGGAAATAGAGGTATTTGAAGATGCTAAAGAACTATTCAAAGCTCTGGAAAACCAAGGAAAAGGGATAACTCAAATGTGGAAGATCAAAACACCATCCTTCGATAACAAGCTACACTCCAGGAGATCAATCGATAAACCATGGAGATCACTAGATGACCTCCAAGGGAAGCAATACAAAAGAAAGGATCCTCCAACTGACAAAGCTGCACTTACAGAACATCTAAAGAGCTTCAACAATAGGTTTGCATTGCTATCTCAAGATGCAGAAAATATAGAAGTTCAAGAAGAATAGGAACAAATGGAACCAACAGAGCAGGATAAACCTAAAGCACAAAATGAGGCAATAGACCAGGGAGATGAAGGTCAGGACTGTAACACACCACAGCAGAAACAAACCAAAAATACTCCTATGGCAGGCACTCGGTCACCTGAAGAAGAAGCACAATCAGGTACCCCTGAAACTCCTAGCCTAGATGGGAATTTCTTTAAAGCTCCCAACCTCATTATTACTCGTTCAATGAAGAAAAATCTATTTTACATTGAATTGTAATCTATTCACTTGGAATATTAGAGGAATTAACAAAGGTTTAGTTAGAATAGAAAAGTTAAATCTAACACATGAGCTGGACATCATTATCCTAGTAGAACCCAAACAAGAGCTTAACAAGATAGAAGAATTAAAATCACGATTAGGCTTTCCAGAGATTATGGCATTAGATGATGTTCACATCTGGATATTTACAAGGAAGAACTACATGCCTAAATTAATTTACAAACATTAATCATTCTTGTAGCTTGAAATTAATAACCCAATGAATGATGCCCAATTTTAGATAATTGCTGTGTATGGATCTCATAATAGACACCAGAGACTTCTACTGTACTCAGAAATACAAACCAGGATAGATAATTCAGACACCCTAATAATCATAACTGGGGACTTTAATGCCATTAGGAGTATTACTGAGTACAACGGAAGGTGAACCCCTAACTTAAACTCAATTAAAGAGTTTGATAATTTCCTTACAAGCAATAATCTAACTGAGATTAACATTGCTGGAAATTTGTTTACATGGATAAACGGTAAAAATACCAAGATAGGGTTTTAGAGAGGCTAGATAGAACGTAGCTAACCAGACTTGGTATGATAAGTTCAATAACTCTTCAATACAAGTCCTAGGTAGAGGAAATTAAAACCACGATACAATACTACTAAAAATCTTAAGCCAAGGTAAAAAGTACCCTAAACCTTTTAGGATCCAAACTATGTGGTACAACAAACCTGAACTTATTGATCTTATAAGTAGTAATTGGAACCAGTCTAGGTAGTCAAGGCATGTATGGTTTCTCCCTAAAACTCTCTAGGATTAAAGCATTCCTCAAGATCTGGAATAAAACTGAGTTTGGCAATGTTTCGACAATGTGCTTTAGTTTGAGAAAATGATAGCTGAGCTTGAAAATCAACTGGACACAAATTACAATATACAAACTCATATACAACTAAATGAGGCTAATTCTAAGCATCTTAAAAACTTGAAAGAGGACCAGGATTTATAGAGCCAGAAATCAAGAAAGAAGTGGTTAAAAAATGGAGATCTCAACACCAAATTCTTTCATAACAGTGTTAGATCCAAGCACAATAGACTTAGGATCAATAGAATACAAAATGAAAAAGGCCAATGGATAGAGGACCAATATGAGATAGGAGAGGCTACAATAAAATACTATAAGAACCTCCTAACTGATGAAACATCTGATCATTCAGGGATACAGATGAAGTACTTTCTAAAACTCATCCCCCAGTCATCACAGATCAGGATAACATCAATCTAATGAGACTAGCCACTATAAAATAAATCCATGATGTAGTTTTTAGCCTCAGCCAGGAAAGTGTTCCTGGTTCTGATTGCTTCTCAGGACTGTTTTATAGAAAATCATGGGATTTCATCAAAGGGGATTTAACTCAAGTTGTCAATGAATTTCTATGTGGGGATAAAGTACCAAAGTGATTTTCTAGTACCCTAATAACCCTAATCCCCAAGACTCCCACACCCAAAAGCCTATATGAGTTTAGACCAATTAGACTAATTTCTCAAATAAAATTCTGTCTAAACTTATTACAGGTAGGATAAGGCACCTCTTACCCAAGTGTATCTCTAGTGAACAATCTACTTTTATGCAACAGAGAGAGTTAACAGATAACATACTGGTTATGCAGGAATTGGTGAGACTCCGAGATGATAGGAACCAGTCAATGAACATGATTGCCAAGATAGATATGTCAAAGGCATTTGCCATAGTCTCATGGCCAGTGCTGAATTCCCTTTTATTGAAATTTTGATTTCATGGACATATTGTAGCACTAATAATGGGAACTATAAGTAGCTCATGGTTCTCTGTGCTCATAAATGGGGGCCCTTATGGCATTTTAAAGCCTACTTGAGACCTTAAGCAAGGAGACCCCCCCCCCCCCTCAGCCCAACCCTATTCAATTTCATCACTGAAATTCTGAACAGAGGCATTAAGTACATATACAATAATAGTTACATTGATTACTTTAGGCTACCAAATGGAGCACAACCCACTACACACTTGTCCTAAGCTGATGACACTGCAATATTTCTTAGAGCAACCAATAAATCACTTGAAAATATTGTAGCCTTTCTTAAATGCTATGAAAAATCCACATGGCAAACAATAAACTTTTAGAAAAGTGCTTTTTTGGTTGGTAAGAAAACAAGCTCCACAAGGAATGACATAATTAGGCTAAAGACAAACATGTCTCAGGGTTTTTTTTCCTTTTAATTATCCGGGAGTCACAATGTTTAAGGGGAGGAAAAGGAATGTGTACTTTCAGGACCTAATAGAGAAGATAAACTCTAAGATTGAAAATTGGAACAATAGGGTGGCTTAATTAGGCGGGTAGGATAATCTTGATCAAACATGTTCTAATGGCCATCCCACTGCACACATGCTACATCATAACTCCCACATTTCACACACAGCACAAAATATAGGCCATTTGCTCAGATTTCCTATGGGGGGGAATCTGAACATGGTAGAGGAAACACTGGAGAGCTTGGCTCTCTCTTTGCTACCCCAAATAGGAAAATGGCTTTGGATTCAAAGATCTGTACACCACCATTGATAGTTTCTCCATTAAGCTATGATGGAAAGCTCAACAAGGTACAACCCTATGGGAAAAATATATTTGGTCTATCTCCCTTTCTAACAGAAAATCAGAAGCTTGGAGAAGAGTGTGCAGCATCTCTCAGGTGGTAGAGGACAACTCCCATGTTATAATCAGAGTAGGAACCTCTAGCTTATGGTTAGCCAACTAATTGGGCTCAGATCCCCTGATAAATAAATGGCTAGGCCAAATGGAAATCCCCTGCTCACTACTGCAAGTGAAGGAATTCATACTAGCCATGGATCAATATCTAGACACGATCAAGCAACATCTTCCATCCCAAACAGTTGAGCAAATAAGGCAGGAGTGAGACTTAATTGAGGGAGCAGATGAAATGGTGTGGAAACCAGCATACTCAGGTAAATTCTTAGTCTCATAAGCATATCAAATGCTGAGGAAAAAGAGAAATCAGTCTGATAGCCTAACCAAGGTATGGAAACCATTACTGCCTCCCAAATTTTCAGTGTTTACATGGAAATTACTAAATAAGCTGCTACCTTTTGATAATATCTTACTGAAATCATATATCATAAATGTCTCTAAATGCTGCCACTGTAATCACATTGATACACTTTCTCACTTTTTTTACGCATGCCTCATAGCTACTCAGACATGGAAATTTGTGGCTTGGCTTATTGATTCAGCATATTTTACATGTGATTATATATTTGTTAGACTTTCCACTGTATGGTTTAATTCCTCTGAGCCTATGACTAAGAAAAGAGTGGCACTTACAACTTCTGCGTTACATGTTAGATCTTGTGGAGATAAAAAATAATCATTGTTCTAATGGTAAGGTATACACCCTCGAGAAAATTTATTCCTAAATTAGTTCACTAACGTCTCAGACACTGATCTTGAATAAACTTTATTATGAGGATGATTGTAAAGTGTTAGTAAAAAATGGTCTGCTGCGGAATGTACCAAAAAAGCCTAGGAAATTAATCACCGTTATGTCGTAGAGACCACCTAAGCTAGGCTTTAAGCTTAACTCTGATGCGGATTACAGGAGAAACAATGTTTCTAGTTTGGGATTTGTATCAGGAACAATCATGCGGAACCTCTCTATATGTGCTTTGATCTAATGACATCTAACGATCCACTGGAGACTGAACTCATGGCTGCCATCAGAGCCATCAAGGTAAGTATTCAAAAAATAATTTAGACCACTAATTGTGGAGCTTGACTCATTGCAGGCCGTAAACACTCTTACAAAGAAGGACAAACCACCATGGAGAAGCCTTACAAAACTCAGAACCCGTTGGAACATGATGACAAGAGCTGAAATAAGCATCCACCACATCAACAGAGAGGCAAACACTTTGGTGCATGAATTGGAAAATATATTCAACCCATAATCCTTGATCCCCAACCTCCATCAAAGAGAAGCAATCTGAAAAGCAGTTATAGCAGATCAGACAGTGCTGCCAAATTTAAGAGTTCCAGATTGAATCACATATGAGTTAAGTAGTAGATTGTACACCTGACCTACAGTAAGATCGACATGAGGGGTAGAGGTCTTAAATGATAGGAATCGTGTACAAGGATGCTAATTTGACAATCCCTTGCTCAATTTCATAAATCAAGAAGATTGCTCATCTAAGTTTGGTAAAATAAATTAGCAGTAGGTTTTGAGGTTCAAGTCCAATTGAACTTTTGCTTGTAAAAAACATTGTTTTCAATTATTTCAAAGGTTTGGGAAGCCTATGTATCTCTCCCACTTTGATGGTTTGAATTAAAAATAAAAATAAAAACATATACACGTCTAACGTAATTGATTGCCAACTAATAAATGTTGAATCCTCCAAGCGAATCCGTTATGAACCCAGATGCTGTAACTTCAACGTTCAACTTCTTTGTTCTTCCACCAACTTCTTGTAGCTTTACCAATTAAATGTAAAAAGATTGTCTTGCCCTTTCAAATCATAAAAACCACCCTCTTAAAGTTGAGCTTGACCTCAAACTCGAAAATGAGGGAATTTATTTTTATTACTGTTCTTCTTAATTTATTGTAAGAATACCTAGATTATATGTCAATCAAACCGATTATCTGTATTACATACTCCCTCTATCCCAGGTCAAATTTCACATAATCATTTTCACGGTTGTCAAGAACTTGTTTGATAGTTGATATGTTTAACTATGTTTAATAACTGAAAATAAAAAATTGATATTTAAAAACTACTTCTCACGACGTATCCAACATTATCACATATGATAATATTATTGCTTATGTGGTCAATATTTGATAGATGATAGTAAGCTATTAATAACGGACCAAAATAGGCATTACCCATCGGGTAATGGTAGGCCCAATATGGATCACTCTTTGGTTAATACATGTTGAGTCTACCCATCATAATAGAAAACCTAGTACTTGCTCCACAAGAAAACAAAACTTAACCTACTTAACTCTACCTAAAGAGGACCGCCATATATAAACAATACACGGGTAAATTATTCATCCATGATTCATTCACTATTTGCTACACTCAAAAAAGGTCCTAACTTTATCATCGGGGAGTCTATTCCTGGATCACTCCGAGGCTCTTTCTTGTAGGATCCGATCGGAGAACTCACGGTGTATCCAAAGGCGAGTCCAAGACACATCAATTGGCATGCCCAATGGGACCCATCAAGTCAGATCATGAGTTTCTCGATTTAAAGTGCAATTATACGACAAGCATCTTGTGTAGAAACGAACATGTGAGAAGCAGAAACACACACACTGGTGAAGAAATACAATCCCCGCAAAGGGAAGAGAGACTAGATAAATAAAAAAAGTGGTTAATCCCCCATAATCTCAAGGTACTGAGATCGCAATAGGGATAGGGTAGCCCTCCTCACCGTTGTTGGTGGAAGTCATGCTTTCACTGTCATGTTTTAGATCGACTAACCACTAGACGAGATTATTTTATAATTGATATAAATAATGAGGTAATTTAATGTTTACTTTTATTTATTGGAACGAGATTACTATAACATTAAAAAAATTAAATATATTTTACAATGTGTAAATAATAATAATGAGACCCTTAAAGTTATTGAAATGAGGTATTTTATTATTGACTGACTAACGGTCAGTCTAACACCGACTAACAACAGAGCCAAACCAGCATCTCTGTCTAGTGGTGTCAATTCGGGTTATCGTGTCACATTCGTATCGGGTTTGAAACGTGTCGGGTTGAATCGTGTTTATTTCATTTATCGTATCGGGTTGGAAATGTGTCGTGTTGAAATATATCGGGTTGAATCGTGTTGATTTCATTTATCGTGTCGGGTCGGGTTGGATTGGGTACTTATCGTGTCGGATTGAAAATGTGTCAGTTTTTTTCTCGGATTGGGTCGTGTCGGGTTGAGTTAATATCGAGTCGGGTTAGTGTCGTGTAATTTTTATACTCGGATTAGATCGGGTCGGGTCAGAATATTGTCGGGTTGGATTGGATCGGGTTATTGTCGTGTCATTTTTTGTACTGAAGTTTTGTTTGGGTCTGATTATGTCAATTATTTTTTATAATGTTTCACATTGAATTCAGATATATTTTGGGTTGGTTCATTTTAGATCGGGTTTTATGTCACCCAATTAAATTTGGGTTGATTTAGGTTATATTTCAATAATACTATTGTTACAACTGCATTATTATCAGATATTGTTTCGTTGTAACTTGCAAAATATAAAAACTTGACTCATAACTCCAAATTAAAATCCGCTTGAAAGTGATGCTACCCTATACACCCCCATTGTATTTTTCAAGTACGTTAGGGGGTTGGCGGTAAGGGTGGACGTCAGTTCGGTTTATTCGGATGTCAATCTATTCGATTCGGATTATTCAATTTTTTTCTCAAAAATAAAAAATCGAATCTGACCCAAACCATTCAAATAATCCAAATTACCCAAACCGAATTTAAAATTCAAATTCGGTTTGAAACCGAATTCAACCAAATAAACCGAATTAATTCTAATTTTTATCAAATTGAATTCGATTAAATTGGTTCTGGACCATACCAAAAAACCCATAAACATACTAAAATTTTAATTCCAAATGAATAATTACAGCCCAAAAATTAAGGCCAAGTAATTTACCATTAAAGGTCCATTTGGCATTTGCATGTTATGCTTTCGTTGCTTTGCCTTAAGTAAAAGGGAGGAGTTCCCTATTTATAGTTGAAATTGAAGGCAAATTCTCCCCCATTTCCGATGTGGGAAAATGTAGTAAGGCTAAGAGCCTTTGGCCCTTTGCTGCCTTGCTTCCTTCTTGACTTCATGCGGCTTCAATTTCATTTCATGTTCCATTTCCACCTTTTCTTCCATTATTTTTTTTATTGAATTTATTATGAATCTGTCTATTGAAATACGGTCTTTCCATAAGTCATGGAAATATTATGGTTTAAAATGCAAATTAGAAGAAATGAAGATAAAGTTTATGGGTTGAATGAATCGGGTTATAAACTTTATAACTACTACACGTTGCATAATAAAATTTTAATATTTCAACTAAGACCTTTTACTTTGTATTATTATAATTAAACCATATCTTTCCATAAGCCTATGGAATAATAGAAAGACGGTATCAATGAGACATCTCTCTTTATTTGACTATTATTCATTAGATTTATATATTTAGTCGTGTGCATTTTTAACTTAACATTGTGTATTCACATTTGTTATGAATTGACTTTACGTACTAGTAATCATATGGCTAAAAACCCCATTTGTTATTAGTTTGACGCACAACCAACTTGACTTGGTTCCATATTAAATGTTAATTGACTTTATAACTGCATCTGTTTTGGGTTGATTACATGCAGGGTTATATAGTTGATTTATCGGGTTGAATTAGGTTCGTGTTAAATCGGGTTCGGGTTGATCTCAGGTTCGTATTCAGGTCGAGTTCGGGTCCAGATTATCGGGTCATATTCGGGTTCGTATTCAGGTCGGGTTCGGGTCCAGATTATCGAGTCATATTCGGGTTCGTATTCAGGTCGGGTTCGGGTCCAGATTATCGGGTCATATTCGGGTTCGTATTCAGGTCGGGTTCGGATCCAGATTATCGGGTCATATTCGGGTTTTGGGTTGAATTCGATCGTGTCGGGTTCGGGTACAGGTCAATATTTCTCGGGTCAAAATCAGGTTTCGGGTTGAGTGTGGTCGTGTCAGGTCGGGTTCGGGTCAATATTTCTCGGATCAGATCAGATTTTGGATTAATTCGTTCGTATCGATCCAGATCAAATTCTCGGTTCGAATCAGAGATTGACAGCTCTATCTCTGTCTCTACACTTTTCTATCTACTTGTCTAAAACCCTAGCGCTCCATTTCTTCTCCTTGGGGGGCCGCTGAAGCATCACCACCTCCGGAGGCCCCCTCCCCACTCCCACTCTCCCATAACCACTACCCCCCAGTACACAACCCCCTTAGTGAAAGAAGTGACGAAAACAGGTGCTCTGCGGACCAAGCTAAGCAGTGAAACAAGGTCTCCGAACTCCGAGCGGTGGGTCTGAGCGGCCGGAGATGGATTCAAAGCGGCTCCAAGCGGCTGGAGAAGGAATCAACAGATGGGTTCATCGAGCGGAGATCAACGATCGGGTTTCCGAGCGGTGACCTAAATCCGGTGGTGAGCCAACAGTTTCTGGCCGGAGATCTCCGACTGGATTTCTGGAAGCTTGTCCAGCTGGTTTTCGAGCAGGCTTTGATCGACTTCTGTTTTCTAGCTATCCGTGTCGCCTCTGTCTGGTGGGTTTCCGAGCAGCGTCATGGCTGAGTCAATGTCCGAGTTGAGGTCTGAGACAACACTGAGCCGAGATTTGAGTCTTGGCCGAGTCGCGACAGTCACGTGCTCGCCCCAAACCTTTGGGTCATGGCTGATTCAAGGCCGAGTCATGGTCCGGTTCAGACTCACTGATATGTAAGTTTAAAAAGTCTCCTTGCTGAGGGTCAACTCGCGACGGCGATGTGGGTTTTCATCGTTTTTTAATGGCACGACAGTGTCGTTCTCACCGAACATCCTACCCAACAGTGGCTAAAGGAGGGTATATAACTTCTGATCTTGTAGGTATAATTTTTCTGGCTGTGTCACCTTTTTTCGTCATTTCTCCTGCGAGGTCATGTTTCTATAGGGGTTATTCTCCTTTTTTCTTTTCTTTTTTTTCTACTTTACAAATTTTAAATTTTCTGGGTGGGAGGGTATGTATATATATTATTTTCATTTCATTTGTTTTTTTTATGTAAGTTTCTATTTTTTAAGTCTTAAAAAGGTCAGATTTAAATTGGTTTTTTGGATTTAAGTATCAAATAGGAATTATCTCTATCAAAGCTTGTTTTTCCGATAACCCATGCCTGCTAAAATTTAATTGACTTCAACAAATTCGATATTTGAAAAGGCAGTAAGGAGAAATTCAAGTTAAACCCATTAAAACAATGGACTTCTGGCGATACTGCTATTTGAAGATTTAAATCATATTTATAGACTACAGTTCATTAGGATACTGAGGTCAATTACATTTTAATTCAATTTAATTGGTCTTTATAGCCTTTGGGGTCAAGTTAGAGATATTTCTATGCATTACGAGGGTTTTCTATACACCGACAAAAAATATTTTTGGCAATTAAAATAACTGGTTTTTGTTTCCTAGTTATGGAAAACGGTCTTTACCGGTTAAATGGAGACTGATCTGATCTTTAGTTGGGGAGTTTTATTTGTTTTATTTTGATTACCTTGATGTTTGATCAAAAGTGTGGATGAAATTTTCTTTGTGAATTTCATTTGATAATTCACTGTGATTGGTTTTGGTGGTAGTCTTGGGTCGATTCTATTGTAAATACACCATGACTACACAGTGGAAACCGTTCATCCTTGGTCGCCCTTCTCATCGGCACATTGGCCCTTGTTTCAGATTGTAATATCGACTAGTGTTTTTGTGTATTGTTTCTCTCTTTTAGCCACTGAGACTTTAGATTAATAATATTGTAATATTCAGACAGTGTCTTAGTGTAAGTGGGTTTATCCCATATCATATACTCCCTCTGTCTCAAAGAAAATGCCACATTTACTTTTTCCAAGTCAAATTTTACAAACTTTGACCATAATTGTATATTAAGATATAAAAAATAAAAATATTATGTGAGATATTGTTAGATTCGTCTTAACATCTATTTTCTAAACATCAATTTTTTGTGCAAAATTATTGTGTGCGGTTAGAAATATAGTTGGTGAAATATTATCATTGAAAACTGTGAAAAAATAAATGTTATTTTCTCTGGGATGGATGGGAGTATTATAATTGCACTATGTGCAATATACTTTAAAAAAACTCACCTAAGTGAGGGGGGTATATATTAGGCTCCCCATACCTTTCAGAGAATACGAATTTGAATAGTACAACTAGAGAGAATAACGTGGAAGCTAAAGTGGAAGCTAAATACAACCAGTTGTTACCAAATCCTTCATCTAAAACCCCTATCTCGATGAAGGAGATGGCCCTAAAACCCGATCAGGGTCGACTATGGCCTTACACTTCCTTGCCCCCACAACCCAGTGTTGACAAGAAGAGGCGACCTTCCATAGTGTCCCCTTGCAAATTTCCTCCCCAGAAGAGATTTACTAACTTTACAGTCCTGATTTGAAGTGTGATGATTATGAATCCATTTGTTTGTCGTCTTTCTATTGTGTAGCTGCCTCATCCACATCAGGATTGGCTCCTTGATGTCCATCCCAGCTGTACCTGTTAAGAAAAAAAATAAAAGCCAGCAGTAACAAGTTCCACTACAAAAACACCTAGCAATGCATGTGCCAATGATAATGTCAACCGAGTCATAGGCAATCCCTATATGTAGCAGAATAGTTTTGGTTTATTAAGAAACTGATGGCAGGCTAGAGCCTTATGATAGAAGGTATAGCCTGTTTATCCGCAATAATTATATCTTTCAAATCTTTTGATAATTGTGTGAAACGGGTGAACGTGTGTACTTGATTTATGCTACCCAATTTTGCTAGTAACTCCGCTGCTCCATTGGCTTCTCTATAGATGTGATGTAGTGTGACTTCAAGGGTTTTCATAAGCTCCCAGATTTTCTTAATTTCTTCAGTGGTTCTCCAAGGTGACTTAAGTTGTTTCTTCAACACTTTTATGAGCAGTTTATTGTCACTTTCAATCTGGAGATGGCCAATACCCAAATTGATTGCCATTTGTAATCCTGTTCTGATTGCGCTTGCTTCAGCATGAACAGGTGAGGGGCTACATAAATGCTGAGCATTAGCTATTAACATGTTCCCTTCGTAGTCTCTGATGATTGCTCCAGTACCTACTTTACTAAGATCCCTCCATGATCCACCTGCATTTAACTTGTAAAAGGCTGATAATGGTGTTTTCCAGGCTACAGTAACATATTTAATTTGTTTTTGTTGACTGCCTATTAGTAACCTTGGTAAAGCATTGGACAAATCCCATTTGAATTTTAGGTTAAAGGCCAACATAATATCATTGAAAAGATGTAAAGTTTTCCTAAACATATTGATAATGTTAGGCTTCACATTTTCATGATAGTGTTTGTTCCTAAAACACCATATAGACCATACTACTAAGCAAGGGATAGTCCTAAGTAGTTGCTTGTGGTCTGGAAACTGAGCTTTCAAGTTCCGGTACAGAAAGTATTTACCCCACAGGTATGGAGTGTGTTTTAACTGAACATTGAAGACAATATCAGTCCATGTCCATAGTTTCTTTATTTCTTTGCAAGAATTGAAACTATGATGTATACTCTCTTCATCATCAAAACAGAAACAACAAATTGAAGGTAGATTAAAGGAAAGATCCTCTAATACATCAGGAAGGGGTAAGATTCTGTTTAGCATTTTCCAGTTCATAAAACTTACTTTCCTAGGCAGAATTGAGGACCAGACATGATTGAAGGAAGGAACCACTGTTCTCCTATTTCTAATTAGTTCGTATGCACTTTTCAATAAGAACTTTCCATTTTCAGTTGGTTTCCATATCATAATGTCCTCATAATCAGGAAAGGTTGCTTGATCATGCTCTATTGCAACAATTATTTGTTCAGGTAAGTGGTTTCTAAGAGGGTTGATGTACAAATGTCTGTTGGCTAAGTATTCAGCCACTGTCAGGTTTGGGAAGGAATATCTACGTTGCTATCCCAAACCCTATAAAGTGGACCACAAGTTGTCCATCTGGAATCCCAAAAAGAAACATCCCCTTTCCCTATCTGTATTTGTGAGTTCAATACTGCTACATCTTGAATTTCTTTAATTCTCTTCCAAGTTTTGGAAGTTTTATGGTTGTTTAGAATTGACCACATAAATTGTGAACAAAGTGAACTACCTGCTTGAAGCTTCCACCATAGTTTAATGGAGAAATTGTTGATTAATGTGTTAAGATTTTTAAAACCTAAACCATTTTCATCAATTGGATAACACAAACTTGGAAATGACCTCCAAACTCTTTTCCTTTGTGAGGAGTCTGTATTAGAGTTCCAGATAAATTTGCCAAGTAATTTGTGAATTACATCAATTATATGGTTTGTTGGTTTCAATACTGTGATTTGATTGATTGGAATAGAAGACAACACATGCTTTATCAAAATCATTTTTCCAGCTTGAGAAAGTAGCTTGTTTTGCCAGTTATTGATTTTTGCTTGTATTGATAATATCATGCTTGAGAAGTATACATTTTTATTTCTACCTATGTATACTGGGCATTCTATGTATTTGAACGGAAAACTGCCCTGTAACATCCCTGATGCATTCTTGATATCTCCAATAATTCTTAAAGGGCAGTGTTTGGCAATGCAAAAAGAAGATTTTTCAAATTTTACTTTTTGCCCTGTGGCCATTTCATAGGATTCCAGGAAACAAGTCAGTTTTTAAGTCCTGATTTTGTATATTTCAGCAGAATGACAGTGTCATCTGCAAAAGATAAGTGTGAGATCTGCTTAATTGGATTAGGTAGCTTATAGTATTTCATGTTTGAATATTGAAATAGGTAATTAAAATTCCTCGAGAATGCTTCTGCCATTAAAATGAATAACAAGGGAGATGGAGGGTCTCCTTGTTTTAAGCTTCTAGTTGCTTGGAAAAATCCATAAGATGATCCATTTATCAGGATGGAGAAGAAGGCTGATCTCAGGTTTTTCATTATTAGGTCAGTAATTTTGCTTTAAAAATCAAATTAACCTAATAATTTAGCTAGGAAATACCAAGAGACTCTATCGAATGCCTTCATCATGTCTAACTTTATTATCATGTTAAGTCCTCTTGGTTTGGAATTAATGAAATGGGCTAACTCTTGCATTAAAGGAATATTTTCTATGATTTCCCTGCCTGAAACAAAAGCTGTTTGTTCAGGACTTATTATGGAATCCATTAGAGGTTTTAGCCTTTCAGAGAGGATTTTGGCGAAGATTTTATTGATAAAGTTACAGAAGCTGATGGGTTTGTAATCTTTAAAGGATGAGTTGGCTGATTGGAAGAGGTCATGCATAGCATGTAATACATCTGTGCTTATGATGTGCCAACATTTTTTATAGAAAAAACTAGTCCATCTGGCCCTGAAGCTGAGTTTCCATCCACTTGTTTAACTATGTTTGTTAACTCCTCAATAGTTATAGGTTTGGTTAGGTCGGAGTTCATTTCTTCTGTAATTAGCCTTGGTATATTTTCTAATATCCAAGCAGTGTTAATGCCCAGAGGGATCTTTATCCTCTTCCTGTAATAAATTGGAGAAGAAGTTGACACCTTATTCTGAAATTTCTTCCTGATTATTCAAAACTGTACCAGAGTCAGTTTTGATTGAAACAATGGATTGTCTTTTATGTTTAAAATTTACTGTTTGATGGTAAAATTTAGTGTTTTAATCACCTTCTTTTAACCATTTAATTCTAGATTCCTGCCTCCAGTAAATTTCTTGATTTTTTAGGGCCATAGTTAACTTTGCTTTTGAGTTATTTGAAATTTTCAGGTTTTCTGGTGATTCATTTTGTTGGAGGTCAGTTTCAGCTTGTAGAAGATCCTCTTCACAAGTTTTGACTGCATCAAAGATGTTCCCAAAGGTGTGTTTGTTCCAAAATTTGAGAGCATATTTTAAGTTTTTAAACTTAAATGTTAATCTTTCTATTCCCTGTTCATTAGATTGGATATTCCATCAGTCTTCTACAAGATTCATAAAAGTTGGGTGAGTAGTCCAACATTCTTGGAACCTGAAAGGAGTTGGTTTAGGGTAATTTTGGGTTTCAGCAATTGTGAATGGTAAGGGGGCATGATCTGATTGCCCTCTTACAAGTGTTTTGATTCCAGATGGTCTAAAAATATCCCACCATAGATTGTTAGATAAACCTCTATCTAATCTTTTCCAGACTCTTCCTTTAGATCTCATTCCAGTCCAAGTAAAGAGTGATCCTGATGTGGGAATAGTGGACATATTTGCTTTTCTCTGAAACTGGTTAAAATTCTCTATACTCTTTGGTTCAAGAATAGATTGACCTAGGTATTCATCCATGGAGCTTATGACATTGAAGTCTCCTATTAAACTCAATGGTGAATTTTTATGGTTTAGAACTTGTTTCCATAGTTTTTTCCTTTTTGTTACAGTATGTTTGGCATATATGAAACATGTGACACATTCTTGAGTTAAAAATTGGTTTTTGAACTTGGTTAATACCATTTGCTCATCCATTGAGATAATCCTCATTTGAATTGAATCATCCCACAGTATCCAAATTTTGCAGGTTGGATCTGAGAAGTAATGTTCAAAATTAGTTTGAAAGGCTACATTTCGGATGGAATTAGCTTCCAACATTGGCTCAATTATGGTTAGGATATTAATTTTATGTCTTTTTTCAATATCTTTTATCCTATTCAGTGTGGCAGAATTGCATACACCCCTTGCATTCCATACACATGTTCTTAAACCTATCATTGAGAAGATTTATTATGTGTCGACGTTGAACGAGTTGAGACCATTTTTGGGGTTTGAGTGTAAGAATTTTATTGTATTTCCTGGTTTCATTGGAATCCAGGTTGTCCAATATGTCTTATGAATTCATTAAGTGATTGAATATATTCTGTGATTGTATGAAAGTGGACTTAGAATGTTCAAGATCTTCCACGGACAATGTTTCTTGAATTGTACTATTAGAGATGGATCTTTTTGTTGATGTTTGAGTTGGAAGATAGTAGGGGGGAAGTGTCCTCCATTTATTTCTATAAAAGCTTCTTCTGTGGTTTCAGAACCAACCACAGAACTATTTGGCTCAAGAATAAGATTTGATGCTTTATGGTCGTTTTGATTCTTATTAGGTTTGGCTTCTGAGACAGGATGAGTTATTAATGTCTAGGATGATATTAAGTTGTCAAAATTATGTACCTTAGGGGTCATATGATCATTAGCAGGTATTGGTTCTGCTGGTTTCATATGTAGTACAACAGTAGGTTCTGTGTTCATAAGAACAGTAGGGATTTGCACAACAGGTTTCATTGGTATCACAAAATCCGAATCTAGGTTTTCAGTTATAGCATCAATATGCACAAAATGATTAGGGACAGAAAGTAGAGTAACATTATCATTGGAAATTGAGACAGTATCTGAATTTTTTTTCCATGTATCCATTTGGGGTTCAGTATCAACATGAGGAATATTCAAATTAGGTGTTTGCCTATTGTTCACATATCCAATAGATTGAGTGTTAGCGAATGGAACCTGGGAACCTTGACCAAGGCTCAAAACTTTCGAACTCGAACCATTAACCCGGTGTGTCTCCTTGGCTTTTTTCCTGGTCACTCTGAGAAGCTGTAGTAATTTTGCTCTGGTTTGGTGCCTTGTCCATTGCTAATGTATTAGCCTGCACAGATTTGTGAGTTTTGTTCCTATTGACAAGTATAAATGTTTTGTCCTGAGAAGTTAAGCCAGAAGAGGATGGCTTAATACCATTACTTGTAGTCCTTCTCCGTTCTCCTTTAGTATAAGCCATGTTACCTGTATTATTGGTTGATGCTCCAGATGGTCTCCAGGCATGAAGAGTGGTTAGGTTTTGGTCATTCCTGCAAGATATGTTTGAGTGCCTAATTTGAGGCATTTAGAACAGTACTCTGGCATACCTTCATATTCTAGATACTGCCAGAAATCCAAACCTTTATAGTCTATCCATATCCTTTCTAACTGTGGCTTTGTGATATCTATCTCCACACAAACCTTAGCTACATGAGGTCTGGATCTACTTAGCGTAGCCTTATCTACCTAGCGTAGCCTTATCTACCTTAATCGGTTTCCCAATTATATTCCCCCAAAGAGAGCAGTACCCATTCATCAAAAAATTGTTGGGGGAGGCCATACATAGCAATCCATACGGGGACTATGGGAGAGTCCACATTAGTGTTAAAATTAGGTTCCCATTTGGTGATTCTAAATGAGTATGATCCAAAGTTCCATACCTTGTGCAGCCAACAACGATAGTAGTCCTCCTGCAAGGAGAATCTGATCAATACCTAGCGATTGTCAAGAAGGGAGATGTCCGTGTGGCCTTTGAAATCCGCCGTTTGGAAATCTTTTCTAAGACGATCAAGTTGAGGCCCGCTTCGAGCAAATTTTCCGATCAACATCAGCCGGAGTGGTGCCTCTAGCCTCTCGCATCCGTCGATAGTGAAGCTAAGCCCTGGCTCGCCCAGATGGTCTATAGATTGTTTTAGATCGAATGGACCTCTAGAGTGGGATGCTATGGAATCGGTGTTAGGTCGTAAAGATCTGAGTAATTCTTTGCCTAGCACTTGTTTGTAAGAGAAGGCCGGTTGAGGTTTCGGTGGTGGCTCCGCCATGAAGGCATTGCCGGTGATTGATGGATGGTTTCGGCGGTCAGGAGGGAAGGGTTTTAATCGCCTCGATTGCCTCAGAGGAAGAAGGAAGGACAATCGTGATGAAAAAATAACTTTGAGGATAAAAGGAATGTGCAATATGCAATATACTTAATAGAAAAGGGGTGAGAAGCGTATAAAAAAAGCAAGGTCTAACAGACTGTCTCTAATACTCACCCTGTCCCAGATTAAATTGCACAAATTATTTTTTACCGTCTCCAACACACATATTTGACCGTTAATATATTTAACTACGTATAATATCAGTAAACAAAAAATTACTTTTTAGAAACTACTTGTTAAGACGAATCCAACGATATCACATACAACAATATTATTATTTATACATCCATTTAAATATGTAATCAAAGTTTTCTTAGTTTGACTGAATGTTTGATTTTGTGTAATTTAATCTGGGACATGGAGAGTCTTTTTATCATTTAATAACATTTCCAACAATATTGGTCATTACTTATTATTCTTATTCCCAGAACTTAGAGCAAGTCCAACAGCTTCCTTAAACTTTTCTCTATAATAGGGAATGAAACCCAATATTCCCTATACCTTTTTAGTTCAACTCCAACAACTTCCCTATTTTGCGTAATCTAACATTTATTACACTATAGTTACTTTTATATTTAAAGATAATAGATCATTTTTAATCACTTCAAAATATATTATATATAAAAATTAATTTAGTTTTTTTAAAGCAATCAACATAACAAATTTGAAACTAAAATGTTGGTGTTAATTAGAACTAGTTTTCTTTTCATATTTTTTTAATATATTCACCCGGTTTTAAATAAAAGGTAACGATATCCAAAAAAAAATTAAAAAATTATGAAACATAAAGTCTAGGGGTGGCAAATGGGAGGATTTGTCAAATATAGGTTTGGAAAAATGGGTGGAAAAAACAAAATAAGGATTTACTCAAAAAAAATTGCCCAATTTCCTGGAAGCCGAAAGAAACTCAGTCTGGTCCTGATAAACCCCAATTTCATCCTTCTTCCCTTCTGCCAATTCTTCACAGCGAGTCTAATATGATGTCATAGCTAAAATCTATACCGATCCCTAACTTGCTTTTGAAAAAGTCTCTTTCCCTCCTTCTCTCACTCGGAGAACATAGACAGTTTCAGTCTACTTTTTCCTTTCCTGATGAATTTGCCTGAGATATAAAAAAATGAATATGAATAAAAGGCCGGTGAGTTGATTTTCACATGCATTCTGGTGAAAGAAAGGGTGACTCCACTTCTCAGCTAGAGTTGTCGTCCTCTAAAAATGAAGAAGGGCTTGTCAGAAATCGCCGATTGGGTTGGTCCGACCAAGAAAAGGCATGGGAGTCTTTGGGCATTGCTTGGGCCGAGTTAAGTACGACTACCAGTCAAAAGCTGTAAAATTAAAAGTGCTAACATGCTAAGACTACTACTCCTACTAGGCGTATGACTCATTTTATGACGGATCAAAATTTGGGTCGGATCAAAATGGGTTGGGCTGAACCCGAGGGCTGAACCCATATATGAACCCATTTGAGTTTATTTACCAACCCACATGGGTAAAAATTTGATGGTTTCAAACCATATGGTAAACTCGCGATCAACCCACAAACCCCAACACGTCCAACCCATATTTTTCAACTACAACTTGACCCATTACCCATTTTACCGATACCCACCCGGGTTTAATAATAGATAACCCACTTGACCAGCGGATTACGGGTCTATTTTATCACCCCTACTATAAACCAAAGAGATTAATTCCAATATTCTAAACAAATCATTATTGATAAAACCCTACAAAAAAATATATAAATAAGCATCCCACATGAGTTTGAGATTGTATTTTTCTTTATAAAAAAAATTGTTGAAAGTCGAATGTATGTTTTAGTAGAAATAGAATAATGGGTGAAATATAATACATTTTTCATTGGAAAAATGAATATTGTGTTATGATTTGATGCATTCAATTGGAATTGCATTAGATTTCCATTCCCTATTTTTTTTCTCTTTCTACAAAGAGTCTGTCTCCTGAAAGACGGTCTTTCCATAAGTTATGAAAAAATCAAGGTTTAAATTGCAAATTAGAAAAAATTAAGATAAAATTTTTGGGTTGCATTAATTGGGTCATAAACTTATAACTACTACATGTTGCATGATAAAATTTTTATATTGCAACTAAAACTTTTTACTTTTTTATAATTCTAATTCTAATTCAACCCCATCTTTCCATATGCTTATGGGAAGACGGTCTTTCCCAAGACTTTGCCTTCTACAAATATAGGAATGAAATCTTTCTCATTAAAATATCTATTTTAGGGAATGAGATAGGGAAGCTGTTGAAGATGAAAAATCATCTAAAATCCCTATAATCAATGAAAATCCCCATTATAGGAAAACTGTTGGATTTGCTCTTATAACATATCGATTATTTTAAACAAATAGATTGTGGAAAAATCACCGTACATAGAGGAGGTGCAAACGATGGCGTTTAGCGCCACCACTCTCACAAACCCTAGATTATTTAATTCTGCACCACTTCTCACCATCTCAAGTCAAACACTCAAGCATTAAATTATTATATAAAAGATATTAATTTCCAGGAAAAATTATGAAAAAAACCATTTTTTCATATACTTATAGAAAGATGAAATTTAATTAAAATAATAAATTATTATCCAACGTGCAATAGTTATAAAGTTTATAATTTGATTTATGCAACACAAAAATTTTATTTTCACTTTTTTAAATTTTCATTTTAAACCTTGGTAATTCCATAATTTATAAAAATATTATCTTTCAACAAACGGACTCTTTTGATTGATTGAATGCACTAAAAATATAAACATTAACTGAAACGTGTATCGATACCTATCTACACCTATTATAAAAGCACAATTCTTTCCTTTTCATTCCCGGTTTAGGTACGATACCAGGCCTTCAACTTCTTTCTTTCATCTGTGTTGCTTGCTTCCTCCTGTCTGCCTTTTGTTCTCGCTTTCAATTCCGCTACCGCCTACTGCAAGTATGGAACAATTTCCCGATACTCGGTTTGCCCCGTGAGTTCACCCACTTGCCTTTTTCCCTTCTCCTGCCTGCTTGGCTCGTTTCGCCTCTTCGTCAATTGCCAGATTTCGTTGGTCTCCTGTCACCTTCTCCCTCCACCTGCCTGCTTCCGATGACCCCCTTCCTTACCCCTGGGACGTGTCCCCCTCCTTCTCCCTCCACACGTCTTTGCTTAACTGGGCGAAGGCATCTTTGTTTTTGTATCTAACTTTGGCCCTCAATTTAAGGTATCTTTGTTTTTGTGTTAGACCTTTGTTAATTACATCCGAGAAAAATTGGGCCAAGGTGAAACCTTCTAACGAATTGGGCTCCTTCGGTGTCCTTTTTTATGGTAAGTTTGTTTTTTTAGGTTTGGTATATAATCTCTTCTTCTTGCTCCAATTCCATCCTCACCGATGCCGTATTTGAGAGTTTATGTACTATGTTTCTATTCGGTCACTTTTTTTCCTCTTGCCTCTTTTGGAAGTTTAAAGCCAGCGCACGAGGTCTTTGATGATTTGCCTCAGTTGTTTATTATATTTCTTCCCCTTCTTTGATGATTGCTGGTTTGCTTTAGTCATCATTCTCTGTTTGCTGATTTAGAAAAGATTGCGGCGTTATTGTCCTAAGCTGCCATGTGCATATTTTCTTCAAAAGCTTGATTCTTCTGAAGTAATGATCTACTATGGTAGTTAATCCTACATTCTCTTTATTTTTATGGTTTTCCTACGACTTATGCATTTGACCTTTTTCCATGGAAATGAGAGATTAATGAGATATGTGTTGCCTGAGTGCATGTAAACGGCAAACATTAAATGCCTGGTTTACTTTCGCCATCGAAAATGATGTACCTTGAATTATTCTTGAACGGTTTACTAACTTTGTGATGAAGTCTTAACATGTTAGTCACTTTTTGAAAGCGGATTAATAGTGGTATTAGATGCTCTCTGACGGTTTTGTTTCATCTTGGGAGGAAATATCCCACGGGAGGTAAATTGAGAAATTAGATGATGACTGGATTGTCTGTTTACAGGTTGCCACTGTTGTCTTCACTGTTTACAGGTTGACTGTTTATAACAACTTCTCCGACAATTGTTGACAAGGGTGAGATTTTTCTTCTTTTTATCTTTTGGTTTCCTGACATTTGGGGAAACAAAAGATGTAATGATTCATACTTTTGAACAGAGAAATATGCCCTGGATCAGTTCTGAGTGGATTTTACCGCCCAGGCCAGTGAAGGTGGTATTGACCCTGTAACTGGTCGAGCAGTTGATCCAGGTGACAATAGCTCAAGTAATTGTTATAAGTCACTGGCTTAGAATCTTATTAATCACCTACTGCATTCTTAACCCATTTTAAGGAATTCACTCATTTCTTCGTAACTTACTACACCTGTCAAAAGTTTGGGGAGCAGTTTATGAAACCTAAAAGTTTTGGTTCATTTTATCTACCTATGTTAAGTCAGAAGTGGAACACTGTTTTTGTCTGTTCTTGGTAATTTGGGGCTTTCAGTTTCATGTTGTCTTAGTTTAGAAGGACCCTGACTTACATCACTTATGCCTAATAGGATGCCCGAGAAACTGTCTTATTGTCACCTTCTCTTTTGTCTGAAACTGGAAGTAGGGGATCCCTCAGTTCAAAAGTCGCAATCTTTCCATCTATATTTTTGGTTTATGTTTCTTCATACGAGAGTAAACTGACACAGAAAACTCTTGATTTGTTGTACTTTGATTCATTATTGTTCAATTCAGATATGTTTCTCCTCTGTCTGTTCCCTTTGACTAATTTCTACTTTAAGCCTACATTTCCTTTCTTCGAAGTTGTAAATTTTATTGTCATCTCTAAGTTTCATTATTATCTAAGCTCCCCTTCCTCGTCTTAACTACTTGCATAAACACAATATTTTTGTTTGACTGCTTGCTGGTTACGGTCATTTTTAATCGCAGATTGCTCGTTGCTCTTATTGAACAGGTTCTTATTGTTCTCATTGTTCGTATCTAATTGCAGATCTCTTCCTGAGCAGGATTTTAGCCGACTGTTGCTGATGCAAGAAAGGTTTATCGGAGAAATAGCCACAATGTTCCTCATTCTGGTAAATTAGGTAAGAGTTTGATGGTTCATATTGTGATAAAGAAACTGAAATGAAAGGCGACATACAAGAGCCTCCCAGATACTACAAGAGCCACAAATACAATACTCCTCTTCCTCCCCAACTTGCTGCATTAGCAGACATAAATTTGACGAGTCAGATGTTGACGAAGACAATGAGATGGAAACACCGCCGCCACGGAAGCAAGGAGTAACAGAAACGTGTCCCTGGGAACCAAAGCAAGGAGTGAAACGAGATTTAGATATAGATGATTTAAAATAGGAGTGCTGCTATGAGCTTAAAGATTTTAAAAAAAGGTTAGAACCCTAGGTTCTGAAAGCTTCATTTCTGTCCATACAGTCCAGATCAGAGTACAGAATACAAGTTCCATCAACTCATGCTTGATGCTTCTCGCATAGGCATAGATTGAAAATACTTTCATAGATAATTCCATGTATGCAGATCACGTTTGTTGCCCGTTGGAGAAGATTTGTCCTCCCCTTCGGTTGCAGGGTTGCCCAAGTGGCACGCCGAATGTGTTTGTGAGCAAAGTTTTGTTTTTAGGGATAGTTCATGGAGAAGGTGGTTTAAATAGTGTTCTGGGAGGGGCAATTTCCGCTGCTTGCATTTTCTTGTGATGTCTTCTTTCAAACTAAATCAGATAAAGTTAATCCAACGTAAAAAAAAAAAAAATCACTGTTCTCTGGAAGTTTTAGGTTACAAATTTAGGCACACTATCAAAAGTATCGGACATCATAAAGAGCTGAAGGGCCAAAGGATGTCTATGCGAAGGTGTCTAAATCCATTCCATAGGTGGTCCAAAATTTCATTTAAAACTTATAATAGGTATATATACAGCATTCAACTTTGCAATAAGCATGTGATGTTTAAAATATATTCTTACGCAAATTACACAGTCAATCTCACCAAAAACATGTAAAAGACATCTAGCAGACTTCAGTTTTTTTGTACAATAATACAAACATTGATGTGTTGTATTTTCACTAGCTTTGCACTAATTTAGTGAGAAAGTAGCAAAGAACTTGATGAAGAAAATAAGATGAAGAGAATGGAGAAGAAGATAAGGATGAGATGAAGTGAGAACATGTTTGCACTAATTTAGTGAGAAAGTAGCAAAGAACTTGATGAAGAAAATAAGATGAAGAGAATGGAGAAGAAGATAAGGATGAGATGAAGTGAGAAAGTGAAAATGAGAGGATGCAATTTCTTCATCCTCTTAGGGGGTATTTATAGGAGAATTTAGCGGGGGGGGGGGGGGGGGGGGGGATGGTAAATGAATCGTGAAATAATTATTATCACAAATTTAACTAACTTATTGCTAATGAGCATTTCATTATTCATAACACTCCCCCTGAAATGCCCATTACAATAATTACGTCTTCATGCTGCCTCATTAAAAACCTTGAAAAAACCCAGTGGGATAAAATCCATAGTAATGGAAAAAGAGTACATCCATGTATAACTCCCATCTCGTTGACATGGGTGATTTCTTCATAAATTTCATAGTTTTTGCATCCCGAAGTCACGAATATGTTTCCTGAATACTGAAGTGGGGAGAGCCTTTGTGAGGAGATCCGCCGAGCTTCACAGGAACGAACATACTGAACGTTAATAATATTACTCTCTACCAGCTCTTAAGTAAATGAAAAGAACTTTAGAGGGATATGCTTTGTTCTGTCATTTTTTATATATCCTTCCTTCATTTGATTAATACATGCGACATTATCTTCATAAAGTGTGACGGGATCCTCATTTGATAGGAGACCACTTGTGGTTCTGATATGTCGTGTCATAGATATCAACCACACACACTCTCAACTTTCTTCATGCAATGCGATAACCTCACTATGATTTGATGATGCTGCAGTGAGTGTTTGCTTCTGGGAATGCCAAGAAATCGTAGTCCTTCCGCAAGTAAACACATACCTAGTTTGAGATCTCCCTTTGTGTAGATCTGACAGGTAACCTGCATCTGCATAGCCAATCAAAATTGGTTTTGAAGTGTTGGTATAAAATGATCTCAAATCAGTTGTTCCTTGAAGATAAAGAAACACATGCTTGATTCCGTTACAGTGTCTTTTAGTAGAAGATGAACTGAATCAAGTCGAGTACAATTAGAGGGATACATAAGAGCTCCAATTGCACTGAAATATGGTACTTCCAAACCAAGAATCAGTTCAGATTTCTCACATGGATGAAATGGATCCTTTAGGGATCTAACGACGATTGGGGTACTTAATGGATTTGATATATCCATATTGAATCTCTTTAATGTCTTTTTCATGTAATTAGATTGATGCACAAGTATCCCAGTTTGCAAGTGCTCAATCTGCAAACTGAGACAATATTTTATTTTCCCAAGATCTTTCATCTCGAACTCTTTCTTTAAGTAAGAT
This sequence comes from Rubia yunnanensis, assembly GCA_037428765.1. NCBI lineage: Eukaryota > Viridiplantae > Streptophyta > Magnoliopsida > Gentianales > Rubiaceae > Rubia > Rubia yunnanensis. The sequence continues at coordinate 23,501,663 of CM075071.1, read as the reverse complement.
ATTGCTTCCAGAATCTATTCATTTGTCCCAATGATATTCAAATCATCCACATAGACAGCGATAATCACAAACCCAAATGTTGTCTTCTTGACGAAAATGCATGGACAAAGAGGATCGTTGATATACCCCTTTTGTAACAAATATTCACTTAGTCGGTTGTACCACATGCATCCTGATTGCTTTAACCCATATAAAGATCTTTGTAATTTGATTGGTATATTTCATCTGGGTTTTGGACTTAATGCTTCATGCATTTTGAATCCTTCAGGGATCCTCATGTAATTTTCAGCATCAAGCGATCCGTATGAATACGCGGTAACATCCATAAGGTGCATATTAAGTTTCTCATGAACTACTAGAATGATAAGGAATTTGAACGTAATTCCATCCATGATAGAGGAATACGTGGGAGGTCGTTGCCATACCTCTCAAAGTTAAATTTATAAGCCCTAATGATTCCTTTCTACAATTAAGTAGATAATGGCAAGTTGGGGTCGTCCACAAAGAAGATGAATCTTTCTAAGGGTTTAAACATATAGGGTAGATATTTGGCTAGAAATAGATATATACACATAGATATAAAAGCAAGTAAATAGGGGGTTTTGTTGGTTTTGTTCCTAAGTTATGAATTGAAAGACAAGATAACCAGCAAAGTTAAGTAACTATACTAATCACGCAACAACTAAGAAAAAGAGATAAAAACTACAAAAGACAAAGCCTTGGGGGTAATTAATATCCACTTCCAAACCTAATGCATATCATTGAACCATTCACTCATTCTATCACATTTGTTACCTATGGAGAATGCTATCATTTCCCATTCGAAGATCAACATTCGTTTCTTCTTAATAGTAATTCACAAAGGCGATTTGATGATCATTTGTAAACCTCATTGACAATCACTCTAGGCGATCAATGACCATAAAGGTATTTCATCGATGGCATTATACACGAAGAATCATAGATTTGATAACAAAACGTCTTCTACCAAAGACATAACCATTTAACCAAACATATCATTCATTAGGCTAAACCTAGAACAAACCACATTCAAGATTCAACCTTCCATTGCATCTGTAGGATAAATATGAGAACAATACACATTAACATACTTATCTAGCAAGAATCACAACACATTATGCACAAGAAGTTCTAATTCCATGTTCTTGGATTTTCATGCCAAAGAGTTAAGAAATTGGCCACTTTTCTAACACCCTAACACTTCAATCATACAAATACTTCATATACTCAAAAAACCCATAGCATAAATGAAGTAAAACATCACATTAAAACACATGAATGCTAAATAACAAATGATTCAAGAAAGAGTGAAATAGAGGTTCTTACTACATAGATATGGAAGCTTCAATCAATTGCTCCCAAGTACAAACTAACCTAGATAATGAAAATGCATGATTAATCTTACAAAAACTAAGAAAAGAAAGAAGAAAAACTAGGGTTTTATGTCCCAAAGTTGGGAAGAAGAAGAAGGGAGAAAAAAGAGAGGATAATGTGAGTATTTTTAGTACAAAAAAGCAAGAAATAAGTATGGCCACCCATTCTTCGCGAGTCCCGACAACTTCATCACGACTCGCGATGGGTGCAGAATCCAACACTTTGATTTCTTTCTGCTTTTTGTTTCAAGTCTTCCTCTTCTCTTTACTTGTCTTCAATTCTTCAAGTCTTCAAAAGCTCAAATGCAAGTCTTCGAATCTTCAAAGGTAATCTTAAAAGTCTTCAAAGTCTTCGAACAAATTGCCCTGTCACACAAAATCCTCTAGAAAAGTAATAAAAGCATAAAAGTTGTTTTTAACTCTCCTTAGAGAATTTCAAGGCAAAATACCACATCTAGAGGAAAAAAGTGTATAAAAGTGAATCCTAAAAGTCCAAAAATAACCATATAAAATGGGCACATCATTACGTTTCTTCAAAATCAATTCCGGGCCTTTGAGAAAAACCTTGTGCAACAAGTCGAGCCCTGTATCTCACAATTTCATTTTTCTCATTTATTTTTCACACAAATACCTATTTGTAACCAACGGGTCTCACATCTTCAGGTGTGAGAACTGTAGGCCCAAAGACATTTCGCCTGTTAAATGAGTCTTATTTAGCTTCAATAGCTCTTTTCCATTCAGTCCAATCGTGTCTATTTTTACACTCGATAACAGACCGTGGTTCAGGATCTCCATTATTTTCATCCATAACCTTGCATGCCAAACTGTAAGAGAATGCATCATCTATTTCCTTATTTTGGTTCCGCCTTACACATGTATTGGCATAGTTAATTAAAATTTCTCAGTTTTCCTCGTTTCGTATTTCTTCAGGAATACGTTCCTCCATTTTGGGTCATCTTGTTTCGCTGGCCCTTTTCTTTTTCGAAGACTTTTATCTTTGGAACCGAGTGGTCTTACATGTTTCAGGCGCATTGTGATATCATGAGTGACTTTGTTTTCAATTTTCCCTTTCGGGACTTCAATTTGAGCAGGAGCATTCTCAACTGGTATGTGAGATTTAGTCACTCTCTTTGTGTCTGTAAATGAATCAGGAAGTTGATTTTCTATATCCTTTGAAATTTTCCATCACACTCCTTTGTATGAGGATCAATATGTAATAATGTTGGTATAGACCATGTAATTTCCCTTTCCAGCTGTTTTCTTTCTCCCCATAATGCTGGAAATTTTTCTTCATCAAAATGAAAATCAGCAAAATGAGCTTTGCAACCAGTTTGTGGTTCAAGATATCTAACAATAGATGTATTTTCAAAGCCTACATAAATGCTAAGACTTCTCTGTGACCCCATCTTTGTTCTTTGAGGTGGTGCAATAAGCACATAAACACCACAACCAAACATCCTTAGATGAGATATATTTGGTTCTTGGCCTGATGCAAATTAATGCTGCAACGTGTAATATTACATCACATACTGAAGTAGGGAGCATTTTTCTCATTATCAATGGTATAGCAATGAGTTGGAGACGTTTGATCAGGTTTTCAGCCAGACCATTTTGTGTGTACATGAGCAACATGATGCTCAACAACAATCCCAACTAACATACAATAATCATCGAATGTCTAGAATGTGAATTCACCGACATTATCAATTCTGATTTTCTTGATTGTATGATCAGGAAATTGAGCTTGCAATTTGATTATCTTAGTGAGTAATTTAGCAAATGCCATATTTTGAGTTGATAACAGGCATACTTGTGACCATTTTCTAGAGACATCTATCAATACCATGAAGTATTGAAATGGTTCACACGGTGGATGTATAGGTCAACATATATCACCTTGAATACGTTCAAGAAACGCAGGTGATTTTGTTTCAACCTTTCCTGGTGAAGGCCTTATGATTAGCTTTCCAAGGAAACAAGATTTACATTGAAATTATTTTTCTTGAGGGACCTTCTGGTCCTTCAATGGATGCCTATGCGTATTTTCAATAATTCTTTGCATCATAGTTGAACTAGGATGACCTCGTCGATCATGCCATATGGTAAATATTGAAGGCTGGATAACTATCATATTTGATTCAATTGCATTTATATATGTGTAATGCAATCCAATATGGAGCATTGATAGTTTTTCAAGTATATTTTTCCTTCTAGATTTATACATTGTGAGAAACATATATTTCATGGTACATTCAGTTACAGACTGAGTATCAAATCCATGAGAATATATATCATTGAAACTCAATAATTTTCTTTTGGACTTCAGAGAAAATAAGGCATTATTTATTGTAAATATTGTGCCATTCAACAATGTAAAGTTTTCCTCGCCAACTCATTCAATTAGATCTACAGGACCTGATATTGTATTCACAATGGTTTGTGTTGGTTTTATCTCAGAGAAAAACCTTTTGTCCTTTAATATAGTATGCGTTGATCCACAATCGAGTATGCAAATTTCTTCAATTTTAATCCCTTAGTTGGCTTCACAATTAGCTTTATCAATTTCAGCACTTTAACTAAAAACAAAACAAATTTTGACAAGAAAGATAATTAATTAGACTGTAGAATACCTTTAAAGAGAGCCATTCATTTCTATATTATATATAAGAGATACAAATAAACATCAGACCATTTAGCTTCATTCTCAATAATATTTATACAATTCTACCCCTTTTTTTAGTTTCCACCATCCACTTGTTTAGTGAAATCACCAACTATGTCAACTAAATCATCATTGAAATCAGATGTTTCAAGATGAGTGGATTCATTAAAGATGACCTCTTTCCCACTTTTCCTTTATGGGCTCTTGGTAGAGTTCGCATAAGAGCTTCGGGACTCTGCAGACTCTTAACCAATTTCCTTTACCACCACATCTGAAGCGAGAGGTTCCAGAGCCTTTTGATGAACTGACGTATTTTCCCCTTTCATGGATAATTTCATGGTTCCCCTCGTATTGTTGCTTCTTGTGGTGGTAATTACCAGACTTATAGGAAAATTTGTAACCACCTCGACCACGTCCATAACCACAACCACGACAACGACCTCGACCTCTCTCTTGACTGTGAAAATAATTCTTTCGTTCAGGTTCATAGGAGTTAACAACGTTTGCTTCAGGAAGTGCTTTTGAGCCAGTCAGGCGAGATTGATGATTCTTCATCAGCAGCTCATTATTCTTCTCTGTAACTAGGAAACAAGCAATTAGTTCAGAAACCTTTTAAAATCTCGCACACGATATTGTTGTTGCAAGGTCACATTTGATGCGTGGAAAGTAGAAATAGTATTTTCCAGCATTTCAGTATCAGTTATTGTAACCCCACAAAAATTCAAGTGGACTACTATTTCGAAAATTGCAGAATTATAATCACTCTTTCTTATAGTCTTGGAACCGTAGATTACTCAAGTCATCACAGTAAATGGGGACCATTACATCTCTTTGGTGATTGTATCTTTCTTTCAAATTTTTCCACAACTTAATTGGTTCTTTCATAGTGAGATATTCATTTTTGAGACTTTCATCAAGGTATCGGCAAAGGAAGATTAAAGACCTCGCCTTGTCCATCCTTGATGAGTTATTCCCCTCTTGGATTTTCTCAATGAGCACTACAAGAAAAATGAGCTTTTACTTCACCCCTTTTACCTCGATTTTTTTCTTAACTCCAAATAACCGAGGTTAAAAGTTCTTTTACCTTGAGTTTTTTTGAAGTAAAATTTTTTATTAAATAACCGAGGTAAATAATTGGGTTTTTACCTCAGTTATTTTATGAATAGAAATAAAATATTTAAAAATGAAGTAAATAGTATGAATGAAAAGCGTGCGACGTCGCATATGTTATGTTAGGAGCTTGACCGATTTTGCAATTAATGTCATTTCTACTGATAAAATTGCGAATGACTTAGAAAAGTTGCATATATGTATAAGATAAGTTAAAGTAAATAATTTGACGGTGATAGAAAATAAAAATAAAAGGAAATGGATGTCGTGCACTTTTATTAATTTGGGGGAATGTAACAGGACAATTAGGCCCTACAATTGCTAGCAATCATTGTGCTACATATTACTTATAATGATTTATAAAATTATGCACATATGAAAGCACACATATAAACACGCACAGGCAATTATATGATGTTCAAATAAGATCATTAAATAACTAGAAAAACAGTAGTCGTGAAAACATTCTCACAATTAGTACATAAATTAAAATAAGAATTGTCTTAATTCCAACACAATAGAAATTACAATAAACTCAATCAGCTTAGATAATGATGACCTTGAAGATGATAGGCCCCCCCAGCTTCGATCACCTTGAAGAACAATGTGTCCCCGATGCAGAGGTTGTTTCCCTTAAGGAACTCGATAAAACCCTTTGGGGAAATGACCTTGATCTTCCCACCCCAAGTAGTTCATATGGCACTCTGTCCCGTAGCATCTCAGTACTACGAGGGTCTTCTCACTCGGTAGTAGTGGTACAATCTCCCACAGGATGTACTAAATAAAGAAAAAAATTTGGTTATATATATAAATATATGCAATTATTTAAAATTAATATTAATTTTAAATGCCTTACCAAAGTTGGGTTTTTCCCAAAGTTCTGATGCTTCAGAGTACAATGGAAACGTGGGCTTTCAAGGGCCATTGTATGTTGCTCTGTGTCAATGTCGAACACAAGTGGCTTAGTAAATATATGTCTGGAAAAATGGGTGACTTGAAGATCTTTCGCCAGCCATTAGTCCTGAATAAGAAATGAAATTGTGAATAAGGTAGTTGCCTATGAATGGCAACGTGCGATGCCGGCTAGGCATTGCAGGTACGTCTCGGTTCTAACTAGTGGTTAGGACAACATGTACCAGCGATGTCACTAGGACCTCGGTCATATTGAACAAACTGTCGATGCAACAACGACTTTGTATATTCAAGTAAAGAAAGATGTCATAATGCAACATCGGTAACACATTGGTTAAACCAAACGTAAGACCGATATATGTGTGACGTCTCATGCTAAAAAAATATGCTATTGAAAATAAATGTGGTGCGACATCGCACCATAATAGCATGAACCGAAAGAACTAATATTTAAGGACATAAAATTATACAATACCAAAACATAGCACCACGTCTATAGTCAAGGAAAGTTTATACTCTCAAAAATGTGAGTAAAAACTAGAACACAAAGAAAATATAACACATTGACAAACCACAGATCGGAAAATGCAAAGTTGGAATCATTAACATTACGTGTTAGAACTTAGAAGATTAGATAAACCATACCTTTTTTCCAAGAAAAAAGAGAAGAGGGGGGGGGGGAGACCATTGGAATTTGCGAGAGGGGGGAAACTTGTGAAGAGAAGCTTGAACTCTTTGTTAGGGTTCCCATATTTATTCCTTTTCTGAAATGATGTCGTTTTGGCCACATTGTGAAGTCTTCCTTGCATAGTGCGACGTCACATGTAAGTCGATACATCCAAAAATAAGCCGATCATTGATCGATGTTGCATGTGTACATGGGCCTACCATTTTCAGCCCACTAAATATTTATGTTTTGTTAAATATTAAACATTCAAAAACATTAACATAACAATGAATATTTCATATAGAGAATACATCCGAATAAATATTCTTCCAAAAACAAATCAATTTTTTTAAAAATACATGGTCATACGAAGTCTAAGCTATACATCTAATGTTTGTGGGGAAGAATGACAACATGGAAAACTACGATTCCAGCACCATTTAGGAGCTCAAAATAAAGGGTGTCCCCAACCTCGAGTCCCTCTGTGGCAAGAAATTGGCCAAACACCTTCGGGGTCAGGGTCTTGAGCCTCCCGCTCCCCAAGTAGTGCATGTGATACTCCCTCCCTTTGCACCTGATCACAACATCCAACTTGTACGGCGGTAAGAGCTCAAAAATCTGGCTGGGGACGTACTTAATTATAAACAAAAACCTTTGTTAGTACATATGAAAATAATCTATAGAAAAAGTTAATTGAAAAATCAATTGGATTGAAATAGGGAGGACTTACTATAATTGGAATTGACCCATGGTTCGTCTGGGTTAGAATGTGTAAAAAATGCGGACATCTGCCTGATAATATATGTGCGACGCAGACTGTCATCATTCGAATCAGTATAGATCTATATTGGTCAATGAAAATAATAAAAATTCAATTATATTATTATTAATATAATAGAAGGAATATTTAAAAGATAACCTAAAATTAGTCACCTCAATCGGGTCAATGCTGGAACCAGCGTTGTTAGCCATGATTGTTGTAATTTATATTGTCACGAGCGTTAAATGTTATAATAGACAAAAAATGGTTTATGAACACAAATAATCTGTTTAGTTGACCAAGTCAAAGTGAGGTCTCCAACCCATTGGTATATCCGTTTGGTTAACTGAGAAGTTTGCAACATCACATTGATCATTGTACTGAAGACACCATGATTCACGATGTCGCATGTGCATTGGTAAAAGAGATAGATGATTAACAATCCAACAACGTTGCATTCAAGCAAATGGATTGCAGTAACAACAACTAGAAAATTGGGAAAAATCTTGATTCTAAACCAAACAATTGAACCACTCCATAGCTAGGAGAAATTAAAAAAAAATACTAACACCCTAAAATCATATTTTGGAACCCCAATCCATAGAAACTTCAAAAATTAAAACAATTAACAAATTTACACCCTAATCCATGTACATAACAATTTCAAGAATAAATACAAAAACAAAAGTAATCTATCCACATGTGGAAACCATACCTTTGAGTAGATTGGCAGGGGACACTGCTAAAATTTGAGGGAAATGTGAAAGTCAGAAGTGATGTGTGAGAAGTGGGCTTCATTTATATATTCGTTAAGAAGAGCCCCAGGCTTCCACCTAGGGCTTTGCAACGTTACATTCAAGTCGTCATTATCGATATATGATCGACCAATGTACGACGTCGGCTATTCTAAATGTGGGCCTCACCATTTTAGCCCACTAACGTGGGCTTATATAAAATTCTAGGTTTTTCATGAAATTAAAGCTAATAAAACTCCATCCGTCAAATTTTAAAAAGTGCAAGTACATTGTCTAGAGTGAATTGTAGATGATTACTTATAAGTATACAAGGGCCACTCGTGAAGAAATTGTGGAAGTCTCTGTGGGATAATGCCAGTTTCTTTATCACTAACGGTGATCATAAGTTTGACAATGCATTGCTAGGGTCCCATCCGCGAACCAGGGTTATCATCCGTCATTTTTTTATGTATTCCATTAATTCCCTTACAATAAGAGTTATGAACATGATAATTTCCACCAAATAGAATCACATGACATTTAAGATTCTAGGTTTTTCATTAAACTAAAAGCTAATAAAACTCCGTCCATCAAATTTTAATAAGCACAAGTACATTGTCTAGAGTGAATTGTAGAGGATTACTTATAAGTATACACGGGCCAATTTGTGAAGAACTTGTGGAAGTCTCCATGGGATCATGCCAGTTTCTTTATCACTAACAGTGATAATAAGTTTGACAATGGGTTGCTAGGGTCCCGTCCGCAAACCGGGGTTATCGTCCGTTATTTTTGTAAGTATTCGATAAATACCCTTACAATAAGCGTTATGAGCACGATAATTTTCACCACATAGAATCACATGAAATTTAAGATTCTAGGTTTCATGAAATTAAAAGCTAATAAAACTCCATCCGTCAAATTTGAAAAAGCGCAAGTACATTGTCTAGAGTGAATTGTAGATGATTACTTATAAGTATACAAGGATCATTCGTGAAGAACTTGTCGAAGTCTCTGTGGGGTCCTGCCAGTTTCTTTATCACTAACGGTGATCATAAGTTTAACAGTGGATTGCTAGGGTCTTATCCGAGAACCGGGGTTATCGTCCGTCATTTTCTTAAGTATTCCATTAATACCCTTACAATAAGCGTTATGAGCATGATAAGTTCCACCACATAGAATCACATGAAATTTAAGATTCTAGGTTTTTCATGAAATTAAAAGCTAATAAAACTCCGTCCGTCATTTTAAAAAGCGCAAGTAGATTGCCTAAAGTAATTTGTAGATGATTACTTATAAGCATACAAGGGCAGCCATTCGTGAAGAACTTGTGGAAGTCTCCGTGGGATCATGCCAGTTTCTTTATTACTCTCGATTATTATAAGTTTGACTATGGAGTGATGAAGTTTATTTTTGAGAAGATCGAAATCCAGGCTGGGACCGGTGATCATTTTGATTGTAACGGTTAGGTCTGTCCAAAAAAGTGAGAGTGGTCGAAATGCAAAAAAGGAGATAACTTTATTTTTATTCTAGTTTTGACAACAATGAAGTTCAACTTTCGGCATGAACGGGTCGATGGACGGACGGGTTGCAATCTTGAAACAATCTATATTACCACGGGAAATTGGAATATATGCGACGTCGCACTTGTGTCGATTATTATGATACTAAAATGGAGCTTGACCGACGTTGGCCATTCTGAAATTTCAAGCAGGAACTGAAAATTTCAGCCTAAAATTTGAACCCAAAATTCCCTCCAGCCTATTTAAATTCAATAAATCTCAGCACTATCACTCATTTCCCATCTTCAACATCAATCTTACAACCCAAACTCCAAACCATCAATTCCATTCACAACTTTACAACATTTAAAGATCTAATCAAGTTGCTCCTCTCAAATGTCAACAAGTATCCAAGGATGGAACATCTCTGACTTCTAATTAATTGAGGTAGTTTTCCATCTATTCCATGTTCTATTAGCAATTATGTAATGATCCTACTATATGTTTTTTTCATCAATAATTGATCAAAGATTCTAACATTTCATGAGGTATGATGATTGAGTCACATGTCTTTCTTTCCAAGGTAGTGCCTTGTTTGTTTCGATTATGAGGAAAGATGCTGAGATTTGTAAAAACATAGTTTGAATATGCGACCTAAGTTATATTTAATCGGCCCATGCTAATTTCTACCGAACGAAGACTGACGTCACATAGAATTCAGAATTGTTGTCATATTGATGAATGTACGATGTCGCTTATGTGTCGGCTATTGCAACGTCGTCGATTTATTCTTGTGGCATCGCTTAATACCAGTTCTGTTACTCTTACCATCCCGAATTTAAAGTCATCTACGTTTTACTACATTATTTGTATTTCATTTAAGGAATGCCGAATTCTAACATAAATTTTATTTCCTATGTATTGGTATTAATAGGACCACGAAGAATCATCGATTGACTTTTAGCATGTAGATGGAATCACTTGTCATTTCACTAGTCGTCCTGATAGTCTTAATGGCGTGCAGCGTACAAAATGGTGATTCGATAAAATTAATTAATTAATTAATCAATTTCAAATTAAAATTATGTATTTCAATATGTTGTAACATGTATTTGTATCAATAGTTATTTTTTTGTTGATTTGAACATGTCATTCAATTAAAAATAATTGAATGTGGTATGCTGTTTAACCATTTAATGATTTATCACATTTAAAATAATACGTCATGGCTATTGACAAACCCTTAGTTGTGTCATCAAATATTAAACACTCCATCTGTCCCATAGAAATTGGCACAATTACTTTTGGATCGATATTTTATGCAAGAAGTGGAAGAATTGATGGGAAATAAAGAAAGGGTATTTTGGTAATGGAAGAGTTGACCAGTAGATTTAATCAACCACTTGAGGGATAATATAGTAAATGTGTAAGCTTATTTGTTGCCACTTTAGGTAAGAATTGAATTGTACCAATTTCTGTAGGACATGCGAAAATAGAAATTGTGCCAATTTCTATGGGACGGTGGGAGTATTAACTGATTGGTCGACGACGTCGCACTTACCGATTCCCAGATGACACTTTACCGACGTCGCATTTACCAGCATCGTTAATCAGTGACGTTGGCCAATCAAAACGACGTTAGTTTTGACAATGTTCCACACTAGCAAGCACATGACCAGTGTGTCCCACATAGTGCAATATCGCACTTATTTGGACCAACATCGGTATGAACGACTTTGCAAACTTTCATCTCCCATCGACTGCCTTCTTGTATCAGACGACGTCGCATACAAGTATAGATGATGTCAATCATAATGATGTCGCAACTATGGTCTCCTATGGTTGGCCTTGTTTCCTTGACTGACGTCGCCAACAATACCAACCAATGTCGATTGAAAACCAAGGAAAAAGATAATTTTTACCTCGGTTCTGAACCGAGGTAAAAAATGTACTTTTTACTTCGTCTGTATTTACTTCAATTTTTTTAGGACTAAAAATTGAGGTAAAAAGTGATGCAGAGCCGAGGTAAAAAGCCCTGTTTCTTGTAGTGGAGGTTCATTGATTCCAAGTGCACCTCAATGTTAACTGTCCAAGGCATATAGTTGTTTCCACTGATCTCGAGTGGACTGAATTCAAGCTTCACAAGATTTGACATGATGATAATTAATGAAGATGGAGAGTGATCGTGCTGATAACGTGTTATAATTTCACTAACTTTACACTAATTTATTAAGAAAGTAGCAAAGAACTTGATGAAGAAAATAAGATGAAAAGAATGGAGGAGAAGATAAGGATAAGATGAAGTGAGAAAGTGAGAATGGGAGGGTACAATTTCTTCATCCTCTTAGGGGGTATTTATAGGAGAATTTAGGGGGTAAATACATAGTGTTCCCCTAGGTTAAATGAATAGTTAAATAATCAATTATCACAAATCTAACTAATTGCTAATGAACATTTCATTATTCATAACATGGTGCTCTATTTCATAATCGAATATCCAAGTTGCACAATGTGAATCTTGTTTGTTGGGAAAAATGACCAAGTCACCTCTTTATGGAAAAAAGGCAAAGATCAACTGAATTGCTTGACCTTGTACATACATATATGTGTGTGTAGTCCAATGACAATTCAGGCTAGAGGTGGATTTCCTTACTTCATTACCTTTACAGATGACCATTGAAGATGTGGTCATCTTTACTTGTTGAAGCACAAGTCCGATGCTTTCGATAAGTTCAAGGAATACAAAAATGAATTGGAGAAACAACTTGGTAAAAATTTTTGAATGCTTCGATCTAATTGATGTGGTGAATACTTGAGCCTAGAATTTCAGATTTATCTTAAGGAGAATGAGATTCTTCCGCAGTGGACTACTCTTCGTACACCACAATTGAATGGTGTATCTAAGAGGAGAAATAATACCTTATTAGACATGGTTTGATCCATGATGAGTTTTGTAGATTTGCCAAAATAATTTTGGGGACATGCCTTGGAAACTGCCTTTTATTTACTTAACAGATTTCCATCTGAAAGTGTTGAGACTACTTCATATGAGATATGGCATAGTAAATAAACCAAATTTATCTCGAATGAAGGTGTGGGGTTTCCCCGCTTTTATGAAAAAGGTAGAATCAGACTGGTTTAAGGCTAGATCAGATAGATGTTTGTTTGTTGGATATCCTAAAGAGACTTTTGGATATTACTTTTACAATCCTAGTGAGAAAAAGGTTCTTGTCTAAAAGCATATGATTTTTCTAGGAAAAAAGAGTTTTTACTGGAAAAATCAAGTGGGAGTAATGTAGTGCTTGAAGAAATTCAAGAACAAACAAGTACATCAAATGAGATGGAATTAGGAAAATTTCAATCACTTAATGATGTAGAACCAAATGAAGTTCCTAGTACACAGTTGGAACAAGAGAATCTTGAATCATGTGAAGACGTGGTACGTGATCTAGTTCCAAGTACACAAGTTACTATGAAAAGTGGTAGAAGTGATTCGTTCTCCATTAAGGTTTGATTGTATATTTATCATAGATGATGATAATGAACCTAATACTTATTGAGAAGTCTTACAAGATAAAGACTGTAAGAAGTGGCTGGATGCCATGAAGTTTGAAATGGATTCCATGTATGAAAGTAATGTCTGGACCTTGGTAGATCTACCTGATGGGGGTAAAAAACATTGGACACAAGTGGATTTTCAAGAAAAAGAGAGGCGTGGATGATGTTGGTATGCCTTGAATACTGTAATAGCCGCTTCTGCGACCCTGGCCTGGGGTCCGGGGGGGCGGAGTCGCCCCCGGTCCGATGGTATAGCTTGTCTCTTTATTGGACTGATGTTGATTTGGGCCGAATTGTGTTTTGGCCCAGTTTGTTAGGGTTTAGTGGAGACAGTATATAAAGTATCCCTCTTCTTTCTGTAAACATTAATTCTGATATAGTGAATCCATCTCCCATGGATGTAGCCAAATTGGTGAACCACGTAAATCTTGTGTCTTGTTATTTTTGTTCATATTTTCTGTTCTTTCTCCATTCCGCACAACAAACTGGTATCAGAGCGGTTTCTTTTTCCGGCAATATCCGTAGTGGGTATATCGGATTCTGGGCTCATCAGATCGGGGCTGATTGGGGAGAAAGATGCCTGGGTTGAACGTGAAGATCGACAAGTTTACTGGGAGAAACAGTTTCAGTTTATGGCAGATCAAGATGCGAGCTTTGCTGAAACAGCAAGGTTTGTGGACTCCGCTGACGAAGGATTTCGCGAGCAGTTCTGGCGATGTTGTGAGTCTGGAAGAAAATGCACACTCGACGATTATGCTGTGTCTCGCGGACGAAATCATCATTGAGGTCTCAGATCAGGAGACTGCTGCACAACTGTGGCTGAAGTTGGAGAGTTTGTATATGACGAAATCTCTAACCAACAAGTTGCTTCTGAAACAACGCCTCTTCGGTCTCCGAATGCAGGAAGGTACGCAACTCAGAGACCATCTGGAGCAATTGAATACTTTGTTATTAGAATTGCGAAATATAGATGTGAAAATTGAAGATGAAGATGCTGCTTTGATTTTGCTAGTTTCTTTACCACTTTCGTATGAGAATTTTGTTCAGTAATTTATTGTTGGTAAAGATTCTGTGTCTCTGGAGGAAGTAAGATCCTCTCTCCATAGTAGAGAGTTGCGACATAAGGCAAACAGTACAGGTACAGAAAGTCAGGCCACTGGCTTGTTTGCTAGTGACGGAAACACAAATGGCAAGGAAACCGGCAATACGAAGAAGGGCAAGAAGTCATCTTCAAAGGGTCCCAAGGCCAATGATGTTTGTAACTACTGTAAGGAAAAGGGGCATTGGAAAAAGGAGTGTCCGAAGAAGGCTAGTAAATCTGGGAGTACATCTGGTACTGCTGCTGTGGCTGAAGGGGATTTCAGTTCTGAAGATGATTTTGCTCTAGCTGTTACTGGGCAAAATAATCATTCTAATGCGTGGTTTCTTGATTCTGGGGCATCTTACCATGTATGCCCAAGGAGAGATTATTTCTCAACTTATGAGCAAGCTGAGGGCATCATTACTACGGCAAATGGTGTTGCGTGCAAGGTAGTTGGGATTGGTTCAATCAAGATCAGGACGCATGATGGTAGTTTCTGTACTTTGAACGATGTCAGGCATGTTCCATCGATGACAAAGAATCTGATTTCTCTTCCTACGTTGGATAGAAAGGGTTTCGTCTACTCAGGGAGTGATGGAGTTCTGTGTGTCTGCAAAGGTTCTAGGCTGGTTCTGAAAGGTGTTCTGCATGGTACCTTGTATTTTCTGCAAGGTTCCACGGTTATGGATTCTGTTAATGTTGCATCTTCGGAGGTTCACCAGGATGATATGACTAAGTTATGGCATATGAGGCTTGGTCACATGGGTGAAAGAGGGATGCAGATTCTGTCGAAGTATGATCTTCTTGGTGGCCACAAGATCAAGAGCTTGGACTTCTGTGAGCATTGCATTTTTGGGAAGCATCCCCGCAGCAAGTTTCCTAATGCGATTCATAGAACAAAGGGCACATTGGATTACATCCATTCTGATTGTTGGGGACCTTCCCGAGTTGAGTCACTGGGAGGTCACAGGTACTTTGTTTCTCTGATTGATGATTACTCAAGGATGACTTGGGTTATCATGATGAAACATAAGAGTGAAGCTTTCTCGAAGTTCAAGGAGTGGAAAGCTTTGGTGGAGAATCAGACCGGGAAGAAGATCAAGAGGCTTCGAACTGATAATGGGCTGGAATTCTGCTCGTCTGAGTTTTATCAGTTTTGTAGGGATGAAGGGATTGCTCGTTATCATACAGTCAGGAATACGCCACAGCAGAATGGCGTAGCTGAGCGGATGAATCAGACATTGCTGGCGAGAGCGAGGTGCATGCTCTCTAATGCTGGTTTGGAAATGAGATTCTGGGCAGAGGCGGTGAGTACAGCTTGTTACCTGATCAACCGCGGGCCTCACACGGGTATAGAGTGCAAAATACCTATGGAGTTGTGGTCAGGTAAAGTTGTTGATTACTCCAAGTTAAAATTTTTTGGTTGTACATCTTATTATCATGTTAGTGATGGTAAGTTAGAGCCCCGAGCCAAGAAGGGTGTCTTTGTGGGTTATGGAGATGGAGTTAAAGGCTCTAGGATATGGTCTCCATCTGAGAAGAGGGTTATTCTGAGCAGGGATGTTGTCTTTGATGAAAATTCTTTGTTTAGATCTATGGTGAAGCCCACAGTTATGCCAGAAACTAGTGGAGTTGATAAACAGGTGGAGCTTGAAGTCACTCAAGGTGAAAATAGATTGGAACAATTTGAGGTGGATCAAGAGCCACAGACAGAATCTGAGATACCGGAATCTCCACCACCAGATCCTCAACCATCAGGAGCTACAGTCCGCAGTTTAGCTCAGGACCGACCCAGGAGGGTTGGAGTTGGGGCGCCAAAGAGATATGGGTTTGAGGATATGGTGGGTTATGCACTGTCAGTTGCTGAGGAAGTGGATACTCAAGAGCCATCAACCTTCAGAGAGGCTACTTCATGTACTGATGCTGATAAATGGCTTGCTGCAATGGGAGATGAGATGGAGTCTCTTCAGAAGAATCAGACATGGGAATTGGTCAAACAGCCTCAAGGGAGAAAGGTAATCAGTTGCAAATGGGTTTTCAAGAAGAAGGAAGGAATATCACCTGCAGAGGGAGTCAAGTACAAGGCAAGAGTTGTTGCAAGAGGTTTCAGTCAAAGGGAGGGGGTAGACTATAATGAGATTTTCTCACCAGTGGTCAGACACACTTCCATCAGAGTGTTGCTAGCCTTGGTGACACATCAGGATTTGGAGCTCGAGCAACTTGATGTGAAGACCGCTTTTCTACATGGAGAGTTGGAGGAAGAGTTGTACATGACTCAGCCAGATGGTTTCCAGGTTCCTGGCAAGGAAAAATATGTTTGCAAGTTGAAGAAGTCTTTGTATGGACTTAAGCAGTCTCCGAGGCAGTGGTACAAGAAGTTTGACAGTTACATGCTTCAGCTGGGATATACGAGGTGTGCTTATGACTGTTGTGTCTACTACAGCAGGTTGAGAGATGGGTCATTCATCTATCTGGTGCTTTATGTAGATGACATGCTGGTAGCCGCAAAGAGTAAGCACGAGGTTCAGAAGTTGAAAGGACTTCTTAGTGCTGAGTTTGAGATGAAAGATCTGGGTGCAGCTCGGAAGATACTAGGAATGGAGATTCTTAGGGATCGAAGTCAGCGGAAGCTTTTCTTGTCACAGAAAGGCTACATTCAGAAAGTGTTGGCTAGGTTTGGCATGTCTACAGCCAAGCCTATAGACACTCCTAGTGCTGCAAATATTCATCTCACCACTATGTTTTCTCCTCAGTCAGACGAGGAGAAGGAGTATATGTCTCGGGTTCCTTATGCCAGTGCGGTGGGGAGCTTAATGTATGCTATGGTTTGCACGAGGCCAGATTTAGCACAGGCAGTCAGTGTTGTGAGCAGGTTCATGGGGCAACCGGGAAAGGAACATTGGCAAGCTGTGAAGAGGATTTTCAGGTATCTTAGAGGTACGTCTGATGTGGGTCTCATTTATGGAGGTGATACCGAGTGCTTAGTTACAGGCTACTCTGATTCTGATTATGCTGGTGATGTTGACACGAGGAGATCGATGACTGGTTATGTATTCACTTTGGGAGGTTATGTGGTTAGTTGGAAGGCGACTTTGCAACCTACAGTGACGTTGTCTACTACGGAAGCAGAGTACATGGCTCTGACAGAGGCTGCAAAGGAGGGAATATGGCTGAAAGGGCTAGTTAGTGATCTTGGTCTACATCATGATCAGGCTACTGTGTACTGTGACAGCTTGAGTGCAATCAGCCTAGCCAAGGATCAGGTCCATCATGAGAGGACCAAGCATATTGATGTCAGATATCATTTCTTGAGGAGTGAGAGGAGAATCAGGGTGAAGAAAGTGGGAACTGCAGATAACCCCGCTGATATGTTCACCAAATCTGTTCCACATAGCAAGTTTCAACATTGTTTGGACTTGCTGAACATCAGAGCTGATTAGGTGCTCTATGGGCAGTCCCGGGAGTGGAGGGCGAAGTCTACTCATCTGGCACTGTAATGGTGCATCTGGAGTTTTCTACTTTGAGGATTCAAGTCAAGGTGGAGATTTGTTGGTATGCCTTGAATACTGTAATAGCCGCTTCTGCGACCCTAGCCTGGGGGTCCGGGGGGGCGGAGTCACCCCCGGTCCGACGGTATAGCTTGTCTCTTTATTGGGCTGATGTTGATTTGGGCCGAATTGTGTTTTGGCCCAGTTTGTTAGGGTTTAGTGGAGACAGCATATAAAGTGTCTCTCTTCTCTCTGTAAACATTAATTCTGATATAGTGAATCCGTCTCCCGTGGATGTAGCCAAATTGGTGAACCACGTAAATCTTGTGTCTTGTTATTTTCGTTCATATTTTCTGTTCTTTCTCCATTCCGCACAACAGATGACAATGTGTCTACCTATAAGGCACGATGATCCACACTCCGCGGAGTCGTTAACTTCTGTGAGAATTAACTCGTGGATGCTAGATGCAAAGATAAGATTTATAGTTTGCTCATGTATGCTCACTACCGGCTACTAGAGAGTAGCTAGTGGTAAGTCTGGGATCATCGACAAAGACACTATAATTTGAGAGTTAACTAGGCACAACTCACAATCGAGCATCACTTCGATTGTGTGTCTGGAATAACTAGTGTTACAAACTTAGGATCTGGGGGGGGTGTTATCTAAAAACTACTAATTCATATAAGATAGATTAAAATATTATAAAGTAGCCTTGGGAATATTTGCGTGCCATGACCGATGAATGACTTTGATCCTAGATTCTATCACATGTAGGACATATAAACCAATCTCATGTCTATGTCACATAGCGTGGAGATAGCTGGAAATTCGTAATGTATGTCACACAGGTTTGTCTCCACTTTATGAAGCTACCACACTGCCTCCGTAATTATGAAAATTGCGTCGATCAAACTATGGATATGTTTCTCTTTCTCCCTTAATATTACTCCTAATGCTAATGCGTCCCCACTTAAAAGAAAAAAGTCTTGTGTAGGTAGCAACCATTCGATATGAGAGTAAGGACAATGCGTCACTGGCACTCCACTATAGACACCAATCCCTAGGCCTGGAGGGGCAAAGGAATTAGCATATGGTGATGACTCTAGGGTTGAAGTGACTCTAATCGCTACATAACAACCCTAGTTGCTACAAACTATCATGCTATTGGGGTAAGTTGAGGGTTGCCCCCCATCAGGGCATTAAATACCCCTAACATGAATAATTATTGCATGACGAGGAAATCAAGTTAGAGTCTAATGATCAGAGTTGTACTCTCTTTAAACATGCATGCACTCATCTTGTCGGTACTCACGAACCTACAGTAGCTCTAACCCAATGCTCCCAAGGTAGAAATTCAAGTACTACATACAAATCCACGGGTGCATTATAGAACATACATGGCATATATCTTACAAGAATATAAAGCATAAATCAAGCACAAATATTCATAGAACATAAAGATAGAGAAATCTAAGAATCTCATGAAGTCAACATCTAGTCATGAATACAAATAATTCCCCAAGTAATTAACTACTCTAGAAACATTAAACCAAATACAATCATTGGATTCAATGCCATTAACGTAAACTAGGAAAAATAAATGAGAATAGAAGAGTTAGCCTCTTTCTCTCTCTCTCTCTCTACCTACTCTTGAAACTAAATTATGACTAAAGCTTACTACTTTCTACTTAGTAAACCCTACTAGACTAGTGGCCCTTTATATAGTAGGTGAAAATGAGCCTTAGAAAAGCCCAAAATAAAAGAGAAACCCAAGCAGCCATGTTGGCACGGGCTATGCAATAGCACACAACCCATGCAACATGGCCCGTGCTATGAAATAGCACACAACCCATGCAACATGGCCCGTGCAAAAATACACAGACCACAAACTGGAGATGTTCCTCAGCCAAACTGAGCACGCGGCCCATGCAAAGACATGTAGGATGTCGTTTGGAGAGCACTTTTGTGGTCTAAGCGGCGTAGCCCGTGAAAAAGCATATGGGCCACTGTCTGGAGTCATCGTCTTTTGTTTCTGAGCGTGAGGCTGCACAATAGGTCTAGGTCGTGGGCATGGACTGGAGTATGGGTTTTAAACTTATGGGCGCATAGGTCGTGCCAAAGCACACGACCTACGCCAGGACTTAGTCGAATCAGTCAATGATTTGGCACAAGCTGTGTAAATGTACACGATGCGTGTCAGTCTTCACTTCTTTCCAGACTTCGACACCTTTTCTTTGGCGCATCCATCTACGACCACATTTTAGCTGGTGGCCTTCAGTCTACTACCATCCTTGCGAATGACCTTCTATGATCTATAGAAATTCTTGCAAATGGCCTTCTACACAATCTGAAGTGCTTACAAGTAATCTACAAATAAAAGCTCTCAAAAATGGATTTAGACGCTTGTAGGGACATATAACCCGTTAGATCTAAAGTAAGCTACAAAATGAGGAATTTAGATATGAAAACCACAAATTGTCATCTAAATCCTTCATAATGTAAACTCACCTAAATCTAGCAATCTTCCATACGAAATATAACCAAAAGATATGTTAAATGCCTTAGGAAACACATGCATTTTCCATCCCATCACACGATTGGCGGCAAAAGGTTTTTTGCAACTATATGGTATTGATTACGATTAAACCTTCTCACTAGTTGCAATGATTATATCCATTCGGATTTTACTTGCTATTGCACCATACCATGATTATAAGATCTGACAAGTGGATGTAAAGACTGCCTACCTTAAAGATTTTTTGGAAGAAGACGTGTATATGATACAACCTGAAGGATTTACGTCTAATGGGTCTCATAAAGTAAATCTATTGAAAATGTTTATTTATGGGCTAAAGCAAGCTTCTCGTAGTTGAAACCTTCGATTCGATGAAAGAATCAAAGAGTTTGGTTTCTTTTGAGGAGGAGAATCCTGTATGTACACAATGGTTAAGAGGAGTGTAATAGTTTTCTTGATACTGTATGTTGATGACATACCGATTCTACAATGGAGACTGAATATATTGTTGCATCTGAAGCAACCAAGGAAGCTGTATGGATCAAGAAGTTCTTAACAGAGCTAGTTGTGGTTCCCTCCATTATTAATCCTATCAAGTTATAGTGTGATAAAAGTGGAGCCATCGTTAATGCAAGGGAGCCTAGATCTCATCAGAGATCAAAACACATCATGAGGCATTACCATTTGATTAGAGAATTCATTGGTAGACACGAGATTATAATAATATAGCTAATCCCTTGACAAAACCTCTGTCCTAGCAAAAACATGATTCTCATGTTCGTTCTTTTGGCATGAAAAACATGGCTGATTGGTTTTAGTCCAAGTGGGAGATATCTTTTCACTTATGTTTTATTATGTTTAAATGTGGACGAAAACCAATTTGTTTTGGTCATATTTGCATTTTCTAATATGACATTTTTATCATATGTTCATAATGTCTCATTTACATTTAGTTTATGATAAAGTCCCAAAATAATATTTATATGTAAGAAAACATAAGTAGTATGATGATGAGATTCTCTACTATTTATATATTTATTTTAAATCATCCCTAGTTGTATTATTAAAAAGATGAGATAATGGGACTAACCCATATTATGTTTTCTTCCTAAAGTAGGAAATAGTTGATCTCACCAACTATTGTGTGGAGACACAAATGCAAGTGTGTGGATGCTTGTTTGAGAACAAGTTCATTGGATTGACCCATCTTACTATTTTCCGTAGGGTGATCTATTTGAGTGCTAACAGAAGTAATCTTAAAATAGTATAATTTATCCCTAGACTTGAGATCATAAGAGTATCTAGAATGTGGATTATTATATTTGTTTCTCTTCCTTGTCTTTAACCTGAGTAGGTGACATGTACTTTAAGAGTTGAGTATAATAAGAAGTATGGATGAATATTTTATGATTAATAAAGGATTTACCACTTCTAATAGTAAAAAAAAACACAACCACCTATGGCCACTTGTTGAAATATGACTTGAAAATGTTTGTGCAAACTAGAATTGATTTTAGAAAGTGTTCTAAATTCAACTTTGTATAGGTGCTATTTTGAGAACAAGAAAATCAACAATTAGTTTTTTAAAGAGTTATCACTATACCTTACTCTTGAACTAATTGAGATATAGTATGGTGAAAAGATATTAATTGTACAACATCTTGTTATTTGGAGAAGTTAAAAGATCATAATATATTTCGTTCACTTGGGTGGTCATGATGTCTGGCTAGAGGCTAATCTTGATATATAAATGTAGATTTTATAATTCACAAATGACATGTCTGCTTGCCTTTAGGCCAAGTGGAAATTTGTTAGTTTTATGTCCTAAAGCCAATTAATTTTGAATTATAAAATAATTTTATTACCAACGTGAATTGGAACCTGAAGGGCCACACTTAATAGGACTACTTATCAGATTAAATAGATTATGAAGATTAATTTATGTTAAAAGTAATTTTCAAGGACCGGAGTATAAATATTCAAAAACCTAGAGTTTTTCCATATTGGGCCATGCCTATATATGACAACTTATTTATATTCATCCTTGTATTCAGGAATAGACACAACTCTTATTTGACCTGGCCATCAAGCATAGAATACATAAACAATCTATCAATTTCAGATTTCAGATGCAGTTCGTATGGATACCTGGGAGACCGGACAATTGTGCGGTTGCAAGTGATCAACAACTACCATGGTTGAGGTTGAATTCGTTACTAGGTAAGGATTCTTCTTTAACATTAGCGTGTTAATATTAATCTATTATTATTTCAATGTGATTTTGGATTAATCAATATATTAATTTCACACTATATATGTATATATTTGATTGATTTACTAATAGATACAAATGTCCAAATTGATAAAATATAAAAGGTTTATTTAATATAATAAAATGACACATAATCAATAGTGCATTGATATCTAATCAATAATACATCTCGTCAATCATTAGATTACAATATATAGCGACTGGATCCTCTGTGACAAAAAAATCTATGACCCTATGACCACTCCCCAATTGATAACGTATAATTTTTTTTTTAAAAAAAATTCAAACTCAATTATCAATTGGCTTGAGTCAAACTGCCGATCCTTTCTTCCTATATTTCTTTGCTTGTTTGTATCCTTTTAGTTCCACCATATTGTCCTTCCACATCCACGCCAACCCTCAATCGAGCACAGTGGCATGGAATTATTCAGATTCTACCCAGCAAAAAATTGATACGAAAAGCACGAATAATCTTAGCCTACTCATCAGCTCTTAACTCCTTTAAGTCCTGATAACCTAGTCCTTTTTTTAAAAAAAAATTAAAGCACCCGAGGGTGGGGGATGATATATTAAGGTTCCCCAAACCTAAGACCAGGATCAATAAAATGTACATGATGTTTGGCTTGTTCATAATGAGCATTGAGGCGATATAGTTGTCTCCAAAAGCCCTAACTATCTACAGAGTAGTATGTGTCAAAACTATTCAAACAAATAGAGGATAGTTATTGAAATTGCGATTCCAGAAGAAAGAATCTCCACCCCTTGTGTTAATTCTTCCCTTTGGCCAGACAACTTCAATCCAAAATTACAAAGATTAATCTGAAGAAAATCCAAACCTAGCAAAAAAGACTTGAGATTTCTTCTTATCAGCCACAGATGTATTGTTTGCAGCAATCTAAGTTGGAAGTCCATTAGGTGTTCGAGCGCACAAAACCAGATGGTATTTGATGGTGAGTCCCAAGGAACAAATAAAGCTCCAAAACCCATGTTCAGTATGTCGTCCTGGTGAAAACCCATGGCAGTTTGAAATGCTTGAAGCCCCGTCCAGGACTCAAAAACCCCAAGGACTCAAAGTATCCTCGAGACTCGAAGTTCTCTGGAAGACTCGAGACCCCCTCGAGGACTCGGGCCCCCCTCGAGGACTCGAAGCCCCCTCATGGACTCGAAGCCTTCTGGAGGAATCGAAGCCCCCTCAAGGACACGAAGCTCCCTTGGAGACTTGAAGGACCCTCGAGGACTGGAGGCCCCTTCGAGGACTCGAAGCCCCCTTGAGGACCCCCTCGAGGACACTAGCCCCCGTCGCAGACTGGAAGCCCCTTCGTGAACTTGACGACCTAAAGAATACTCGAAGCCCCCTCAAAGACTTGAAGTCCCTTCGAAGACTCGAGACCCCCTAAAGGACACGAACCCCCCTGTTGGACTCGAAGCCTTCTCAAGGACTCGAAGCCCCCTCGAGGACACGAAGCTCCCTTGAGGACTCGAAGCCCCGTAGAGACTCAAAACCCCGAGGAGGAATCAAAGCCCCCTCGAGGACATGAAGCCCCCTCGAGGACTCGAAGCCCCCTCGAGGACTCGAAGCCCCCTCGAGGACATGCGGTCCCTCCAAGTTGGTCGAAATCCTGTTGGACCGTTGCTTGAAAAACTGCCATACAAAGCATGCATTTGAGTTCAATGGTGTTGTCGTGTACCTGCCATAAGAGAAAATAGCAGCAGTAGTCTATTCCAATAGCTAACATAGGGAGAATAATTGGATTTAATGTAAGGAAAATTTGCAAGCATCACGGTGAATTACTGATTTTTTTAGGTAAATCAGAAACAACCGATTCTGGTCATTAATTCTTGTATTTGGTATCCCAGCTGCATCCAGTAAAATCAGACCCCTGATTTCATTGGAAACAGAATCCAAGTGAAAATGACCATTTTGCCTATGAACCGTAGTTTTGGCCAGCGCATCTGCCACTACATTACCTTGTCTAAGTGTATGCACAAGCTTGATATTTCCAAGGCTCAATTTAGATTCATAACATAAATCAAATAAGGGCCATGGAGCTTTATATGGATCCATGATATGCAGTATAGCTTGTGAACTATCTGATTCAATTACACTGTTATGCGAGGCTAGCTGTAAGAGATAAATTCCTTTTTAGATTGCCAAGATCTCAGTCTCTACAGAACTGCATGCCTCCGTAGAATAGCTAGCCATGGTAATTACCCTACCATTTTCATCTCTGAGAATGAGGCCTAAACCAGCAGAATTATCAGTCTTCCAAGCTGCATCCATATTTAGCTTACTACCTAGTTCTGGTTTGTTCCACTTTACAGTAGCTATATGAGGTAATGGTTTTGTTGGCCATTTTGGTAATAAACCTGACTGTGTCAACAGTCTGGTATCATCACAGTTAGTGAACAATGGCCTTGCATAAAAAGTGTTGAAAATATACTCCCTAATCCTTGTAGTAGTAATTTGAATATTAGGGGTTGTATTATCAAACATTTTTTTTCACACCTTGCTTTCCATAAGAACCAGAAAACCACCATAGGTAAAAGTCTAAATAAGCAAGAATGCAATTTAGTTAGAACTGGATTTGTGAGGTAATATGATAATTTATTCCAGAGAGTTGAAAAATGTGGAGGAGTTATCCCTATAATGCGGTGAATTTCTTTCCAGATAAGAGTAGCAAAGGAACATTCATTGAAAAAGTGTTGGATGCCATCAGTATTGTTACAGAACAAGCATTTAGAAGGAAGCTGAAATCCAAAAACTCTGAGGACATCATCAAAAGGAAGAAATGCATTGAAAAGTTTCCACATAAAGATGGATATCTTTTTCTGAGCTCTTGGAAACCATAACTTACTAAGAGTAATAGAGGTATCTCTGTTAGGTTGGAGTAGCTTATAAGCTGATTTGAAAGAGAAATTCCCTGCTATGTCAGGCATCCATATGAGTCTATCCGCTCGGTCTTCCCGGATTATGGTGTCCTGCATGACAAGACAAATTTTGGGAATTAGCAACGGATAAATAGAGATAGAGAAACTTGCCCTATTTAGCATGAAGTGGCTAACGATGCAGTTAAAAGGAATGTCGGTAAGATCATGAGCACAATGATCCATCAATGGACCTTTGCCTGTCCAGTTTGATGTCCTGAAGTTACATTTCCCATCCCCAATAATAACCCTGGAATTTCTCTCAGCTAAAGAATTAACTGATTGAATTCTGTTCCAAGTTTGGGATTTTCTAGCAGAAGGGGATAAAGACTAGATAAATTGTGCCCATGGAGCCTTTCCAAGCTGAAATTTCCACCACAATTTAAGAGAACATGCTCTTATGATTGTGGGGATTGATCTGAATGCAAGACCATTCTGGTCCAGTGGGTAGCACAGATTACTCCACCTCCTCCAAACCTTTTTTGGACCCAGATTAGTCTCTCCCCAGAAAAACTTAGACATCATTCTTTCCAAACTTTTGACAACATGAACTGTAGGCTTCATAACAGTCCAAATGTGTTGAGGGATAGAATAGATACAAGATTTAATTAAAACCATTTTACCCCCAGTACTTAGCTATTTATTTTTCCAGTTTTGCAACCTTCTGTCCACCATTTCTAAAAGGGGCTGAAAATGAGCATTTAGCACTCTACCCTTAAAAATGGGACATCCCAAATATTTAAATGGAAAAATGCCCTGCTTCATTCCTAAAATCTCTTTAACCTGTCTTGTTTTTGCCACAGTAGCCCCTTTACCCAAGTAAAAATCACTCTTTTCGAAATTCACTTTTTGCCCAGTAGTGTTCTCAAAAACCACTAGGAAAGCTTTCATCCGAATTAGGTTCAATTTACTAGCTTTCAAGAAGATAATAGTATCATCTGCATAACTAAGATGGGAAATTAGGATTGCCCCTTGAGGAAGATAAAAAAATTGCAGTTTACCAGAATTAAACACATATACTAAACTTCTTGTGAAAGCCTCAGTAAAGATATTGAAAAGAAAAGGGGATAGGGAGTCACCTTGTTTTATACCTCTAGAAGATTTGAAGAAACCTACCGGCTTACCATTAATCAACACAGAAAACCAAGCCTGGGTGATATTTTTCATAACCGAATGAACAAATTTACCATGGAGTCCAAATTTTAACAAAATACTATTAAGAAAAGCCCAACTGACCCTATCAAAGGCCTTTGTTAAATCCAGTTTAATAACACAATTTGGATCTCTGTTCTTCCTGTCCAAGAATCTCAACACCTCTTTGAGATAAATAACATTGTCAGAGATGTCCCTGTTGATCATAAAAGCTGACTGATGTGGGGATATGCGTTTAGGCATAATCAGTTTTAACCTCTCCATTAACAGTTTTGAAAAAATCTTGTTAATGAAATTGGACAAACTAATAGGCCTGTAATCATGAAAAGAAGACGAAGATTGTTTTTTAGGAATAATAGTGATCTATGTTGCTGCAATTCCTCTAGGAATGGGAGAACCAGAAAGAAAATCATTTATAGCTATCAACAGATCCTGGCATATTATTTCCCAGCTTTTTGTGAAAATTTTTTATGAGAAACCATCAGGCCCTGGACTACTATTTTTATTTAGACCAAAAATAACCAAACTAAGCTCATCTAAGGTAGCAGGCCTAATAAGCAAAGCATTATCCTGATCTGTTACAATTTTAGGAATTTGACTCAGAAAGTGAGAGAAGAACTCCCCATTTGAATCAGTTGAAGGTTCAGAAAGAAGATCAGAATAATAATTAATAGCCTCAGTTTCAATTTCATGAATATCCTCAATCCAGACCCCATGTGAGTTTTTTATCTTAGAAATACTGAGTCTTGCCCTACTTTCTTTAACAGAGTTATGGAAAAATTTAGTGTTCTCATCCCCATCTTTGAGCCATTTAATTCTGGACTTTTGTTTCCAGAATTTTTCCTGTTCTTTAAGGGACCTTAGGAGTAGAGCCTGAGCATGTTTAAGGTTAATCAATTCAGTTTCTGAACTATTTAAGTCATAAATGATTTCCTGAATTCTCAAATCCTCCTCTGCCTTTGTAACATTATCCTGAATATTACCAAAAACAGTTTTATTCCAAACCTTAATTTTGTTTTTTAACCTCTGAAGTTTTAAGAAAAAATAAGCATTCCAGTTTCAGCCAGAGGTAATTCCAATCATTCTTTATCAGTGTTAAAAATCCAGGCCTATTAAACCAAGCATTGATAAATCTAAATGATTTAGGGGATGAGGGAATAGAGCTACCAACAATAAGAAGAAGAGGGGAGTGATCAGAGGCACCTTTATTAAGTACTTGGATAGAAGAAGAAGGAAATTTTGTACACCATTGGAGGGTACAAAGTCCCCTATCTAACCTCTGACTGGTAGGGTTTTTAAGTCTACCGTTTGACCAAGTAAAGATGTTTCCAACAGTGTTGATGTTATAGGGTGCATTATCATCAATGAACCTATTAAAGTCATCCATACTGGATTTTTTTGGAAACGAGGGACCTTTATACTCATTGAACGAAGATATTGTGTTAAAATCCCCAATGAGTAGGGTATCATTCATATTTCTGTCACTCAAAGCTTTCCACAAAAATTTTCTCCCAACAATTGTTCTGAGTGCATAAACAAAAATCCCCTCCATTGAGGTATTTAGTTTAGGACTGTGAATGTTAACTGACAGAAATTGCAAATGATCGACTAACAGAGTGACATTAATTTGATCATTCCACATTAACCATATTTCACCATTTGAAGCCTGCATGCATTTAGTGAAGTGTAGATCTTTCATGTATTTACCACATTTTTCATTATTATGCCATGGTTCAATAAGATATAATAATTGGATTTTGTGTGTCTTTACAAGATCATGTAATCTACAGAGTGATTTTTTCATGCCTATAATATTCCAGACCATAAAATTGATTTTAATGGTTGTACTAATCATTAAAACCTTTTTTATTAAAACCTTTTGAAGATCTAGTGATGATCTTGTTGGGACTGGGTTGTTTTCCAGGGGACATTATCTTATTGAGCTGAGTGAAAAAATTATTTTTTCTAGACTCCTTACGATCTTGCATATTAGGAGTATTTTTAGGACTACATACCTTTGTTGTGTCTACCTCTTCATTACGGACAATGTTTTGTTCAGCAGTGGCTTGGGAGAATAAGAGCTCTTCAGTATGCTCCTCAGTATCTGCAACAGCACTTACCTCAGAAGATTCTGCATCTTGATCCTCCTCGTCCCCATCTACCCCATTTTGAAGGACATCAAGTAGAGGGAAGAATCTGTTATTCCTGTGACCTTCTTTGGAGTGGAAAATCTTTTCTGAAGAAGAACTCCTTTCGATCTTCTTTTTATTAGTCCAGAGATCATCCTTGGAATAGTTCTTCCTATAGACGGGGTTGGGTGTAAAGGAGATCATTTCAGGGGCAGGAGAGGAAGCTCTATCCCTACTACCATTTTGAACCTCTATATTCTCATTGTTAGAGGTCAAGTGGAGAAACTCAGATGAGTGTTGGGTGTTTGAGGTAGAGAGGGGGAGCTCAGTTGAGAATTGGGCTTTTTTAAGGATGTTTGAATTGTCAGCACCTGGGGATTTTGTCTTACCCCTCGGAACATAGTAACTTTTCTTCTGCTGAGTTTTAAAAACCTTGTCCTTTTCCACTGTTGACAAACCAGATGCACCTTCCTATATAATCGCTGGATCCCCAGAACTTGTACCTTTTCCATCAGCTCTGTTGCCAGTGTTTCCTATCACTTCATCAGTAGTACAATCAGCCATAACATCAGGGTTTAAACCAAGATTGGTATCCTTAGCTTCTTGGTTAATTTTCTGACCAGCTGGTTTATATCTACTTCTTTTGAGTTCAGGATGCAGATAAATACATGTAGAGTCGTCATGTCCAATAGACTGGCAATGGTCGCAGTATAATGGTAAGTCTTCAAACTCAATGGGGAGCTTTAGAACCTTATATTCAGTTCCATCATCTTCAATACCTACCCTAATGAACGCAGGGAGTTTTTTTTTCCTAAGGTCCACTTCTACACATAGTTTCACAGCAGATGGCCTAGTAACTCCTACAGTTGCAGCGTCCATTTTTATGAATTAACCTATCTGGTTGCCCATACTCTGAATCATGGTTTCATTATAGAAAAAAAATAGGCACGTTTTTAATGGTAATCCATACCGGGACAATAGATGACTCAATATCTGGAGAGAAATCTAAAGACCACTTGAGTACCTTCATTGATGCCCCAAGAAAGTTCCACTGCCTCTTTAGCCACATCCTCTGATAATCCTCCTTTTCCTCAAACCTAATCAGCACATGACGGTAATCAATCGAACCCAGTTGAAATTTCCCTTTGAATCCAACTTACTTGAAAGCTTCATTAAGTTTCTCCATGGTCGGCTTTCCCCTTATGAATTTACCAACTAGAGCGTTGCTATAGTGGCCAGCGAGACTCTCAGCTTCCTTTCGAGTAACAATACATGTGATGTCACCCTTGTAAGTGGTCTTTGGTGTGATTTCTGGGTTTGATGGCAAAGAGGTATAGAGTGGAAGTGGTCGATTAGTGAGGGCTTGAAGGAAACTCCTATCCGGATGGGTGCCACCGCGTTTCAGCGGAGGCACTGCCATGGCGCGGTGGAGAACAGTAGATGTTTGGGACTGTTATGTTGACAGAACGGATAGAAATGGGATGGAACAGTACAAATTTGCGTAAATAATAATTGGTTTAGAGAGAAGGGAGAGAAAAGATGAGAGAGAAGGACGTTAAAAAATTCTTAGAAGGAAAGAAGCAATTACCCATTAGGAAAACAAGTTTGTAGTCTTGCTGTGCTGCCTAATGATGAGCATGATAACCTAGTCCCAGAATCAAGATGCTGCTCCGATCTGTCGTTTATTTCCCTTATCTTTTTTTGACCGAACTGGCTAAACAGCCTTGTGCATCTAAACTTTGATATGTAATGGTATAATTGGAAAATATTATGGTGGCACAGGAGTGGCGGACTAGCCGGAACACACAAGCAGAGCTGCACAAACCAACTAGTATTCGCCTCTTCCCATTGACGCAGATAATATAATTCCACAACGCCGTGCTTGATTGATTGCCAGTGGAGACAGAAATTTTGTGGAACCAAATGACCCAGAAAAAGCAATGCAAAATTATAGCAGATTGGTTCAAGCTGATGGATAATTGGGTTTGAATAAAAAAAGAGAAAAGTGCACATATAACCCTACATAATTGACGAAAGTGCAGATATAACCATGCGCTAATTGAAAGTGCAAATATAAGCCTATCTATTCAGGTTATGTGCAAATATAACCTTTTTTGGCAATTTGATGCTGGAATTAGGTGAAAAGACAATTTTACCCTGGTTGGTTTATGTTTTAAAAAAATTAAAAATTCCAAATAATGTAATTACCATATTGCCCTTTGTCTCCTAACAACTCTTGTCTTCTTCCACTCACTCTGCCATTCTTCTCTTCTTCCACTCACTCCGCCGCTTCATTCTTCTTCCCGCCGCTACCCCTTTTCTTTATTCCACTCTGCCACCCTCTCTCCGGCCACCACAATCACTCCCTTCACCACTATCCCATTTATTCTTCAACTCCTCCATAATTGCTATAAATACACCCTTGATTTCCCCCAATTTATCAAATTAGGTTTCCAAAATAGTAAAATCTGAAGCTGAAGAAGAAGACGACAAAGATGGTGGATTGGGGGCCGGTGGTGATCGAGGTGGTGTTGTTCGTTCTGCTCAGTCCAAGGTTGCTGTTCCAACTAAGGTGGTGGAGTTTGAGAATATGCAGATGAGCGGCCTTTTTATACTGGATCATAAGTTTACCTTCTTTGGTCTGATAAACATTTTCCTCATTGCTATTGGGGTTCATATTGCTACTTGGTAGAAATTGTTTAAATTATTTTAGTTGATTGTTGTATTGTTGATTCCTTTTCTTCTTCTCAGTTTTTTTTTGGATTTTATTGTTCTCAATTGTTGTAGTTGTAGTTGTAGTTGTGTTATGAGAATGGTTGGTTGATTTTGGAAAAAAAATGGTGGCAGAGGTGTGGTGGTAGAGGTGGTGGTGGTGGCAGGAGCTAGAGTTTTGGTGGAGGGCTGGGATGGGGCTGTGCCAGGTGGTGGCGGGTTTGGGGTTGAGCCAGGTGGTGGTGGCCTGACAAACACCAGCAAAATTGATAGCAGGGGTGATGGCAGGGGGGTGGGGGGGGGGCAGAAGAGCTCCAGAGGTGATGACGATGACCGGCGGTGATGACGATCGACGATCGCTGTGCCTTTGATTCGCAACCGTTGTGCCTCTGATTCGTAACCGCTGTGCCTCCGATTCGGTGACCGCTATGCCTCCGATTCGCAATCGGCGGTGAGTAGATCGGGAATGGTAGCAGTGGTGGTTGTTTTCTGTGGTGGTGGTTCTATGGTGGTGAGCGGTGGTTAAGCCATTTCTAGTGGTGGTTCATGACGAGGTTTGGGATCAGTGTGGCGGAGGAGTAGATCAGGAATGGTAGCGGTGGTGGTTGTTTTCTATGGTGGTGGTGTATCTATGATGGCGAGCGGTGGTTGAGCCATTTATGGCGATGGTTCGCGACGATGTTTGGGATCAGTGTGGCGGAGGAGTAGATCGGGAATGGTAGCGATTTTTATGGTGGTAGTGGTTCTATGGTGGCAAGCAGTGGTTGAGCCATTCCTGGCCGTGGTTTGCGGCGAGGATTTGGATTAGTGTAGCGGAGGAGTAGATCGGAAATAGTGGTTGCTGGTGGTGGTGAGCCGGGTGGTGGCAGTGCTAGCTGCTGGTGGTTGCTGGTCGTGGTGACTTAGGGCAATTTTCTCTTTTTAATTTTGTATTAGGTTAGAAGGGCAATTTGGTCATTTCCGATCGGTCAATGGCCAGAAATGGCCAGTCAATGTCAGAATAATGACTTATGTGTAATAGATAGAGTTATATTTGCACTTATTTGTAATAGATAGGGTTATATTTGCATATTACCCATAAAGTAAATAGTGTCATTTTATAAGTGGTCACGAGATCACTGAAATTTTGGTTACAGAGGATCCGTACTGCAATATATATAGGGCTACAAACTAAATTCAAACAGTAAAAGGAAACTACAATCTACTCCTTCAATCTACTACAAACTACAAACTAAATGAGTATTATAAGAAATTTACTATCTATAAACCTTTCTTACAAGGAAATCATTTCTATCTCCTTATTACCCCTCCCCAAGTTGAAGCATTAGGAACAAGAATGCCCAACTTGTGAAAATGATTTTGAAATTGCTAAGTGTTAATATTTTTATAAAAAAATATCCATAGAACAAGATTCAACCTTAGTAGTAATAGTAGTAGTAGTAGTAGCAGCAACAACAACAGTAGTAGCAACGACGACAGTAGTTGCAGTAAAACAATATTCAACTTCATTAGCAACAATAGTACCAAAGTAGTAGTAGTAGCGACTGCGAGAGCGTAGACACTGGTAGAATTTTATTCAATTTTCAGTAGGTGCCAGCAGAATGGTATTAACTTTAGTAAGAGAAGTATTTATCACGAACACGACCAGAGTAATAATAATAAATGAGTAGATAAAAAATATAGAAGATCAACTAACTAGCTAATGACTATGCCGTAATGCTGGCTATTGTCTTGACGCTAGGCTATAGATACGACTAAAGGTTCGTCGACCTCAAGATAACCTAAGAGGGGTCCCAGATCAAACCAGTTGTGATACTATAGTAAAAATATAAAAGGGTTTATTAAGGTAATATGAATGACACCAACTGCACATCTTAATCAATAGTGCATTGATACCTAATCAATGACACGTCCTATTTTATGGTGCATTGATATCTAATCAATGAACCACCTCATCAATCATGAGATTGCAATATATAGGGATACAAACTAAAGTCAAACATGAAAAGGAAACTATAATCTATGAGAAATCTACCTTCTATAACCTAGTCTACAATGAAACTAATTGGGATATATACCAATATAACCCTACCTACTTTAGTAAGTGACAATATAACCCTCAGATATTTTTAATGCAAAAATAACCCTAACTAGTTGATGAAAGTGACAATATAACCATAAGACACCATTTTCAGTGTTGACCACACAAAAAGTGACTGAAATGCCCTTTGGCCTAAAACCAAAAAGTGTTGGGACAATTTTGCCCTCAGGCCACCACCACCACCAGGTTGTCGCTGCCGCCACCCCATTACAGCCAGCCCTGCCACCACCCCTAGTCCCGCTGCCACCACCCCACCTCAGTCCCACCGCCACCACCTCCTCTCCATCCAGCCTCACAACCCCCAGAGCCACCGTCAACAAACCCCAGCCCCATTCCCATCGCCTTGAAACCAATCCCGCCGTGAACACCCTCATCCCCATCCCTATCCCTGCCGTTGCTCACCCTTACCCACCACCCGACGCCACCAACCCCAGCCCAGCCTCGTAGCTGTGAAACCCTAAATCCTAGCCCCTCACCCTTACTGCTGTTGTGAAACCCCAGCACTAGCCCTGCCGCTACTCACCCTCACCATTGTGATACCCTAAACCCTATCCCCGTCTGTCACCTTGAAACCCTAAACCCTATCCTAACCTTAGTTAAAACCGCTGAGGGAAGATGGAAAAATGCATATGGGCATAGGGCATGAGAGACATAGCCCCATAATGTACAAAACACAAAAGCTAGTTGGTATTCTAATGGAGTAGGAAAGAAGTTGTGGTGTTTAACATTGGGAATTAGATAGTCATAGTTAGTTGGTTGGCAAGAATTGGAAACTTCAATATCCATCCATGGGTAATGTTTTCTCAATCACAAAAAAGGCATTCACTGACCTAACGTTAAGAAGTATGTCTCATTCGCCCCCCCATCATGAAGAGAAGAAAAGAAAGAAGAGAAGAAAAGAAAAGAAAGAAGTCTAGCGGAAAAGGTGGAAAAGAATAAAATAAAGAAGATAAGAAAGAAGTAGAATACGTTTTGGGGTCATAACTGTAATTTCTTTCTTTTAAAAAAATTAAAGGCATAAAATTGTCTTTTTAATCAAATATGGCATTAAACTGTCGGAATGGGTAAAATTTCACTTACATTAACTATCTATGGTTATGTTTGCACTTTCAATTATCAAAATGTTATATTATTGACACTTATATAGGTAGGGTTATTGAAGTACTTTTCTCAAACTAATTCTACTATGAGGAATTTACCATGTATAAACTTTCTTACAAGGAAATAATATCTATTTCCGTATTACAAAATCAAAGCTCTTTGAGCCCCAAACACGGTGACCGGAATTCATCAAAAGAAGACAATGTTTACCCTTCGATCTGACCCCTGAATAGGAATTTCTTCAAAAAAACGAGAAGATTTTTTAGCTCTTTCAAAAACTTTTCTATCACTCACCTCTCTTATTTTGTTGTATTGTAGTTGTATGTCTCCAAAAATCTTTGAATGCCTTTTATAGATGCACATAAGGTACACCAAGAGTCACCAAAAATTCATATTATAAAGAGCTAATAAATAAAAGAGATCATTGAACTCATTAACAAGGCATACCAATTTGGACATTCATGGGTCTAACAATTTGGAGGGATGATTATTATATATCATCCAATCTTTGTATCCATATATATCATCCAATCTTCGTATAAAAAAAGGGCATACAAATATCTCTTTATGGAGTATCTTTCTTTAGTTTATCCATTTTTGAGAGATTAAGACACCTAAACATCATATCAATTTTTGTTCTAACCTTTTTTTTTGTTACTTAAAACCAAACAACTCTTCCAAATTGTTCTACATGTTTGGTGAGAGAGGCTTTGTGATTTTTATGCACAATAGTTATACAATGGAAACTCTTTATAAATAGGCCCCGCTATAAAAGAAAATTTGATGAAGAAAAGAAATGAAACTAAATAAATCTTTGATTTCGGCGTATCAATAATTGATAAGAATAATTTCATTGCAAGAAGCGTCAACCATTTGACAATAAGTAACTATCCACAATAAATAAACTACCTAATAACACAATAAAAAATATAAAAGAGTGATGCAAAAAAAACTCTGTCAAATCATCAAAGTTATATATCTGAACTGAAGAAGCAACTGCCATTTGTTTGAGTTAACGATTACGCGTAGCTTAAAACAGAAACCTTGGCTTGAGGTCCTCCTTGGACATACACAAAAATACAATCTGAACTAGGTTTCAAAGGTTTGAGCCACTGAGGAAGCTCGTAGGTGTCCTTCACTAGGGTAGGGTTAAGACCCCATAAGAACCCTGTCAAACCTTCAACTTTCAACTTGAGTTCTGCAATGGGTTTACCATGCACATTCTTGATCACCACCTTGTGCCGATAATAAGTGATTCCTCCAACTGTCCATGAACTTGTTATTGAGTGTAACAAGGTAACTGGGACATTATCTATGAAAAAGTAAGAGATCGTAAGTTGATGGTTGTGTTTTGATATATATATATATATATATATATATATGTATATGATACTCCGTACAATATCAAGGGGTAATAGAAGCAATGCACAAATAATTAATTGTAATCTAAACCTTTTATAAAGGGGTAATCCAAGAAATGAACTCCATTTACCACGATTGAAACTTCACTTTTCCAATTAAGTTTGATTATAAATTTCAATTCGTGTATAAGTAAAGTGAATATATAACCCTACATAATTCACGAAAGTGCACATATAATCTTGTGATAATTGAAAATGCAAATATAACCCTAGATAGTTAGTATATGTGCAAATATAACTTTTTTCTGCAATTTGAGACCAGATTATGATGGAAAGACTAATTTACCCCTATGTAAAAAATAAAATAAAAACAAAAATCAATGAAATTCTTCTTTCTCCTTCTTTGGTCACAGAACTTGGCAGAGCTCTTCTTTCTCCTTCTTTGGTCCGGCGAGCTCTTCTTTCATTCATTTTTCATTCCTTTGTTCTTTCAATCACTACCCACAGCAATTGTTTCACTCGGAGGAGCTAGATCTCATCGGATTCACGGACGAAGGTAACCCATCAACAAGATCTCGTCGGAGGAGCTCGCCAGACTCAAATCTGCCCCGCCCGACTCAAAAGACCGTTATCCTTCCTCGATGGAGCAACACTTGCTCAGGCGAGTCAAGATCTGGTTATTGCCGAGGTCGAGGGAGACGAGTTGGGTGAGTTTGGACACGAGTGGAGCGAGGGTTCCGATGAAGCTCGCTGAGTCGAGGGTGAGGTGGGTGACTCCGGGGAGAGGGGGCGGTGTGTCTCGATTTTCTGGCGTTTGGCTAAGAGGCGCATGAAATGGTGGCAGAGGTGGCGTGGGGTTGTAGGGGTAGTTGTGCGGGTGGCAAGCAGGGAGAGGAGTTGGTGGTGGTGGCTCATGTTCTCACCGGCGTTCTCTCCATCGACGTTCTTGTCGACGTTGTGGCGGGGGACTGGCTGGTGGTGGTGGTGGTGGTGGCGTGAGTCGAGAGGGGATGCTGGTGGTGGCTAGGTGGAGGCGGTGCGGTGGTGGTGGCCTACAGCGGAGGTGGAGGTGGTGGAGCAGCGGTAGAGTAAAGGATATTTTCGTTAGATTTTTGTTTTTGGCCCAAAGGGCATTTTAGTCAATTCTGGTTAGTCATTTTCGGTGAGTCAATAGCCGAAAATTGTTAGTCAATGCCAGAATATAGTCTGTAGAGTTATATTTGCACTTATGTTAATTAGTTAGAGTTATATTTGCATTAAAAATTAGCTCAGTATTATATATGCAT
Source organism: Rubia yunnanensis (assembly GCA_037428765.1). Lineage (NCBI taxonomy): Eukaryota > Viridiplantae > Streptophyta > Magnoliopsida > Gentianales > Rubiaceae > Rubia > Rubia yunnanensis. The sequence continues at coordinate 23,464,243 of CM075071.1, read as the reverse complement.
TTTTTCAATTATATAGGGTTATATCTGTATATTTTCCCAACAATTTTATCATGTGAGATGTATGTATCAATATTTTTTTATACATGATTAGCATACGTAATTTAAGTTATCGGTAGTCAAGTGTGACTTTAAGAAATTAACCTAAAACTGTGAAGTGTGGAACTCAGGGAGAGTACAATGAACCCTCAAACACCCTAACCATATAACTGGTTATGTATAAAATGTGGAGTGGACCTAAGCCTTATTGACTCTAGAAATATGCTAATGAAACAAATTAGTTGTATAAGTTCATGTTAATGAACTTGTTATTCTTCTATAAACTTGTAACTTATAACTTACTCGTCTTTGGATTCTCAACAAGAGGTGCTTCATGATCAGAAGTAGGTTTTTCCGTCTTTGGAGCTACATAATTAGTTTCACCCTTGTTGGGATTTTCCTTTGGAGCAGGTGTATTTTGATTAGTAGGTTTTGCCTTTGGATAGCCTGCAAAAACATAACAATTTTATATTTGTTAGTACTACAAATTTTACCAAAACAAAGAAAAGGTTTTTCCAATGTTTAAAAATGAAAAGTAGACATTGATGGTCGCATCTTATCACCTGAATTGCCATTTCCAGGATCAGATTGCAGCCTGGCGAACAACCCAGTTAAAGGAGCGGTGCCGGAGATTGTGGGCTCAGTCTGCTCGTAATCGGATCGATCATCGCTAAACTCATCGTTTCCATTTGGGCCTCCAACAAGAGCCCCGTGAATAATATTTGGGTTAGCCTGTGGGTTTCTGTACCATGATTCGAATCCCCCCACGCATCCAACAACAGATCTCAGCAACGAAACTGAAGCGATCGAAGATCCGCGATGGTGAACGTGGGTCGGATACTTTGGCCCAAACCCAACAATGTAACTCATGGACTTGGGATTTTCCCCAAGGATGTAATCTGCCTGTTAATCAATGTCCCCAAGAAAATAACAAAAGTATGTCAGCAATTTTATTTGGTTGCCATATTGAAGTTTTAAAATGCCAAATAAGGACCTGTGACTGAGCAAATGTGAGGAGAGCCTGGGGCTGAATTTGGCCATCTGGACAATGAAGTACAGAGTTTCCCATGGCAAGATAGTCAGAGTAAACAGCAGACAGAAATGCTGCAGATGCTGAGTACTGAAGATTGTTCCATTCCCTCACATACACTAGCCCGCCTGTTTCACAATGCACACACACATATCATCAACACACAGATTTTCCAGTCTTAAGTGTTGGAAAATATGGTACAAGTTGGATTTTCGTCGGCTCTGTTTCGCGGCAAAAAGTGAACAAAAACTCAATAGTAACAAGTACCAGGAGTCATTTGGACATTGTAGCCATCATTCTTTTGTATTTGAGCACATGCGAAGTAATCAGCCTTAGCCTGATATTGCTTCAAAGTTGAAGTGTATGCTCCCCCACGGCCTTCTAGTAGCACCTTCATTTAAATACCCAAATAGCAAAAATCAGGCTTTCAATTATTTTTCCGAAGTGTTATATATATGATCTGAAACTGATATGAATAATGTAGCATCGTATCGCCCATGTATATATACCTTAGTAAGAAGGATTTGGAGACCAGCATATTTGGTGTCCCATGAGAATTCCTTGATAGCCCAACCAGTTCCGCCCATGGAAACAGCATTGTCCACAACATATTTCAGATAGTACTCATCACCAGTTGCCCTGTGTAGCCATGCTGCTGCCCATAGAAGCTCATCCTGCATCGCGAGAATATAACGTTAAAATACGGTAAACTGTCCATAACTTAATGACGCACCTGTCAGGAGACCTGCTCTTTAGTTAGTTATAAAATACTTACGTGATAACCCGATGATGTGTAAAATTGCTTAGCACTGGGTACGGAGTCATGGTATAGTCCTCTAAACGCATCCGCGAAGAAGAAAAGCTGTGGAATCACAAACATTAAGTTAAACACTTAATTAAAGAGTTAAGCAACGCATAGTCATATACTTATATCTTCAGCCATCATGTTCGGTTGAGACATGTACTGACCTGCCTAGCATGGGCTAAGAGAAGGGTGGAGTAGGAAGAGTTGTAAGGCTTGAAAGCCAAGGAAGCAGCAGCCAAAGCAGCAGCAGTTTCCCCTGCAAGGTCAGATCCTGGATGCTCAGCATCAAGCTTGTAAGCTGTTCTTGGTGTTGTCATGTCTTCAGCTCTCTCCCAGCAGTAATGGTCTGATTCCCCATCTCCAACCTTAAAAATTCACATCCAATGTTAGCGCGCTACGTGAAAACCATCGCTAGATGAAGGATTTGTAAATTTTTTACCTGTGCCCAAAGGACATTAGGCTGTGTGTGAGCCTTGATGAAATAATCAGTTCCCCATCTGATTGCAGCCAATGTGTTACCCATTTGGTTGAGTTTGAGAGTCTCCTTTCTGTACTCGATTGCACCCCATGAAAGCATTGTCACGGAATAGGCCATCGGAAGGCCAAACTTCACGTGATCTCCAGCATCATAGTAACCTCCCACCAAGTTTACCTATGCATGCAACATAAACCATTTAATACTATTACTCTTATATGTGAAAAAAGAGTAAGGAAACGTTGATCATTTAACTGAGAGCTTACTCCTTGAGGAAAACCATCAGTGAGCCCGGAATCGAATCGCCAGTTTACGCGTTGATTCGGAGGTAGTTTCCCGGACCTTTGAGCCACGAAAAACTGCAATGTCTTGTCCATAGCAGAACCGTAGTCGTACGACGAAGCACTGACTGCTACTGCCTCCATAGCGACAATGGCAATCAGTAAGATGGCCGAAAGGGCATTTGAAGACGAACCCGATCTCGCCATGATTAACCAAACAAACTGTTAGAAGTATTGTTGTTGAATGGTTTGGAATTTTGGATCGTGGAAGTTCAGTTTGTGCTTTGATTTTGCTCCGTACTTCGCTACTTATATGTGTTTGTAGTAGAAATGTAATGTTCAATAAAAAACGCAGGGAAATGTGGTAGCCTCCACGTCGAAGTATACAGTGAATGAAGAAAACAGAAGCTAGAAGGATTAGAAATGTTGGTACAAATTAAGTTATTGGTAATTTGGTACCCCAACGTGCAAGGCGCGAAGGAATGATTTAACCTCTATGGGTACCAAACAAGAGCGGAAAACATGTTTTAAATTGTAGCTGACCGCAGGTATTTTTGTAAAATGTAAGAATTGTTGAGTGGCTTTTTTGTCTTTCATAGTTTCGACTTTAGAAAGTCAGCACTCAGCAACGAGAACGTCAACGTCTTCTTGTTTCGTCTCTCACGTCTTTCCTCCTTGACGAAATCCCGCGATTTTTCTATTTTTATAGAAATTCATGACACATTTTATCACGAATCACTTTAATTACATATATATTAATCATGTATAAAAGATTATATTTAAAAAATATGTTGTGATAAATTTAAAAATATTTTACGTAATGATATTGTTATCTAAATACTAGTTGAAAATTTTGGTCAAATATATTTTAAAAAACTTGATTAAAAAGTGCACAAATTACAGGAGTACTCCCTCTGTCCCACCTCAATTTGCAGAAAGAGAAATTGAGGTGGGAAATATGTACAATATTTACAATATTTACAATACTGAAATAGTACTGAAAAGAAGAAAAAATCAGAAAAAATACTGTTGACAAGGTTGTGAACGGTGAACTTCGAAATTGGTAATCAGTTATTTACATTTCATTTCCAAGCTAACCTTTCCCTCCAGAATTTAAGATTTGGCTCCAAAAAATCATATTTGGCTCCAAAAATTTAATTTTGGAGCCAAAAAAAATGGGCGCCCAAAAAAAATAAAAATTACAAATTCCGATGAGAATTTCATTCTCTGCATTTCCTGGAAGTATTCTCTATAAAAGCTTTCAATCACTGCATTTAATTCAACCTTTCCAAAATCCCAAAATTCTTTTTCCACTTTTTCCAACACTTTTTCTCAGATTCCACTTTTTTCAACATTAAAAGCCCTCAGATTCATTAAACACATTTGGGTCCCTCAAAGATCCTCGTTGGGCTCTTAATGTTGGTGGGAAGGAATCTCACAGATGAGGAAATGCAGCAAATAGCACATTTTTTGTTGCAGCATATCAGCAACAGAAAAATCAAGCATAACCAGCGAGTTCAGGCAGCAAATCGGTGGGGCTGTTCTGTCCGAACCATCAGCACCATTTGGGCGAGAGTCAAGCAACAGATAGCTGGTGGGGGATCAATATCCGCAAGATCATTCTGACATGGAAGACCATGCCCAACGAAAAAGCTAATCGACACAACAGCATTGATGGCTATACCTCTCCCAAAGCGAAGAACCTGCCGGTCAATCGCTGCTGCTCTACATATTAGCAAGAGTCCGTTCACCGGGCTGTGATAACCAAGGAAATCAGGAGCCATACCAATGCAGTTCATCCATTCTTATCAACAACAGCCAAGCTAATGAGAATGGAATGGTGTTTATCAAGGATAGAATGCAACATGCAATTCAAGGACATGCATAACATCATTCACATTGATGAGAAGTTGTTCTACCTCACTGAATCAACCACAAGGTACTTACTTGCCCCTGAAGAACCCGAACCATATAGAACACAACATAACAAGCATTACATACCCAAGATACCCAAGTTGATGTTCTTATGTGCAGTTTGTAGGCCAATATTTGACCATAATGGAAATTGTGTCTTTGATGGTAAAGTAGGTGTCTTTCCTTACACTGAATATGTTGCTGCAAAAAAAACCCAGTATCAGTAGGCCTAGGGGAACCCTTGTTTTAACACCAATTAAAAAGGTTAATAAGGAATGCATTAGGAAGAAACTTATTTATGATGTCATCCCTGCAATTAAAGCTAAGTGGTCAGCTTGGTTAAGCAAACAAATCTCAATACAACAAGACAATGCCACATCCCATATACTGTCCAATGACCTTGAGTTCATAGCAGCTGCAAATTCAGATGGTTTTACAATTAAAATGGTGTGCCAACCAGCTAGGTCACCAGATTTAAACAACCTAGACCTGGGGTTTTTTGCCCCCATTCAAAGCTTACAGCATGAAACCCCTAGCACAGACTTAGAGGGACTTCTACAGGCTGTATACAATGCTTTTAAAAGAAAGGATCCGAAAAAAATTGATCAGATTTTCTCATCTTTACAAAATATGATGATTGAAATCATGAAGGATAAGGGGGGAAATAACTTTAAAATGCCACACATGGGTCAGCAAAGACTAATTAGGCTGGGGATTTTGCCAAAAAAATTGATTGTGGATCCTGAAATTGTGAGGAAATGTTTGGAAGACCTGATTGCTGTTGGAATGACTGCACAAGTTCAAGATCTCATGCTGAGCATGGAAATGGGCTGAAAAAGTTTGGCATGGAAAATATTTTGTAGGGTTGTACTTGGAAATCTGTATAAACATGCATTTTGTTTTTCATAGTCATGTTTAAGGTGCAACCTTGTAAAATAGGGTTTGTATTTCCCCTGTTTGATTTTGGATGTAAAACCAGTTAGTATGAATGAATGAATGCATTTCCTATTTCAAAAACACCAAGTATAAGATTGAAACAATCACAGGACTGAAGCCACAAATACTGGTTTAGCACACTACATTAAAATTGAAATTAGAAAACCACATCATTACGCCATCCAAAGGGATTTGAATCAACAAAACCAGGTTGCGTTCAGTGAATTGTTTCAATCATTTGTCATCATTATTAACCGGTTTCCAAAACTCAAAGTCATCAGAACAGTACATCTCAGGCTATTTTCAAATCATATAAATGCCCTGCCAAGATCAAATCAGTTTCTTAACTGATAGGCATGGCTGCATAAGATAACAATCATACATCACAGCTTCATCATCGATTATGGCCTACTATATCTACTGTGACTCAATTAATATAATTGCAACCCGATCACACTTCCCCGCCAAGAACAGCCAAGTCTTTAGACCCAACCGCATGGCTGCAATGTGTCAGTCACAACCTTACCATCTCACAACCTTACCATATCCAACGCTCCATGTTAGGCACTTGCCGAAAGGAATGAAACACATAACACAAAACATGTAGTAAGATAGAAATGCAGAAAACTATTAGTCCAGACAGTCACACACAACTTTATCACATGTAAAAAATATTAGTCCAGACAGTCCCACACGACTATATAACAAATCAAAGAACAACAGTCCACATAACAACATTCCACAAAATATATTACCAGTCCAGGAACAAAAAATTAGATGAGAATGTCAGGTAACACATAAAATGCAGTGCGTAACGTAAAAACAAGTCACGAATCGAACAATTAGTATTAATATAAGCCATCATAAGTATTTCATCAAATGCCCGCAAAGGTTAATCACTGGATTTGCTAGTTCCGTCATCGACCACTTGCACAGAAAATGTAATTATTACAAATGAATGCAAGTCAAGAGTGCCATATTAACAGGAAAAAACTGTAGCTAAGAGGCAAGATGCAACCTTAAGTAGTGCCTTCAAGCTGATTTTGGGAGGGTTTCCCGTTCTCAGCTCGGACGGCACATACCCTTCAGGTTTTGGCATATTCTCCCAATAGGTTATATCATCAAGAATATATTGGGGGCAAATTACGCAAGGACCACTTCTTCTTGCCTTCAGTCATCCTTTTTCAGGCCAATTCCCGTGAAAATAACATGAACCATATTCATAGAATCCTGGTTCACCAAACTTGATGTTGCGATAATCAATAACACCTTCAAGGTTTGGAAATCAATATGTATTTTCCCGACTCTCCTTATCAAGTACAAAACCATCATCAGGGGCATCGACAGATTCCAGAGGATACTCAACCTCAGAACAATCAACAGGGGTCTCCGACGACCATGGAGTCCACTCAGAAAAGTTGATTGGACTGAAATGAGTGGCTATCAGAACATCTGAATCAGACATAGATCCCAATAATGAATATGAATCATCACCCTTTTAGCGTCCATCAGCACCTTGGAGCTTGAAGCTCCGGCACATGAGAGGGACAAGTGACTGGGCTCATCACTAAGTGTACTCATTAAAAAGAGTAGTGGTTGTGATGGTAGACAAGACGTCATCCAAAAAAGGGTGTACACATTAGTTAATACCCAGAGAAATGAAACACATGAAACTCAGATAAGCATAGGGCCACATTATACAAACTGAAACGAAGTTATCAGATTACAAGACCAGCATACAAATCGTATAAACAGGGTCATCAAACACACGAGTCAGTTAACACCAGTAAATAGGGGACTACACTTCAGTTAATACCCAAAGAAATGAAACACATAAAACTCAGATAAGCATAAGGCCACAACATACAAATTGAAACGAAGTCATCAGATTACAAGACCAGCATACAAATCATATAAATAGTGTCATCAAACACACGAGTCAGTTAACACCAGTAAACAGGGGACTACACTTCAGTTAATACCCAAAGAAATGAAACACATGAAACTCAGATAAGCATAGGGCCACAACATACAAACTGAAACGAAGTCATCAGATTACAAGACCAGCATACAAATTGTATAAACAAGGTCATGAAACACACTAGTCAGTTAACACCAGTAAACAGGGGACTACACTTCAGTTAATACCCAAAGAAATGAAACACATGAAACTCAAATAAGCATAGGGCCACAACATACAAACTGAAACGAAGTCATCAGATTACAAGACCAGCATACAAATCGTATAAACAGGGTCATCAAACACACAAGTCAATCAAGAATAATAAGAATTATTTGTTGGAAAACTATTTCCGTATATAGATCTATGGAAACCCTAACCCAAAAATTAAGAAAAATGAAAAATAAATTATGGAAACAGCCAAAAAGGCATGAGGTAGACCTAATCAAACCCAGGCTAGCACAATCGATGCTCGGCAGGGGTATACAAACCCAAGGGTTTGAAAACCCGTCTACAAACACATTAAAAACACAAATGGGTAAAAATAAAACCATTTTCTTTGTTCGCAAAAACATTAAACTTCCAGATCTATGCAAACCCTAATCGGAAAATGAGAAAACTTGCAAAGCTTTGAAAAAAAAGTAAAAAAAACCCTAACCAAGGTTATCAAACCCAAAATGACACAATCCGAGGCTGATGGCGCTTCAACCAAGGGTTTCACAAACCCGGTTTCAAAATCAAACAAATTTGGAAATTTGTGAGCACGAGAAGTTGGATATGAGGAAAGAATCAGAATACGTGCTAAAATGGGGTGGGATTCGGACCTGTGATGAGGTGGAGGAAGCGTTTCAGAATCGAGAGGATTTTTGAGAGAACTCAGAGGATAGGATTTGGGATTTCTGAGGAGCCAAAGGAAGATGATAAGGACGAGTGCCTTGGATGCTGTGATATTTGAGACAGTTGAGATGATAAGGTTTGGTATTTTTGAGGAATGGAGAGAAGAGAGAACAGAGCATGCGTTATTATCTCTCCTATTAACCAACGCATCGAGCATTCAAATTTCTGAGCCAATGTCCATTTCTTAAGCCCATGTCCATTAACACCTAAATCAAGCCTTATTAAGCCCATATCCATTAGTTATTTCAGGTTAAAAAATGAGTAATTTGGTAATTTTGACTCAAGTCAACTAGGCCATTTTTGGCAAAATAAAAAATTGTAATTTGAGTTGGGACAGCCCAATTAGGAAAGTGTGCAGTTTGAGCTGGGACGGAGGGAGTATGAATTTTGAGAATTTGCGATCTATTGTATGTTTCATGCTGCTTCTTGCATTAGAATTTGCACTCTATTGTATGTTTCATGCTGCTTCATGTTGTTTCATGCTACTTCCTCCGTCCTAGGAAAATTTGCACAGAATTTTTTTTACGGTATTCAAAACACACATTTAATGGTAAATATACGTAATTACGGACAATAACGACACGTAAAAAAATGATATTTAGAAACTACATGTTGTTAGTGATAGAAAGTAAAATCCACAAATGATCGTGGCTGTGCGTATTCATATATATTGTGAATACAAAGGGTATACAAAGTAGAAACAAATATGAAACATGATATATATAAAATCAATCAGAAATGGTATTCCTTTCTTATCCTGATTCTAAATAAATTATATCTCTATTACCCCTCTCCCCCCCAAGGCGAGGTGTAGGACTGATTGCAATGCAAAGCTTGGAACGTAAGAACTCAAATAGAGGACGAGGTAGACCCTTTGTAAAGATGTCAGCAAGATGCAAGTTCGTTGAAACACGAGCAACCTTGAGCTTGCCAGAAGACACCATCTCACGCACAAAATGATAATAAATATCAATGTGCTTGGCTCTTTTATGCGAAACTGAATTCTGAGCAAGAAAGGGAGACTATTATTATCTCACAACAAAACAAAAGGCACACAAATCGATACACGTATATCTCGAAGAAGATTCTTTAGCCAAGTTAGTTCCGCAATAGTGTTTGCCATAGCACGATATTCTGATTCTAAACTAGAGCGAGAAACTGTAGGTTGCTTCTTGGCACTCCAAGAAACCTAGTTGCCACCAAGGAAAATGGCATAGCCATATGTAGACCTACGAGTCTCAATGCAACGAGTCCAATCAGCATCAGAATAACCCAAAACTGGTAAAGCGGATGAATTTGTGTGAAGCTGAAGACCATAGTGGAGAGTACCATGCACATAGCTCAAAATTTGAGTAACGGCTTGGAAATGGTCATCAGTAGGAACTTGCATGTACTGACTGACCATGTTTACAGCATAAGACAAATTGGGATATGTAATTAACATATACTAAAGTGCACCAAGACCAATAAAGTGTAGGATTTCTAAACGGCTTATTGGAAGAACTAACTAGTTTCGAAAAAGCTACAAAAAGAATGGCAACATGCGCTGAATTCTACATTCCAGCGCGTAATAAAATGTCCTTGGCGTATGTGGCTTGACCAAGGAATAAGTAGTCAGATGTACAAACAACCTCCAAACCCAAAAAATACTGCAGAGTACCAAGATCAGTAATCTTGAATTCTTAATTAACCCGATCAATAAACGTCCAAATGAGATGACCATAATTCCCAGTAAGAATAATATCATTAACATAAACCAACAAGATGTATCGTAGGAACTGCATACATAACCCATGCCAATAAAAAAGGAGCTAAAACGTTGAAAACAAGCACGGGGAGCTTACTTCAAACCATAAATGGCCTTGCATAGACTATAAACAAAATATGGACGGATATGGTCTTTGTATCCAGCAAGCTGCTCCATGTAAATCGGAGAGTTTAGAACGTTATTTTAAAATGCCTACTTGACATCGAGCTGTCGTAAGGGCCACTTACGAGTGACAACTAAAGATAAAACAGTAGAACAATAGAAGCCTTTACTACATGACCAAAAGTATGATCATAATCAAAACTAGGCTTTATGCCTGTCTAGCGAGTCATCAACCTTATACTTCAAATGATAAACCCATTTTTAACCAACAATGTTTGCATTAGATGGACGAGCCACGTCCGCTGAGTGCAAAGAGCCTCCATCTCGAAACCTATGGTAGCAGTCCATTTAGGATCCTTAATAGCCCAGCAATGACTTCCAGGCTCGTTCTAGCAAATAAAGGACTCAGTAAACTAGAAATATCATAGTTGGAAAAATCTTTGAACCTGGGAGAGCCAGTACGAGATCGAGTAGCCATCAGATGACGAGAAGAGGGAATCGATGTTAGATTTGGTGTGGAACCCGATGATGGTGCTAAATCCAAAGATCACTGGTTGGGAGAAGCCAACGGTGATGGCTATATGGGAGAGCCAGTAGACGGTGCCTGCATTGGAGGCCAAACCGCTGGATCTACGACAGGTGTCGTCGGCGGCGCTGCTGGCGGCAGACTGGGTTTCTGGTTTACGCGTGATGGGCATAAACAATTTTCATATAAAACCTGAGCCCTCGGTACAGAATGTAAACCATAATTATCCAAAATAATGGGCAATTTGGCTGAAGAAGATGACTCAAACACCTCCGAAGTCACAAACGAAGGTTCTAAAAAAATGCAGAAACATCAAGTGAAGGCAGATTAGTGGGAGTACCAGTGTAGGTCACCGGAAAAAGAATCTCATCAAATTGAGCATGATGAGTGATGTACTCCTTCTTCGTAAGAGGATCAAGACAGCGATAACCCTTGTACTGCAGTAACCCAAAAATATACTAGACATACTCCGAGGTGCCAACTTATATGTAGCATAAGGGCATAAATACTAAAAAAAAATTGATGTCCAAATGGATGAAATTGGAGTAGTCAAGAGTGGTACAAAAAACAACAAGAGTGGAGACTGACCAGATAAAACCAGCATTGGCAGCCTGTTGATGATGTAAACTGTTGTAGAAAAAACATCTAACCAAAATGAATGATGAAGGCTAAAATGAAAGAGTATCGACAATTTAGAAGGAAAAATGTGATGTGACGATGCTTCCACTCTGCACGACTATTTTGCTATGGAGTGTAAGAACATGAAAGCTGATGATGAATGCCCTTAGAAGCAAAATGTGATCGCATGCAATGATTTAGAAACTTGGTTCCACCATCACTCTTAAATACTTTAATGGTGGTAGAAAATTGGTTCTCAACAAGAGCATCAAAATGCATATAAGCCTCTACAAAATCAGACTTTCATCGCAGAGGATATAACTAGGTGAACTGAGAAAAATTATCAACAAAAATGGCATAATAAGAATACCTGGAAAGAGAGATGAGAAGAGAGGGTCCCCAAATATCACATTGAACTAAATCAAGTACGCGTAGTGCGCATTTTAAATTTCACTAAAAGAAAGACGCTTGACTTTAGTCATCTCACAAGAGGGACATAAATGAGGCTTAGACAACAAAATAATAACTGACAAACATCCAGACTTGCTCAAAGAAGAAATGAAATTGTGAGGAACATGACCCAAACTACTATGTCAAAGTTCAAAAGATGATTTAGAAGCACTTGATGCAACAAAAGTAGATAAAGCAGTACCACCAAAATTCAAAACATATAAACCCCCATCCCAATAGCCTTTGCCAATAACATCGCTAGTAAACTTGTTCAAAATAGAGAAAGAAGAATCATAAAAAAACTAGCAACATTCATATCCTGAGTCAGCTTGCTAATGGACATCAAATTTTTAGTAATTTGTGGAACCACCAAAACATCAGAGAAGAATAATGAATCAGACACTCGAGAATGACCAACATGAGTAATGATAAAAGAAGAACCATTACCAATAATAACACGAATGTTACCAGAATAATGAGTCACACGATCAAGAGAAGACTGAGAAGAAGTTATGTGACTGGTCATGCCAAAATCAACTTTCCAGCAAGCACGCATCAAAGAGCCAGGAGAAGAAGTCCGAGAGACCAAGTGAGAACATATCGAGGCAAAGTGATCGATTTTCTTAAACCACTGTTACTGCAACTAGTACCATTCAAGCGTAATTTAGAATAAGAAACTGCAACCAGTACCATTCAACGTGTAATTTAGAATAAGAAGAAGTAACATGACCCAAAACATATCACCAAACCGTGGCTGGGCAAGATGAGCCATAACAACAATAAATAAAAAAATCAAACGAAAAAAATCTGCTGAGGGTCACGCAACGCGCACCTGCAACGCAAGGCAAAGGCTGGCGCTTGAGGGCATGCACTCCAAAGAGGGAACTTGCGTCTGTATCAATGGGCACGTGTTTACACACATTGTGGAAAAAGCATTGGGGGGCACGTGAATCTCAGGAACTCCTTGTCTTCTTGAGCTGAAAACGGACACCAGTGATGACAAATCTTCTGCCGGGACTGGGATCGACAATAGAAGATGATCGCTAAGACGCGGTGGCAGCAAAGAGTGATCACCGACAAACTGGTGGAGGAGCAGGCTAGCGACGGAGTAGAGCGGCGAAACAGGTGAGCAGCGGAATAAGTGAGCGCTACGGCGGCGCAGAGTGCCAGAGAAAAACCACCGGCAAGAAGAACAGATTGGCAGCACAGAACAACAGGCCAACACACGGAGACGAAGTAGAGATTTTGCCGGAAAAGGGAGGTCACTGACCGATTGAGGAGGACTGTTGGAGGAGCAGGCGAGCAGGCGAACGGGAGAGCAGGCGAGCAGCAGAGCAAGCTGGCACCGATTGGAAAATCCCGGCGAAAGAAGGATTTTTTTTAATTTTTTTTTTTAAATTTGGGAATTTTGTAAGAGAAAGTTGGGTTTTGGGAAAAGAGAGAAAACTTGCAAGGAATTTTACTGAAACTGATACCATGATAGAAAGTAAAACTTACAAATGATTGTGGCTGTGTGTAATCACACACACACACACACACACATATATATATATATATATATATATATATATATATATATATATATATATATATATATATAGTGAGCACAAAGAGTATACAAAGTGAAAACAAATATGGAACATGATATATAAAAAACCAATCGGAAATGATATTCTTTTCTTATCTTGATTTTAAATCAATTATATCTCTATTAGTAATTAATCCTAATGGGCCAATCAGCCCAAAATCGATTTTAAGGGAAAACGGAAAAAAACTGTCTTTATTCTTAGTCCCACGTGGGAAGTTTACAAGGGATATGTGTACTTTAAATGTGGAAATGCTTCATTACTACTTAGAGTGAGCATTAAGACCCCTCACGCACGCTGTCGCCGCCTACCGGCCGTCCAGACATAATGAGGTGGGGCAAGGCGGTCAGGTCGGGTCTTAAGCCCATATTAATTGTTTGGTCCCGTTCAGTTTGAGAGTCTAGCTTTTTTTTTGTTATACTTCTTAATGATCAAACGTTTTAAAATCTCTAAACCCTATTTTTTCTCCTTACCTTTGACCATCCGTTTTTACCTTGCTGAAACAATTTCTAAACCCCGCAAGTCTTTTTTACCGAGTCGTAGTTGTTCCTATATTTACTCACTCCACTTAGTCCATGTTGTTGCCGAGATTTACTCAGTCAGGTAGAATTGACTCCACGTTCTAGTCCAAGAGGAACTGCTTCCCACGTTCTAGATTTTTTATGCCCTGGTTGTTATGTTGAGTACCTATAAAAGGCCATTTGGCAAGCAGATTCAAACACACACTTTTCTACTCTCTCTTCCTCACATTCTTCTGCTTTCAAACTTCCGAGTTCTGTGCATATTAATGTGAGTTCCTTCTCACTGCTTGAGTGCACGAGTTAGTCAGGTTTTGTGGTACATTGGGGAACGAACGCCTACGTTGAACCTTGCACCACGGGTTGGGCAAATTTTGTTTCAAAGACAGGGATTCATCATGCCCACATTTCTATTTTTTTTAAAAAAATTCTTTTCCAGTACTGTACTTTTTCAAAATAAAACGGTTTCAAACATAAAGGACCATACATTATTTTCGTTCATTGCTACAAATTTTACCAACAATTTTGATACGGAATTTTACTTCCAGCTAGAAAACTATGTCTGGTCAAACGAGATTTTTGAATGAACTTTTGAAAATACCTTCTCTGGATGGTGTTAACTACAAATGGTGGTCTCAAAGGGCCTTGAATTTTCTTAAACAGTTGGAAGTTGACTATGTCTTATTTACTGATCCTCCCAAAATATCTACCACTACATCCCCCACAAATTAAACTAAAGAAACGACCCCTGAAGTTCCTTCAAAGGAAGCTTCCGAGTTAATTCTCAAGTATGAGAAAGATAACAAAACCGCTATGGGCCATCTTCTCAACAACATGACAAATCTTATATTTGACTTGTTCATCACCAACAAATCTGCTAAGTTAATATGGGAAACGTTAGAGAACAAATATGGCGCCGATGATACAAGGAAGAAAAAAAATGTGGTTGGGAACTGGCTCAAGTTCCAAATGGTGGAAAGCAAACCCATTATCGACCAGGTCCATGAGTACGAAAGTCTGACTGCCAAAGTAATCACAGAAGGCATGATGATGAGCGACATCCTTAAGGCCAACGTACTCATCGAGAAGCTGCCAGAGTCTTGATCTGAATATCACAACCACCTCAAGGACAAGAAACGAGATATGACTATGGAGGAACTAGTCAGCCACATGAAAATTAAGGAAGCCAATCGCCTCAATAATGTACTCTCTTCCTTTTCTGATTCGGTTAAAGCTAACCTTGTAGAATCTGGAAACGTTGGAAGGTCTAAGTCCTCTGGTGCCTTCAATAAAGGAACTAACCCAATCAAAAAGGTTGGTACCTTCAAGAAAACTAGTCCAGCACTGAAGAATTCCAAAGCAGCCTGCTACGTCTGCGGCAGAACCGCTCATCGACCCTACCAATGGTACCAGAGCAAGGAAGCCAACAAAAAACCCAACCAAAGTAACAAAAAACCTCAAGCCAATCTCACCGAAGATGAACACGTGGAGACCATTGCTGCAGTAGTCTCCGAAGTTAACCTGGTAAAAAATAAGACAGATTGGATCGTTTACACTGGAGCCTCAAAACACTTCTGCACAAAGAAGATGGGAGGTCATCGCAAACCTCTCAAATTTACTATATTTAAGCCTTAAATGCTTCCTATCTACAATCAAGTAGATAATGGAAAGTCGAGGTCATCCACAAGAAAATGGATCTTTTCAAGTATTTAAACATATAAAACGGATAACATACTAGATATAGACATAGATAGATACATATAAAAGCATGTAAATGGGCGGGTATTTTTCGTTGGTTTTCCTAAATTATAAACTTAAAGACAAACAATAATGTAAAGATGCAAAGCATGCAACAAGATACTAAAATAAGGATGAAATACAAATTACAGGACCTTGGGCATAATTGATTTCCACTTCCAAGCCTTTTATCTATCCTTGAACTTACAGTCTATTCACTACTTTCACTACTTATTGTGAAGATAAATCTTCTATCCTTCTTAGATAGTAGTTTGCAAGAGTGAATTCGACATCTCTTGTCAAATCTCACTAATGGCTCCCTTAGTCGAGAAATGACAAAAAGTATCCCATTAATAGCGTTGAACACGAAGAAATAACAAGCTTGATAACACGTATAAACACTACACCGTGTCTAAGCATTAGACCAATTCATGCATTCACACAAGATTAGTTGTGAAAGTTCAACATTCATAGACCTCTCCTATTTGCCATATAAAACAAACATGATAAAGAGTTCAATATCATCACATTCATCTAGCAATTATCAACTCATCAACAATATTAGAAACTCTAACTCATGCTCTTGGATTTCATATTAAAAGAGGGGAAACTTAGCTATTTTCTTCCAACCCCAACAAGCAATCATACAAGAAATCATTACTCAAAATTCCAACACCATTAATGATATCGACAACCAACATTCAAATCACCATTAATGCACAATAGCTAAGTATTAAATAAGTTATATATGGTTCACAAGAAATGGGCTTGGAAGCCTTAATCAATTGCTCTCAAGACTAAGTTTAGCTAATACGAATCATACTAATATTCATAGAAAAATTCATAGAGAAATAGAGAGAGAAAAGATGAAGAACTTAGGGTTTAGAATGAGGGAATTTTGGCCAAGGAAGAGATATGAAGATAGGATAACGTTTGGGGTATTTATAGTTTAAAAACAGGGTCAAAGGGAGTCAAATGCGTCATGTGAGTTGGGCACGCGAGGCAGAGGGGTTGGAGCGAGTCATTGCGGCTTGAACCAATGCACGAGCGTGCACGTGGGTGCGCTAGGGTACATGGCTGAAGCGAGCTGGGAGCATTGTGCGAGGGAGAGGAGCATGTCTTGGCGCAATACAGTAGGCACCACGCACGGGCGCTGGGCGAGGCACTGCACGGGAGCACGCACCATGCTCGCTATCGGGAACTGAAGTTGATTTCTCTGTGTCTTTCGATGCTCGATGGCACGCGAGTGCAAACGGAGGCCGTGCGATCGTTGGGCATTGGTTCGTGCCCATTGTGCGACCACTCAAAGGGATGTGCTGGGCACGAGATATGGTACTGTGGGCTTGCGCCATGCACTATTTTTGCAGTTAAGCGTGCCGCCCGAGCGCCGACCTTCTTCACTCAGCCGGTCTTCACATCGGTCACCTGGCCTTTGTTCTTCAATATTTTTTTTACTTTTCTTCTACCACATTTTTGCTCGTGGCCTTCAATCTTCTATCATTCTTGTGAATGGCCTTCACTGAACTAATTCTAAGTGCTTATGAGAAATCTATAGTTTAAGCTTACAAAAATGAATCTAGACACTCGTAAGGACCAAAAATCCATTAGACTATAAATAGGTTACAAAATGAAGGATTTAGATATGAAAACCGAAAAGGGTCATCTAAACCCCCTATGATGTAAACCTACCTAAATTTAGCAATCTTCCAACAAAAAGATGACAAAAGAGTTGTTAAATGCTTTGAAAAATACATGCATTTGACATCTTATCAAACATCCCCGCACTTAAACTTTTACTCGTCCTCGAGTAAATAAGAACAAGCAAAGATCTAAGCGTACGCTAGCATGCAAAAGTTTCCCCAAAATAACATCATATTCCTAGATTACCCTAACCTCCAAGACATAAGAATCTCTCACACTCTCACATCCCAAAGTTTAAGATAATCTAAGCAACCATCATACCAATCAAATGTGAGGTATAAAATACAAGTGCAAAACTAGTTTACTCTACCAAAGAACCCACCAAATATACAAATCAAGAGAAGCATAAATGTTTTTCAATTTTTCTCATTTTCTCTCATTTTTCCCAGGAGCCCTCTCAAGTTTTCATCCCAGCTTCACACATTTTTTTCAAGGCTCACCCTCACATTTTTCTTCACCATTTGGCCTCTCATTTTTGCATAGGTTTCCCTTTTGGTTTTTCAACCTATCCGGGCCCCCCAATTTTGCCTAAGTTTCCCTCTTGGGTTTTCAACTTAGCGGGAATCTTTTAATTCTTTTTTTGATTAAAAAATGCCCACAAAAGAGCTATTTATTACAACTAACTAAACCACTCATCATGAGTATCATCTTATTCCCCTAACCTCCCCAGACTTAATGGTTGCACTGTCCTCAATGCAAATAAACATTCTAGGATACATGTTAAGGAGAGAAAATGAGAGAATACCCACAGCGAGAAATGAACACTAAAATATAACGTTGGTGGCAAAATTATGAGATTTATTGAACAATTTACCACCACCATAACATAGTCTACCCATAACCTCTCATCAAGAAAGTCTAATCACTATCATTCATAACAACTCGAGTAAAGCATTGGAATCACCATGAAAGGAAAAATGCCTCATTGGTTTCGAGTCGTCTTTGCGGTTAAGTAGGTTCGAGTAGTATTTGGGGGTGGTAAGAAAGAGGTGGTTGATTTGGAGACGCAGGAATGTTGGAGTGTTGCGGATCATGCACGTTTACACGGTCCACAAATTGGGTCTTGCTTTGACCTCATTGGTTGGAAATTCTAGACCATGCACGTCTACACGGTCCATGAGTTGGACACGTCCTACTCCATTTGCTCACTTTTTCTCTTTGCTACTTTCTCCAAAACCAAGTGCTTGCTACAAAACAACCATGCACACCAAGCATAATATTGTTCCAAAGCAAAAGAAAATAAGCAATTTAATCCGATCAAAACCAAGTTTCTTCAACGTCATCAGCACACCTTATGAACAAAGCATAGATAAAGTTACATCAATAGAATGTCACGAGTGACATCAGGATGATCAAAACCAAGTTTATTTAACGTTGTCGGCACAACTTACTCCTCTTCTTGGAGTTTACTCACCACATGAACCAAAAATATCATAATCTTTTCCACGATCTAGGACAAAACTTGTGGGATCCACATCAATCCCAAACAAGACTTGGTGCACCGTGGCTAGGGTTTCTTCATGTTCTTCCAACATGCTCAACAACCCCCCTTTTTTCTCCATGGTAATCTAAATTGAATGAGAAATCGAGGGTTTCTCTCATTCTCCAAGAGATGAGCATTTAAGAACTTTAGGTGGTGGTTTGCACTCTACCACCAAAGTCTTCACATGAGAAGGAGGGAAAGCCATTTTTTCAGTTTTTCGGTGGATATATGAGGGTTGTTGGAGGTTGCCTTTTCAAGGGAGTCTTTATCGTCGTTGTTTTCCATCATATTAGTACTAACAACATTTTCAATAAAAGCACAATTCACATTCTCATCTAAGGCAACATTCAAGGAACTAATATCTATGGGCTTAAATACATCTTGCTCTACATCATTAACAACATCAATAGTTTGGATAGAATGGTATTTACTAGGATGCTCAATAGAATTGTTAGTGTCAAATTCTATCTTTCGCCCCTTAAATTCCATGGTTAATGTTCCACTATGCACATCAATTATTGTCCTTGAAGTCTTTAAAAATGGCCTACCTAAGAGAATAGGTTTAGCACTATTACCACCTTCCATTTCAAGAACATAAAAATTGACATGGAATGTTAAAGAGCCCACTTTCACTAACACATCCTTCACAATACCTTTTAGGTATGCTCTAGAGTGATCGGCTAGTTGGACAACTACCCTGGTTTTGTGCAAAGTGCCTAGATCTAGAATTTCATACAAGGAATATGGGATCACATTAATGGAAATACCTAAGTCTAGCATGACCTTGTTAAAACATTTTCCTCCTATCATACAAGTGATTATAAACATTCTTGGATCATCACATTTAGGAGGCATTTCATCATTAAACATGGCGGAGACATATTCACTCATTCCACTCTTTTTCTTACTCTTCAATTGTTGCTTCCTACTAACGGTACACAATTCCTTAAGAAACTTAGCATACCTAGGAATTTGATTTATAGCATTTAAGAGTCGAATGTTTACCTCGCATCTACGAAAGACTTCCTAATTGTCCTTATTGTCTTCCTTGGTCATCCTATCCTTTAATGTCTCCGGAAACGGTGGCTCCGGCACATAGAGAGGGATCTTTGCCCATTTTGGATTCTTGTTAGGTAGGGATGAGGTCTTGGGATTTGATCCCGGTCTTGGCACGAAGCTCTCCACCTTCATTTCCTCCCCTTCGCTCACAATCTCCTTGCTTAACTCCTTGGCCTTCTTTTGAAGGTCTTCCCCCTTTTCAATCACTTCCTCAACAACAATCTTGCCTTGGAGCTCCTTCACCTCCTTGCCACTCCTCAATGAGATTGAGCTCACTTTTTGTTGAGGGTTGATCTCCGGTTGGGAGGGAAGTTTTCCCTTTTCCCGTGCCTCCATACAAATCACGACTTGTGATATTTAGCTCAATCAATTTTTCTAGTTTTTTTATGCTTTCCTTGGTGCTTCTTAGATTTTTTTGGCCTTCTCCACACACATACCCAACCTTCCAATAGCTTGCATCACTTCATATTTTGACAAGCCCGAGCTTTCCCCTTGATCACGGGGCTTGTTTTCGAGCCTTGGAAAATTGTCTTGTGGAGGATGGTATTATTATTGAGGAGGGTGTTAAGGTTGAGCACTTTGACATCCTTGAGGGTTCCCATACTAGAGATTCGTGCGATCTCGATTACCCAAATTGTAAGGCTGGTTTCGGTAACTTTGACCGCCATGGTACCCTTGATAGCCTTGGCCTACTTGATATCCTTAGTTTTCTTGAAAACCTATGACATTCACCTCCTCTACATAATCGTCTTGAAAAGTAGGCAAGAGTTTATACGATGCACCGTTGAAAAATTTCACAAGATTTTACATGTGGCACATTTCTGGGCTTGGTCATCAAAGAGTTCACCATAGAAGTAAGGGCCAAGACTTGGTCCTCAAGATTTCCATTGTTTGAAGGAGTAATTGTGGTGTTGGGATTTTTCCTTCTCAAATCGGCCTTCGAACTAAAGTTTCTTGACTCCTCGGCTAACTCCTCATACAGGTCCATAGCCTCCGTCAAAGTCTTGTTCCCAAGGGTACCACCACAAGCTCCCCTTACTAGTGTTTGGTCCTCATCAAGAAGACCATTGTAAAAATAGTAAACCAAGTCTCTCTCCGAATAGCCATGGTAAGGGCAACTCGAGAGAAGCTTCTTGAACCTCTCCCAATAGTTGTAGAGTAACTCTTCATGCCATTGGAGGATGTTGCATAATGTCCTTCTTCAAAGCGGTCGACTTTGAGGCCGGGAAGTACTTGGCGAGAAACTTTTTCTTCATGTCAAGCCAAGTTTTGATGCGTCCAGGTGGTGGGTAGTGGATCCAATCCATTGCACCATCCCTCAATGTGAATGGGAACGCCTTCAATTTGTAGAGGTCTTTATCTACTCCGTGGGGAACCGTATCACCACACAAAAAGTGGAATTCAGAGAGACATTTGTTGACGTTTCCCCTTGCCTACCAAGAAATATAGGTAGCAAGTTTATCAACCCGGTCTTAAGCTCAAAGTGTCCGGTTGGTCCAATCAACAAATATTCTATGCACATCGATTGTTGATCCAAGTTGGGGGCTATAGTCTCTCTCAATAGAGCTTGCCTCAAATGAATAGCCCCTCTAAGAGGAGGATGTTGAGGTCCTCCTCCCGGATGCTCATCTTCATGCTCGTCTTGATGCTCCATAGAAGTAGAAGTATTCACAGAATGACATTGAGCACAAAGAATCAACAAGCTTGGTAACATTTATAAACACTACATCATGTCTAAGAATTGAACCAATTCATGCATTCACACAAGATTAGTCAAGAACGTTCAACATTCATAGACCTCTCCTATTTGCCACATAAAATAAATATGAGAAAGAGTTCAACATTATCACTTTCATCTAGCAATTATCAACTCACCACCAACATTAGAAGCTCTAACTCATGCTCTTGGATTTCATACTAAAAGAGGGGAAACTTACCTATTTTCTCCCAACCATAATAAGCAATCATATAAGCAATTCATATACTAAAACTTCCAAAACCATTAATGATATCAACAACTAATATTCAAAGCACCATAAATGCGCAATAACCATGAATTAAGAAGGTTATGAATGGTTCTCAAGACATGGTCTTTGAAACCTTAAACAATTTCTCCCAAGACTAAGTTTAGCTAATACAAATCATGCTAAAATTCATAGAAAAATTCATAGAGAAATAAAGAGATAAAAGATGAAAAATATGACAAACTTAGGGTTTGGAATGAGGGAATTTTGGCCAAGAGAAGAGATATGAAGATAAGATAAGGTTTGGGGTATTTATAGTACAAAAATAGGGTCAAAAGGGAGTCAAATGCATCAGGCGAGTTGGTCGCGCGTTGGGCACAAGAGGAAGCAGAGCTGGAGCGAGGCATCATGGCCTAGAGCAAGGCACGGATGCACACTAGGGTGTGCTGGGGCACGGGACTGAAGCGAGCAGGGAGCACAGTGCAAGGGAGCGGAGCATGGCATGGCACGATAGAGCAGACACCGCGTGCGGCTGCATAGGAGCATGCGCCTAGCACGCTATAGGGAACTAAAGTTGATTTCTCCATGTCTTCCGAGGCACACTGGATCATGAGTGCAAGCGAATGCCACACGGTTGTTGGGCGGTGGTTTGTGCCCATCGCGCGGCCGCTCAGAGAGATGTGCCGGATGCTAGATATGGTACTGCGAACTTGCATCCTGCTCTATTACATGCACTTGAGCGTTCTATTAAGCGTGCAGCTCACGCCTCGGTCTTCTTCACCAGGCCGGTCGTCGCGTTAGTTGGTTAGCCTTCGTTCTTCAATTTTTGTACTTTTCTTCTACCACATTTTTGCTTGTGGCCTTCAATCTTCTACCATTCTTGCGAATGACCTTCCCTAAACCAATCCAAAGTGGTTACGAGCAATCTATAGTTTAAGCTTACAAAAATGAATCTAGACGCTTGTAAGGACCAAAAATCCATTAGACTATAAATAGGTTACAAAATTAAGGATTTAGATATGAAAACTAAAAACAGTCATCTAAACCCCTTAAGATGTAAACCTACCTAAATCTAGCAATCTTCTATAAAAAAATGACAAAAGAGTTGTTAAATGCTTTGGAAAATACATGCATTTGACGTCTTATCATAGGAACATGTTCACAACTGCCGTGAAGGTTGCTAATGGTGAGCAAGTCTATATGGGAAACTCAAGATGTGCCCCAGTTCCTGGTAAAGGGAATTTTTTTCCCAAACTAACTTCCGGAAAGAATTTATCTCTTTCAAATGTTCTTTATGTTCCTTCTCTGCATACAACAGTAATATCTGCTGGTTTGGTTAACAAGGTTGGTCTCAAACAGGTGTTTGAAGCTAACAAACTAGTTATCACTAAAAATGGCCAATTTGTGGGAAAGGGATTCATGTCTGGGGGACTATTTGTTGTGAACACTACTTCTATCAAAGCATATACTTCTGCTTATGTCGTTGAATCTTTTGATATTTGGCATGCACGATTAGGACATGTCAGAACAAATTCACTTAAACGAATGCAACACATGAACTTGCTACATAACCTGCCAAAAATTCAAAATGTCAAACTTGTGTAGAAGCTAAAATTGCTAAGAAACCATTTAAACAAGTAACTCAACGAGTAACTGGACTTTTAGAGCTAGTCCACATAGTCTTAGCTAATTTTAGAAACTTTGAAAGTAAAGGTGAAAAATGGTACTACATAACCTTTGTATATGATTATTCAAGGTATACTAAAATTTACCTTTTAAGAACTAAAGATGAAGCAGAACAAAAGTTACTAACCTATAAAGCCAAGGTAGAAAATCAACTAGGTCGGAAAATAAAACGACTTAGGTTAGATAAGGGAGGAGAATACAGTACAAACTTCCTTAAAGAATTTTGTGAAAATAATGGCATAATTCACGAGTTCACTGTATCTTATGCTCCACAACAAAATGGAATAGCTGAAAGGAAAATTAGAAGTTTAAAAGATATGATGAATGCAATGCTTTTAAGTTATGGATTACCTAATGAAATGTGGGGGGAGGCTATCTTATCAGTCAATCATATTCTAAATAAGGTGCCTCATAAAACATTTGATAAAACACTCCATGAATTGTGGAAATGATATACCCCTAACTTGAAATTCTTAAAAGTGTGGGAGGTGTTTGGCTAAAGTAGCTTTATCTACCTTCAAACGTGAAACTATTGGTCCTAAAACTGTTGATGCCATATTTGTGGGATATGCTAAAAATAGTACTGCTTATAGATTTGTGCGATTACATGATAAATCAATGTGTGAATATAGAGATGCTGAATTGTTTAAATGCATATTTCCTTTAAAGAATATGAATGATGTATCTTCCAATGTGATACTTGTTTCTACTAGTTTTTATTCTGTGTATGTACCAGAATATGCTAATAATGAAATTCGAAGAAGTAAGAGACATAGAAAATAAACTAATTTTGGACTTGATTTCGTGACTGCTTTTGTGACTGAACTCGAAGATGTAGAATTAAATGAGTCAGTAATTTTTCTTCACCTTCTTGAAGAAGATCCTAAAACTTATGAAGTGGCTATGCAATCTATGGATGCTAGCTTTTTGGAAAGAAGCAATTAACAATGAACTTGAGCCAATAATAATTAATAATACATGGGACTTGGTAGACTTGCCTAAGGGATCTAAAGCATTAGGTTTCAAATGGATATTCAAAAGAAAACTAAGAAATGATGGTTCAGTAAAAAGATTTAAGGCAAGACTTGTTTTTAAATGCTTTACCCAAAAGTTTGGCGTGGACTTCATTTATACTTACTCACCTATAACTAAAATAGCCACAATTTGTGCACTATTTGCCTTGGCCTCTATACATAAAATGTTTGTATATAAAATGGATGTTAAAACTTTTTTCTTGAATGGTGATCTAGAAGAAGAGATACATATGATACAACTCACTGGGTACACCATAAGGGGCCAAGAAAATAAGGTTTGTAAACTTAAGAAGTCATTGTATGGTTTAAAACAAGCACCATTGCAATGTTATGAAAAGTTTCATAAAACTATTCTTAGTTTTTGTTTTATTATGAATGGATCTGATGTTTGTGTATATTAAAAACTATGGTATTATAAATGTGTGATTATTTATGCATAAGCAATATTAGGTTGAGTGTAGTTCTTATCCTCTAAATTTGAAATGAAAGATTTAGGGGAAGCTGATGCCATATCAGGGAAAATTAGTTACTAAAAAAGATAATGGTTTCATTCTATCCCAATCTCACTATGTTGAAAGTGTCCTGGGGAAATTTAATAGCTTTGATATAGTGCCAGTATGAACTCCTTATGACTCCACTATTCACTTAAAGAAAAATAAAGGAAGAAGTGTGTCTCAAGGGAAGTATGAAAAATTATTGGTAGTTTAATGTTTTTAATGAACTACACTCAACCTAATATTGCGTATGCAGTATGTAGACTAAGTAGGTACACCCACAATTCTAGTGGAGAACATTAGGTTGCCCTTAGACATTTACAAAAATTTCTAAGAGGTACAATGGACTTAGGATTGCATCTTGTAGGATATCCCACTGTTTTGGAAGGGTATTGTGATGCGAATTGAGTAACCGATTATAATGAAATAAGTTCCACTAGTGGTTATGTTTTCACCATAAGAGGATCTGTTATCTCTTGGAAGTCTTCAAAACAGACTTGTATAGCTCGGTCTACTATGGAGTCTGAGTTGATAGCTCTAGACTTGGTAGGGCAAGAAGCTGAGTGGCTTAGGTCATCAACGGCAAATACTCCTTTGTGGCGTAAACCCACTCCTTCTGTCTCACTTTTATGTGACTCTCAAGCTGCCCTAGGTGTTGCCCAAAATGAAGCTTAAAATGGAAAGAAAAGACATATACACATTAGGTATGAATGTGTGAGAAATATGATCGAGACAGGTGTACTGGCTCCACGTTTTCGAGATTTACTCAGTCATGCGCAACTGGCTCCACGTTCATGTCCAAGCAAAACTGCTTCTCACACGTTCCATATTTTTACACTCTGGCTGCTGTGTTGAGTGCCTATAAAAGGCATGCCAGGAAGCAAATCTAAACACACACTTTTACACTCTCTCTCTTCCTCACATCTGTCTGCTTTCAATTATGAGTTCTGAGCATATTAATACCAGTTCCTCCTCACTCCTTGAGTGCACGATTTAGTAAGGTTTTGTGGTACCTTGGGGAACAAACGCCTATGTTGAACCTTGCACTATGGGTTGGGTGAATTTCATTTCAAAGGCAGTGAATCATCATGCCCACATTTCTGTTTTCAAAAACAAAATTCTTTTTGAGTACTATTCTTTTAAAAACAAACGTGTTCAAACACAAAGGACCATACATTATTTTCGTTCATTGCTACAAATTTTAACAACAAATGTTTCAACGAATCTAACAGTATCATACGTACGATAATATTATTTTTCGTATATTTATTTAAATATGTGATTAACGTTCGACAACTTTGACTGGCAAATAGTAAGTGTGCAAATTTGGTTGGTATGGAGGGAGTAGTATTCGTAAGTTCTTAACCTAGAATATATTTGTAGGAAAAGATGCTAGAGGTCGATGGATGTGACTTATCTGATTTTATTGATGGCTCTGGTGGGGATTATAGGCTTCATGATAATACGTAATCTTCAGAGGCCTTTACTAATGGGTCACAAATCAAAATAGTAATGAGCAATCACAATAAATTGGCAATTGAGCTTACCTGACTCAATTGGACTAAAGAGTATTATGATCCAATGTAAACTCTAGGGTTACTAGAGTATTTACTAGAGTATATATAGAAATGTATGTCTACCATTACATATTCATTCACAATTATTCCTCATTACTGATATTGGGTCTGATTTTACCATAAGAGGGTTCTCTCCCTAGAAGACTCCAAGGCTTGGTTTTGCAGGTCACGGTGAAGGAACAATCGACACTCCCAAATCGGGTTCTTAGTAGTATCAACTGGCGTACCCGGTGGGACTTGAGAAGTCAGGAGTGCTTGATTTGTATGTGCATGACTTTTCAAAATTGGATGCAGGTGTGCATGTTGTCTGATTTGGTCAAAGGTAGGTAGGTTGATCCTGAGCACCTATCCCAGTGTTCGCTGGGTAGGATGCTCTTGGAGCAGTCTGTAGCTTGAACCTCAGCTGCACCATTAGAGGCATCGAGAGTGGGGGTGCCACTAGCTACTTAATCATTATTTGGTAGAGCATTGGAGGATCCACCGGATAGCCAGTAGATCCCAGACAACATTTTGATCCATGCATGTGAGGGTAATTGAGTGATAACCTTGCAAGAGAATTGGATCAATTAATTGGCTCTTCGAGTCAAGTCGGGGCCTCCCCATTTAGCTTTTCAATCATGGAGACTTGGTGGCCCACCGACATGAAAACACCCAAAGGGCTCCCCACGTACAGTGGAGACACAAACCCTCATGAGTTCATACAGACCTTCCTCAGTCCGATGAACTCGAGGAACTTAAAAATAGATGGCGTGTAAGTTAGTAGGGATTTACCTCCAAGGAAAAGGCCAAGAATGGTTCAACAAGTTAGGAAAGGGATCGTTGCATTCATATAGGGATTTTGGAAGGGCGTTGATGAGCCAGTTCTTCCAAAAGAAGCGGTACACCAAAACCTTGATCGAACTCTACCAAAGCAAGCAGAGGATAGGCGAATCAATAGAAGCATTCTACTATCAATACGTAGATGAAAGCCTTAGTGTAATCAACCGCACGGAGGACAGTGTGATCTTAGGCTACATGAACGGGATGTCCAACCTCGATCAATACAAGAGGCTAGTCTAGAAGAAACTAGAAACCTTGCATTAGTTGCAAGAAATATTTGAGTAACACTCAAAAATTGAGGAAGCCACAAAGAGGAATGAGAAGGTGACTGGTCAACATAAAGGAGTTCCAAACCCTCGGAGCCAAGGTCGAGAAAGACAAGGGCTTCGAGTTCAGGCTTTGAAAGTTATATACCCTTAACTAAGTCTTGAACAGAAATACATTTGTTCCAAAAAGGGTTGTTTAGGGCGCCTCCTCCAATCAAGGATTCATCCTCAAAGAGGTCCTCAACCAAATTATGTAACCATCACAGGGACCAGACCATGGAAAAGATGACTACTCCACATTCGAAGGGGATTTCCTCTTTCTCTTTCTGTGCTTGCCACCCTCGTTCTCTTTCTTCTTCCTCGGTGGGGGGAGGCAACTTTATTATAACAAGAGACTGTATGTACCCACTTCTCATATATCTCAGAGGGCCAAGTGTAGCAAGACCCTTACTTCTTGTATCCGAAAAAACCATCTAGAGACCCCACCAAGAGTTTATCCCTATATATTTTTAACCCCTCGAGCATGAAATACATAGTGGTGTTCTCATATTTTAGCTTGAATTACATTGGGGACTTAGAAACTATTGGCCTCTCTATAGAAGGTGTAGACAGTAGGTTTGTTCTATTCCTTGCAATTAGAAGAAATCTTGATGGGGTGATTCAGGGATCTATTGCTGAGGGTGAGGATCCCCTTGATCTCTATATCCCTGTGCCTAATGTTCTTGATTTGAGATAGATAATAAAGGGATTGGAAGAGATCATGGGAGGAAGTGATCTCCATATTATGGCATTGGGTCATAAATGGCATGACGTATGTTATGAAGTTTGAATAGAGTTGAGTCAGGTTGACATGATACTTTTGAGAGAGGTTGACCTGAACTTTAGATGTTGTTCGTAGACGGTGCATGTCCCAGGTCAAGAGATTTTAGGAGTTTCATCATCTCGAAGAACCTCCAGCCAAAGATCCACAGGAATCTTAATCGCGAGAGAGATGATGGCAAGCAGGTGGAAGACCTCATTAGGAATTCGTTGGGAGCTCTCCATAACATGGGTAGGAACCTCCTCCCAAATGTATAATCTCGTATCCTCATCTTCCTCAGGCTGAACCCCCCTAGGAACCCTTTCCTTTGACATCACCCACTGTCGATGGTAACCCCTGCGCGACAGCGGACACTGGCCCAAAGTTTCTCTATCTCCCCCACTGGAAGAGCCCAGATCGGCTGTGGAAGAAGAAACAGAGCCGGAATGTTAGAAATGAGAATTATCCCCTCTACCGGCAACAGAAATGGCCGAAAAATACCCCAAAATTCCCCCCTTGAACCCTGATGGCATTTACAACATTTCTAAAGAAAGAAAGAAAGGGGGAAACAAGGGAATTATTACAAAAAAGTTGACCTTTTGCGAAAATATATGCATCTGACCAATATGTAAATGTCTATTAATACAGGGGACTTATTAATGATTTGGCCGGAGTTCTCTGGAAGTACGATAAGTTTCTATGAGGAAGAATGAAAGTCTGGAAGGAAGTTTGGAAAAAAATGATTAGTGAATAGTGAGAATGACTTATATAGAGAGCGATAATGATTAACTCGGGCTGCCAAAAACTAAATAAGAACATGGAATAATGGGCTTGTGTGAGAAAAATATTCCCCGCTTTAATGGGAAAGAACATGTGTGTGAAATCTGAGATGGACGCCACTAGCCAAAGAGGAACGTTGGCGTCACGCTCTTTGCGTTTTTCAACTTCTCTTGCTCAAGCCTTCTAAAAAACATGAGATCGAGGCCTCTTTAGGCCACAATATCGAGGCTTCCTATCTTGGGCAGAAAGATGGATTCGAAGGATGAGCCCTTAACCGACAAGCCCTAGTTAAAATAAGAAAGCTAAAGGTTGAACCCTCAGTGAATAGGTCAATTCTAAGATCAAATCCAGTATCCAGTGATGTGTTCAAAGGTTGGACCCCAAGACCGTCAAGGGGCTCGAAGGTCAGATCTTGTGGCCTGGGACGAGCCCGAATGAACTAACTCAAGGGTCAAACCCTAAATCGGTTTGAAGATCATACCAAAAAACTATCAGGGGATTCGAAGATCGTACCCGGGAGCCTAGGATGAATTCGAGGGCTGAAACCTTAGCTTTCTAGGGGCTTATTAATAGTGTGCTATTAATACTGGGCCCGAGTGCCTTATCCAGCTGGCCCAGGTTCCGTAAAATACCCACAAGACTATGTTATTTGGGTAGTAACCATTGGGACGGCCCTAGGGGAAACCCTAGTACTTGCTCCAAAAGAAAACAAAACAGTTGTCCTACCTAACAACCTATATAAAGCAAAGAGGTAACACTGTAAGCAAGACTATTCATTCCTTATTAAAGGATATCATCTAACTTTATCATCGGAGCCTTTCCCCTGGGACAACTCTGGAATCTTTATCTTGTAGATTCCGGCCAAACAGGTGGAGCACTTATCAGTGGCTGTTTGGTAGTGCATCAGTTACATAACACTAAAATATGGCCTAAAGGCCTAGGTCTGACTGTGTGATTACGATATTGGCGTTGTTTATATCACTATTGCTCTTATTGTCTAGAGAGGGCTTTCAGCTTAACTGTTTCAACCGAGAAACTATCGATGACTAGTGTCCTTTGATTAGGGTAGTGCACCCAAGGAAAACCACCGCTATAAATCAAAGGAAACCCTCCTTGATACCAGGTTAGGATTCGTACGCTATGTGCTATATCCAATTACTCGACCCGGGAGTAGCATACCCACCATAAACACTGTTATAGGCTGAAGGGACCCCCTACATTTGGAATATATTCATTGAGACATATTTCTCTAAGTTGTCCCTAATACTTTTCGTCCAACCGAGTAGCAAAAGAATGAGCACTGAGCCACAATGCTAAAGAACAATGACAGGCGCGGGCGGTCGTCGCGCCCGCGCGCCAAAAGATAATTTATAAGCCCTCAATGCTTACTTTCTACAACTAGGTAGATAGTGGCAAATCGGGGTCGTCCAATGAGAAGAGGGATCTTCCTAAACGTCTAAGCACACAAATGGTTGATATACTAGGCTAGGAGTAAATATATATACACACACATAAAAGCGAGTAAAGGGGGGGGGGGTTGGTTGGTTGGTTTCCTAAGTTACGAAAGTAAAAAGACAAGATAACTAGCAACGTCAAGTGACTATGCTAATCATCAAACAAAACTAAGAAAAGGGGTTTTAAACTACAAAGATAAAATGCCTTGGGGGCAACGGATATCCACTTCCACATCTAATGTAGTTCATCGAATCATTCACGCATTCCATCATATAGCATTCATGACCCAACGCTCACACACCCCATCTAGCAAGTACCACAACACACACACCACAAGGAATTCTAAGTTCGTGCTCGTAGATCTTCATGCAAAGGTGCTACGGAGTTCGTCACGTTCCTACACCTAAACAATTCAACCACACAAGCACTCCCTATGCTCAAACCACTCATGGCACACATGCAGTGAAACACACCGTCAAGAGTACATAAACGCCGAATAACAAATGCTTCAAGAATGAGTTTAAATCACCTATTCAATACTTCAACTACTTGTCGTGGAGACTGAACTCCTATCCTTCTTAGTTCGTAGTTTGCGAGAGTGAATTCGACATCTCTCGTCAAACCTCACCAATGGCTCCCGAGTCGCGACCACGACTCAAGGCGACATTGGTGGCATTTAGCACGAAGGACCAACAAGCTTGGCAATGCCTATGACCACTACACCGTGACTAGGCATTGAACCAATTCATGCAATTACACGAGATTGGATGAACGTGCAACGCACATTCATCCGCGAGCATATGACTCTCTCGTTTGCTACACAAACGAACATGACGAAGAGTTCGACATCAATCACATTCGCCTAGCACATTGTCAACACACTAACACAATCGAAAGCTCTAATTCATACTCTCACATTGCTAACAAGAACAGGGGGGAAATTAACCCAAATCCCCCAAACCCTAGCTAGCAATTAATCCAAGCATTTCATATCATCAAGCTCTCAACAACATCAATGCAATCAACAATTAACATTCAAAGCACAATAATTGCACAATAGCAAAAATACCAAATAGATAGATATAAATGAGTTCTTGCTACATAGATAGTGGAAGCTTCAATCCTTTGCTCCCAAGAACAAGAACTACTCTAGAACAACAAGAAAAGACATAATCAAACTAAGAGAAAGCTAAGAAAAGAAAGAAGAAGAAAAACCTAAAAATGGCGCCCAAAACCAGAGAAAACGCGCCTGGAAAGCTTGGAGAAGAAGAGGGAAAAGAGATGGTATTTATAGTGCAAAGAAAATAAAGTTGATTTCTGGCCGCCCGATGGTCGCGACTCGCGACGGTGTTCGTCGCGACTCGCGACGATGCCCCGGCTCGCGATGGTGTCGCGACGGGGTCGCGACGGCAGCCACCGTTTTGCATTGTTTCTTTGTCTTCTTCATAGCCATCCCTCTCACTCTTCAAGTCTTCAGCAGCTCCAAAATGGTCTTCAACGGCCTCCGGTCTTCATGTCTTCGAAGTGAGTATCCAAAAGTCTTCGAAAGTATAGTCTTCAATGTCTTCCGGTCTTCGTTGGTTCCGTGTTCTTCCCTTGTCACACAAAATCCACTTAAAAGAGGTAAAAGAGTACAAAGTTGCTTTTACCTCTCCTAAGTGAATTTCAAGGTAAAACACAAGCTCTCGATAATAAAAGAGCACAAAAGTGATCCTAAATACTACTAAATAATGCGCCTAAAATGGACACATCAAACCTCCCCACACTTAAACCTTACTCGCCCTCGAGTAAGAAAAGATTTAAGCATACGGAGGAAATGGCATATCCACATCCTAAAACCCCCAAAATAACCATACAAAATGGACATATCAAACCTCCCCACACTTAAACCTTACTCGCCCTCGAGTAAGAAAAGATTCAAGCATGCGGAGTAAATGATATATTCCAAAACCTAAACTAATCCCCCAATCAAAGCCTCACCAAAACTCTCAATCTCAAAAATCCCAAAAGAAAAGCTCACATGAGAATTTTGCACACACACATCCCCAATCCTGAATCTAACCAAACCTACCACTGATCAATTCACTACCCATAAAAATATTTCACAGCCCAGAATTGATACTCCCAGAATCCAATGACACAAAATGAAGCTAAAACCATAGAGGAAGTTTTAAACACATGCTTCACTTAATGCCAATATATCAACCAAAAACGAAGTAGAAAGAGATCAAGAATTTCATAACCATACTCCGTTTCCTAACCCACTAAGCTACCCCATCCCAAGAGGTCTAAAGATATTGAGCTACCCGATCCATCCGTGTGACAACCGCAACCTTATGACTCCAACGCCGGCAAATGAGTAAAATCATAGTATTTTTCAATTTCCCTCAATTTCTCTCATTTTGCCTAGGAGCTCTTTCGAGTTTTCATCCTAGCCACACATCATGTTTCTTTAGCTCACATCTCACCTTTTTCCGCACATTTTAGCCTCTCATTTTTGCCTAGGCCGCCCTTTAAGGGTTTTCAACCTATCCGGGCCCCCAATGTTGCCTAAGTTGCCCTCTCGGGTTTTCAACTTAGCGGGTTTTCTTTTTTCTTTTTCTCTTTTTTTTTTCTTTTTCCAATTTTTTTTTCTTTTTGTTTTTTCTATTTTTTTTTCTTTTTCTCATGTTTTTCCAATGAAAAGTAGCAAAAAGCATTCCAAAACAATCTAGCATGCATTGAATCCTCTAACCCCTCCCCACACTTAAAACATTACATTGCCCTCAATGTAAACACGTAAGGCAAGAAGAATAAAAATCAAGGTAAGGGAGTTAGAGTGACACCCGTGTCTCCGCAATTCGCCGGTGATATGGCAATATCCAAGTACTTGGATGGTCCCGAGATGGGTTTCGGAACCGGAAGGGTGAGCAAAAAATGCCGTATAAGAACTCACCCCTCGAGAAAAACACTTTCTCCATGGCGCCGTTTGATCAAGACTACACCACGAAGAACACATTAAACTCACAAGTACATAAGGATATGTAATACTAGGTTTAGCATCAAGAGTTAATAACCATAGTATTGTCAAAGAACAACCAATCAACCCTCAATCACCACTATAAGATTATGCATGAAAAATATCCAACATATATTGACATGTATACAAGCATCATTATAGGCTAAGAACTTACGGTCACAATGATGTAGTCGGCCTACTACAATCAACAAATGTACTATAAAGATGCAAGAATGTTCATATGCCAATATATGTATGATGGTGGAAGAAATGAGAGGTATGTGATGTTCTTGGGAGTGTTGGGTGGAGAGTAAGGAAGGATCATGCAATGTTTAAAATCATTTGGAAACTTGGAAGCTTGGAAACTTGAAATCCGGGCTCAAAAAATTTTCAAAAGTTACTGAGCACGTCGCGACTCGCGACGAGGTTCGTCGCGACTCGCGACGAGCCTCGCGACGTCATCGCGACGCGCGGAAAGTAGAGCTCGGGAGCTCAAAATGTTCTGAGCTCGTCGCGACTCGCGACGTGGTTGGTCACGACTCGCGACGGGCCTCGCGATGTCAAGGAGACTCGCGGAAAGTGGAGTCCGGGAGCTCAAAATGTTCTGAGCTCGTCGCGACTCGCGACGTGGTTGGTCGTGACTCGCGACGGGCCTCGCGACGTCAGGGCGACTCGCGGAAAGTGGAGTCCGGGAGCTCCAAATTTTCTGAGCTCGTCGCGACTCGCGATGAAGGGTGTCGCGACTCGCGACGAGCCTCGCGACGTTAGGGCGACTCGCGGAAAGTTGGCACTGGGAGTGGATTTTGCTCCCCTGTTCGTCGCGACTCGCGACGAAGCCCATCGCGACTCGCGACGGCAGGGTATCCCAGGCTTAAAATTTTTTCGTTTTCTTACCAACTGTCCAAGCTTGCTTCCCTCGTTCATTGATCTCGTTCCTTCATCTCCTTCATTGCAATGCACTTCATATTGCTACAACATCATAGAAAAACATGCCATAAAAAGAACAAAACAAAACAACAACAAAAACAAACTAAGAAACACAAACTAAGAAACGAAAACTAAAAGAAATGCCAAATTTATTTAACGTCGTCGGCACGACGAAGCTCCGTATTTTTAAGGTCGTCGGCACGACCCTAACGTTATCCGTATGGTGAAGGCTTGAAGCTCTTCACCATGAGCATCCAAAATAAGAGAGGTGGGGGCACAAAACTTCCAAGAGGAAAGTCTTGTGGAGGTGGAGATGGTTCAAAGGGAATTAAGTGGTTAGGGAGCTTGGGATAGTCTTTTGGCACCTCTCTCGTTTCCCTCAAAACTTCCGAAAATCTTAGAGTTGGTTCACTAGGTGGGAGAAGGGGTGACAATGCTAATGGATAATGTAGCACTATCACCTCTTCCTCCATTTTTCTATCCTCGACAACCAACTCCTCATCCCTTTCAAGCTCAAAATCATTTGTATTGGTGACTTCACTCACCAAATCATCGAGTTCAAGTTGGGATGGGGTGTTTTCGGAATCACGAGCTTCCATGCGGGCCAATACCTCTAAAATGTTCCTCACATGCCCCTCAATGGCCTCAACGCTAGAGGAGAGCTAAGTATCCGGCTCTTTACTAGTAAAGGAGTTCAAGTTTGCTATGGTATTTAAGACATCCTCACGTGTCAAACTTGAACTTCCTTGTTGGGCTTGGTTTTGGGGTATGGTATAGGGTGGTGATGGCCAACTATGTTGCTCGTAATATTGGTTTTCCGGCTCATTCTCATACCACAAATCCGGATTACCATTCCATTCCAGATTGTAAGAGTTGTGGTATGGATAGCATTCATGAGCTTCTTGCCCTTGAAAACCAATATCTCCTACCTCTTGATAGCACTCTTCATAGTACCCATGGTTTTGGAAACCAAGGGTTCTTTCTCGGTCATAGTGCTCTTCCCACAACAAAGGGCAAGATTCGGTAGGATGATCGGAATGACACATCCTACAAAACCTTGCTTGTTGAGCCTCTCTTCTCATCATGAGTTCCCTCAAGGTGAGACGCTCCATTAAAATTTTTTTTTTTTAATTTAATTTTTTTTATTTTTCAAAAGTTCGGAATCATAGTGCAAGGATTCTCGATAAAATAAATTACCAAGAACTCGAGCAATACCTACTCCGAACAAAAACAACCACCAAGTAGTGGAAGATAAAAACAACTAGCTAATACACAACCAAATACACCTAAATACTTAAGAATAAACGCCTCTTCCCCGGCAACGGCGCCATTTTGACAGGCGCGGGCGATCGTCGCGCCCGCGCGCCAAAAGATAATTTATAAGCCCTCAATGCTTACTTTCTACAACTAGGTAGATAGTGGCAAATCGGGGTCGTCCAATGAGAAGAGGGATCTTCCTAAACGTCTAAGCACATAAATGGTTGATATACTAGGCTAGGAGTAAATATATATACACACACATAAAAGCGAGTAAAGGGGGGGTTGGTTGGTTGGTTTCCTAAGTTACGAAAGTAAAAAGACAAGATAACTAGCAACGTCAAGTGACTATGCTAATCATCAAACAAAACTAAGAAAAGGGGTTTTAAACTACAAAGATAAAATGCCTTGGGGGCAACGGATATCCACTTCCACATCTAATGTAGTTCATCGAATCATTCACGCATTCCATCATATAGCATTCATGACCCAACGCTCACACACCCCATCTAGCAAGTACCACAACACACACACCACAAGGAATTCTAAGTTCATGCTCGTAGATCTTCATGCAAAGGTGCTACGGAGTTCGTCACATTCCTACACCTAAACAATTCAACCACACAAGCACTCCCTATGCTCAAACCACTCATGGCACACATGCAGTGAAACACACCGTCAAGAGTACATAAACGCCGAATAACAAATGCTTCAAGAATGAGTTTAAATCACCTATTCAATACTTCAACTACTTGTCGTGGAGACTGAACTCCTATCCTTCTTAGTTCGTAGTTTGCGAGAGTGAATTCGACATCTCTCGTTAAACCTCACCAATGGCTCCCGAGTCGCGACCACGACTCAAGGCGACATTGGTGGCATTTAGCACGAAGGACCAACAAGCTTGGCAATGCCTATGACCACTACACCGTGACTAGGCATTGAACCAATTCATGCAATTACACGAGATTGGATGAACGTGCAACGCACATTCATCCGCGAGCATATGACTCTCTCGTTTGCTACACAAACGAACATGACGAAGAGTTCGACATCAATCACATTCGCCTAGCACATTGTCAACACACTAACACAATCGAAAGCTCTAATTCATACTCTCACATTGCTAACAAGAACAGGGGGGAAATTAACCCAAATCCCCCAAACCCTAGCTAGCAATTAATCCAAGCATTTCATATCATCAAGCTCTCAACAACATCAATGCAATCAACAATTAACATTCAAAGCACAATAATTGCACAATAGCAAAAATACCAAATAGATAGATATAAATGAGTTCTTGCTACATAGATAGTGGAAGCTTCAATCCTTTGCTCCCAAGAACAAGAACTACTCTAGAACAACAAGAAAAGACATAATCAAACTAAGAGAAAGCTAAGAAAAGAAAGAAGAAGAAAAACCTAAAAATGGCGCCCAAAACCAGAGAAAATGCGCCTGGAAAGCTTGGAGAAGAAGAGGGAAAAGAGATGGTATTTATAGTGCAAAGAAAATAAAGTTGATTTCTGGCCGCCCGATGGTCGCGACTCGCGACGGTGTTCGTCGCGACTCGCGACGATGCCCTGGCTCGCGATGGTGTCGCGATGGTGTCGCGACGGGGTCGCGACGGCAGCCACCGTTTTGCATTGTTTCTTTGTCTTCTTCATAGCCATCCCTCTCACTCTTCAAGTCTTCAACAGCTCCAAAATGGTCTTCAACGGCCTCCGGTCTTCATGTCTTCGAAGTGAGTATCCAAAAGTCTTCGAAAGTATAGTCTTCAATGTCTTCCGGTCTTCGTTGGTTCCGTGTTCTTCCCTTGTCACACAAAATCCACTTAAAAGAGGTAAAAGAGTACAAAGTTGCTTTTACCTCTCCTAAGTGAATTTCAAGGTAAAACACAAGCTCTCGATAATAAAAGAGCACAAAAGTGATCCTAAATACTACTAAATAATGCGCCTAAAATGGAAACATCAAACAATAATCTAGCTTTAAAAAAGACAACTTGAGAATGCACTAAAGAAACACGAGCTCATATACAAATTAAGAAGCCGATGCTCCTTTCCAAAAACACTACGATGGTTTACAAATTAAGGAGGCTGATGCTGCTTTCCAAAAATGCCAGGATGGCTTAAAAATTAAGGAGGTTGATGCCCCTTTCGAAAAATGTCACGATGGCTTACAAATTAAGAGGCTAATGCCCCCTTTGTCATATTTACAAATGCCATAATGGCTTACAACTTAAGGAGGCTGATGCCCTTTTCCAAAAACACCAAGATGGCTTACAAATTAAAGAGTCTGACGCCCCTTTTATCTATTTACAAATGCCAAGATGACTTAAAAGTTAAGGAGGCCGATCCCCCTCTATTCATTTACAAATGGCAAGATGGCTTACCAGTTAAGAAGGTTGATACCCCTTCTATTCATTTACAAATGCCAAGATGGCTTACAAGTTAAGGAGGCTGATACACCTTCTATTCATTTACAAACGCTAAGATGGCTTACAAGTTAAGGAGGTCGATTCCCCTTTTGTCATTCATAAAGGCTAATTTGGCTAACAAATTAAGACGACGAAAAGATGCATGTTTTACTTGTCTAGCTGGGGAGTAGCTTACCCTAAAATAGCTATATGCTATGAATAGGGACCAATGGCCAGGGAGTAGCACAGCCCTCCATAAATGTTGCTATAGGTCGCATGGTGCCCCACTCGATTACTTGATTCAAGATTCGTACACTATGTGCTACATCTTTTTATCTCAGGATTTGTATGCTACGTGTTACGTCTAATTACTTAATTCATGATTCGTACGCTACATGCTACATCCTACTATCTCAGGATTTGTACGCTATGCGCCACATCCTATTATCTCAGGATTCGTACTCTACGTGCTACATCCAATTATTCGACTAGGGAGTAGCATGCCCACCATAAACGCTACTATAGGTCAAAAGACGCCCATTCTATTTATCTAGACAAGGAGTAGCTTACCCAAAAAATAGCTATAGGCTACGACTAGGGACCAACGACCAGGGAGCAGCGCTTCCCCTATAAATGTTTCTATAAGTCGTATGGTGTCCCACTTGATTGTCCTTCCAACTCCCCAACAAGGGATTCTCAATGGAAAAATGGAGTTGATCCTCTCATCATTACGAATACTCGTACAATTTCCCTCGAAAGGGATAAACATCATCCTTGAGCACGCCATTACTTTGGCTAACATTGAGTTCAAAAGGCGAACAACATTAGGCTAGCTCCGTAGATGTGGTCGAAGGGGTCAAAACCTCATACAATTTCCCTCGAATGGGATAAACATCATCCTTGATCGTTCTATTACTTCCTCTAACACTGAGTTCAATAGTCGAACAAAAATAGGCTAGCTCCATAGACGTGGTTGAAGAGGTCAAAGCCTCATACAATGTCCCTCGAATGGGATAAACATCATTCTTGATCGCTCCATTATTTCTGCTAACACTGAGTTCAATAGCCGAACAACAATAGGCTCCGTAGACGTGATCAAAGAGGTTAAAACATTGTACAATTTCCCTTGAAAGGGATACGCCTTCTTGGTTTAGGGCACCATAAGCGATAACCGATGTCCTTTGGTTGGGGGTAGCCCACCCAAGGGAAATCACTGCTGTAAATCGAAGGACACCCTCATCAACTCCAAAATTATTGATGAGGATCTGTACGCCCAATGCTATATCCAATCATTTGATTCATGACTTATACACTCAATGCTAGATCTTGAATGATTTTGCTCCTGGTTTGTATACCTAGCACTACATCTTAATCAACACAACCTACTTTGCATTCACACGTCAAGCGTTACATTATCCTCACCAATGTTGGTTCCGATACGATGGATAAAGTAAAAGAAAAATTCCACAGATTTAGCCGAGGCCATACTTTGAGCATACCTCGATGACAAATGTGTATATAAAGGCTACAATACATCGAACAATGTACAACATGATATGTTATAGCGAGCCCGACCCATGTGGCTAATCTCCCCAACTTATACCTAGACCATGGCTCACATTCCCATCAATATCTCTAGAATCCAAGATTCATGAGTCTTATCCATACCTCCACTGGACGTTCGAAGGCCCATGGATTTGCGAGAACATTGGCCTCTTAGAGGCTTTCTAAGTATTGGTATACATGACCATTGAACCACCTGCAT
The DNA here is from genome assembly GCA_037428765.1 of Rubia yunnanensis. Classification (NCBI taxonomy): domain Eukaryota; kingdom Viridiplantae; phylum Streptophyta; class Magnoliopsida; order Gentianales; family Rubiaceae; genus Rubia; species Rubia yunnanensis. The sequence goes on along the minus strand of CM075071.1, from coordinate 23,424,130 downwards.
CACTTACCGATTGATAGTGGTTTATCCCATCTTCAATCTTAGTAACATGGACTCAATATTGTCCATAAGGTTCATCTAAAGGACCCCATGGTAAAGCCCATAGACTCGAAGACTCTTCGAGAGCCTCAATAATAGGGCTCTTCTGAGAACTTCATTCATAAGGCAAGGATTGTAATTTACAGTAGCGTGGGCTTTGAAAACCCCTTGCGAGGTATTCATCTTCCCCTCGGAACACCTTTTTTTTCTCCACCACCTTGTTGGAATGAGCTTAAAGCTTTCTTACCTTGTATAATGGGTGGTTATTATTATGCCGGACTGGCGTAGGATTCGAATACTGGGAACTAGAATTACACACCCACCTCAGGCCTTGCGCATAAGTCTCAAGCTCTCTTTTCACCATCAAGCCTCAATGTTGAAGGCTCAATATCTGACTCCCATTTACAGGCACACTGACTTTAGCTGTTAATATCTCATTCTCGAGCTTTGGCCCGAAGGCCTCTCATTCTCAGGATGCTTTAACCACTGGGCTGAAAGTGTGATCAAAGTCAAAACCCAGAATATGTGAGAAACCTTGCGCCATAAGCCTAGCTTTATGGCGCTCAATAGTGCCATTTGATCGATACTTCAATCGATAAACCCATTTAGGCCCAAGAATGTTGGCGTCTTAAGGTCGAGGAACCAAATCCAAAGTGCGCTAGCCATAAAGTGCTGCCATCTCATCATCCATGGTAGAAACCCAAACCAGATCCTAAAGAGAGGTGTGATTATCCATGAGCTCAGACTGAGTAAGTAGAGCAACAGTAAGACCATAAGCAACAATGTTTGAGTAGTCTCTGCACTGAATATCCCCAGTCACCGATAGAGTGGCCATCCGATAAGTGCGAGTTCGAGGAGGAGAAGTCGGAGGAGTGGAATCGGCTGAGGTAACTAGTGATTGGGCGACCGAACTGAATGGAGACTGGGTGGCCAGACTGGCCTGCAGAGATGCAGTCGGCGCTAGTCGATGAACTGGAGCTGGAGCTGTAGCACAATATGAGGCCATCAACGTACCTCTCAAAGTTAATATTTATAAGCCCTGAATGCTTACTATCTACAACTAAGTAGATAGTGGCAAGTCGGGGTCATCCACGAAGAAGGGGGATTTTCTCAAGCGTTTAAGCACAAATGGTTGATATTAGGCTAGGAGTAGATATATATACATATAAAAGCATGTAAATGGGAGGGGGGTTGGTTTTTTGGTGGTCATAAGTTATGAAAGTTAAAAGACAAGACAACTAGCAAAGTCAAGCAACTATGTTAAATCATCAAACAAAACTAAGAAAAAGGGTTTTAAAACTACAAAATATAAATCCTTGGGGGCAATCGATATCCACTTCCAAACCTAATGTAGATCAATGAACCATTCACTCATCCTATCACCAAACATAACATTCATTAGGCTAAACCTAGAACAAACCACATTCAAGGTTCAACCTTTCATTGCATCTATAGGATAAATGTGAGAAGAATCCACATTAACATACTTATCTAGCAATAATCACAACACATTATGCACAAGAAGTTCTAAGTTCATGTTCTTATATTTTCATGCAAAGGAGCTAAGGAATTCGTCACTTTCCTAACTCCCTAACACTTAAGTCATACAAACACTTCCTATTCTCAAACAACCCATGGCATAAATGAAGTGAAACATAGCATTAAGAACACATGAGTGCTAAATAACAAAGGCTTCAAGAATGAGCAAAACAATCTATTCACTACTTCGACTACTTGTTGTGAAGATAAATCTTCTATCCTATTAGTTAGTAGTTTGCAAGAGTGAATTTGGCATCTCTTGTCAAACCTCACAAATGACTCCCTTAGTACTAAGAGTATCCCATTGATGGCATTTAGCACGAAGAACCAACAAGTTTGGCAACACTTATAAACACTACACCCTGTCTAAGAATTTAACCAATTCATGCATTTACACAAGATTAGTCAAGAACGATCAACATTCATAGAATTCTCTCATTTTCTACCTAAAACAAACATGACAATGAGTTCGACATCATCACACTCATCTAGCAATTATCAACACACCAACATCATTTAAGAAGCTCTAACTCATGCTCTTGGATTCCACATTAAAAGAGGGGAGAATTAGCTACTTTCTCCCAACCCTAACAAGTAATCATACAATCAATTCATATACTCAAGCTTCCAACAACATCAATGCCATTAACAATTCACATTCAAAGCTCAATAAATGCACAATAGCAAAGGCACCACACACACACACACACACACACACATATATATATATATATATATATGGTTCTTACTACATAGAAATGGAAGCTTAAATCCATTGCTCCCAAGATAAAACTAAGCTAGATAGTTAAAAGACACGATTAACCTACAAAAAACTAAGAAAGGAAAGAAAGAAAAATTAGGGTTTGAACCCAGAAAAATGCAGGAAGAAGAAGGTGGATCTGTCTTCCTGAAGAGGAGAGGATACAGTGAGTATTTATAGTACAAAAAGCAAGAAGGGTTTCTGACCATTCGTCCGTCATGAGTCATGACGGGCTCGCAACGGCCTCGCAACGGACTCCACTTCCAGGACCATTTCTTCTTTCTCCTTTTTGTTTCATATCCTCCTCTTCTCTTCACTTCTTCACTTCTTCAAATCTTCAAAAGCTCAAATAAAAATCTTCAAAGGTATTCTTCAAAGTCTTCAAAGTTTTCAATGTCTTCAAACAAATTACATTGTTACACAAAATTCTCTAGAAAAGTAACAAAAACGTAAAAGTTGTTTTTAACCCTCTTTAGAGAACTTCAAGGCAAAATGTCACATGTAGAGCAAAAAAGTGAATCCTAAAAGTCCTAATATAATCGTATAAAATGGGCATATCACACAAATAGAGCAAGGGTCCAAAGGAGATGTAGTCGGCACCGGAGAAACAGTATGCAAAGGAGGTGCTAAATCCGAATTTGGATCAAGAAAGGCAGAAACATCTGACACTGAAGGTGGAGAACCAATTGCTAATGAAATGGATAGGGTGAATGGAAATCACGTCTAGTCAAAATGAGCATGTTGAGTGACATAGATTCTGCCCGTAGTGTGATTAAAGCACTGAAAACCTTTACACTATGAGTTGTAGCCAATAAATGCACACGAAATATTGCGAGGAGACAGCGTATGGTCGGAAAATGAGCAAATGAATGGGAAGACCCGATAACCAAAAGCATGAAAATTGGTGTATATAGGAACTCAACCATTAATAACTTCATATGGTGACCGTCTGCTGAGAACAAGAGTGGGAAACCAATTTATGGTATAAGTGGCTACAACAAAGGCATACGGCTAGTGGGAGAGAGGCACATGAGAGTGATTCAATGTAGACAAACCCTTCTCACCAATGTGGCAGTTCTTGCGCTCATCCCGACCGTTATGCTCAGGAGTATATGGGCAAGAAATTTGATGATGAATGCCATTTCTCTGAAAGTGAGAGCTTAAGCTACCATTTACAAACTCAATCCCCCCATCACTCTGAAACACCATAATGGTGGAATGGAATTGGTTCTCCACAAAAGGCTCAAACTGGAGATAAACATCCCAAAAATCATATTTCCAACACATTGGGTAAAACCACAAGAGTTGGGAAGGATGATCAAGGAAAATGGCATAGTAAGAGAAACCATAAGCAGATAAAATAGAAGAGATCCCCCATAAATCACAATGAATCAGATCAAGTACCCTAGCAGCACTTTATCATTGTCTGAAAACATAAACGCTTCCCCTTAGCCTTTTCACACGCATCACAAAGGGTGGGTTTAGGCAAAACTGATGAGACAGATAAGCATCCAGAAGCATGCAAACCTGAAATAATATAATGCGGAATATGACCAAGTCTAGCATACCAAGTAGGGATGATCATGGGTCTATGACCCAACCCAGACCCACATGGACTAAACCCATTGGGTTGGGTATGGGTCCAAAAAATTTAGACCAATCGGGTCCAGGTCCGAGTTTGGTTCTAACTTATAAAATACGGGTACGGGTATGAGTCTATAATATTAAGACCCAGACCCAACCCATAGACCCATATAACCCTAACTATAAATATAATTATATCCTAATTTCTAAATTACTTTCATATTCTCCCTGTATTTTTATTTTTAATTCAAGAAGTAATATGTGTTGTACATTTGTTTCTTGAAAAATTAATTAGGATGCATATTGGACTTGAATTATTTGTATTTATGATGATATATATTATATTTAGTGAAGAAAAAATTATAATGTTAGACTCATTCAGGACCCGTTTAGACCCATTGGGTTTGGGTACGAGTATGAGATTTTTAGACCCTACGGGTCCAGGTTAGGTCTGGGTCTAACTAAAAATTTCCAGGGTCAGGTTTGTGTCTTATTAGACCCGACCCATGATCATCCCTAATGCAAAGTTTCAAAAGATGCACGTGACTTATTTGACTCCACAGTGGGCAATAAAGGAAATGCACCATATTCTAAAACATAAAGGTTATCTTCAATATGATTGTGACCCAAGGTCTCCCTAGTGACTTTATGCTGAATAAAAAATGAGCGATCATCAAAGCAGATGACGCAATTTGAATCCCGAGTTAATGTGCTAATCAAAAGTAAATTTTTAGTGATATTATGCACAATAAGCGCATCATAAAGAGACAGAGACTTAGAAATCTGAGAATCACCAACATAAGTAATAGGATGTGAGAACCATTACCAACATAGATGCAGGAAGATCCATCATAAGGTGTCACGTGATCAACATCAATAGGAGACGATGCCAGGTGTTTTGTGGCGCCAAAGTCTACAATCCACTTGGAGCCATCGTGTCGTCGATGATGAGAAGGGCCAATATATTTTTTAAAAATCACCCCATCGATGAGCTATATCACAAAGGGAAAATAAGAAAGTAAGAGGATAAAAATATGGCCAAAAAGTTTTAGGCGCATGCAAACATGCGCAGAGAGGGGCTGGAGCTGTCAGACGCGTGCAACTCACTCGCATAGAGAAGTTGGCATGCGTGTACCTCACGCACGCGTGTCGGGACATGTAGGAAGTTTTTTGGACAGGGAAACTGCACATAAGATGCCCGAGGAGATGTTTTTCACAATGATGAATATGATTTTTACTACGACGAAGCTTGGAGACCATGGATGAAGCTGGTGCCGGGAGAAGAGTCTGATGCTGGAGAACTTGGACACCGAGAAGAGTCTGATTCTAGAGAGAACTTGGACGCTGGAGAAGAATATGATTTTCACGAAGATGAAACTTTGAATCTGGGGACAGAACTAGTGCCGGGAGAAGAACGGAGAGAGGCACCAAAATTTTGACCGAAAATGAAAACGGCTGACCAGGAATTTCTCCAAAGAAGAATATCAATAACTTCTAGAATCTTAAGCTGAATAATCGAAGGCCGCCGGAAGTTGACCGATGTTGCTAGAACTTGACTAAAAGTTGGCCGAAAAGGAGAGAGAGGGAGGAAGAAGAAAGAAACAAATTTAGTGTTTACGATCAGAAATTGCTCTGATACAATGAAAGAATGAATTTTCCATAATGAATATGATATTACTGATGAGAATAAATAGAGTACAAAAGAAGGCTAGTACTAGTACGACTCTAGTCTAGTCAACAACTCTATCCATAACAGAATCAAATCTAATCAACAACTTGACTTATTATAACAGACCCAAAATTGGCTGCACACAGCCTCTCACTCTCAAGCTTCAACCTGAAAGCCTCTCATATTTGAGCTTTGGCCCGAAATTGGCTGCACTCAACCTCTTTCTTCTCATTCTTGAGCTTCTGCCCAAAGTTTGCTGCACTCAGCCTCTTGGTCTTAGCATCGATTGTGTAGAACCTTGGTCACAACAATGAGAGGGACCGGAGCATAGGGAAAATAGAGCTCGAGGCCGACAGTGGAAAAATTAAATACAAGTTTGAATCAATGTGCCAAGAGGATAGTATGTAACCAAGGACTTCGACACCTCTTCGGAGATTTCGACACCCCTTCCGAAATGGAAACAAACTTACCCTTAGGCTTTCGCTCCTAGGACCGCTCCTCCCTCTTTCCTCTTCATCTCTTCCCATTTTTCCTCCACTCTCTTCATGCTTGGCTTTTGTTCTGCCATCCTTAAAGGCAACGTGCCTTAAAGCTTGACGCACCACGAGTTGGCATACAAACCTCTTGTAATCTTCCCTTGGCTAGTTGTGTGGGTGACTCATCGGCTTTGAGAAGCCATGGTTGGGCATCTTCTGGGATGTGTTGTCGAGAAAGAAGAGAAGCCATAAAATTGGGTACTTCTTTTTTACCTTACGAAGAACTCTTCGTCCTCCAGTACATTTTGGGACTCATCTCCCTCCAAGGTGAGGATAACTGTACCCATAGGATTCCCCTTAGTTACAATTGCCCTTTTCATTAGACTTTAACATGGGGCTTCCCCTAAAACTCTCGAGGACCTCTCTTGAAGGAGTTTCACAGGTTTAGCCCACCTCGACCTCAAAAGCGGTCTTAGTGGGCTTTCGCCCTTTCCTCCACCCCACATTGGAGGATTTCCCTTGTTAGGTGTTCCTTTTACTAGAGGCTGGTTGGATTTATGGGTTTTGGTGATACCTACAAGTGGGTTTCCATTAACCATTGATTTGGTTTTTCCCGGTGACCAGGTTTTCCCCTCTTGGAAAAAATGCTCGTTGTGTGCTTTGAGAAGATGTTAAGTATCGATGAACATGGAGAATATTTTCTCCTTTTCTAAGTGGGATTTATCACGTGCTATGCGACTGTCATTCCCACTATTTTTCCTTTCACGTGCACTTTTATATATTCTGAGCCAATGACACCCATTTGAGAAACCCAAATGCCATATCGAGAACTGAAGTCTCAAATCCCTCAAACAAGCCTCCTCGGAAGGTTCTTAATTTATCTACCTATCTTAAGAGCCTCTAAAACCTGGGAAGGACCTTTGGTTTTCTGTGGGCTTCTTGATGATACGTAATCTTCAGTGGCCTATTACTAATGGGCCACAAGTCAAAATAATAATAAGCATTCACAATATATTGGCAATTGGGCCTACCTGACTCAATTGGGCTAAAGAGTATTACGATCCATTGTAAAATCTAGGGTTACTAGAGTATATATAGCAAGGTCTATCTATCATTACTGATTCATTCACAATTATTCCTCATTATTGATAATGAGGTTGACTTTACCATCGGAGGATTCTCCCTCGGAAGACTCCGGGGGACTTTGTTTTGCAGGTAACGGTGAAGGGACAGGCGGCACTACCAAATCGGGTTCTTAGTAGCATTTCTTCATAGATCATAATTCTTGATGCAATTTTTTCTTGTGTTATTTGATGTGTGACTTTGTATTCTTTGTTTATTGAATAGATAAAGATACATTCAACCTATTTTTGGCTTATCTATTTTTTTTAATAATGCCAAAGGCTATTCAAAAAGAAGAATAATCAGTAGCTTACATGTTTTTAATTAGAAAATATGTTGCAATGAAGAAAGCGAACAAAATGAAGGATTAGAAAGGTCTAAAGTGTCAATTAATAATTTATTGATTGTCTTGTGTGCTGTCTATGAATAGGTGGATTGTAGCAGTGTTGAGACTCGAATAGCTGAATGTGATGTTATTGTTTATGTAAGTAATAAACAATACATGAAAAAATCACGTGTGAAGGCTCAATCGTTCATTTCTAGTGTGTTCAATCGTTTGTAAATGAGGTTTCCAAGATACACCAGTTTGATGGATTTGGGTGACAATGTGAATGGATTTTGATGTTTATTAGTTCAGGAAATTAATGTGCATAAATGATGGATTGTGTGAATTTATTCTACTAGAGGTTCAAGAGGAGCATGAGAAGTGAGACAGAAAGATTGAGAGATGGGATGAAATTACGAATGCCAGAGTACAATCTCTTTGATGAACTCAAACAATGAAATAGCCGAACCATCCTAATACCAAAAGTCATTACCCTGAAGTAAGTTGGATAGATTTTGCTCTGATCAATTGGATTTTTTTGTAGGCTGCTTTCTGAGTTGGCGGCGGCTGGGCTGCTTTAACTCTGGTTTTATCGAAAGTGGAGATGATGGTTTGGCGCTGTGTGGAGGTTAGGATGAGTTTGCCGTGATATTGTTGGAAATTAATGCCACCCAAACAGTTGTGCCATAAGCCACACTCGACCCCAACAACTTCCAACATTCAGAAGCTCACAATCCAGTTGGGAAAATATTGTTGAGAAAATTAACCACATATTCGATTAAATTGCGCCTAACATCTGCTTTGATGGTCTTTCCCGTTTCCAATGCTTATTAAGCCACCCCTTTCAGCTTCTCTTTTCTGGTATGACCTACACCCCCCCTTTTTTGAGAAATAAATTTTCATTAAAACCCAAACGAAATAAAACTAATACAGTTTTAATCCCTCACTCTAGGATCGAAGACAAAATCAATGAAGTCCAAACACAGTTTAAGCATTCATTAGGCTTGTTCTATTAGACTAACTTGACATCCTTTAAGTACTGTTTTTGGACCATTTAAAAAATCATCCTAAGCATAAGATAGCCAAGGTTATATAAGCCCAATATTAAAGCCCAAATCACACTTAGAACTGGTAGGATTTCCCGAGCCCTATTTTGTATACAATAAAGCAAATTCCTCTACAATTTTCAGCATCATACAATCAGCTTCTCTTTTCTTCCCCTGAAAAATTCTCGGATTCCTGTCATCCCACAAATTGTATAAAGCTATTTCATACTTCCCCAGTTTCCTTCTCTTTTCTCTCGCCTTCAACAGCTTTAGAGTCTTCTTTAATTTCCTTAAATCTTGGACTTCCTGCAGCCTTATTTTCCTGATCACCTCCACTGTATAAGTGTAGCCTACAATAAGGTGATGTAATGTTTCTTCTTCCCTATCACACAGACTACACTTTTGCTCCTTCTTCACTATATTAAATGCTTGCAATCTCTTAACAGTTGCCAGTATTCCTTTAAGCATCTGCCATAAGAAGAAACTATGTTTAGGCATAAGATTTGAATCCCAGATCAATGCTACCAATGAATCCCTTCCAGTCTCCTCTTTCATCAAGTTGTATGCCTTTGCAGTACTGAAACATCCATCTAACACAGTTGTCAAGTTTGCCTGCCATTTGGAACTTTAATCTATTCAGGAAAATCAGGATGTGTTATGGATCAGGTGGTTAAATGTGAAATTTAGTTTTACCAATTTTCCTAGTTCTTACTAGTGTGTTCCAACATACCTAGTTTAACCAAGTGTAAAAATAACGTAAAACGTAAAAGACACACAACTTGGTTACGCAGTTCGGTGTAAATCACCTACATCTGTGGGGCCTGGCCCAGTTCAGAATGAATCCACTAATTAGAGAGATAGTACAGAGTACAGCATACAAAATACTTATCTTTAACTAACTATGACGTGTGGACTCTGCTAGCTCCCCTAGCTACCGATCCGCCTTGATCAGACTCCCTCTGACCTCGAACTCCGTCGACGCTGGATCTCCTCCTCCCGAGGAATTAAGGTATTTGATTCTGAACTTAGTGCAACAGGACAGTGTTGGAACACAGTGTATAGGCTCTTGCAATTTCGTAAGATCGCAAATCTGGATGCAGACTTTGCTCAATAAGATCGTTAGTTTTGCAGCCGTGTTTGTCCCATATTTATATCCACGAATCAGATCTGAATATCCATGATTATCTCCACAATATTCCTATTCCAAATCTGATTATAGAAGCATATCCAAATCCCATTAATCAAGGGATTTTCCTTATCTCAAACTCTCCCATATATTCGAATGAATCTCCTCCTTATAAGTAGAGATTTTTCCATAAATCAAATATGCTTCTTACGCCCAATATATAGCCAAATATACAGTTACCATAAATTCTAAAACACTTCAATATTTCGGCTTGAATTCCATCGAAATCTTTGGCGTGAATTCTGCAGCAGCACCATGTTCCAACATGGTCTGTAGATCAGTTCAAAAAAAATTCACACAAAATTGCCAATAAAATAATTAATTGCAAATCCTTGACTTTACAATCTCCCCCTTTGGCATTTTTGTGGACCCATAATATTTTGGACTGCAACCACATACTCAACAACAGTCAACGAGTAGAATACCGATCATAATACCAGAATTCAAATAATGAAAAACGAAATCCCAGAATTCCAGAAAATCCAACAATTAGAAAACCAAATCGAAAAACAAAACCAAATATCAAGAATGAAAACCAGAAATCCAAAATCCAAATTTCTCCCCCTGGGCCACACATAGGCCAAAGGAACACCAAAATTAAAATCAGTCTTTTAAAAACTCCCCCTGAATCAACCTTCCAGCTTTGATTTTTCTTCTTCCAACCTTGCTTGTTCTGCTTGTAAGACAGCAATCTGAATTCCTACGGCTCCCAGTCTAGCATTAACAGCCATCAAACGAGTCGTCTTGGCTGCAGTGGTTGATGAGGAAGTTGAGCTCGAAGCCTTCGACGGGAGATCATGCACATGTCTGAGTCCGAATGTCTTCTTGTTCGGCCGCAAGAACTCTGTGTCAACTATCACATCCGTGGCCTTTCCCTTCACCTTGGCACTTTTGGCTAGTGCTGAGATCAGGCATGGGTATATCACTGCGTCATTCACCTTAGGGGCCGTGGCCTGTCGAACCAAATGCTGCTGAATTAATAACCCGAGGTTGAGTTCCTACTATGTTCCAACACAGTAGAGCAGCTTGGCCATTTCTCTGGTTAATGCCGTGGTGTTACTGGATGGCAACCAGCAATGAACTGCAATTTGATATAATCCAAAAAACTTGGATGTCAAGCATGATGCTTGAGAATATCCTACTGCCGGCCACTTCTCCTTATATCCTCCCGAAATCACAGCCAAAATTTCATCATCAGTCAATTCCAAATCATCCGGGAACACTCCCCCTATGTCCGGTGTCTTTATTCCAAACAGCATTTATCTTTGTAGCAGACAATTCTATAACCTTCCCCCGAACATAAACTCTTCCGAACCACTGAGAGGAAATATCTAAATTTTCAGGCATGAGATTAGCATATACCTCGAGAACCACCTGTCGATTGAATTGCCTCTGAATTGTGGCTGCCTTCGTCATTCCCATTGCCTTTAGGAAAGTTGTAAACCCACTCTCCTGATAAGCCTTCAAGTCCAAGGGTCTCTCAGCAATAAACTTCTTCTCAGAGAAGAAATCTTCCATCTCTGCTCCTTTCTTGTCAAAATATACCGCAGAAAAGGCCTGAGTGACAGATGGGGGTGGCAGAGCCTTCCTCGGCTTGCTATCCTATCTCTTCTTGTTTCTTTTTGCTGCACTAGTCTCCATAGCAGGGCCAACCTTTCTTTTCCCTTTTTCCTTTTGGAAAAATTCATTCAGGACCTCGTCACTGGAGTATGTCAGATCTGGTGCACCCTGTGTTGGAACACTATCAGCTCTTCCAACCTGTTCTTCTTCTGAATCAACACCCTGAACCGGCAGATCTTCATCAGCCACTTCATTCTTCTGAGTCCCTTCATGGTCAGACTGATCAGGACCTTCATCATTCAAATCAACTTGGACTTCATCACCCTGTATACCCCCTAGGTCTGCATCTGAATCTACCTCCATATACACAGAATTTTCCTCCTGTGTTGAAACACTGTCATCATCATCAGACAGTTCAATAAACACGGGTTCCTTCAATTCCTCCATCCTCTTTGCATTCTCTCCAACAAAAAATCCAACCTGTAACTTGTCTCCATACCTAACTGTCTCCATCCCAACAGCCTGTTCCTCATTAATCTCTCTTATCCACACATAACTATGAGGAGTCATACGACAAAAAATATGAAATTTGTCTTTCCCTCTACCATGCAGCTGACCATACATCCCTCTCATGTACTTCACAGTTTTATACTCAATATCCCAGACATCAGAAAAATGCACAGACACAATTTCCTTAACCTTCACATTCAAAACTTCCAATTCTTCATCTATGCTTCTGATTTTACTTAGATCAATATAGAATCTATTTGCTTGCAACCACTCGAAAATATCATCAAAAGATCTGAATTTCATACCATTAATCTTTATCAGAGGAGGATCAGGGCCGGATACCTTCCCAAACGGACCTTTGTTCTCAGATTCATGAATTTCTTCATGGACATTGCTGCCAGATTCTACTTTCTCTGTGCTTTCTACACCATTGTCTCTCTGTGCTTCAAAACTGGGAGTGCTTGAGGTTGCCATTCTTTCTTCGGTGGCAGGGGAGAGAGAGAACAAAAGAAAAATTTTCGGCAAGGTTTTTGGAAGAGCAAGAGGGTTGTAGAGTTTGAATCAATTTTCAACTCTTCATAAACTTGCCTCTTTTCCCGCGAAGAACCTTTTTAGATTTCCAAAAATTGTCATGATATCCCTTCCTCTTCTTGTCACATCAACGAGTTATTCCTCTTTTAACTTCCAACACTCCTTTCTTAACTACTCCTATTGTGGTAAGTCTTTACTTTCTTCCAAATTTTTGTTTTTCTAATTTTTGAAGTAAATAACAGAAACATAAATTATTTACACGAAAAACTGATCAGGGGTAAAAATTACCTCAGATTTGACAAACACCTAAGTGTTGTCGAAGGCTCTCGAAAGTGGTGGCATCAAGTGGCTTTGTAAATATATCAGCAAACTGCTCGTGTGTTGGAACATAGACCACTTCCACTTCTTTTCTTTCCACCAAATCTCGAATAAAATGATGCCTTATGTCAATATGTTTGGTTCTTGAGTGTTGAACTGGATTCTTTGAAATATCAATGGCACTTGTATTGTCACATAAAATCTTCAAAGGTTCTTGATGAATTCCATAATCCTTCAACATTTGTTTCATCCATAGCAGTTGTGCACAACAACTCCCTGCTGCAAGATACTCTGCTTCTGCAGTAGATAGAGAGATCGAGTTCTGTTTCTTGCTATACCAAGACACCAAATTTGTTCCAATAAAGAAACATCCGCCAGTGGTACTTTTTCGATCATCTGCATTACCAGCCCAATCAGAATCACTGTATCCTATCAACTTTGAATCTTGATTCTTTGAATACCAAACACCATATTCTGACGTTCCACTCACATATCTAATAATTCTCTTGACTGCAGTAAGATGAGATTCCTTAGGATCAGCCTGAAATCTAGCACATATTCCAACACTGAAACATATATCAGGTCTGCTTGCAGTGAGATATAATAGACTTCCAATCATTCCTCTATATAATTTCTGATCGACCGAAACTCCCTTTTCATCTTTTACCAGTTTATCAGAAACTCCCATAGGGGTTCGAACTGCACGAGCACTACTAAGTCCGAATTTCTTAATCAAGTTCAAGGCATACTTACTTTGATTGATGAATAGACCATTCCGTCCTTGTTTGACTTGTAACCCCAGAAAATAAGTCAATTCTCCAACCATGCTCATTTCGAATTCAGACTGCATCGTGGTGACGAAATCATGTACCATAGATGGTGAAGTAGAGCCAAACACTATGTCATCAACATATATTTGAGCAATTAGAAACTTTGATGCCTTGTCAAGCACAAATAAAGTGCGATCTACTCCCCCTCGACGATAACCTTTCTGAAGCAAAAAGTTAGTAAGTCGTTCATACCATGCCCGAGGTGCCTGCTTTAAACCGTATAAGGCCTTCTTGAGACGATATACATGATGCGGATAATGTGGATCTTCAAAGACTTTAGGTTGTTCCACATAAACTTCCTCATTCACCACTCCATTTAAAAAAGCACTCTTAACATCCATTTGATACAAAGTAAAGTTCAAAGAGCAGGCAATAGCTAGTAGAATACGGATAGATTCTAACCTGGCAACTGGTGCAAAGGTTTCATCAAAATCAACACCTTCCACTTGCGTATATCCTTGAGCAACAAGTCTGGCTTTGTTTCTGGTGACTAAGCCATCTGCATCGGACTTGTTCTTGAAGATCCATTTGGTGCCAATGACATTTATGCCTTCGGGGCGAGGAGTGAGATACCACACATCATTCCTGGTGAACTGGCCGAGTTCATCTTGCATTGCAGCAATCCAGTATTCATCAAGTAAGGCTTCTTTATAATTCTTGGGCTCTATAAGAGATACAAAACAGTGTAAACCAGCCAGTCGTCGATAATCAACTCGAGGTACTGATCGAGTACTTCTCAAATTTGAGCCAGGTTGAATGTGTGTTGCAACACGGTCATCAGTAGGAGGTAGCAGTGTTGGAACATGGTCATGTGTTGGAACATGGTCCTGTGTTGGAACATGGTCCGCTTCAGCAGAGTGAGGATTATGGTGCTCATTCGGTTCTGACGGCTTTTCTCTGCCTGGAGTTTGAGACTGTGTTGGAACATGAGTGTTGGCGGATTCTTCCTCTACTGCTTCTGGAGGTTGCTCCTTTCCTGAATCATCCACAATGACATTTATGGATTCCATGAGAGTGTTAGTTCGATGATTGAAGACTCGGTAGGCACGACTGTTGATAGAATACCCTAGAAAAATTCCTGGATCACTCCGATTATCAAATTTTGCCAACGGTTCTCTGTCTCTGAGGATATAGCAAGTGCTTCCGAACACATGAAAATACGAAACATTTGGCTTCCTGCCTTTCCAGATCTCATAGGCTGTCTTATCAGTGAACGGTCGAAGATACACTCGATTGATTGTATAACACGCTGTATTGATCGCCTCTGCCCACCATTTCTTATGAACATCCTTCTCTGCCAACATAACTCGCGCCATCTCCTGGAGAGTTCTATTATTTCTTTCGACAATACCATTCTGTTGAGGAGTGATAGGAGCCGAAAACTCATGTTGAATCCCCAGTTCATTGCAGAAGGAACTGAATTGTTCATTTTCAAACTCTCTGCCATGATCACTTCGAATTCGGATTATCTTTCCTACAGGACTTCCCTTTTCAGTTTGTAGCTTTACTACAAGGCTACGAAATACCTCAATCGTATCAGATTTCTCTTTCAAGAAGGCTACCCATGTAAACCTGGAGAAGTCATCAACACATACAAAAATATATTTCTTTCCTCCTATGCTAGGTGTGTGCACTGGCCCCATTAAATCCATATGTAATAATTCCAGATTTCTAGAAGTAGTAATAAGCTGAACTGAAGAATGAGGAGCACGAGTTTGTTTACCTTGCTGACATGGTCCGCACATGATTTCATCATTCCCGGTCAAGGTCGGCATTCCACGTACAGCTTTCATGTTAGCAATTTTCACCAGTGTTTTATAGTTGATGTGTCCGAGTTTCCTGTGCCATAGAATTCCCTCGTCCTGCTTTGAAAGCATGCATCGAACTTCTTGTTCCAAAAGGTAACAATTGTCTGAAGATCGTATTCCAGAAAGAACCCTGTTTTCTCCATGCTTCACTACACATTTGTCCTTCTGAAATTCAACTATCATGTTGTCATCGCACAGCTGGCTTATACTTAGCAAGTTTGCTTTTAGATCTTCAACAAATAATACACTTGTGAAGACGGAAAACCCTTCAATCTTTAATTTGCCCTTGCCAATTACTCTGCTTCTTTTTCCATCTCCAAAAGTTACATACCCGCCATCATATGGAGTAAGATTTGTAAGGTATTTTGAACTGCCAGTCATGTGGCGAGAGCAACCACTGTCAAAGTACCATGAGTCACTGGAATATGCTGATAAAGAAGTGTGTGCGACCATACACGTACTGGACCTTTTAATGACCCATATCTTCCTGATTCTTGTATGAGTATCGACTGTGTTGGAACACAGTTGTCTTCCTGTCATTTGATCTCTGATCAGCTTTTTACACTGATGTTCAGCATGTCCCTGATACATGCAGTATCCGCAGATTAGAGGCTTTCTTTGAAACGGTTTCCCATACTTCCGTTTTACTTCTCGAATCCTTGCTTTGAGAGTTACTGGTTTTTCAAGCAATTCAACCTCTGGTTCTTTCCTGTATCCAATTCCGTGTCTATCACCAAAGTTCTTTCCCATATCCAGAATGCCATCAAGTTTTGCTTTCCCGGAATTCAATTTTGAGATAGTTGCTTCAGATATCTCAGCCCTCTTGACTGCTGCTATCAATTTCTGACTCAGTTCTTCATTTTGTTTTCCAAGTTCTGCAACCGTGGACCGTAACTCCTTTTCGCTGTCAATCAGCTTCCTTTTTTCTTCAATCAGTTCTTTGTTTTTGTCTGTTACTTGAACCCACATGGCATACATTTGTTCGTATGTGCTATATATCTCTTCATCACTTACAGAAAGATCATCTTCATCACTGCGAGCCTCGTCCAGATTCATATCGGAACTTACACCTTTCCCTTTGTTCAGTGTGTTGGAACACTGACTTTCTGAAGTATCATAGACCTTTGCTCCAAAGGCTACATAATTACTGGTTAGTTCTTCCTCATCTTTTTCATTCTCTTCATCATCACTCCAAGAGGTAACATATGATCTTCCTTGTTTCTTTCGGGTGTTAGCACATTCGGCCTGAATATGACCAAATCCTTCACATTCTCTGCATTGAATTCTTCCAGCCTGTTTTGGTTCATTGTACTGATTTCTCCCAAACTGCATATTTCCTTGTTCAAACCTCAATCCACAATTGTTGTTCGAATCTTGTTGCTTTTGTCTGTTTCCGCCAAACCTCTCCTGAGAATTCTTATTGACCACCTTTTTTAGCATCTTTGAAAAATTCTTTGTAATAAGTGCCCGTTTTTCAAACTCATCATCGCTGTCAGACTCGTTACTTCCTTTGGCTGAAGAAACTTTAAACGCCAAATCCTTGGAGACCCTTTTTATAGGTTGCTGGAATGTTATCTCATATGTTTGCCGCGACCCCATTAGTTCATCTAAGCTCATGGTGGATACATCTCTTGCCTCCTCTATTGCTGCTACTTTCATTGCAAACCTTTTAGGTAGAGATCGCAAGGTCTTTTTCACCAGCTTGGTTTCTTTGTACATTTTTCCAAGTTGATAAGCCATGTTGGAGATATCTCTAAGCTTTCCATTGAATGTGGCAATGGTGTCGTCCTCCTCCATTTTGAGTTCTTCAAACTTGGTAGCCAACATCTGTAGTTTGGATTCCCTCACTCGACTGGTTCCTTCATGAACCGTTTGTAGGATGTCCCATGCTCTCTTCGCTTGGTGGCATGTAGATATAAGCTTGAACTGGTTTTCATCAACTGCCGTGAATATTGCATTAAGTGCCTTTGAATTTGCTAGAGATTCTCTAAGATCACCTGGAGTCCATTTAGACTTGTCTTTGAGTTTTTGACTTGACTCCCCTTCCACATCCTTAGAGCTGGTAGCATCTTCTGTAGGATGATTCCATTCATTCTCAACATAAAACCACGCCAGTTCGTCCAGGGAATTAATAAACACCCTCATACGAGCCTTCCAATAGTTGTAGTTGTTTCCTTCTAACAGTGGTGGTCGAGAGATTGAAGCTCCTTCTCTTGTCGTCATGGTAAAACCGGATCTCACTTTCCTTGAAACAACCAAGGGAACAATAAGTGACTCAGCTCTGATACCAATTGAAATTTAGTTTTACCAATTTTCCTAGTTCTTACTAGTGTGTTCCAACATACCTAGTTTAACCAAGTGTAAAAATAACGTAAAACGTAAAAGACACACAACTTGGTTACGCAGTTCGGTGTAAATCACCTACATCTGCGGGGCCTGGCCCAGTTCAGAATGAATCCACTAATTAGAAAGATAGTACAGAGTACATCATACAAAATACTTATCTTTAACTAACTATGACGTGTGGACTCTACTAGCTCCCCTAGCTACCGATCCGCCTTGATCAGACTCCCTCTGACCTCGAACTCCGTCGACGCTGGATCTCCTCCTCCCGAGGAATTAAGGTATTTGATTCTGAACTTAGTGCAACAGGACAGTGTTGGAACACAGTGTATAGGCTCTTGCAATTTCGTAAGATCGCAAATCTGGATGCAGACTTTGCTCAATAAGATCGTTAGTTTTGCAGCCGTGTTTGTCCCATATTTATATCCACGAATCAGATCTGAATATCCATGATTATCTCCACAATATTCCTATTCCAAATCTGATTATAGAAGCATATCCAAATCCCATTAATCAAGGGATTTTCCTTATCTCAAACTCTCCCATATATTCGAATGAATCTCCTCCTTATAAGTAGGGATTTTTCCATAAATCAAATATGCTTCTTACGCCCAATATATAGCCAAATATACAGTTACCATAAATTCTAAAACACTTCAATATTTCGGCTTGAATTCCATCGAAATCTTTGGCGTGAATTCTGCAGCAACACCATGTTCCAACATGGTCTGTAGATCAGTTCAAAAACAATTCACACAAAATTACCAATAAAATAATTAATTGCAAATCCTTGACTTTCCAAAATGCATACTACTTGAAAGGGAAAAAGTTTGAAGTCTATCGAGCAAAGCCCTCACAGAGTTTGCCTGCCATATTCCATATAGAAGGATCCCTGAATCCTATTCCTCCTTGCTGTTTATGTCTACTCAGTGTCTCCCAGGAGGCTGGTGTGAAATAACTCTCATCTGGATTTTTGCTCCATATTAAATCCCTACATTTCTTAACTATGTCCTCATGAATGCTTTAAGGCAGTTTAAAAATACCTGACCAAAACCCTACTATAATCAATTACACAATGTTAATTAGCTGAGCTCTTCCTGCATATGTTAGTTTCTTTAAGTCCTATGAGTTCAGTCTCTTACTGATCTTATCCAACAAAATAGAGTAGGCAGTTCTATCCCATCTGAAAGTAGACAGAGGCAATCCCAAATATCTCATTAGGAATTCACCTTTTTGAACATTTATAATTTATGTCAGTCTGACCAATTCTTCATCCTTCATAGCTGAGAAGTAAACCACTGATTTTTGTTCCTTGGCTGATAAACCAGATACTCCTTGAAAGTCTGCCAAAACCTTTCTAACTCCCTGCAAAGAATCCTCATTTCCTTCACAGAAGATTAGTAAATCATCAACAAAAAGCAAACTGTGAATTCCAACCTTCTTACATCTCTGATGAAATCCTATCATTTCTTCTTTAAATGTTTGAGTAATTAATCTGGTGAGGTACTCCATACACGACACAAATAACAATGTAGATAAAGGATATCCTTGTTTCACCCCAACTCCACTTGTAAAAGCCTCAGTGTATTTTTCATTTAATGATAGACAAAAGTTGGATGATCTCATATACCTCTCTATCTACATTAGAAAAAAGGGCTGGAAACCTCAACTTTCTTGACCATTCAAATAAGAACTCCCAATTTATTGTCTCAAATACCTTTCTTAAGTCTACCCTAGTCACTCAGCTAGGCTTTTAGCCCTTTTAACTTGTACTTGTGAATCAACTCCTGGGCTCAAAGAATGTTGTGAGCAATGTTTTTATTTTTAACAAAAGCTCCTTGATTTAAATTTATCAAGTCTGGCAGTATTTCCCCTATTCTAGCACACTAAACTTTAGCTACAAATTTATACAACACAAAACAACAAGAGATGGGCCTTAATTCTAAAGCAGTTTTAAGGTGGTTTACCTTTGGAATGAGTGCTAGGATAGCTCTGCTGAATTCCACAGGTAAATCCCTCCTGTAAAGAAACTTTTGACAGCTTTAACAAAATCCTCTCCTGTGAAGTCCCATGTTTCCCTGAAAAAGTGACTTCCATACCCATCATACCCTGGGCTCTTACTAGTTTTTATTCCCCTCATTGCTTTTATAAATCTCATCTCCTGTAATATCTGCATTCAGCTTCAGTTGTTGTTGTAAATTTAGTACTCCCCCTTCATTTGTTACTATCCCCTCATACTTAGTTGTTCTTTTCTTAGCCACTCATACTCCTAGATGTGCCTGAAAAACTGATAGTAAGTGTTTCTCCAAAGCCATCCTCCACCTTTAAGAAAAAGAACCTGGTTCTGATATTGCCTTTCTTTCACCCTAGAATAAAAAATTTTAGCAGGCCTATCCCTATACTTCAACCACTGTATTTTTACTCTTTGTTGGAGAAATTTGAATTCAACCTCCTCCAAGTTCAGCATCTCTTCTCTTCTAACTCTCTCTTCCTCCTGTTTAGCTACTGATCCTTGATCCAAATGCATATTCTCACTTGCCTTAATCCACTCTTGTTGTGCCATTGCAGTCCTCTTCTCTATTTCTGAGAACTCTCTTTTATTCAGCTCCTGAAGTGGCCTTTCCAACCTAAGCATATTTCTCCTGAAGTCCTCCCTATTTTCTCCTGTCCTCCATAAAGCCTTCAAAAGTGGTCTTAATTGTTTAGATTTAGTTCACATATTGAAAAAATTAAAGTGTGTTCTGTCAGCCTTCTCCCCTTTCTGAATTCTGATCATCAAAGGGAAATGAACTGAAATACTGCTTATCTTGACTGTGCACAGAGACTAATTAAATTGTTGTATCTAGATTGTGATTGATCAATGCTCTGTCTATTTTGCTCAATATTTTCCCCCTACCTTCCTCCTGTTATCCCAAGTGTACTTTGGGCCAATTGTTTTCAGTTCTTGAAGCTCCTATGAGAATCCTCCAGTTCTGCTAGTATAATACAATTGCCCCCAGTTCTGTCCTCGATGCTTAAAGGTGCATTAAGTCACCTAAAATCAGCCAAGGACCAACTCTTCCATTTTCTAATGTCTCCAGTTTCTTCCATAGTTCTTTCCTTCCATCCATGTCATTTCTCCCATAAAAAATTGTCATAAAGAATTTTTGCCTAATTCCAGTCATCCTTACCTCCATATCCATGAGTTGTTCTTGTTTTGTTAAACCCTGCACTTGAAACATATCTGATCTCCATCCCAGCCATATTCTACCTCCCTTTACTAACTGTCCATTAGACTCAAAGTTCCAGCCTAACCTCATTGATTTCCATACCTCCATTCCTTTCTCCGTCTGCACTTTAGTTTCTAACAATCCCAAAAGGCCAACCTTACTTTTATGTACAAAATTCCTACATTTTTGTTTGTTTTTCTATGCTATTTACACCCCTTATATTCCATACCATCATTTCTTCAATCATCAGGTGGATCTCCCAGCTCAGTTGCCCATATCCCACTCCATTCACCTATATTCCCCTGCATATGTCCTCCTGGATTTTCATCATTTTCCAGCAGTACTCCTTTACCCCTTCCTCCTATGTCCCTTTCCTGCTTCTGCTTGTCATGCTCCAGTCCACCTTCATGTTTCTCCTTTTCATACTTCAGTCCACCTTCCTCCTTCTGGTTTTCATGCTTCAGTCCATATTCTTTCTCTGATTTCTCTTTTTTGTCTATAATCTTCACCATTTCACCCTTATGTACATATTGCTGCCTCACTATTAATTTGCCCCCAGTTTTCTGTACCTCTATTTTCCTGCATTCTTCTGTTAAATGGCCAAACAATGAGCACTTCTGATAGCAAACATGCAACCATTCGAAGATAATTTCCTATTTTTGAATTACTTCATTCTCATCAATATACGAAATAGACTGTGCAACTGTGTCACAAATTTTCACTTCAACCTGCACCCTTGTATAACTCAATCTATCCACATCCAGAGTTGCTCTATCCAGTTTCAAAGGCCTCCCTATAGCACTAACTATTCTGCTCAACAGATTAGGTTTCCAATATACTATAGGTAGTTTAGGCAGTTGAACCCAAACTGGAACCATTTCAGGCATTACTTCATCCATTTCTTTAGTCCTCAGATACCACTACATGTTTTCCATCAAATAGAAACATCCCCTTTTCCACTGCAGCCTCTCTCTGTTCTTTTAGCTTGAATTTCACCATAAACAACCCATTTCTAACCTTCCATATCTTCTGGATCTTATTCCCCCAAATTCAATAGAAATAACCTTCTACTACTTGAAAGGGAGGGAAACTACCCAAGAATATACAAATTATAGTAGTATCTCAGGAATCGATGCTATCTTCTACTTCATTCTTTGTGATTTTAGCCATTTTAACTCCATTCATATCGATTAAGGGATAGGATATTACCTCATCACTAGTGTGATCTTCAAACAATGTTTTCTACTGTTTGGTGTCGGCACTTTTAATATGATATTTCTGCAACTCCTTCATCTCCTCTTCTTCCTTTTCCATACTCTTAGCCCAGCTCAGTACCTTTACCATGCTTCCTGAATTTAGCTTATCAACAACTACCCTTGCTACCTCCATCAGCATTTTCTCCACATCAATGTCAGTACACAAATCGGGTTCCAATTCATCCTCTTCACGGACCTACTTCAAAATCTGACCACCATCCTCATTTTCTCTACCCTTCCTCTCCTTTGTCAATACTTGTAGAGATTTCTGTTTCTTGCCTCCAAATTTCCCCATGGCAGGAAAAACTGAGAAATTTTTAGCTCGATCCAGTTAACACGGAGTAAGCATGTTTTTCCCATGACCTACACCCCTTACGCTAGCTCCCTTCAACGTTTGTAAGTGTCTATGAATGAAGTATAGTGATGGTATACGTGCCAGTTTCTTGAATCAAACATTGAAGCACGTAGACAAACATAACGTCTACGTGCTTGTTAATTTTGCAGTGGTATATGTTACGTGTCCCTACCTATCAAGATGGTGGTATATGTTTTTTTTCTCTTTTATTTATCTGTTCAATATATAGACTTGTTTATATTGTTATTGATGTACGTGTTTTGCACGTAGTAATTAATTTTACAGTGCACATTATATGCACAATAGTTGCATTAGAATATTGTGCAAGGTAAAATTTAAAATTTTTAGTAAAATTTAAAATTTTTAGTAAAATCTGTTTTCGAATAAAATTATTTGAGTAAAAATGTTAATGAGATTACTCAAACGCTAGATTAATCTAAAACGTGTGTTAAAATATTGTTTGTATGGTAAAATTTTCAATTATATGTATGTTCGAGTATGATTTACAAAATTAAATTAATTCTGTAGTAATTAGTTTTATTGTTCACATTACATGCACAATAATTGCATTAGAATATTGTGTGTGGTGTAATTTCAAATTTTAATAACAATCTAAGTTCAAATAAAATTATAAATTAAAATTTATATTGAGATCACTTAAACGCTAGATCAATTATACAAAATCTTGTTTTAAACAACATAAACTTTAGGTTAGGGGTTATTGTGCAATTATAAGAAGTTTTATACGGGATGGGGTTTTAAAAAAAATATGCTAATAAATTTAGGGACCTACCGTGCAATTATCAAAAAATATATAATTTGAAGAAAATTTAGAATATTCATTTTTCTTTTCCAGATCAGAATTCTCCTCCTTCGATCGGAAACCTACAACCGCCGCCACCAACCGCCTTCCCTCTACCGTGCTTCTTCTTCCATCTAAGCTCTACATGGCGAAGCCTCCGGCAAATTAAGATCCAAATCGAAGTTGTTGCGCTCCAACGATGTAGATCCAATCGAAGCCGTGACTTTGCTCCATGCGATGGAGCACAACCATCAGCGAAGCGGTTGCAATCGAGATATTTTTCAACTTGAGAAGGTCGAACCCAGCCTCCTCTGCATGACATTGGCATCGCAGTTTGGGTAGCGGCAAGGTGAAGGTCGAATCAGATGTTTTTCGACAAGGTATCGTCGTCACTGGAGCCGAAGAATCTTCACTGCGACTGCAATTGCGAGCCTTTTGTACCCTGCTATACATTTCTTAGGACGAGCAAGTGAGTTATGATATTTGAAGCGTTCACTTTTTCTTTTGCTACAGTTCATTTCTTTGACCTCATTCAAAAGTAATCTCATGTTTAAAGATTGATATTCAACGATCCTCCTTGTTCTATAATACGCGACGATGAAGAAGAAGCCTATCACATGCAAACACGTTCGGGTGGTTGCTGTGGCAGCGGACGACAGAAGGACTGGTTTTGCGTACGAGATGTGAGGTTAATTTTGTATTTTTTTCCAAAGAGATTTATTGAGGTTTAATATTATTTGACTGAGTATATGATAAATAGAGATTCTCTAGTCTAGTGGTTAGTTCTCTGTATGTGAGGTTAAAGGCCTGGGTTCGAATCCCACGAGGATCTTTATTTTGAAGAATTTATGTTCTTGAGGTACATGTTAAGGTTTAATATTGTTTGATTGAGTGTATGTTCAGTAATGCGTTTCTAGTGTTCTGGTTATTACTCTATACTTTGAGGTTAGCAACATGAGTTTAAATCCCACTAGGACTCTTTTTTTGAATAATTTTTATTCTTGAGGTACTGTAGCTCTTTGGTCGATGTTTGTAGTTTTTTCCCCTCTCATGTTGATGTTTTTCATTATTCTGGTGATGTATAGTTGATATGAGTTAATTTTTTGTAGTTTATTTTGGTGATACAGATTGATATTTGTATTTTTTTATTTTCTCATGCTGATGTTTTTCATTTTCCGGATGAGGTTTAGGTGTTAGGGGTTGATGTTTGTAACTTTTGGGTGATATATGTTGATATTTGGATTTTAAAAAAAAATGTTGATGTTTTATAATTTTTAGAGTAAAGAATTTATATTCTTGAGGTACCGTGGCTTTTTTATTGATGTTTTTAATTTTTTTTCTCTCTCATGTGTATGTTTTTCATTTTTCGGGTGAGTTTTAGTTGATAAGAGTCGATGTTTGTAGTTATTTTGGGGTTATATGAGTTGATATTTTTAGTTTTTTCCTCTCATGTTGATGTTCTTCATTTTCTTGGTGAGTTTTAGGTGATACAGTTTGAGGTTTTGTAATTTTTTTGGTGATATGGTTGATGTTTTGTAGTGTTTTTATTTTCTTATGTTGACATTTTTTATTTTTCTGGGGAAGTTTAGATGATGGGATTGATGTTTTTAGCTTTTGGGTGATATATGTTGATGTTTATAGTTTTTGAACTTTTTTGATAATTTGTGTTTCGTTGATGGTTGTAGTCGATGATTTTTTAATTTTTTGTTGATTTTTATTTGATTTTTTTATAAAAAAATTTCTGCAATTTTTTAGTTGATGATTTATGATTTTCCATTGATGGTTTGCTAGTTGTAGTTGATGTTTATAATTTTCAGTTTCAAGATCATATTGATTTTTTTTGCATTTTTAAATATATTTTTATGTTTTTGATTTTTTTTTACAGATTGCAGCTGACGAGAAAATGATGGGAATAAATTGAACAAAAAATCCCTGAAAAAATATTGGAGATCAGTAAAATAATTTGAGATAGGTTCTTGGAACTAGAATATAGTTAGAATTACATAATTGCCCCCTTCAGTTCACTCTGTGAAAAAAAAAGTTAAAATTACATAAAGGCCCATGCCTAAAGTTTAGGCTGCCTTTCAGGAGACATTGCAAAATGTTATAAATATTGTTTGTTTAGTAAAATTTTCAATTATATGTACCATCGAGTATAATTTAGAAAAGTAAATAAATTTTATGGATTTTGAACAGGGTCGGCCTAAGGGAACTGCCGACTGTGTATTCACACTAGGCCTAAATTTATGGGGCCTGATATAATTTTGAGCCCTTTATATATTTTAATTTAACTTTAATTTTTTTCGTTTTATTTAATTTTCTGGGCCCAATCAAAATATACTAACTAATTTTACTTATTAATTTCTGATTTAATTCTTGGGGCTAGGCTCAACAAGAATATATATTAATTTGTCCAACAGCCCAAACATACAGAATGGTAGGATGGGAATTTACAGGTGATTAAAGAACGGAAAGGGCTGTGAAGATGAAAGCTGTAAACTCAAATGGATTGGATGTTAGTAACTGAATACTAACCAATAGCAACACAAAGAAAGCTTACTCAAAGACGAAAGCGGCAAACTAAAATGGATTGGATGTTAGTAACCGAATACTAACCCATTCAGCAGCACATGATCAGACAACGCATCTTTGTCGAAAATATCGACAGTTTCGTATACGGCAATGATTAATGGAAATCTCTGTTTGGTTGCATATGATCAGACAATGCATCTCCACACTTTCGTACACGGCAATGATGAATGGATATCTCTAAGAAACCTTCATTCCGTTTAGAGGACCATACCTAGTTATAATTTGCCAACAAGCTTTATCATCAGCCTTAGATAATGGCAATCCAACTCCTCGTTTGGGTTTCCCAATCAACACCAATGGTCCTGTAGCTTTTCATTTAATGTATGCTGCTGACTGCATCATTTTCATGAAGAACTCGGAAGCTAATGTCAGACTTCTAGCTCAGAGACTAGATTCATATGCCAAATTATGGGGGCAGAGAATGAATTTTGAGAAATCATTTTTCTTCTTTAGTCCTGACACACCCGAATGGTGGAGAATATGGGCTACTAATGCGCTAAATATTCATAGATCTGGGCTTCCGGATAAATATTTGGGTGTTAACATGCTCAGCTCAAGAAGAAGAAGCAGGATGTTTGAAAATATCGTGACAAATTTCCAAAGGAAGATAAGTAAATGGAAGCGAGAGGGGTAAAGTCTAGATCTATCTAGTTGATAATTTTTGGAAATTATGCAAATATGGAATTTAAACATCAAAGAAGGAATGATCGAGATTTATGGAAGTCTGCGAAGAAATCTGGAAGGAAATATTTCGTCCATGGAGTTTAAATTCAGAATATATCAATTCCTATGGGATTAGATTGGATTTATGAAAATTGGAATTGATTTGATAAATATCCTTTGTTGAAGGATTTGGACGGAATATATTAATTCATTTCTTTAAGGGATTAGATTTGGTAATTTCTATCTCCAAGCGATTTGATTGTAATCATAATATTCACGTGGTGAAAGAATTATATTTGCACATGACTTCATGCGTATCAGAATTGGAGATGGAATAAAATTCATGTGTGGAATGACTTTCCATGTTGGAACATACTGAAAGCTGGCCTAAAAGGTTTTAACCGTTGACTGAATATTGCGTAGATATTTATTTATAGAAGAAAGGAGATTTCACAATATGGTATTTTAGGCGTGTGGTAGAAGCATACTGGGTTTATGGAAAATTCCTATAATTATAGAAAATGATTTATGGGATATTTGAGATAAGGAAAATCTTTTATTTATGAGATTTGGATATGCTTCAGAAGCAGATAAAGAATAGGAATATTATGGAGATAATTATGGAGAGTTCTGATATGCTCATGGACTATATATAGAGGACATCATGGCTGCATTAATTTCACAGACTTAATAGAAAAAAAATCTGCATATAGATTTTTTTTATCTTTCTAGAGTATTGCAAGAGCCAGAATTCTATGTTCCAACATTCGTAACATGTTATTCAAAGTTCAGAATCGTATACCTTAATTCCTCAGGAAGAGGAGGTCCAACATCGACGAGTTTCGAGGTCAGAGAGAGTCTGATCAAGGCAGATCGGTTGCAAGGGGAGCTTGCAGGATGCACGTTATAGTTAGATAAGATAAGTATAATTGTACAGTGTACTTTGTACTATATCATTTTGATTAGTGGATTCATTCTGAATTGGGCCAGGCCCTGCAGATGTAGGTGGATTTCACCGAACTGCGTAACTAAGTCTTGTGTCTTTATGATTTACTTTATTGCATACTTGGTTAGATAGGTTATGTTGGAACACATTAGTGATAATTGAATTTAATTAGGTAAAACCAAATTTCAATTGGTATCAAAGCTGTAACACCCCAAACCCAACATACAGTGTTGGGTCGGGTTTGGTCGTGCTACCAAAAATGATAACAGTAACAACAAGATAGATTATATGCGGAAGAAATTTAGACCATTCAAATCCTAACTTACTATTACAGTGAAAGTGTTAATGTTAAATGAAAGTTTCACCTAACTATTAAAGATTCAAAATTCATGTTAAAGTTCATCTAGGATCTCTCTCAAAATAAGTAAAGACATCAAAGTGCTTTTCTTTTACAGTTCTTCTTCACCTGAAGAAGGTTGATTAACTAGGGTAAGCTCCTTGCTTAGTGAGGTCTCATTGCTCCAGTATTTACCCAGTTGAGTTTTAGTGATCATAGAATATCAAATAACAAATAGCCACATATGTCCTAGCACATAGTAAAAGGATATGGGTGGTTAGTGCCAAGTTGCTGCCAAGTGCCTATGTGGCAACTCTGACTAACATACAAGGCAAAACCTTTCCGTAGTGCCCGAAGGCCATCAGTCAGTCCAGTATTCAGTCTCGTCAACCACGCCCAAACAGATGTTCAGTTACGAGCTTGTATCAGTACAGTACAGTGGGTTATGCTAGCATACCAGAAACTCCACGAGTAGTCAGTCTAATCAGACGGTCTGGTCAATACCGTTCCCCGCCAACTTCGACCAAACTAAAATCGCGTCGGGTAATCAGGTAGCAGATAATTCATGTTTAACATGGCAAGATAAAGTACAATCTGGTCATCCACACAACATATCAGAGCAGCATTTGATTCAAGTTTGACACGGAAAGATAAAGTACAAGCCGGTCATTCACAGGAAAAAAAATATCGGAGCAGTTCATAACTCAGTTTCACGATAATTGAACACAGTAATATACACACTCAGTTTAACAATCTGTATATATTATCAATTTAAGTTTGACAGGTATGTCCCTTTATAATGGAGTTCAAGTACAGGTTCAAGTATGTATTTCGAGTACAGGGGGTTCGAGTAGTTGGGTTTGAGTACAGGGAGTTCGAGTAAAGAATTCGAGTGGAGAAGGTTCTAGTGGTATGGGTATTGGGTTGTACTGGTTTGAGTGGTAAGTGGTACAAATTCGAGTGGTGAGGTTTGAGTGGTAAGTATTACCAGTTCGAGAGGTGAGATTTGAGTGGTAAGTGGTTCGAGAGGTAAAGTTCTAGTGGTACTGGTTCGAGGGGTAATGGTTCCAGTAGTACTGGTTCGAGGGGTGAGGTTTGAGAGGTGAAGTCTTTCAGGGGTTCGAGGGGTGAAGTCTTTTAGTAGGTTTGAGAGGTGAAGTTTTCTGTAGGTTCGAGGGGTGAATTTTTTCAGTAGTTCGAGGGGTTAATTTTTCAGTAGTTCGAGGGATAAAGGTTTAGAAGAGGTTCGAGAGGTAAAGCTATAGCAGGGGTTCGAGAGGTAGTTTCAGTAGGGGTTCAAGGGGTACTGTTCAGTATGGGTTCGAGAGGTAACGGTTTAGCAGGGGTTCGAGAAGTATTGTTTAGCAGGGGTTCGAGAGGTAAAGGTTTAACAGGGGTTCGAGAGGTACTGTTTAGCAGGGGTTCAGGAGGTAAAGGTTTAGCAATATATATATTTTTTACTTCAATTCATGCGAAGATAATGCAAACACTCACTTTGGTTAGATTTGGGCCTGGGCAACTTCTGTCTCCTGCTTTACCATTGCTCACCGCTATTCTTTGGTAAGAAATTTTTCTTAAGGTTATGTGAGAAGGTAAGAACTGGGAATGTAGTATTTATACTAGATAAAAACATAGGTTCCGACACCTACCTACCTGAAAATTTATCATGTAACTCTACGTCCACTTGCCAAAAAAATTATTTTGGATGAATTTCTCACGTCCGTCATCCGTTTTCTTCTTTCCAGTGATTCCCTTTGCCAAAATTACTTTGGATAAAATTCTTTAGGTCCACCGTCAGTTTCTTCTTCTCCTTAATTTCCTTTACTTGTTCATTTATTTATTTATTTGTTATTATATATATATGTATTTGTATCACCAGCTTCCTCGTCACGGTAATTTCTTGCATTTGTTTATTCATTTGCTTATTTATTTATTACTTACTTATTTCTTATTACTATTATTAGATGTATATATATATCTTTTATTTTTTATTTATATTTATATTTATATTTATTTATTACATTAACTCTTAGCTTTTAACTATAATTAGTCAATATATGTATAGTGGTAATATACCAGCTATAAACGGCTATATTCCCAACGGTATTATATCGGTTATAAACGGCTATCAAGTGCTGCCCAAAGGATAGTTACCCCTTAACCCCCCCCCCCCCCCCCCCCCCCCGATAAGTTGGTGGAAGAAATTGCACGGTATTAAGTATTGGCTTCTTTGATGCCCACAAGGGTTATCACCAGATATTAATGGCTGATGAGGACAAAGAAAAGACTTCGTTTATCACGGATGTGGGCACATACTGTTACAAGAAGATGTCTTTTGGCTTGAAAAATGCATGGGAGAGGCTAGTGGACAAGTTATTCAGAGAACATATTGGTAGGAATGTGGAGATATATGTGGACGATATAGTGGTAAAGAGAAGGAGCTATGAGGAATTCTTCATGGACCTGAAGGAGCTTTTTGAGATACTTAGGAATGCAAATTTAAAGCTGAACCCAGCTAAATACGTCATAGGAGTGGGGGTGGGAAAATTCTTGGGGTTCATGGTATCAGAGAGAGGAATCGACGTTAACCCGGAGAAGGTCGAGGCCCTGTTAAGGATGAAGAGCCCCCAGAAAATGAAGGATGTGCAAAATATTACTGGATGCCTGGCGGCTTTGAGTAGATTTTTGTCAAAGGAGGCTGAAAAACAATTGCCTTTCTTCAACGTGCTCCAAAATGCAAAAAATTTTGAGTGAACCGATAGGTGTGAATAAGCTTTTCAGCATCTCAAGGAACATCTTCGAAGGTTACTGACACTCATGAAACCCGAGAAAGGGGAGGTCATATTTCTATACATTTCTACTTTGCCCCTGTCCATCAGTGCAGTACTTATGAAAGAAAAAGGTAAAGTGCAGCATCATATATACTTTGTAAGCCGAGCCCTACAGGGACCTGAGATAAGATATACCACCCTCGAGAAACTCAAACTAGCTCTGGTACATGTTGCGCAAAAACTGTGACCTTATTTTCAAGGGCACACGATCATCTTGCTCACTAATTATCCCCTCAGGAAAGTCCTCTTGAAACCTAAATCATTGAGGAGGATGATGAAATGGGCAGTATAATTAAGAGAACATGACATATAATTTCAGCCTAGAGCGGCGATTAAAGGTCAAGCCTTGGCAGACTTTATATTTGAAACCATTGAGCCTAACGAGCTTATTAAGATGTAAGAGGGGTCTCAAAGGAAAGAAGTATTGAGTCTATATGTTGATGGTTCCTCACATTCAGGAGGAACTGGAGAAGGGGTCTTACTCACCAGCCCTGATGGAAAAGACTACCCATACGCGATGTACTTTGCCTTTAAGGTAATAAATAATGAGGTTGAATATGAAGCCCTGATCACTAGTTTGCGGAACTGAATGTGGAGGATTTGGAAATCTATAGTAACTCTCAGATAGTGGTGCAGCAGACAAAGGGGGAATACGAGGCCAGGGAGCACAACTTGCAAAAATATCCTCCAGCTAAGGCTGTAGAATAGAGCCACGAGCTCATAAATTATATTCCAGCTAAGGCTATAGAATAGAGCCACGAGCTCATAAATTGTATTCCAGCTAACGCTGTAGACCAGAGCCATGAGCTCTTAAGGCCAAAAAAGGTGGGAGGAGTGTAAAAGTGATATTCTTGATACCCCTGCTGATTGTAGATTTTGCTCGATAATCTAATGGAAATTTTTTTTCAGGACATGGGTGGAAAACACCAAACCTGGGTAAAATCATTGTTGTTTTTATACTTTCCAACCGATTACTAAATTCATGCAATTAACTTGTCGAGATTTTGTCATATCACTATCTAAGGTATTAAGGCCTCAGAAAGTTACGATCATAAAGGAAAATATATGAGAGAAATATACACAAAGGAAAAAAGTAGTAAAAAGTGCTAGTGGTATATAGAACATAGTTACAATATTCAGGAAATCAAGAGGATAGTTTCTTTAAATCCTTTTCTACTCTTGCTACCTCTTTTGGTATCCTTGTTATTTCTTCCACGTTGATACCAGTGGCACGTTGCTACCTCTTTTGGTATCCTTGTTATTTCTTCCACGTTGATACCAGTGGCACGTTGAAAGTCCTTTTGTTGTTCATCTTCGGGATAACCATCAACATTTATTTCTGAAAAGAATCGAGGACCACAGTGGTGGGTTTGCTTCCTCACAGACCTCCCAAAGGGGTGCTTTGAAGAACTACCACCCATAGCTTCTTGATTATTAGGAGGAGGGATGGGTAACTTCTTTTTCCATTCGAGGATAGCAGTGTAAGCTTCCTTCTGCTTAAAAGTCTTGCGCGTTTCTACTTCATTTTTTTATAAGAAAGTGATAGGAAGCCTTCAGAAGAAATTTAGGTAAAAACCCGCCCGAGATAAATTTGGGATTAGTAACACCATGAAATAAGCTATGAGCTTGAAGGCTCTGATAGCAAAGACAATTTTTCTTGTTCAGCTTAACATTTTCCTTTCGTAGTGTCTGGTTCTCTGAGGGCAACCTTGAATTTTCACCTAAAAGAGACTCCACTATTGAAGGTTCATCACCGCGTGGAAGCACTGGACCTTGAAAGCACCTCATTTATCCTTGAGATCTTATTTTGTGCAATCTCATAGTGCTGTGCTATATCACCCAACTGAGCCATAAGCCCATAATCCTGACTTGAGCAGCTATAAGATGACTCTCGAGTGTATACATCCTTCCAGCATCTGAAAGACACCTTTTGAGGGAACCAAATTTGTGAATTATGCGGTGAACGTCATCTTCGCAGTCAGTCTCAAGAGGGTCAATATCGTCGACAACCTTAAGAGAGACGGCACCCTTGAATTTTTTATGGTCGTGGTCCTTCAAGCGGGCCACAAAAATGGGGTGTGTTCCACTTTCCCAATGTTTCAAATCCACCTTAGCAAGATCAAGCTCCTTTTGGAAGGATTTCACAGCTGAATTCAAGCTGGAAATGCTGCCTTGAAGGCTAACTATAAAAGGGTGGGTCTTATTACGCCACAGCTCTTATTCTTCGGAACTTTTCTCCAACGCCGTCACAGCAAGAGCTAAGTTCCCCCTAACAGTTTCAAGCTTGGCCTTGGCCTTAAGGAAATATTTGTGGGTGGATTGAAGTTCCCGTTGCAGTGTGTTGAACTACGAGAATGAAAATTTTAAAAAATAGATCAAAAAGGGGAATAAAATGTTCATATAAAATATCAAAATTAATTACATGGGGGCCCAAAGCGGAAAAGTTATACATCAGTCCCTGTTACATTATCCCCCACTTGGTTCTCTTGAGCTGATGTGGCCCCTGTTTCTGCCTCCATCTCTACATCTTTTTTTCTTCATCCGGATCAGGCAAGGCGTGGATATCGTCTAGGGTGATGTATTTCCCCGAACCCTTCAAAAGGCCCATCATGGATAAGCTCATGGGACCATCGTTCACGGCACTCTTCCATTTTTTATTTATCATCTCAAGCCCCTCAAACTTAGCCTCTTCCTCTAACGCATTGACGTTGTCCTCAGATAAGGAAAATTCCATCTTAGGAAGGATCAGTTCATCCATTAAGCTGGACCGCCCAACGTGGCCATTTGAGCCTCAGGGTCTCGGGCTTGTTTGGCGTCCTCGACAACAGAATTCTTTTCAAAGATAAGGTGCTCCTGAGCGCTCTGGAGTTCAACAACTTTTCATTGGAAAGCATTAAGCTCCAGCTGTAACGAGGCTATCTCCCTACTCTTTTCCTCATAGGTGGAAGATAGTTCAAAACCTAAGTTCTGAATGAATGAGGACAGGGAAGAGGTCAGGGTGGCAGCAATGGTAGACCTCACACCATCCAACTCCTTGACAACCTAAAAATAGGCGGTAAGGATGAGTAGACAAACAGCATGCATAATCGCTCTCAAATTAATTTTGAGAAAATAACTGACCTCAGAGTTCTTCACAAAAGGACCAAGTGCAGCGGTCCCTAAGGTTGAGAGGCTCGAAGAAGACACCAAGCAATGGGCGGCAGCGTCGAGCTCTTTATTAGAGGTCTCAAGAGAAAACCTCTCGTGAGAGATCTTTTGACGGCCCTCCCTAACGGAAAGATCTTCCTCATGCTTCCGCTTCAAAGACGTGTCTGCAAGAGCAATTGTCTGAAGGGGGATAGCGGGGTTAACCTTCTCCTTTGAGGAGATGGTGTTTGCTCCCTTCTTGGTAATAGCACCCGCTAGACTCCGGCCCACTGAAGAGAGAAAGAAGATATTAGATAAGCTACAATATATATATATATATAATAATAAACAACAAAACAAAGCACACAATACATGTATGGCACCTTCAAAATTAGGACAGAAAAGGGAATCCTTGAAAGGGGGCTCTCAGATTACCAAGTCCTGAGAAGGTCATGGCTCATCTGAAGGAGTCAAGTGGGGCTGTCCTAACAATTTTCTTTTTTAGCAGGTTCGTAGACATAGTTTATGTAAATCTTAGGGGGCCAAGCTTGACCCACAAACATGTTGTTGGAATTGGTGTAAGAGATGTAGGAAAGGGGTGAGGATAGCACACAATCTCGAGCACTCTCGGGGAGAGGTGGGCAAACAAACTTGTCAGGAAGTTGGGATTCAACTTCAACGTCGGGATTCCATTGAGGAACCTTATATCTAAGGAAGTTAAACGTGAGAGCCCTCTTAGAATCCTTCCACTTTCCCACATTCCCGAGAAGGGTAAAAACCTTGCATCTCCTATGGCGGGGAGAAAAAGTTATGATCTTCTCGGAGGAGTTACCGCCGAAGGCCCTGGTAAAAAGGGAGCTCAGGCTTTATGTCAAGGTTGTAACATTGATAGAAATAGCATGAGAGTGGTGATGGTGTTACGATGGACTTGAGAAGGGCTTACTTGAAAGTCCCTGAGCACCCTCGAGAATATTGGAGGAAAAGGAAAGCACAACTCTGACCGTATCTGCTTTAAAAATACGACCAACCTCCCCTCAGGGGGATCCTTGTTAGACTCCGCTTCCCCTAACGACTCTAATTCCAGGTCAACGGGAATCCTCTGACCTAGGGGTAGCAACCGTAAGACCCCCAATATAGTCCTAGACTTAGCTGGGGCTGGGGGCCCATACGTGTTTTCCTCCGTAGGGGATTTGTGGTCGGGGGCTCAATGGTGGAGGATATTTTGAGGTAGAACTGCCTGCCATCTTCCTCTAAAACCCTCGAGAGGCCTCTCTGCTTAGGAGAATAGGGGGCCAAACTCAATGTCTCCAAAACGCGAAGACCTCTGAATATATCCTTTCCCCCGGTAGGGAGGCCAAACTCGGGGAAAACCCCCCTCGGGGAAATCAGAAAGAGGTATGTAGCTTGAATTAACAATCTTGTCACCCCTCAGTGGATTTCTCACCAGAATCATCCATGAGTATAAAGGATAAAGATAAAGAAGTGAGGAAAGATAAAGGTTATGAGAATTTACTGATGAAAGTAGAAGGAGGGAAAATGTAAGCGAGGAACTTAGGAAGAAGAGTGCACTGAGAAAACATTTTAAAGTCACCTGGAGTTAAAGTGAAGAGAACGTGGGGGGAAAATGGGAATTTAAGAAGCCCAAAAAAGGAGGCTAGAGTAATGATTAATTTGGGAGAAGTGAAAATTTGAAAAGGCGTGAAAAGTTGACATGCATTTTGATAAACTATTTCCTGTCATGCGCTTCCCTGCACAACCAACACACGCACGTGCGCCCACCCCCTTGAATTCTGCTAAAAAAATGATAGTCATAAAGAAAATTAGACGGCGCCTCAAATTTAGGGATCTCTTCTTTCAGAAAGACACAAGCGGGGATCCTCGACACCCTCTACGAGAACACGTGAAGTTAGGGGCTCAGTAATGAAGGATAAACTCGATACTCCTCGAAGATCTTAACCCCGAGGCTACCATCAAATTTTCTAGGGGCTAAACCCGCAGCTGGACCAAGAGGATCTTAGGCCCGCATCAGCCCATCAATAGAGAATATTCAATCAAGGCGTACATCAATGCATACATCAAGGCGTATAATCCGGATATACGTTATTCCATGATACAGTATGAATAGACAGGTAAGCACTTACTATGGGGGACTTTTTGAGACACTTACCAAAAACACTTACTGACTTAAACATCAGAGAGTTTACCCCTAGGACCTCCCGAATTTTTTGTTTGCAGATTATTACCGAGAGACTCAACGGTGTGGCTCGATCGATTTCCATATGCATCATCAACGATAGCTAGGAATAAACAATCTCAAGTGCAACAAGCAAGAAACAAATTTCCCCCAACAAATATGAGAGCCTAGTTGTAACTATCGTGATCTGGACAGCAAAATAAGGCTAGTTCTCGCTAAGATACTGGCGTCGCACTATTAGAATGCGTTGGTCGGAAAGTTCAACAGAGGAAAGCCATCAATGGAAACTCTTCAATCCGCTTTCAAATCTATAGGTTTCAAATCAAAGTTCCAGTTGGGATCAATGGATTACCGCCATGTGCTTATCAGATTTCAAGAGAGTGAGGATTATCAGAGATGCTGGATGAAGGGACGGTGGATGATTCAAGGCTCGCTAATGAAAGTCCAGAAATGGTCTCCGGACTTCTCCCCCGTATCAGAATCATCTGTTGTTCCAGCTTGGGTAACAATCCATAAATTCCCTATTCATTTCTATAATACATCTGCTATTATAGGTATGAGTAATCAGATTGGTAGATTCCTTAAAATGGATGCTGCAACTAGTGCACTGACTAGGCCATCGGCAATCAAAGTGTGTGTAGAGATTGACCTTCTGTCTCAGTTGCCATCAACCATTGTGGTTGGAATAGGTAGCAAGGTAGCTGAGTACTCGATTGAATATGATGAACTGCCTTCGTATTGTACTCAGTGTAGGATAATGGGTCATAGTCATGCTACTTGTAATTTCCTGCACCCAGAACTGAGAAAAAAGCAGAATTCCACAATAAATGGAAAAAAGGTAAACAAAGCCACAGATCAGGTAAAACCTTTTAATGCCTTAGATTCCCAGCCTACACTGGACTTAGAGGTTGCAGAATCCTCGGGTCTAACTGCCAATCAAAAGGATGTAGGGTGTCAGTTACAACAAAGCAAGACAGAACTTCAACTGAAAAATAGCATTGTACAAACCTTCCCAGGTATACATAAGAAAAGAACTGATTCCTTTTATTCACTGGATGACATCTCTAAGCCAATCACCACCACCTTTTGGAGAAAGAAAAAACACCAGAATGAGTTAACACCCAGCCAGGACCTCCAAAGAACAGAAAATACTATTAGGATTTCAAATGCCTTTCAAACCTTAGAAGCTTTAAATGAGGGTGATGATGAGGAGGAAGCAGTAGAAATATTCTATGAAACACTGGAATCTCAAGAAGGAGTAGTACCCCATAAAACAACAGACACAACAGAAATTCATCACATTGAAGAAATCAACCCACCTGTTAGACACACAGAGCCCCTCATTTCCTTGGTAACAAATACACCTGTCACCCCAGAGGCTGGCAACAATCCACTGAGCATCATAGGTGATGGGCTGACACAAGAGCCGGAGCTGAAATCTCAGTCAGTGATTATTGAGGTAATGAAGGGAGCTCAAGCTTTAACTGATCAGAGCACAAAGGTAGATCACAGCTCACGGTCACAGGTTAGCACACTCAAACCAATACCTACCTCACTCTCGGATAAAATTGATAAGAATCAGGAAAAGCAATCAATTAACAGTAAAGCCTCTGCTGTTAAATCAAGAAACATTAGATCTTCACAGAAAGCAACCACCTCATGTTTTAAATGATTAAATACAACATAATAGGAAACATGCTAGTGTGGAATGTTAGAGGCTACGGAACATCTTTGGATAGAATAAAATCACTTTTGTTGTCTCACAAGATTGCTATTCTCTGTTTGATAGAGCCTTGCCATGAAAAAAAGAAAATATTCACTCTGATGCATGACCTAGGCTTCAAAAATGCTTACCCTGCTGAAAATGCTAAAATATGGATCTTATGAAACCATGCTTTTAATGTTATCAGTTTAAAAGATTCAGATCAATTTGTGCAGGCAAGAATCACAGATATTCACTCATCTTCCAGTTGGAATTGTTATTTTATATATGCTAGTGTAAATAGACAATCGAGGGAAGCTCTTTGGAATGATTTAGAAAACCCCCCTCCAGAACCTTCTATTTACATTGGAGACTTTAATATTGTGGTCTCAGTAACGGAGTATAAAGGAAGGAAATCCCCACCCACAAGAAACATGAAAGATTTCAATGCCTTCATTAATAACCTGGACTTGCATGACATCCCCACTGTTGGTAATTCCTTTACATGGTCTAATAACAGATTCAAGAATAAATCTAAAGACCTTCTGTTCCAGAGATTAGATAGGGGATTATGCAACTTGGACTGGTTGGAACTATTTCCAAACAGCTCAATTCAGGTCCTTAATAGACTGACTTCTGATCACTCTCCATTAATGCTGTCCATTCAATCTGCTAAAGAAATGGTACCTAGGCCTTTTAGATTCCAAGAAATGTGGTCTAATAGACAAGACTTTCAAAATCTAGTGGAAAAAAACTGGAATTTACCGTCCTCCGCAATTGGTATGTGCAGATTAGTGCATAAGCTTAAGAGACTTAAGATTGACATTAAAACCTGGAACATAAACACTTTTGGAAATGTCAATCAAAACCTAGTTAAAGCTGAAGCAGAGGTCAGTGAGTTAGAAATAAAATTTCAACAGTCAAAAGCAGAGTCTGATTTAGCTGAACTTAACAAGTCTAAAGCCTTACTTCTTAGATCCCAAAAAGAAAAAAACATCTTCCTAAAATAGAAGGCACGACTAAATTGGCTAAAACACGGGGATGCAAACACCAGCTATTTTCATCATACCATCAGGGAAAGGAGAGCTAAATCAAAAATCAGTAAAATCAAAGATGGAAATGGTAACTGGATTTCTGACCCACGGGTAATTAAAGATGAAGGAGTTAGATTTTTTAAGGGACTACTTAATGAGGACGCCCCTCAAAAAACAGGAACTTACCTGAAATATTTTTTAGTGGAAATTCCTTCTCTGGTTACTGAGCATCAAAACCAACTCCTGCTAGAATCCTTCAATATCCAGGAACTGAAATTTGCAGTTTTTTATCTAAATAAATCAAGTGCTCCGGGATCTGATGGTTTCTCTGGGCATTTCTTCACATCCTTCTGGGAAACTATTAAAGAAGACTTTTTGGAGGCAGCAAATGATTTTTTAAGTGGTGGCCTTATCCCCAAGGCCATCACAAGCACCTGGCTCACTTTAATCCCCAAAAAACCAATTTCAGTCTCTTTCTCAGATTTCAGACCGATCAGTTTGTCAAATTTTGTCAATAAAGTCTTCTCAAAATTGCTCATAGAAAGGATTAAACCATTTATGCATATCCTAATCTCTCCTGCGTAGAGTGCTTTCATTAAAGGCAGGGAAATAACAGACAATATACTTCAAATGCAAGAGATGACCAGGCTTCTGTCTAGAAAATCTAAAGTCCCTAATTTAATAGTGAAACTAGATATGCAAAAGGCATTTGATAGAGTCTCATGGTCATTCCTGAATTCCATTCTTCTTCACTTTGGCTTTCACGGGAAATTTGTTAAACTCATTATGCATAACATATCTGCTGCAAATTTTTCGGTTTTAATCAATGGAGTTACTTCAGGTTTCTTCGCATCCTCTAGGGGTATAAAGCAGGGAGATCCTCTTTCACCTTTCCTTTACAATTTTCTCTCAGAAGCTTTTTCTAGAGGGTTAAAAAAACTTTTTAGTACAGGGCACCTTCAGAATTTCAGTCTACCTAAGAACTGTGCTCCAGTTTCACATTTAATGTATGCTGACGACACA
Source organism: Rubia yunnanensis (assembly GCA_037428765.1). Classification (NCBI taxonomy): domain Eukaryota; kingdom Viridiplantae; phylum Streptophyta; class Magnoliopsida; order Gentianales; family Rubiaceae; genus Rubia; species Rubia yunnanensis. The sequence goes on along the minus strand of CM075071.1, from coordinate 23,384,417 downwards.
GCAGTATTTTTGAATACCAACCCTAGAAACATGAAGAGGTTCAAAAAGTTTCTTAAAGCTTATGAACAAACCACAGGCCAAAAGGTCAATTTCTCAAAATCAGAATTATTTGTATCTCATAGGACAAATCCTTCTACAGTTAACTCTGTAAAAAGGATTCTGGGAATGGAAAAAGGAGTTTTCCCATTTAAATATCTGGGAGTGCCTATATTTTTCGGTAGGAATTTGCAGGTACACTACCAGCCATTATTGGGAAGAATGGACAAATCAATCCATAATTGGAAGAACAGATAGCTCTCCACTGCAGGTAAAATTGTTCTAATTAATCACTGTCTTCTCTCAATCCCAACTCATATCTTTTCTGTTAAATTGTTCTAATTAATCACTGTCTTCTCTCAATCCCAACTCATATCTTTTCTGTTTTGAGTCCACCAAAAATAGTTTTGAAAAAAATGGAGAAAATGGCTTCTAGCTTGTTCTGGGGATATTCTGATAATGCCGGGAAAAAAATGGAGATCTTGGAAAAACCTGAGTGTACATGTAGAAGAGAATGGAATAGGTTTTAGAGATTTAAAGGCCATTGTAGATGCTTTTTCGTGTAAACTGTGGTGGAAACTGCAACTCAATTCCACGCAATGGACCTCACTATTATGGTCACTCCCGAAGTCTTACAAAATATCTCATACATGGTCTAGAATCTGTAAAATTACTGATAAAGCAAATAGAAACTCCAGAATAATATATGGTATCGGTGATTGCTCCTTCTGGAACGCTAACTGGATGGGAGAGGGAGCTTTGTATTATAAATGGCCTCAAGATAGAGATATCCCCTTTGTGGACATCTCACTAAGGTTATTTATTCAAAACAAAGCATCAATCCTCCCACAACTGGAGCCATTTTTGGCAACCAATTTGTACTCAATTCTGCATGAGGCTAAATTGGAATATACTCATGAAGATAGACTCATCTGGATGCCATCCACAAATGGAATCTTCTCCATCAAATCTGCATGTAACATTTTCGGACAGAGAAAGCTGAAGATCCTCCATTTTCAAAAGGTATGGTTACCTTTTATTCCTAAAAAGATGTCTGTGCTTTTATGGAGAGCTCTGAATGGTTTACTTCCTTTTGACAACATTTTAAGAAAGATAGGGTTCTATTTAGCATCCAAATATCCTATGTGCCAGACTTACAGTGACTCTTTAGATAATTTTTTCAACTCTTGCCCCTCATCTATTTCTGTCTGGAACTGTGTGAATGAATTTCTAAAGATTCAGCAGAAATCTTTCCCAAATTTGAAGAGCAGAGTTGAATTTTACCTTTCTTTTAATGCAGAATCTAATATTCAGTCTAATATCACCATCGCTGCCCTTCTTGTAACAATCTGGACTCTTTGGATTAAAAGAAACAATATCCTGTTTGACAACGGACCCTTCTCCAAAGATGCTTGTGTACATGAAATAAAAGACATGATATACCAAATCTTCTCAGTGAATCACCTGATTGGTAACCTAGACAAGCATAAATATTGGACACGGGCTAACATTATTCCTCACATTACACAAAAGAAAAGGAAAACTTTTAAAGTTGTTACATGGCAGAAACCTCTTATTGGACACAAGATCAATACAGATGCAACATGGATCAGGGGGGGTTTTTTTGCTCTACCAGTGATAGTTAGGAATTGTGAGGGGAAGGTGGTTAAAATGAGGGCAAAATCTTTTCACTCCCCATCACCTTTACATGCAGAATTGATAGCTATCCAATGTGGATGTGAACTATATTCAGAGCTGGTTTTACATCGATGTGAGGTTGGATCCGACTGTTTAATTGCAGTACAGGGTATTCAAAACCCAAACACCTCACCATGGAGGAATTACTCTATTTGCCAATCTCTAAATTTGAAACATCATATCCACCCAATCCGGCATACTCCTAGAGAGACTAATATTGCAGCTGATTTCTTGGCGAAATTTGCTTTAGAAAATAACTTTAATGGTGATTTAGAACTGATTTTAGCACCTCCTTTTCTTAAGGGACTCCTTCATCTGGATAGATGTGGAATTCCTTGGATTCGAAATGAGTCTCAAGAGCATGCTGTATAAGATGTAATAATCGGTTACATGTTTTTTACTGGCTGGACTTATGAACTTATCATAGGATAGATACTGCTGATAGTTTTGTGTTTATTATAGGTTCTATTCTGTTACATCCCTGGCTGGATAGAACCATCGAGACATGGTGTCCTCGAGCCTTGGAGTCCTCGAGCCTTGGAGTCCTCGAGCCTTGGAGTCCTCGAGCCCTGGAGCACTCGAGACATGGAGCCCTCGAGACATGAAACCCTCGACACATGTAAACCTCAAGACAAGGAGCCCTCGAGCTCTGGAGTCCACGAGCTTAAGAGTCCTCGAGCTCTAGAGTCCGTGAGCTTAAGAGTACTCGAGCCATTCCCTCGAGACACGGTGTCCTCGAGACTTGAAGCCCTCGAGTCTAGGAGTCCTCGAGCTTGTCCTCGAGCCATGGACCATGGAGCCTTTGAGTCCTCGAACCCTGGAGCACTCGAGACATGGAGCCCTCGAGACATGGAGCACTCGACACATGGAGCCCTCGAGACATGGAGCACTCGACACATGGAGCCCTCTAGACATGGAGCCCACGAGACATGGAGCCCTCGAGACATGAAGCCCTCATGCTTTGGAGTCCTCGAGTCTTTGGAGACCTCGAGACACATGGAGTCCTCGAGTCTTTGGAGACCTCGAGACACATGGAGTCCTCGAGCCTTGGAGTCCTCGAGACATGAAGCCCTTCAGACTTGGAGTCCTCGAACTTAGGAGTCCTCGAGCCATGGACCCTGGAGCTCTTGAATCCTCGAACCCTGGAGCACTCGAGTCATGGAGACTTCGAGACATGGAGCACTCGACACATGAAGCCCTCGAGCCTTCGAACTTTCGAAGCTCACAGCTTCCGAGCACTCTAACCTTATAGAACTCGACCACTAGTCCACTAGTCCATTACTACCACTAGATCATTCTTTTGGAGGAAACGAGGTTGCCTTACCGATGTAATATTCCTAACATTATTGTACTTCTTTTGGTGCTTCATAGGTTTGGGGAACCTAATAAATATCCCCCACCTTAGGGTGCTTTAAATTTTTTTTAAAAAAAGGCTAGTTCTCGCTACATGCTTCGTAAAAAGGCATGGATGACGGTCTGTAGCTAAAACCTATTGTGTTCCTCGTCATTGTCCAGCCAGCGCACCAGTAAAGTACTGAACTAGCACAACTGCAGACATGCAAGGCTTCTAAAAAATATTCTTAACTCATAAAATTCACATATTCGGTAGTGAACAACAAAACAACCTTTCAAGATTTTTTTTTATATCATAAAATGATAGACAAAACTAATTTCGCAATAAACATACACTATTGCAATTCTACGGAGGAAATGACATAAAAATATAAGGGTAAATACAGATATAACTAGAGCTGTCAATCTCTGACCCGAATCGAGAATCCAACCTGGAATGACACGATCGAATCAACCCAAAATGCGATATGATTCGAGAAATATTGACCCGGTCCCAACCTAACACGACCGCACTCAACCCGAAACCCAATTTTGACCCAAGAAATATTGACCTGTACCCGAACTCAACACGATCGAATTCAACCCAAAACCTGAATATAACCCAATAATCTGGACTCGAACCCGACCTGAATACGAACCCAAGATCAACCTGAACCCAATTTAATATGAACCTAATTCAACCCAATAAATCAACTACAAAACCCTACGTGTGATCAACAGATGTAGTTATAAGAAATCAATTAACATTTAATATGGAACCAAGTCAACTTGGTTATGCATCAAACTAATAAATTCTTTAGACATACTTATTTGAATAAAGTGGGCATTTATATATTGCGAGTTTACATATATGATTACTAGTACGCAAAACCAACTCGTAACAAATGTGGATACACAAGGATAAGTTAAAATGCACAAGACTAAATTTATAAATCTAATGAATAATAGTCAAACAAAGACAGATGTCTCATTAAAATTATGATTTTGAATTAATAATTATAGCGAATCGACTAAATGTAAATTTCAAAAATCAGTTCCAAAAGTATTGTAAAATTAATATTTAATAAATTATCACAAATTCTTATTATAGACTCATATAGTTTTCCTTAGATAACTAAACTTCAAAATTGTAAATAAAATTCTTTACTTTCAATTTAATTGTAAGACACAAAAATACATAAAAGTAATCCAGATTTTTTAATTAATAATACTGCGCAATGCGCGCGGTGGGACTCCACTAATTTTTTATTAAAAGAAATTAGAATCAAAATATTTATTAAAGCACAAATATGTACTAAAGTATTTTATAAACTGAATTGAATTTAATGAATACCTAATATTGCTATTCAACTAAGATACTAGGCGCAAAAACGTCTCTAACATATTTATAAAAAATTATACCATGGCCCAAAAAATGCTATTACATTATCCTTCTCACCAAATTACACAATTTTTGTTATTCTTGCATAAATATAGAAATAGAAAACAAAATTTTTTTGGTGAAATGTTGAAAAACGCTAGTACATGTTCTAGGGTAACTTAAAGTTGATTACTTAGAACTAAGAAAGAGAAATAGAAAAGGATTGCGGATATGCTCTTGTGCCCAATTGTTGATAAATATTACGTTACAGACTTGAAAAATACAATGGGGTGTATAGGGTATCATCACGTTCAGGTGGATTTCAATTTGGAGTTACGAGTAAAGTTTTTGCCTTTTGCACTTAGGTCCCTCAAAGAAAGTTGGAATTGTTGAATCACGAAATTGGCGATGATAAAAGGCAATTCAATAATGTACTATTGCGAATGTGTGATTTGGGCATATATGGGTGAACATAAGAGCCTTGAAAGTCAACATTAAATACTTCTACACAGTCTTGAAAAATTACACTGTGGCCCAAAATTGTGTTACCCCATTATTCGTTGCTTCAATATGCATTTTTTTTATTCTTGCCTAAATATAGAAATATTAAATAAATAAATTTCTTGGTGAAATGTTGGAAAGCGCTAATACATGTTCAAGAGTAATTTAAAGTTGATTACTTAAAAATAAGAAAGAGAAATCGAAAATGATTAGCATATATTGATGCTCGATTGTTGATAAATATTTTGTTACGACAGTAACCTGACCCGATAATAACTCGACCCGACACGACCCCACCTGAGGAAAAAAAACTAACACCTTTTCAACCCGACCCGACACGACAAATGAAATCAACACGTTTCAACCTGATATGTTTCAACACGACACATTTCCAACCCGATACGAACTTGACACGATAACCCTAAATGACACCTCTAGATATAACTCTATGTTTTGGTCAAAAGTGCCGATACAACCCTATAAAGTTCAAAAGTGTAATTATAACCCTATCTTTTGTATCAGAAGTTCCAATATAACCTTTTGGCACTATTCCGTCATTGACTTGGTAATTTCCAGCATTGGCCAAATAAAAAAAAGACTAAAATACCCCTAATCTTAAAACAAAAAATGTAAGGACAAAAATACCCCTAAGTTCTTCATTTCCATAATTACTGCTGCTCCAGCACTTCCACCGCCGCCTCTCCACCGCGGCACCACCGCTTCTAAATCCGCACATTATAATGAACAAGTAACCTCTAGCATGCCGACCTTTAATACCCGGGACAAAAACACAAAATTGTACAACAATTTAGAACCTAAAAGAAAACTTTAGGGATTAAACTCCCTTTCAGCTTTGCTACCATTTCTCAGGTTAAAACCCTAAAAAAATTGTCAGGAAAAATTTCCAACACAACAATTCAACAGCTAAAAATGTAACATAATTAGATTAACTTAGCTTAGCTTCGTACAACCTTGGCAAAGCAAAACAAAAAACAAATCACATTACCTTAGCTCTAAATCTGCACAGTGCGGCCGCGGCGCCGGGGAAGGCGGTGAAACTGAGGTGTTCGGTGATGACGTGCGATTGGGGCGCATTGGTTGGAATCTGGGAAATCTCCAGCTTGGCGGTAATCTCCTCGGCAACGGCAACAGAGAGCTCGACTCTCCGAGAAGAAGAAGTAAACGATGGAAGCTCGAGAAGAAGAGGGGAAAATAGATCTAATGAGAAGAGGAAGCAAACGATGGAAGCTCGAGAAGAAGAGGGAGAAAATAGATCTGACGAGAAGAAGAGGGGAACAAAAAGAAAGTTGTTTTGTTAATAAATACTAAGGATATAACTGTCATTTCACTTTTTTGATTTTTTTTAAATAGAGGTATAATAGTCAATTCACAAAAATTTGGCCAATTTCAGGTTCTAAAGGTTAGATTGGCACTTTCTAACAAAAAATAGGGTTATAATAGCACTTTTAAACTTTACAGGGTAATATTGACACTTTCGACTAGAACATAAAGTCATATGGGCACTTAACTCAAAATATAAAGTCCCCCATAGTTAAGAGCATCTCCAATGCGAAATTCAATTTGTAAACTTCTCTTCCCACGTAAGAGTAACTGACTCTCAAACCTAAATTTATTCTCCAATCCAAGGATTAAAAAAAAGGAGTCACAATGGCATCGATAAAAATTCAACCGACACTGTCAATGTGACCTTCTATATTCAGACGTTCAATTTGAGTCCCGCTCTTTGCCAAATTAGGGTATGGTAAAAAAAAATTTATACATGAATGTAAATTTTCTGTATTAAAAAATTTATTTCACGTTCCATCCAAATAAATCACAAATAAATCTACACACAACCAAAAATTCCATAACCACATTATTTTTAAACGCATGATTCAACATGATAAAACTCATTAAAAAAAATAGTAATTCCACTTTTACAGTACAAATAACATCCATAAAAATTAAAATTTCTCATCCATAAATTATAAATACATAGACTAAACCACAAAAAGATATACAAATTCGAGATTGATCAAATATTAGAAAAATTTCTCATTCATAAATTACAAATATATTGACTAAACCACAAAAAGATATACAAATGCGAGATTGAATTTATCAAATATTATTTGGCAATATCTTGGGAAAAACCGTTTCCCATAGGCTTATGGAAAGATGAGATTTTATTAGAATAATAAAACGTATAAGGTCTTATTTGCAATATTAAAAAATTATTATGCAAAATGTAGTAGTTATAAAGTTTATAACCCGATTCATGCAACCCAAAAATTTTATTTTCATTTTTTTTCTAATTTGCACTTAAAACCTTGGTCTTTCCGTGATTTATGGAAAGACCGCCTTTCAAGAGACAAACTCATATTATTTACCTTAAGAAATTGATAGCTTCATGGGTGTCATGTAAAATAAATATTATAATGTTAGTTAATTTGTTTGAATATTTAAAATTTCAAAATAAAATATTGAAGATAGAGTGAATTATGATTTTAAACATAAACTCGAATTATATTTTTACACAAACTATTATTGTAAGTATTATATTTTTATAAATATTATATGATTATAAATTTAATGTGCAATAGAAATGTATTCGATCTCTTAAGAATTTGATGTAATATAATTTGAATAGTATAATTATTATTTAAATAATGTTTATTTTCAAATATTATAAAAATAATAATTGACAAGCCATATACAAGTTTAATTTAACTAGTTGGCAACGTCTTAAGAAAGAAGGGTTCAATTATAATAATAAAATAGTCAAACATGTTAGTTGCAATATTCAAAATTTATTATGTAACATGCAGTATTTATAAAGTTTATGATCTGATTAATGTAATACAAAAATTTTATCTTCATTTCTTCTGATTTACATTTTAAATCTTAGTATTTTATGACTTATGAAAAGACCGTCTTATATAGACTCTTACTAGTTATTATTGGACATCAAAATTCTATTTACACGTCATATACAAATTTAAGTAAACTAGTTACCATTGAACACTAAAATTCTAACGAGAGTGACTGTCAAAATAGTTATATCAAGTTCAACTAAAAATAAAAAATGGACACATATAAACGATATATATGGACGAATTTGGATATGCTCTAAAAATTATACTAAAATCCACATGTTTGGCGCTGTACAAGGAAACAACCTTTTAAGATCAAATTGTTATATCATAAATGAGAGACAAAAACCTAACTTTGCAACACACTCGCACTATCGGAGTTTTACCGAGGAAATGACATAAAAATAAAGTCCCGTATGATAAAAACCCAACTAAAATTCACATATTCAGCATAAAATTAAGAAAACAGCCAATCTTGATCGATCTTTTAAATTATAAAACAAGAGACGAAACTAACTTCGCAACAAATTTGCATTATCGTAGTTCTACTAAGGAAATGACACAAAAATAAAAGCCCCCCGGGGTTAAAACCATACTAAAACTCGCATATTCGCATAGAATAAAGAAACAACCTTTCAAGCTCAAATTTTGACATCATAACACGAGAGACAAAACTAACCTCGCAACGACCTTGCACTATCTCATGCTTTCACAGTTATACTAAAGAAATGTGAAGCGTCTGGAAATCGGTTGAGTCGTAACGTCGAGTCCCTCGACAATAATCTGCAAGCAAAAATCCTCAGAAGGTCCCATGGATAAAATCTCTGATGCTTAAGTCAGTAAGTATCTTAGTAAAATGTGTTCAAAAAGTCCCCTATAATAAGTGCGTACCTGTGTATTTATAACGTACCGGGAAATCACGTATTTCCAGAATATACACCTTGATGTACGCCTCTCTATGAAGGAGATTTATTGTGCTAATGTGGCCATGAAGTGCTCTCGGCCCAAGACACTCTCAGCCCAGTTGCGAGTTTGCCAATCATTAAGAGCCCCCAAAAAATTTGAGGGTGCTCTTGGGGTTAGGATCTTCGAGGAGTCTCGCGTTTATCCTTCGTTACGGAGCCCCTGGGTTCACGTGTTCTCGTAGAGGGTGTCAAGGATCTCCATTTGTGTTTTTCTGGGAGTAGGAATCCCTAACCCCGAGGGGCCATCTAATTTTCTTTATGACTATCATTTATTATTATTTTCTTTTTAGCAGAATTCCAAGGGGCCGCACGCGCATGTGTTGGTTATACAGGGAAGCGCGTGTCAGGGAGCGGTTTATGAAAAGGCATGCCAACTTTTCACGCCTTTCCAAATTTTCACTTCTCTCAAGTAAATCATTATTCTAGTCGCCTTTTTTGGGCTTCTTAACTTCCATTTTCTCCACGTTCTCTTCACTTTAACTACATGTGATTTCAAAGGTTTTCTAACCTTCATCTTTCTTTACTTCTTTTCCTTTATCCTATGTTCCCATGGCTGATTCGGGTGAGAAATCTGTTAAGAGGGGGCATTCTGACAAAATTGAGTTTGAGATATTTGAGGGGGAATCTCCTAGAAGAGGAGATTCCGAAGCTATGCTTTGAAATCTGGGGCATTCTCCCTTGGGTTCCAGCCCTAACGATGATGAGATAGGTAATTCAAGGTACATACCAATTTTGGATTTTCCTGAGGGGGATTTTCCTCGAGTTTGGCCTCCCGATCGAGGGAAAGGATATATCCAGAAGTCTTCGTGTGTCGAAGACATTGAGTTTGACTCCTATTCTCCTAAGGAGAGTGGCCCTTTGAAGATGTTAAAGGAGGATAGCGGCTGCTCCACTCCAAAGCCTCCTTTACCGTTGAGCCCCCGACCCCAGATTCCCCTATGGAAGAAGAAACTTACGGGCCCCCAGCCTCGAACAAGTCTTGGACTATATCAGGGGTCTTAAGATCGCTACCCCCAGGTCAGAAGATTCCTGGTGATGTGGAATTAGAATGGTTAGGGACAGCAGAGTCTTACAAAGATCCCCCCGAAGGGAGGTCGGTTGTTTTCCTAAAGCAGATCTGGCCAGGGTTGTGCTTTCCCGTTCCTCTGATATTCTCAATGGTGCTCAGAGATTTCCACGTAAGCCCTACCCAAGTCCATCCTAATGCCATACCCACCCTGATGTTATTTCTCTGTCAATGCTACAACTTAGACATCAAACAGGAGTATAAGTTGTTCCATTCCCTTTTCACCGTGGCCTTCGGCGGTAACTCTTCCAAGAGGATCATTACTTTTTCTCCTCGCCAAAAGAGACGCAAGGTTTTTAATCTCTGAGGGAATGTGGGAAAGTGGAAGGAGGCTAAGAGGGCTCTCACATTTAACTGCCTTAAATATAAGGTTCCTCGATGGAATCCGGATGTTAAAGTTGAATCCTAGCTTCCTGACAAGTTTGTTTGCCCTCATTACCTTGAGAGTGTTCGAGATTGTTTGCTATCATCACCCCTTTCTTATGCCTCTTATACCAATCCCAACAAATTAGTTGGGGGTCAAGCCTAGCCCCTGAGGTTTACAAAAAGTTTTTCTACAATCTTGTTAAGAAAAGAAAATTGCTGAGACAGCCCCACTTGGCACCATCCGATGAGCCTCCAGTAGGTCCGAAGAGAAGGAAACTAGTTAAGGGGTATAAGCCACGACTTTCCCAGGACTTAGTTATCCAAAAGCCCCCGCTCGAGGATTCCCTTTTCTGTCCTGAAATTGAAGGTGTCATTAATGTATTTTATACTTTGCTTTGCTGCTTACTGCCATATTTATACATATACTCTTTGTTGTACCTTGTCTAATATCTTCTTTCTTTTTGGTGAGCCAGAGTCTAGTGGGTGCTATGACCAAGAAGGGAGTAAACACCCTCTCCTCTAAGGAGAAGGTTACCTCTGCCACCCCCCTCTGACAGTTGCCCCCACCAACACATCGTTGAAGCGGAAACCTGAGGATGATCTTTCCATTAGGGAGGGTCGTCAAAATATTTTTCATGAGAAGTCTGCTTCTGAGGCCTCTAATGAGAGGCTCATCGCCGCTACCTATGGTTTAGCATCTTCATTGAGCCTCTCGGCTTTAGAGACCAATGTCCTTGGTCCTTTTGTGAAAAACTCTAAGGTAAGTTATTTTATCAAAATTATTTTGAGAATGATTATGTGCGTTGTTTGTTTTCTCATTCCCGCTACCTTTTTCAGGTTGTCAAGGAGTCAGATGGTGTTAGATCCACCATCACCGCTTCCATATCTTCCTTCATTCAGAACTTAGGCTCTGAATTATCTTCCACTTATGAAGACAAGAATAGGGAGATAGCCTCGTTACAGCTAGAACTTGAGGCTTCCCATCAAAAAATTGCTGAACTCCAGAGTGCTCAAGAGCGCCTAACATTTGAAAAGAACTTGGTTGTCGAGGATGCCAAACAAGCGCGAGACCCAGAGGCTCAAATGGCCATGTTGGAGGCCTTCAAAGATAAATTTCTTCGAGCTCGGAGCTCTTCGACCTCTTTACAGACCTATAAAATATTGCCCAAGACGTTGGGAGATCCAACTTAGTGGATGAAGTGATTCTTCCTAAGATGGGATCTTTCCTATCCAAGGACGATGTCAAGGCATTGAAGGAAGCGGCTAAGTCTTAAGGGCTCGAGGTGATAAACTGAAAATGGGAAAGTATTGTGAATGAGGGTCAAATGAGCTTATCCATGATGGATCTTCTGAGGGGTTCAGGGAAGTACATCACCCTGGACGATCTCTGCGCCTTACCTAATCCTGATGATGAAGACAAAGATGCAGAGGCGGATGCCGCATCAGCTCAAGAGGACCAAGTGGGGGATACCGTAGTAGGAACCAATGTATAATTTCGCCCCTTTGGGCTCCCATGTAATTTATTTTGGTATTTATGTGAACATTTCATTTCTCTTGTTGATATGTTTCTCCAAAAAAATTATTCTCATAGTTCAATGCATTGCAATGGGAACTTTAATCCACCCGTGAAGATTTCCTTAAGGCTAAAGCCGCGCTCGAAACCACTAGGAGGGACTTAGCCCATGTTGTAACGACCTTGGAGTAAAACTCCGAAGAACTAGAGCCGTGGTGTAATAAGACCCACCTCTTCATAGTTGTCCTTCAAGATATCATATCCAACTTGAATTCATCCGTGAGATCCTTCCAAAAGGCGCTTGATCTTGCTAAAGCGGACTTGAAGTTTTGGGAAAGTGGAAAACACCCAATTTTTGTAGTGCGCTTGAAGGACCACGACCGTAGATGATTCAAGGGTTTCGTCCCTCTTAAGATTGTCGACGATACTGACCTCCCAGAGGAAAATTGTGAAGATGAGGTTCATTGCATAATCCATAAATTTGGTTCCCTTAAAATGTGTCTTTCAAATGCTGAAAGGTTGCATATAGTTGAGAGTCATTTTATAGCCACTCGGGGCCAAGCTTATGGGCTTATGGCTCAATTGGGTAACCTTTCACAGCGTTATGAGGTTGCACAAAATGAGATCTCAAGGCTAAACGAGGTGCTTTCCAAGTCCGGTACTTCTATCAGTGATGAACCTTCTGTAGTAGAATCTCTTTTAGGAAAAAACTCAAGGTTGCTGTCAAAAAATGAGACATTGCAGAGGTAGAAAGTCAAGCTGGAGAAAAAAGCTCGTCTCTGCTATCAAAGCCTTCATGCTCATAGATTATTTCATGGGGTGGCTAATCCCAAAGTTATCTCAAACAAGCTTTTACCCAAATTTCTTCTGCACGCTTCCTTCCTACTACTGGCTCATAAAAAATGAATTGGAAACTTGAGGAAATTTTAAGCGGAAAGAGGCTTACACTGCTATCCTCAAATGGATAAAGAAACTACCCATTCCTCCTCCTAAGAATCAAAGGTGCTTATCGAATTTAGAAGCAGAGGAAGTAGCTAGGGGCAGTAGTTCTTCGAGGCACCCCTATGGGAGATCTGCGATAAGCGGACCCACCCCCATGGTCATCGATCCACTTCGGCAATAAATACCAATGACTATCCTGAGGTGGAATAAAGAAAGGATCTTTAGCATGCTACTTGTATCAAGGTAGAAGAAATAACGAGGATACAGGAAGAAGTAGCAAAAGTAGAAAAGGAATTAAAGAAACTTTTGTAAATACATGCTATACTCCGCTAGTATTTTTTATTGCTCTTATGCTTTGTGCTTTTGCCTTTATGATCATGGCCTTCCGAGCCTTCATACCTTAGATCGTGATATGCCAAACTCTTGACAAGTGAATTATAAGCAATTAATAATCGACTAAAAATAAAAAAATCAACGATTTTACTCAGGTTCAGTGACCTACATCCTGCAACAACAAAAAATTTCACCAGATCATCGAGCGATATCTACAATCGGCAAGGGGGTCGAGGATATTACTTTCGCATTCCTCCCCCTTTCTTTGCTCTTGCGAGCTCATGTCTCTATTCTACAGCCTTAACTGGAATACATTTTAGAAGCTCATGGCTCTATTCTACAGCCTTAGCTGGAATAAAAATTAGAGGTTCGTGGCCCTATTATGTATCCTTAGCTGGAATGCTTTGCATGAGCGTTTAAGCTCTAGCCTTCGGTCTTAGCTGGAATTTTTGCAGGAGCGTTCGAGCTCGAGCCTTCAGTCTTAGCTGGAATTTCCTAGGAGCGTTTGAGCTCGAGCCTTCAGCCTTAGCAAGAATTTTTGCAGGAGCGTTTGAGCTTGAGCTTTCTGTCTTAGCTGGTATTTTTGTAGGAGCGTTTGAGCTTAACCTTAGCCCTTGGTATAGGATTTATCAGCACTATTTTCCCCTATCATACATGGTGATATCTCTGGAGATTAGCGATGATCCATCTCCTTGGGATCTGAGTTCCCCCCATGGTCTTAAGGGTATAGCTTCCTCCGGGGTACGCTTCTACCACTCGATATGGTCCTTCCCAGTTAGCCACTAGCTTCCCCTCTGGCTCTTGCCTGTTTTTCTCATTCTTTCTCAAAACTAGATCGCCAGGTGCAAACTGCACTTTCCTAACCCTTCGATCATAATAACGTTTTACCTTTTCTTTCACTTTAGCCTCATGTATCGAGGCTAACTCTTGCACTCCATCAACCATATCCAGATCCAGACGTTAATTTTCACTATTAACATCTTCCCCGGCCATAGCTGTCATCCTCGGGATTGGAAAACCTATTTCAAATGGGATCACCACCTAGGAACCATAGACTAGGCTATAAGGTGTTTCCCCTGTGGCTGAAGATTCTGAAGATCTGTATGCCCATAAGACGCTGGGAAATTCTTGGATCCAATTTCCGGTTGCCCCATCGAGTCTAGCTTTGATTCCATTGACGAGGGTGCGGTTTGTAACTTCTACTTGGCCACTCGCCTATGGATGATAAACATCCATCAACCTTTGTTGGATCTTATATTCTTTGCACCACCTCTTAAAGGGATCATTTGCAAACTACTTCCCATTGTCCGTTATGATCATCCTTGGAATCCTGAACCTACACACAATGTTTTTCCAGCAGAAAGCAATGACTGTTTTACTTGTGATATTGGTCAATGGTTCAGCTTCCACCCATTTCCTGAAATAATCCACGACCACGATCAAATATTTGAACTTTCCTGGGGCTTCAGGGAAGGGTCCATCTAGGTCGATACCCCATTTATCAAATGGCCATGAGTCGTGAATACTCATTATCTCCTCCTGCGGAATGTGCTTCAATGGTGCGTGTTTTTTCCATTGATGGAAAGCTTGTATATATCGATTTTCATCTTTGAACATCATGGGCCAATAATACCCGGCTCAGATAAGCTTCTTTGATACTGACCTAGCTCCTTGATGGCACCCACATATACCCTTATGGGTCTTCCTTATCAAATAACCCACCTCGAGTGGGCTCACACATCTGAGTAGCGGTTGTAGATGCCCTCTTTTATATAGAATTCCCTCTTGTATTGTATATTTTGGCCCTTTCAATCTGACTTTTCTGGCTTTGACAGGATTTTCTGGGAGTGTCCCATCTCAAAGATATTTAACAATGGGCATCATCCATCAAATTTATTCCTCTCCTGCCATTACCCTTTGCTCCTAAAAACTTCAATTTTGAAGGGTTTCCATGAGCAACTTCCCTTGAGACTCCGTTCCTAAATTCGATGAGGCTACCTTGCTCAAGGCATCAACCTTATGGTTTTATTCTCTTGATGCTTGCTCCAAGGTATAACTTTTGAAATTCTTGAGTAGAGGCTTCACAAACTCTAGATACTTTTGAAAATTGTGATTCATGGCCGCGTATTCCCCCTTTACCTGTTCCATAACTATATGGGAGTCACTATAAATCTCCAGATCCTTCACATTTAGCAGCTAAGCTCAAACCAGCAATCATGCCTTCATATTCAGCCTCATTATTTGTTGCTTTGAAAGGAAAGTGTAGTGCGTACGGGTAGTCTTTTCCATCAGGGCTAGTGAGTAGGACTACTTCCCCACTCACTCATGAATGTGAGGAGCCATCAACGTATAACCTCCATACTTCTTTCCTTTGAGATCCCTTCTCAACTATCTTTTCCTCCTCCATTTCAATTGGCTTGATAGTCTCAGTGGTTTCGACTATAAAGTCCGCCAAGGCTTGATCTTTAATCGCCGCCCTTGGCTGAAATTGTACATCGTGTTTTCCCAACTCTACTTCCCACTTCATCATTCTCTCAATGTCTCGGGTTTCAAGAGGACTTGCCTAAGGGGATAACTAGTGAGTAAGATGATCGTGTGTCCTTGAAAATAAGGTCATAGTCTTCAAGCGGCATGTACCAGCGCTAGTATGAGTTTCTCGAGGGCATTGTATCTTTTCTCTAATCCTTGTAGGGCTCAGCTCACAAGGTAGATAGGGTGCTGCACTTTACCTTTTTCTTTCACAACTACTGCACTAATGGCCAGGGGCGAATCGGAGATGTACAGGAACAGGACCTCACATTTGTCTGGTTTCATTAGCATTGGTAATCTTCAAAGATGATCCTTAAGTTATTGAAAAGCCTGTTCACACCTATCGGTCCATTCGAACCTCTTTGCTTTTTAGAGCACGTCGAAGAAAGGCAAATGTTTCTCTACCCCCATCAACAAAAATTTGCTCAAAGCCGCCAAACATTCAGTGATATTATGTACGTCCTTCATGTTTTAGGGGATCTTCATCCTTATCAGGGCCTCGACCTTCTCTGGATTAATGTTGATTCCCCTTTCTGATAACATGAACCCTAGGAATTTTCCTACCCCACTCCTATAACACATTTAGTGGGGTTCAACTTTAGATTTACAATCCTGAGTATCTCAAAAAGCTCCTTCAAATCCATCAAGAATTCCTTATAACTCCTTCTCTTCACCACCATATCGTTCGCATATATCTCCACGTTCCTACCAATATATTTTCTGAACAACTTGTCCACTAACCTCTGGTATGTTGCCTCAACATCTTTCAAGCCAAAGGGCATCTTCTTGTAACAGTACGTGCTCATATTTGTGATAAAAGAAGGTTTTTCCTCGTCCTCATCAGCCATCATTATCTAGTGATAACCCTTGTGGGCATCGAAGAAAGCCAATACTTGATACCCTGTAATCACTTCCCCCAACTTATCGATAGGGGGTAAGGGGTAACTATCCTTTGGGCAGCATTTGTTCAAATACATAAAATCTATACACATTCGCCAAGTACCATCATGCTTTAGGACCATAAACAGGTTGGCTAGCCATTCCGAGTAAAGTACTTCCTTGATTACATAAGCCTTAAGTAGTTTTTCTACCTCGGCCTTGTTGGTTTCTACCCTTTCTGGTGCGAATACTCTCCTTTTTTTGCTTAACATGCCTAATCCCTGAGTCAATGTTTAACTTATGGACTGCTAATTCCCACGAAATCCCGATAAGATATGAGGTACCCAAAAAAACACATCTTCGTATTTCTCCATTAACTTGCTTAGCTTCTCCTTCATAGCCCCAGGGGTAAGTTTCCCCACAGCCACTACCCCCTTATCCAAGATTGGCATTTGTTCAGTTTCAAAAAGGCTGACTCCTCCTCCATATATTGAAGCTACATCTCTCACATTTCTTGCTTCTCTTACCGATGTGAGGTTACAACTCTTAACCACAGCCTAATCCCCCTGGATGGAAGCTATCCCTATACTCGTTGGAAAATTCATCATTAGATGATACAGGGACCACACTGCTCAAGCCTGGCACATCCAAGGCCTTCCCAAAATTATATTGTACGGAGAAAGCATCAACCACTGCGAAGGTGTATTCGATCGTCACCCCCTTATCCCCTTCAGATATCCATATTGGCAAGGTGATTTCTCCTATGGGATATATCGAGTTTCCCGTAAATCCTGAGAGAGGGGTAGCTGACTTTTCCAAATTATTCTTTCTGATATCTAACTAATCAAAACATTCAGCAAACATTATCTCAATCCCACTCCCATCATCAATAAAGACCTTTTTTACTAAGGTCATTTCAACTACCGCTGCTACAACCATCAAATCCACATATGGGGTTTGGTTTAGGACAGCATCTGCTTTTGAGAATGTGATTGTCTCGTCTGACCAAAATCTCTTGTGGTTTGGCTCTTCAATAGGAGCCTTCGAGAATCAGCCTTCATGACTGAGTTTGAAGACCTCTCTCCTGTTATTCCACTTATCATGTTAATCACTCTCTGAATAGGTGGATTTTCCCCTTTCCTATTGTACTAGTTTCCAGCAGGTTGTTCCTGCGGGCCCTCATCCCTCCTGGCTTGATCTCGGCATCGATGTTTTTGACCCTGATATCTTCCATCTCCTCTACCCCCGTTATTCTGAGGATATCTCCTGTATGGTGGACGGTCTCTCCGGGGTTGAGGTTGTTCCCCTTGAATTCCTCATCTAGGTCTGGGGATCCTGAAGCCACCCCTCTCTTTCATTCATTTCTATCTCCCTTATAAAATGGATGCAATCATTCGTATCATGGCCATAATCCTTGTGAAAGTTGCATAATAAGTTCATAGCCCTCTGTTCTGCTAGTGCAGCAGGCGCATTTGACAATGGATGCAGTTGTCTAAATACCCCTCTGTAAATACATAGGATCTATGTTAGAGACCTATTGGTGGGAGTATACCTCTCAAAGTTAGGCTTGGGCGTCTCTGTTTTCTTCTTCCCTCGATGATCATTATTTCTTCCTGGCCTCTCGATCATACTCTCTTTCTTTTTCCTAGTGGCTTCTTCAAGTTTTGAGTGCTGCACGACTATCTCATGAAGCTTTTGTAGGGTTCGAGGGACATTATTACTTAATTTCTTGTACAACTCTATGTCTCTCATCCCGAGTAAGTGCCATTGCATCCCTTCATTTTTCGAGGTCTCTACCACCCCTAAGCTTTCATCTACATAGCGATGGTAGAAGGATTATGTTGATTTTCCAGGGTTTTGTATCATCTGGTGTAAATCAAGCAAGGTTTTAGTAAACTTCTTCTTTTAGGCATATTGACTCAACAACGCCACGCTAAAATCTCTATAGTAGTGTAAAGACCCCTTTGGAAATTTGTTATACCACTCTTGAGCCTTTCATCGGAGATAACTCCCAACCAGTTTACAAGTTAGTTTTTCATCGAAATCCTTCAAATTCATTAGACTAAGGAATGCCTGGATGAACTCCCTTGGATCAAACTCTCCACTATATATCGGGAGCCCCTCCGGGGGCTTGGTATCTGCAGGCCATCACTCTGAGGTTATTAGCGATGAAAATGAAGATCCTGTTACCTGGCCAAGTGGCCCAATCAGCCTATCTAACTCTCACTTGAGGGCATCTCCAGTATCTCCACTTTGCTCTCCGGGTTTTAGTAATCCTCTATGGGGGTCGCCATAAGCCATCTCATGCTGAGGGGGTTGAATTACCTGCCCAAAATTTTCCCTGGCCATCGTAATCTCTGAACTTTCACCATATAACCCATAAGGGTCATACAAGTCATAACCTGCTGACGGGTTCAGCATCCCTATGCTTCCATACCCTTGAGACCCATACCCCATCTCAACTCTGGGATATCCTCCCATTAAGGTTACCAGAACTGCAGGGGGTCCGGAATGTGCTATCCCTAGGGGTACGGGGACCGGAGACTGCCACCTCTAGGATATCCTCCCATCAAGGTTGTCGGAACTAGAGGGGTCCGGGACATGCCAACCCCGGGAGTTCAGGGAATGAAGTTTGAGGCCGTGCCTGGTACCCCTCTCGAGGATATCCAAAGTAAGGAAATACTATCATGGGCTGAGCAGCGCTTCTTGTCGGGGCTTCCATGACCATCGAAGAGACGATCGGGGATCACATACCTCGATGTGGGCTATCGGAGTTGAAGCAGGCGTGACCTGATATCCCACCTCTGCTAATATCTGAACTTCCCTAGCTAAGTTAGATTGCAAGGTATTCACATATATTACCTGATTCACTCGTAAGGCTTGTTCATAAGCTTCCATCTGTGACTAGCCGGAGACCTCCGTGAACAACCATCCCTCTTATCATATTCCCTGGCATATACATCTGGCATAGGATTTCAAGCCTTATTTCTCGACCTCCACTACATCTTGAGGGCCCTCAGGTATCTCTGGTATCTGTCCAATAGAGCATTGCCCTCCTCCCAGCTCTCCAGCTAAGACTTACACCGCTTCTCTCTCCATTTACTGGGATGCTGGGAGGTTAACCATTCTCTTTCTTCTTCCTCGATAAGGTGATTGTACTTCTTTGGTAGCACCAGTTCCTTTCAGCTTTAACTTCTCACTCTTCCGAGTATTCGTGGAGGTGGACATAAACCAAGGAACTCAAACGCAACTAAATTAGTCCCACTGGGTATGCCAATTGATGCATCTGGAAACCGGTTGAGTCGTCACATCTAGTCCCTCGGTGACAATTTTCAAGCAAAAATCCCTATGAGGTCTCAGGGGTAAACTCTCTAATGCTTAAGTTAGTTAGTGTCATAGTAAAATGTGTTCAAAAAGTCCCCTATAGTAAGTGCGTACCTGTCTATTTATTCTGTACTAGGGAATCACGTATCTCTTGTTTATATGCCTTAATGTACACCTTGATGTATGCCTCTATACTAAGGAGATTTATTGTGCTGATGCAACCATGAAGTGCTCCCTGCCCAAAACACTCTCGGCCCAGTTCTGGGTTTTCCTATCATTAAAATACATTAAAAAAATTCCAATGAACATTACTTTTATATCATAAAAATAGTTTCTACATTGTGCAACTATAGACAACCCACCTCACAAACATTTCATAAAAAGAAGCTCTGAATATTCAATTCCTCATATAACATATTAAAAGGTATGCTCTTTTTCCCCATTCTCACACTCATGGCAGAAAAGATGCACAAATCAAGTGTAAACGAGTACCAACATCTCCCTACTCATGGTTTGCAATGAAATTCTACAGCCACCTTGAATAAAATTCCACAACTAATTTCCCACAATAAAACACAAGCCAATCAGCAACTCGATTCTGGTTGGGCCGCTAGTCCCAATCCCTCAAGTGATATCTTAAGGCCAGAATATAAGGTCACTTCACAAATGGGTCAGCCTTGACCTTTCATATGCAAAAAAGAAGAGATTTAGTTACACACAATCACTATTAGGTTTAGGTAGTATAAATACAAAGGTATGTTATTTATTTATTTCATTCACTATTCGTTTACTTGAGGCAAGATTAACTTTGGCATCTGAGAGTTTCCTTCTAGAACACTCTGGGGCTTTTTTTCTTGTAGATCAAGGCTAAGAAATTTAGAGAGATCGGGTCTCAGACGCATCAATTGGTACGCTGGGTGGGGTTGATTAAGTTAAATCTAGATTCATTGGTTTATGTCCACTTACATAGCCACTACTCGAAGGAGTGAGAGTTTGAGGATAAAGGGAACAGGCGCAGGTGACGAGGTTCAGTCCCCTAACAAAAGAAGGGAGAAAAGCAAGATGGTCACCATCCCTACGTCACAGATTGTAGGTGTGGATCTGATCGATGCCTCGGTTGGACCTTATTCAACCCCTCTTGTCATTGAAGGGACTCAAGCTGGGGCTGCCAGATTATTGAGGCAAATTGAGGTTACTATAGAAACGGAGGTAGGAATTGGTCCCTCGAAATAATCGTAATTCCCTTTACTTGGTTCACCGAGGGGTAGATGGAAAATTCACAATGGTTTCTAGAGATTCATACATCGAGGCTCATGAACAGAGGGTTTGAGAGAATCAAGGTATGAAAGATGGAGCAGTAGAAGGATCGCAGCAGAATTTGGTACAGGTGGCACCGAAGTTAATGGCATTGGGATATCAAATCACTCCCCCACTAATGATACCAAGATCATCAAGGGCTATCGTATGCTCAACACCAATGGAAATGCAGGCAAGAGCTTTACCTCATCCAATTATGAGATTTCCGTACATAGGGTACGCAAGTGAAGCTGCTCAGCCAAGGCCACAACCTTTATTTCCCGAGCATACACAAGGAATGGGCTACTCAATACTTGCTTCGATGCCAATGGTTTCTTTTCTTGGCTTCGAGTAGGGGTATAAAGCAGGGGTATCTTTGGGGATTCAAGGTTAGCTGAACCCTGTGACATCTGGGCAAGGGATTTATGGTTACTATGGTCAAGGATCTATACCCTTCATGTATTCGGGGAATGAGAGAGCGGGACCCTATCCAAGCACATGGTCTCTCAACCAATGTATTATTTTTCCCTACATGGAAACTTCACGTCTGGAGAAGAAATTGGAGATTCTTTGGGGAGAGAGTTGGACATGTTGATAAGGCTAACGGAGGAGGCTGCAAGATCTTCCTTCAGCCCATTAATA
Organism: Rubia yunnanensis; assembly: GCA_037428765.1. Classification (NCBI taxonomy): domain Eukaryota; kingdom Viridiplantae; phylum Streptophyta; class Magnoliopsida; order Gentianales; family Rubiaceae; genus Rubia; species Rubia yunnanensis. The sequence goes on along the minus strand of CM075071.1, from coordinate 23,362,741 downwards.
GGCATTGTTAGATGGACAGTCGATACGAAGCCTCCAGAGGGGCTCCCAACTTATGGAGGAGATTTGGATCCACGAGAATTTATCCAAACTTTCCTCAGTTTGATGAATTATCAGGATTTTGATGAGAGATTGACTTTTAAACTCGTGGGTAGCTATCTTTGATGGAAGGTCAATGAGTGGTTCAATAAGTTGCCCAGGGGCTCCTTGCACTCATATCGAGACATCAGTGGGGCACTTTTAAGTCAATATTGTCAGAAGAAAAAGTTTACGAAGATGCTGACTGAGCTGTAGCAGACAAAACAAAAGCAGATGGAGTCTACTACGACATTCTATCATAGATTTGTTGATGAAAGTTTGGAAGTTGTCGAAGGAATGAAGAACAAGGTGATCCATGGGTATTTGATAGGAATGGAAGATCGGGAGTTGCACAAGAAGTTAACAAAAAAACCCCTCGAACGCTCCAACAGCTTCATGAGGTGGCAGAGAAACATTCAAAGGTTGAGGAAGTGACCAGGAAGAAGAAAGAAGGAATGATAGCGAAGCATTTGAAGCCTAATGAGAATCGTGGGAAAAGGCCAATAGAGATGGCAAGGTCGGGATTCAAAAGGTACACATCATACGGTGTTCTTGAAATGAAATTTGGAGCGTTCATTGGGATGTATTTTGAGAACCTCCACCAATGAGGGATGCAAATGGGGCTGTTGTCGGGAAAAGAGCTTCAAATAAGTATTGTGAGCACCATAGGGATTATAGTCACCATACAAACGATTGGTACCACCTCAAGATGGAAATTAAATGGTGTGAAAAGGAATTCCTTCTCAATGAGCCTGGCCTTCGGCAACCATTTCGAGATGACCATTTAAAGCAAAGAAATGAGCACAAAAATTGGCAGCCTTACAATAGGAATTTTAACGATGGAAATAGGGCTGATCGAGGGCCTCAAGGCCAGAGAAGAGCAATGAGAGAAACCACCCCGGAATCAACCTATAGAAAACCAGAACATGAATGAAGAAAACCCTGTTATTCATAGGGTGATTAATGTCATCAATGACATCATAGGGAAAAGGTCTTAGAATATGATTATGAAGGCTGACTCGTGGCATGTTCTAGTAGGAAAACCAACACACGAAAGATTTTGACCGGATGAAACAATTACGTTCTCTAAGGAAGATGTAGTTCCCAATCAGATTGGATGTGGCTTTGCAGTTCATGATGTGTTTTCCCCTTAAAATTTGATTTTGGGAAGGTTGTGGTTGTGTTAAGTTGGAGCGATGTGGTTACCCTATCACTTGATAAAATTCTCAACGGGCAAAGGAGTGGCATCCATCTGAAGGGATCACATAGTGGCAAGAAGTTGTAACTTAATGGCATCAAAAAAAGTGAGGAATGTGAAATATGTTGCATCAAATTATGGAGAAATTGGGATAACTAATAATGAATAGCTCCCAATTTGAAATTCTATGACAGTTTTTGTGGGTAAGTTGATACCAGAAGGGGTGAAGAAATATTTGAGAGCCTTGCTCGATTAGTATATCGATGTGTTTTCTTGGGGTACATTGGATTTGACGGGAGTGCCAACGCAGTTGGCTATTCACAAGTAAAATATTCACCCATTGATAAAGCATGTTAAACAGAAAAGAAGAATATTAACTCCTGAAAGAACTGAGGCAATCAAGGTGGAGGTAGAAAAGATTCTGAAAGCAGAGGTCATCGAAGAGGTATTCTATCCAGAGTGGCTCACTAACCCAATTATGGTCTCGAAGCAGGATGGTGTGAGGCGTATGTGTATGACTTCACAATGAATAAGTGTTGTCCTAAAGATAAATACCCTTGCCACAAATCGATAAGTTTGTAGAGGTAATATCTAGATATCAAGTTTTGGCCTTCTTCGATGCTTCAAACAGCTACCACCAGATACTAATGGTGGAGGAAGATAAGTAGAAAACCTCATTCATAACGGACGTGGGTACTTTCGGTTACAAGAAGATGCTGTTTGGGTTGAAGAATACTGGTGCTACTTACCAGTGTTTGGTGGACAAACTCTTTAAGCAGCAGATTGGAAAAAGTATAAAGATATATGTCGATGATATGGTGGTGATATGGTGGTGAAAAGTATGATCTATGAACAGTTCCTGTGGGATATGGAAGAGATGTTCGATGGGCTACGAAGGTCGAATTTGAAGTTAAATCCTGCCAAATGTGTGATTGGAGTGGGGACCGGTAAATTTTTGGGGTTCATGGTCTCAGAAAGGGGGATTGATGTTAACAAGGAGAAAATGGAAGCTCTAATGAAGATGAAGAGTCCACATACCTTGAAAGAGGTTCAGAGGCTGACAGGGTGCCTTGCAGCTTTATGTCGATTCCTATCTAAGGGTGCGGAAAAGCATTTGCCCTTTTTCGATGTGTTGTGGAAGGAAATTTTTTTGAATGGACTGGGAAGTGTGAAAAGGTATTCTTAGCATTGAAGGAGCGTCTCCGATTTCTGCCTACATTGATGAAACGTGATAAAGAGGAAGTGTTGTACCTCTATATTTTTGCTTCTTCTTTGTTCATCAGTGCAGTTTTGGTGAAGGAGAAAGAGAAGTGGAAACATCCCATATACTTTGTGAGCATGTCATTGCAAGGTCCTGAGATGCAGTACATTGCCCTTGAGAGGTTAATTCTAGCTTAGCTCATGTTGCTCGAAGGTAGCAGCCATATTTTCAAGTTCACATAATAGTGCTACTCACCAACCATCCCATTAAGCGGATACTTTTGAAGCCTGAAACCTAGAGGAAAATGATGAAATAAGCGGTTGAGTTGGGGGAGCATGATATTCTGCTTCAACCCAGAACGATGACTAAGGGCTAGGCCCTCGCAGACTTCATAATGGAAACAACATAGCCGATTGAGGCAATGATGAATCTTTGAGCATGGGGGTATGGAAGCTGTTTGTGGATTGATCTTTGCATTCAGGAGGAAGTGGAGATGGAGTATTGCTTACTAGTTGATCTGCACCTAGAAACATGTGTTAACCAATGCATTTAACACACGTATTAGTAGCTTTTGTATGGTTGATTGCTAGGTTTTGTTGGGTTTACATCATAAGGGGTTTAGATAGCCTTTGTTGGTTTTCTTGTCTAGATCCTTTGTTTTGTAGATTTATTTAGACTTAATGGATGCTATATGTGTAGCTGGTGATCTTTTATGAACGTTGGCTCTGATAATCTTCCATGGGGAGATTGGGAAGCAAAATACGTAAATCGCAGAGAATAATACAGAAGGAGAAGAAATGGAAAGGAAAAAATATGGATAAGGAAAAAGCTTTGTTGGATCTAACAGAAGAAGAGCTGATTGAGGTGAACGTTGATTAGGGATATTGAGAGGAGCGGTCAATTTTTTTTAGGGAGATTTAAACTGAGCGTAACAAACCTTGAAGGAGGGGATCAGAAACTTCAAATACAGCTGGAAACTCAGATGCCAAAGCCTATGCAGCTTTGAGCGGTGACAAAAGAAATGAGGCTGAGCAGATTCCTAAACCATGGGTTGAACTATTCGATGATGATAAGAATGAGGATCTGTAGATTTTTGGGAAGTTATCCACCCTTTATGGTTCCTGAGGGTTATTTGGAAGGATCTGGGGATTTAGAAATATATGGAAAATTTGGAAAGTCAAACATGGGTTATATATGATACGATATTGTCTGAAGCAATTTAGAGATGATTTAATTGAAAAGGGAATGATATTTTTTATGGTAAACAAGTTGTAGTTTCACAATTGAGGCATAACATGGAGTTAGATGAGCCTAAAACAGTGCCTGTATGGATTCAATTACCTAACTTTCCATTAATTTACTTGAAACTAAACATAATGGGCATTATTACAAGTCATTTGGGGAAACCTCTTAAGATGGATATGGCTACTAAAAATTTCAAATAGGTTAGCCTATGCTAGAATGCAAGTTAAGGTGAAAGTGGATGCTGATTTCCGAAACAAAATTCCCTATATTGATGAAAACCAAGAAATTATCTTTCAATGGTTACTTGTTAAATGTGCAAAATGTGGCCTATTATGGCGTAGAACTGAGAGTTGCAGGAAGAGTGATGAAAAACCTACTTTGAAGCTGATCATTAAAAAGGTGTGTGTCCCAAAGAAAAATGTTGAGAAAGAGCAAAAGGTAAGGCCTCAGAAAGATGATGAGAAAGAGCAGAAGGTGAAGTCTCAGAAAGGGAATGATGATACTGACAAAAGAGAGGAAGGCTAGGAGGAGTTATTTGTGTAGAGAGATGGAAAACAGAAACTGAAATAAGCAAGTGGTGACAAGGGTAGAGGTAACTTTCAACTACTTTCATATCCACCTAATGAATAGTTGTATTTTGGATTGGAATGTTCGTGGTGTAAATAGTAAAAAAAATCAAAAAGAAAAATGTAGGGATTACTGCATATACAGTAGATGTAGTTTACTAGGGATCTTTGAAACTTAGGTGCAAGTGGAAAAGGAGAAACAAGTGTGGGATTCAATGTGTAGGAGATGGAATATTATCTCAAGGAGGAAGAATATGGATGGGATGGAAACCAGAATTATATGAAATTGATGATGTAAGAAGGTATGGTTAATGTATTTCTGCTGTGGTGAAACAGAAAGGTGCTAGTCTCAAGTTCAAGTTCACAACTTATAATTTGAACAGTGCTGGTGGGAGAAAGAACATGTGGAGGCAACTAGAACTAGAGCAAGAAAACAACATCCCATGGATTATAATTGGTGACATTAACTTCCCATTGGATCTAGATGATAGATTGGGTGGGAACTGTATAATCAGAGCAGAAATGAAGGATTTTCAGAAGACCATCACAAAACTTGAACAGTTAGAATTAAAAACAGTTGGCTCCAAATTCACTTGGGACAACAGGAGGGGTGGGTGAAAGGATTATGATCAAGATTGACAGAGCTTTGGTCAACCAAAAATGGACTGAGCAGTTTCTAAACTCTGTGTGCAGAGTGGTAAATAACCACATCTCTGATCATTTTCCTCTACATGTTCAGATTACTCGTAGTGAGAAGAAATCTGTAAAGCCCTTAAAATTTTAAAATATGTGGACATCATCTGCTCTTTATCTGAATTTGATAGAAACTGCTTGGGATAAAAAGGAGAAATGCAGTATGAGGGAATTTTAACAGAACCAGGAGAGATTGAAAGGCCCCTTATCTGAATTGAACAAAAAAGAATTCTCTGAAGTACAAAAAAGAGTGATAGCAGTAAAGCAGGATTGGCAAAAGGCTAGTCAGTTGTTATAGCAGAATTGGAAAAAGCTGAGTATAATTTCTTTTAAGCAGAGAACAAAGCTGAAATGGTTGAAGGAGGAAGACAGGCCTACCAAACGTTTTATGCTAAAATGAGGAAACGACAGTACATGAATCACATTGTCTGCTTGAAAGATGGATCAAAGGAGCTAGAATGGCAGGAGCTACTTGATCGCTTGGTTTTTTTTCTTCAAGAACTGGTTGGGAACTTAGACCTTATCAAATAACAGGTTGAAAGATGATAGTATTCAGGGAGGAGAGGTACTGAACTTGATGCAGCAACTGAAACTGGTTGAGGAAGTGAAGGATGCAGAGATTCAGAAGGCTCTAAAAAGCATCAACTACAATAAAAGTCCTGGTTATTATGGATGTAGCAGCTATTTTTATTTTAAAAAATCATGGAATACTATTGGGAGGAATTTTATAAATGCAGTCAGAGGTTCCTTCAATGGAGATGAGCTGCCAAGTGAGTTTTGTAAGCAGTACTAGCACTGATTTCCAAGGTTTCTCATCCTCAATGAGCTACTCATTTGAGACCAATTGCTTGTTGTTTAATCCCATATAAATGGACAACTAAGATACTGTGTCAAAGACTGGGAGAAGTAGGGCAATTTCTGGTTAATCAGAATCAAGGGGCTTTTGTAAAGGGTAGACACATCACCCATAATATCATTTTGGCTCAAAAGCTTCTGCACAAATACAAGGTAAAAGGTATGAAACAAAGCTGTGTGATCAGAATTGATATCAGGAAAGCATTTGATATCATAAGATGGGATTTCTTGTTTGACTGGCTGAAATTGATGAAAATACCTGGTCTATTCTTGACATGGATGAAGAAATGTGTATGTTATGCTAATATCTGGATGCAACTAAATTGAAGCTATTCTGAAACATTTAAAGGGGCAAATGGAGTTAAACAGGGAGACCCTCTTACTCCTCTTTTATTTGTTTAATGTATGGAGTTTTTGACAAAATTATTAAGCACAAATTTCAAGGAGAAGAAAATTAGATATCATTAAAGGTGTAAGAAGGTGGGAGTGCACAACCTATTGTTTGTGGATGATCTTCTTATCTTTCGTGAAACAAATCAGACATCATTGGACGGTGTTTAGCAAGTTCTAACTGAGTTTCAAATTCTGTTTGGATCAGCAATTAATAGCTTTAAATCCACAGTATATTTTTCTGATTTTGATGAACTGGAGTAGAACTTATTAGCTGGTATTGAAGATTCAAAAGGGTGAATTCCCATTGAAGTATCTAGGTGCGCCTCTGTCATCCTTCAGATGGGACAGCTCCTCTTGTGCAGCTTTGGTGGATAAAATTGCAAAGAAGCTGGTTTTATGGAATGCTAGTAATCTCTCTTATGCATGTAGATCACAACTAATCAACACAGTCTTACTGAATATTATGGGATATTGGGCAGGCATATTCAAAGTTCCAGAAAGTATCAATGAGGATATAGTTAAGTTATGTAGAGCCTTGTCTCTACTCATAAATCTCTCTCTAGGAAATCCTTTCCTAGTTTTTCAAGATCTTATTATCCCTCCAATGATTCTAGAGCCTATTTTCACATGTTGTTTTGAATTTCAAGTTTGAATTTTGAAGAGCAAGTAAATGTTTACGTTCTTACAAAATCAATCAGGATATTCACAAATACTTTATGGAAGGAATTTCATCAATATGAAGATCCCATCAATCTCTATATATTCACGTATTCAACACCCTCCAGCTCTAACCAATTTCATTCATCACAACCATACTCTCCCTATACTCCTAATCTGCCATATATATTTTCTTGCTGCTGTAACAATGGGGGAAGAGTTGATAGCCCAGTATGCAAAAATTAACCTCTCTGATGAAACCCAAAACAGAATTATAGCCCCTGACTCGTTGCAATACGGAGACCAACAGCCAAAATCGTACTTTCTAGGTGCAAAGATCCTAAATCAGAAATCAAGGAGAGTTGACTACATGATCTCCACATTGAAGAGGGCGTGGAACCGTAACGGTAAGGTGGAAGGATACCAGATGGGAGTCAACCTCGCCTTGTTCAAATTTGAAAGGCTGGAAGATAGGTCCAAGCTAACTGAGTTATCACCCTGGTCTTTTGAGCATCACTTGGTTGTATTTGTGGAAACAGATGGAGCTGAGGCCCTTCGTCATCTCTATTTTGCGGAGACCCCCATCTGGATTCATGTCTGTGACATCCCACCGATTCTAATGACACCGAACATGGCTGCCTTGATAGGAGATTACCTAGGGAATTTTGTAAAAGTGTCAAAAAATAAGGCTGGAAAATGTATGGGAAAGACACTGAAGCCGAGGGTAATAATCAATGTCTATAAGTCATTATCAAGAGTAGTCACAGTTGAATTCAAAGGTACTAATTACCTGTTTTACTTTCAATATGAGAGATTGCCAATGTTCTGCCAACTATGTGGTTGCTTGGACCATCCAAAATCGGACTGCCCGAAGAAGGATACTCCACAACGATACTTGTTCATGCTAATGGGCTATGGACGTTGGCTAAGATTTGAAAATGATCAGTCATACCCGATGGAGGGCCCAGGGGTGCTCACCAAAGAAGGTTGAAGGAGGACCAGGAGAAAGTGATATACAAGGAGGCAGCTTCTGATCCAACCATAGCCGGAAATGAGCAGGGGCAAAGGACTCCGGTGATTGCAGTGTTGGAGCAATCAAGCCAAGGCACTAATCAAGGCGTTAATCCAACAGATAAAAATCTCCAAACCCCCACAATGCAAGCAAACGGCTCCCCTATTATTACCCCAGTAACAGAGCATGACTGTAGGACAGCAAATAATTACATCCCATTAAAAGTAAAGGGAGTTGATTATGCAGGGAGTTTTTCTGTCAATAAAGAGGCATAACTAGTAATTAATACTCCTAGACAAACTTCTAACAATTTTCAAATTGGAATGGATTATATACCGTTACAGGAACAGGAAGACTCAACTTTTATGTCAGATGCCAGCACTGAAAGATTCAGGGCGAAAGCATTGAGCATCAAGGATCAACACTGCCAGCCGATCAAGCCTGCGTCCTATAATAAAGCATTCATCCAGTCCCTAGCGACTCATCCAATCAATCTACTGAGATCATCGCCAGAAAATTCCAGCAAACAAATTTCACGAGGCAAGGGTGGAGGAAGCATATACCCGAATTTGCCACCACCAGGATTTGAAAGCAGACCAGTGGTAATTGAAATCCCATCAGAGGAAAAAATGACTCAATTTATCCTCTCAAACTAATAGGGCGTCGAGAAGAAAAATAAAGCACAGAAGTAGAAGCTGAACTTACACAGGTTCAAGAGGCTATTGGTCTAATTCATGGGATAGGGAAGGAGCCTATGGCAGAATTTGAACAAACTCTAACTGAGAAATGCTTGCCCCAAGTCTCGTCGAACCGCTGCCAGGCTTACATCAGCCCCCACCATCGGGGAAATTGGGCTTTCACACCTAACGGTCTCCACCGTCGTGGAAATTGGGCTTTCACAGCCAACGGCCCAGGGGCGGATAGCATCAGCATCTCCAAGAAAGCCGGGGAGCCGGTGAGCAGCAAGCAACCATCCATGGTAACATACGATCCGGCAAACCTAAATAAAGAGCAGCATCAAATCCCAGGTGATGTATGTAGTGGTAGAGATCCGCCGATACTCACAACAATGAAGCCACTGTTTGTGGAGAAAATTAGCTCCATCTGAGGATCGAAACTGGCGCAGACAAAGGCTCCTCCACCGAAGATTGATCGGTTAATCCAGCCGCCCAGTTCATAGAATCCCTTTCTCGTTGGGGACGCAGAGATTATCACTACAACACAAAAAAGAGATGGAACAATAGAGAGGATTCAGATGCTGGACCAAAATAAAGGGAAAATAGAGGAAGGAAAGCAGGCTAAATTACCATTGGTGGCCCAATACTCACCTACACAGGCCCAACTCACTGTCTTTAAAAGAAAATCAGGATATATTGCTGAAATAATGGATGATGAAGATGGCCAGGATCCAAAATGCTTAAAGTGGAGCTGATGAAACCTTTTGTTCTCGACCCAGAGTTGAAATTTAATGTGGGCCCACCTGCACTTGGACTAACGGCGGTGACTGGCAAGAACCAGTCCTGTCGACACCAATGAGTCTTCTCAGTTGGAACTGGCGAGGGCTGTCACACCCTCGTGCAGTCAGACATCTAAAAGACCTCCTTCGCAAAATTTACCCCAATTTTAAAAAAAAATTAAACTAATTGTACTTCCAATAAGTTAGTAGGGTTACCTGATTCCTTAGACTTGCATGGAGTCTTTGTTGATTCTGTAGGCAACTCGGGGGGTCTTGTGTTACTTTGGAATAAAGACTTAGAAGTTTCAGTTTTGAGTTATTCTTTTAACTTTATTGACTTTACTATAAGAGATCCAAAAACTAACTTATTATGGCATTGTACAGGTATTTATGATGAACCTAACACAAATAAGTGACCACAATTTTAGCACAATTTTCCAGCACTCGGGAACGGTCCTAATATGCCATGGTTATGCATAGGGGATTTTAACGAAGTTCTATATCAGGATGAGTTTCAAAGTGCCAATCGCAGGCCTCCAACCCAGATTGATGGTTTTTGGCTAGCTCTAAATAATTGTAACTTAATTGATGTGGGATATGAGGGCTACAAGTTCACATGGTTTAGAAATTGGAAAGACCCCCACACTGTTAGAGCACGCTTAGATAGAGCTATGGAAAATCTTGGTTGGCTAAATGCTTTCCCTACGGTAACGCTTAAATATTTGTAAAGCCACCAGTCGGACCATGTTCCAATATTGCTGCACTTAAGAGGTACAAGAACAGAATTGGAACAACAAAGAAGATTTAAGCCTTTTCATTTTGAAAATTATTGGATCCAATCCCCGAGATGTCAAGAGAAAGTGGCAGAATATTGGAACTCAGTAACACCGAATCTGACAGGAACAATAAAAGAGTGTTCAAGTTGACTGGCTTCCTGGTAAAAATTGAAATTCTACAATCAGCATAAGAAAAAAGATGACATTTCAAATTATCTCAAGAGACTCCAACAAGGTGTTATAACTGTTGAAGTACAAAGTGGCATGGAAAATTTAAAAGCTGAGCTGGAGAAACACCTTGATATGGAAGAGGCAAGGTGGAAACAAAGAGCTAAACAACATTGGTTGGAGAAAGGAGACAGGAATACAAATTTTTCCACTCTTTCATAAATAAACAAAAAAAGAGAAACACTATTCATGGACTAACAAACCATTCAGGGTGATGGTGTACAGAAGAGAAGGATATGTAATTCATTATCTCCAACCATTTTCAGACACTTTTCAAAAGCTCTAATCCATCCCCCACTAGTGGTGAACCATTTGGCGGACCAGATTTCACCAGAAGTCTCGTCAATGATGAATGAAAAAATCACAAGACCGTACACAACGAGTGAAATACAAGCTGCTCTAAAGAGTATGGCACCAAATAATTCTCCAAGACCCAATGGGATGCCACCACCATTTTTCCAACAATAATGGAGTATTATGGGTCCAAAAGTTCCACGTGAAGCACTACGATACTTGGATACGGTGATCTCGAGCAACCAAAGTGCTTTTGTTAAGAACAGGCTCATCACATACAATGTCTTAATAGCCCATGAAGTTCATCATTATATAAAAAGAAAAACAACAGGGCAAAAAGAGCATCTGTCCATTAAGTTGGATATGAGAAAAGCTTTTGACAAAATAGAATGGATTTTTCTTTTAAAAACATTAGAGAAGATGGGCTATCATCCAGCTTTTATAAATTTGATTGAGAACTGTATCTCGATGATATGTCTATTTTATGTGTATAATTTAGTACTATTTTGGGTCACATTTGTGCTCTTTTATTATCAAGAGCTTGTGTTTTACCTTGAAATTCTCTTAGGAGGGGTAAGAGAAAATTTACGCTCTTTTACCTCTTCAAGTGGATTTTGCGTGACAAGGGAAGAACACAGAGGCATGAAGACTGGAGGCCATTAAAGATCACATTTTCGAAGACATTTGAAAACTTGCTTTGAAGACATGAAGATCGGAGGCCATTGAAGACCATTTTTTAAGACATTGAAGACTTAAAAAATGAGAGGAATTGCTATGAAGATGAATGTGTACCACAAGAAGAAGAAAAGAAAACAGGATTAAATTCTGCCACCCATCGCGAGTTGTGATGGCCTCGTCGCGAGACCATCGTGAGTCGCGACCAACGGGTGGCCAGAATTTAACCTTATCCTTTTTGTACTATAAATAACACTCTCTTTCCTCTCATTCACATCTTCTTCATCTGCATTTTTGGTACTGTTTAGAACCCTATTTACTTCCATTTTCATCTTTGAATTCTCTTGTATTATGTTTAGTTGTTTAGCATTAATTAGTATGAACTCTTGTAGCTAAATCTTGTTCTTGGGAGCAATTGACTAAGGCTTCCAAGCCCATGTCTTAAGAAATATTTGTAGCCTATTTGATACTCTTACTGTTATGCATTTATGGAGCATTGGATGTGTTTGTTAATGTCATTAAGGTTATTTAAAGCTTGAGTACATGAAGTACTTGTATGATATACTTGTTAGGGTTTGGGGAAATGGGTTGATTTCCCCTTTTCTTGATAGGAATCCAAGAGTATGATTTAAAGCTTTTGATTGTGTTGATGGATTGATAATTGCTAGATGAATATGATAATGTTGAACTCTTTATCATGTTTGTTGCCTGTAGCAAATGAGAGAAGTCTATGAATGTCGATTGTTCTTGACTAATCTTGTGTAAATGCATGAATTGGTTAAATGCTTAGACGCGGTGTAGTGTTTATGAGTGTTTCCAAGCTCGTTGATTCTTTGTGCTAAATGCCATCAATGGGATACTTTTAGTCATGTTTCGACTACGGGAGGCATTGGTGAGGTTTGACAAGAGATGTCGAATTCACTCTTGCAAACTACTATCTAAGAAGGATAGAAGTTTAGTCTTCACAATAAGTAGTGAAAGTAGTAAATAGGTTGCATGTTCAATGATGGATAAGAGGCTTGGAAATGGAAGTCAATTGTGCCCAAGGTTCCGTTAATTGTTGTTTTCATCTTATCATTAGTTGTATTGCATGATTAGCATAGTTCTCTTACTTTGCTAGTTGTTGTACTTTAATTTGATAACTTAGGATCAAACCAACCAAAACCCCCCCTTGTTTACATGATTTTATATGTATCTATGTATGTATATGCTTAGTATGTTTTCTCCTATATATGTGTAAACACTTGAAAAGATTCATCTTCTCGTGGATGACCTCGACTTGCCATTATCTACTTAATTGTAGATAGGAAGCATTAGGGCTTAAAAGTATTAACTTGAGAGGTACGGCAATGAATTCCCAAATTTTGGCGCCGTTGTTGGGGAAGAGGCGTTTATTTTTAAGGGTTTTGGCATATTATGTGATTATATGCTATTTGTAAATATTTGTTAGCTTTATTTTATTTTGATTTTTTAGTTGATTTGCCATTTTCACTTGGCTTGGAGATGTATTGTTCGAGTTCTTGGTGTATGGTTCGTACGCGATCCTCTTCACAAGAACCCCTACACTACGACCCCGAGTTAGAGTTAAATTTGAGACGGGCTAGGAGGCTTTCTTTAGAAAGTGTGAATAACACCCCTCCTAGTGACCATTTTGTGGATACATCTTCCTCTATGGAACATCAACTTGAGCACGAAGATGAGCATCTGGGAGAGGGGCCTCAACATCCTCCTCTGCAAGGGCGAGCTTCTCCTCTCCACCAAAGAGAGATTCCTTTGGGGCAAGCTTTGTTAAGAGACACCATGGCCCCCAACCTCGATCAACAACCGATGTGCATCGAGTATCCCGTGGTTGGACCAAACGGGCACTTTGAACTAAATACCAACACGCTACCCATTTTCCTTGGTAGGAAAGGGGAGAATGCCAACAAACACCTTACCGAATTTCACTTCTTGTGTGGTGGTACAGTCCCCCATGGAGTGGATTCTATAAGTTGAAGGCATTCCCGTTCACACTAAGGGATGGTCCAAGAGATTGGCTCCACCACCTACCACCCAAGAGCATTAAGAGTTGGGTTGATATGAAAACAAAGTTTCTAGCCAAATACTTTCCGGCCTCTAGATTCGCTGCCTAGAAGAAGGATATAAGCAACATCCTCCAATGGCATGAAGAATCTCTCTTCAACTATTGGGACATATTCAAGAAGCTTCTTGCAAGTTGCCCTTATCATGGTTATTTGGAGGGGGATTTGGTTTATTACTTCTATAATGGCCTTCTTGATGAAGATCAAAGGTTGGTAAGAATTTCTTGTGGTGGAACCCTTGGGAACAAAACATCCTCCGAGGCTATGCAATTGTATGAGGAGCTAGCGGAAGAATCAAGAAACTTTAGCTCTAGGGCCGATTTGAGAAGGATAAATCCAATGCCTGTAAGTGACTCTTCAAATAGTGGAAAGCTCGAGGATCAAGTCTCGGCCCTTGCATCTATGGTCAAATCGTTGATGACGAAGCCCGGGAATGTGCCACATGTGAAATTATGTGAAATTTGTTACTTAGCGCATCCTACGGACACTTGACCCACTTTGCAAGAGGACTATGTTGAGGAGGTAAGTGCCATGGGATATCAAGGGAATCAAGGCTACCAAGGCAACCAAGGATATCAAGGTGGGCAAGGCTACCAAGGTTATCAAGGGTACCAAAACTGTCCGTACAATTCGGATAATCGTGATAACCTGAACCTCCGGTATCGAAACCCTCAAGGAAGCCAAAACCCTCAACCATATCAGCCTCCTCAACAACAATATAGGCCACCTCAACAACAATTCCAAAGGCTCCAAGACAAACCCTAAGACCAAGGGGAGAGCTCAGGGCTAACAAAGGATGAGGTGATGCAAGCCATTCACCAGTTGGGCATGTGCGCGGAAAAAGGTGAGAAATTCCAAGATGAAGGCAAGGCAAGTATCAAGAACTTGGAAAGTCAAGTGATTGGATGGAAGCTCGGGAAAAGGGTGAGCTACCCTCCCAAACGGAGATCAACCCTCGACAAAATGCAAGTGTTATAACTTTGAGAAGTGGTAGAGAGGTTGGTACTTCACCGGAAAATGAAATTGTTGAAGAGGATCCTATGAGTATTTACGTGTTTGAAAAATGGGTTGAGAAGGAAGAAGCCCATGAGAATAAGGACAAAGAGCTAGCCAAAAAGAGCAAAGAAGAAGAAAGCGAGGTGGAGACATTGGTGCCAAGACCGAAGTCAACCTCCATTACGGAACCTTCATCTCCCCCTCAAAAAAGAGCAAACATTGTGGAGATCCCTCCACATGTACCGGAACCTCCATTTTCGGAAGCCTTGAAAGACAAAAGGAGGAAGGAGGACAACAAGGACATCTACAAAGTCTTTCGTAGATGTGAGGTAAATATCCCACTCTTGAATGTCATTGAACAAATTCCTAGATATGCTAAATTTCTCAAGGAATTATGTGTTGTGAATAGAAAGCAAAGAGCAAAAAATAATTTAAAAATTGGAAAAAGTGATCATGTTTCCGCCTTGTGTCAAAAAGAGCTACCCCCTAAATGTAGCAAACCTGTCATGTTCACAATCCCTTGCATAATAAGAAAAACACATTTTGAAAAAGCTATGCTCTATTTAGGTGCATTAATAAATGTGATTCCTTACTCTTTATATGAAAACCTCAACTTGGGTACATTGAACAAAATCGGGGTGGTAATCCAATTGGCCGATCGTTTTAGTGCATACCCTAAAGGTATTGTCAAGGATGAGTTGGTTAAGGTGGACTCCTTAGTTTTCCCCACAAATTTTTATGTCCTTGACATGGAGCATGATAAACATGCCACCCCAATTTTTTTGGGGAGGCCATTTTTGAAAATCTCTAGGACAATGATTGATGTGCATAAGGGTACCCTCACCATGGAATTTGATGGAATAAAAGTAGAGTTTAACATAAATGACTCTATGAAGTATCCTAGTGAAGAACATGCTTGACATGCCCTAGATGTTGTTGAAGAAGTTGTGCAAGATGTTTTTGAACTAAGTGGTGATGATTCTTTGTTAGTTGCTTTGCAATGTGATAGTAATGATGCCCACAATGTATACTCTATGAGCACTAACTTGAAGGAAAGCTTTAAGGATTTGAACCTGCTTGAAGAAATGGAATCGAGTCTCTCAAAACCTCCTCATCTACTCTTAGAGGAGCTCGAGGAACCGCAATTCCTCCCGTCACTTGTGAACGCGCCGGTGATTGAACTGAAACCTTTGCCAAGTGACCTCAAGTACGCTTTTCTTGGGGAAGGGGAGATGCTTCTGATTATCATTTCAAGCAAGCTCACCAAAGAGCGAGAAGAAAAGTTGATAGTGGTGTTACGGGAAAACAAGGAAGCAATTGGATGGGCTATTGCTGACATCAAAGGCATAAGTCCATCCACTTGTATGCATAGAATCTTGTTGGAAGAAGATGTGAGACCCGTCCGGCAACCCCAACACCATTTAAACCCACCTATGATAAAGGTGGTGAAGGCAGAAATCCTCAAGTTACTCCAATCAAGCATGATCTATCCAATCGTTAATAGCAAGTGGGTAAGTCCAACTCAAGTGGTACCCAAAAAGAGTGGGGTGACGGTGGTCGAAAATGAGAAGGGTGAATGGTGCCCACCCGAGTTCATAACGGGTGGTGCGTTTGCATTGACTATTGGAGGTTAAACGCGGAAACCCAGAAGGATCACTTCCCGTTACCATTCATTGATCGTTGATTATGTGTCGGGGTATTGACTTTATGGGACGTTTCCCTAGTTCTTATAGCTTTACATATATTCTTCTTGTCGTTGATTATGTGTCAAGTGGGTTGAAGCAAAACCCACTAGGACTGGCAATTCTAAAGTGGTTGTTGTAGAATTCCTGAAAGATAACATCTTTTCTAGGTTTGGGGTACCCCGAGCCTTGATTAGTGACTGTGGCACCCATTTTTGCAATCAGACCATAGCGGAACTCTTGAAGAAGTATGGCATCACTCACAAGACATCCACCGCCTATCACCCGCAAACCAACGGGTAAGCCAAAGTTTCCAATTGGGAAATCAAGTCCATCCTTAAAAAAATGGTTAACCCTAACCGGAAGGATTGGAGTTCTTGGTTGAATGATGCCTTATGGGCGTATAAGACAGCTTACAAGACACCAATCGGTATGTCACCATACCGGTTAGTGTTTGGCAAGCCCTGTCATCTACCGGTGGAAATTCAACATAAAGCTTACTGGGCGGTCAAAGAATTAAATCTTGATATAGATGAGGCCAGCTTGCATAGGAAATTACAATTGGGTGATCTGGATGAGATATGGAGGGAGTCCTATGAGAACGCCGAAATCTATAAAGAGAAGACAAAGGTGTGGCACGACAAGATGATCATTAGGAAGGATTTTGACGTTGGTCAAAAGGTCCTCCTATTCCAAATCTCACCTTTGCCTATTCCCAGGTAAGTTGAGCCCCGATGGATTGGTCCTTTTGAGGTGGTTAAGGTATTCCCGCATGGCACAATGGAGATTCTAGATCAAGCTAAGTCCAATACATTCAAGGTTAATGGACAACGTTTGAAACCTTACCACGAGAATTTTGTGTCAGAAAAAGGAGAGGACATTCATCTCCTCGATTTGGTTTGTGATTAAAACCCAAGAAAAGGGAGTAAGTCATGCCGATGACGTTAAATAAACTTGGTTTTGATCATCCGGATCATCATTCGTGACTTTCCGTTGATGTTGTTTGGTTTTGGATTTTGTTATTAAGTTTCATTGTTTTGCTTTATGCTTTTCACGAATTCTTTTTCCATGATTTTGTAGCAATTTTGAAGCTAAGGCATTGGAATTTTGAAGGGAGAAATGCTTGGAGTCAAGAAGGAAAGACTTGGACAAGAGAAGGAATCAGAAAATTTTTCTAAGTACCAGGTTAGTAGTTCATCGCAAGTCGCGGCCACATCGTCGCGAGTCGCTATGGGATCAGTAAATTTTGGTGAGATTTCAGCTTTCAGCCTCCACTTTTCATGAGGCACGATGGCCTCGCGAGGGCCTTGTTACGAGTCGCGACCAAATCAGGGATTTTGGCTGAAAATGGAGGTCTCGGCCTCCACTTTTTGCAAGTCACGATGGTCTCGTCGCGAGTCGCAATGGAGTGGTTGCGAGTTGTGATGTAATCAGAAATTTTGTGTTAAAATTCAGCTCCCGGCCTCCACTTTCCGTGAGTTACGGTGGCCTCGTTGCGAGTCCTCGAGACCAGTCAAACCCATAATCCCATCAACCCTTCGAGACATCATCCCCTCGAGACCTCAGATCCACGAGGCAACAAGCCCTTGACTCGAGCAGAACCTGAAAGTCCATCACCCTCTCGAGGCCACTCCTTGAGACCAGTCCTCGAGACATCATCCCCTCGAGACCTCGAGGCAACAAGCCCTCAACTCAAGCAGAACCTGAAAGTTCATCACCCTCTCGAGGACAGTCCTCAAGACTAGCCCTCGAGATATCATCCCCTTGAGACCTTGAGGCCGCAAGCCCTTGACTCGAGCCAAAACAGAAAGCCCATCACCCTCTCGAGGCCAGCCCATCACCCTCTCGAGGCCAGCCCATCACCCCTCGAGATGTCACCCTCTCGAGACCAGTCCTCGAGGCCGCAAACCTCTTAAGACCTCGGGGTCACGAGCCAAACCTCTCGAGACCTCAGAGCCACGAGCCCTCAAGGCCGCGAGCCGAACCTCTTGAGACCTTGTGTCCTCTAGGCCAAAAGCCCTTGATACCAGTGAAGCTTGTTAGCCCCTCGAGACCAAATCTTTCCTCCTCGGGACCAACGCCTCACGAGACCAAATCTTTCACCCTCAAGCCTAGCCAGACCTTAGCCCTCCCTACCCATAGCAAGTCGCGATGGGCGTACGGGTCTGCTTTAAAAAATGGGCAAAACCCTTTTTTGCCACAAACACATCCACACTTCCGCCACTGCTCTTCACCGTCCTTAACCTTTCCTCCACCAAAGGACCGCCACTCGCCACCGCTAACAGCCGCCCTCCACCACTCACAACCACCACTCCATACCCCATCCTTTCTTCCCAATCTCCACCCACAAATCGCCATAAAAACCTTGAAGAACACAAACCCTATAATTTAGGAGTTTTGTGACTTTGGGAAATTTGATTTTAAATTGATTGTGGGCTTCCTTCTTTCGTCTTCCTAAGTATCTAAGTGGTACATTTCTTCACTTTATTGAGCTTCAATTATGATTATGAATGTATACTCTATTTATTGGATATTGTGTAGATTGTGTGTGATGCCTTAGGATATTATATTGTTGGACCTTGGTTAATTTTGGTGAATATATTGTACTTGCAATTTAATTTGATGGGTATTGTGTGCATATTGTGTTGTTGCAGTGTGGATTGTATATTTTGTGGTTGCGGTTTAGATTGTATTGTGCTTGTTCGATTTTGGATTGTGTGCATTTGTGTTGCTTTGGCTGAGAATGGATTGTGACTTTTGCTAGATATGAAGCATGTTGGCCCTTGATTAAACATAGTTGTTATTTGGATAAAATGTTATTGCGCTTTGCAATGCTATTTTGCTTAGGGTAGTTTAGCCATGGGGCGTGGATGTTGACATTGTCGAGTAAATAGGTAAATAGTATAGACGGTGGAACCCACGGTAGAGCCCTAAAAGAGCCCTACCAAATACAAAATACGAAACATAATCCAACCCTAGGCTAAAAACCTAGGGAAAAATATGCGGGGGGGGGGGGGGGGGGGAAAGGTGGGGTACCCAAATGAGTACCCCCCTCCCCCCCCCCCAATTATTTTTAAAGAAATGCTAACCCTAAGCTAGAAAGTACTAAGCCTAGGGAAAAATAACTGCAAGTCCAGATGTGGGAATCTGGACCTGTACATAGCAACCAGAAATGTGTACTGGCTCTTCATATGAAGACCTCACCACAGCCAAGACTCGGGTCTCGGGTCTTGAAGAAAAGTGATGAAGAAGACGCCAGTGGTAGACAAAAAGCACAGCCGAGTGTGGTGTACTCGGGTCTTGAATGGTCGCAATGATGTGCTGGTGGTGCTGAATCCGAATGAAGCTAGGACCGCCAAAGGAGGAGCAGCTTCTACCATATACACCCCTAAGGTGAAGATAGAGGGGTGTTATTGGCCTTCAAACATTCTCGTGGTATGAACCGAGGCTAATTTAGAGGGCAAGAGTGTCGCAGGCAGTGCCAATAGCTCTTGTGAATCCCTATAAAAGTAGCCCTCCTAAGGGTGGAGAGAACGGACACAACTTATACGGCGTGCATCAAGCCTAGCGATTCTGTAATCGCCCACTCCATTTTGAGCAAATGGACAGCTTTGTGCCAATTTAGCACAGAGTGCAGCGTGGGCATAGAGCGCATAAATTCCGTCAAGTCCAACTATCAACTAGCAGTGGATTAATTAATTTCGCGTACACTAATTAATTAACCCACTACCCAACTCCTATGATCGGGCAACCAAATGTAGAAAGGCTGCTCTCCCACTCTCCAAGGAGAAAATATGCAAATATCCCTCCAAAACAATATTAGCCCAAAGAAAAGGCCAAAACTTGATTTCCGCCCACATGAATTATTTTCCACTTGGCCCATCAGCACCAAGTTTTTTGGCCCAGCAGCGCTGATTTTTTGGCCTAGCAGCACATGGTTTTTAGCCCAGGAGCACGGCCCAGGTCACAAACCGCATGACCCGGCCAGTTGGTTCACCCGCGCGCCAACCGAGTTTTTAACCGACCCATAAATTCGGCCCAGCAGCAGCGAGAAACGGCCCAAGCAGCTCGGCCCAACAACCCTTTCCGCGTGACCCGATCCATCCTCAACCGATTTTCAACCGGGTTATAAGAGGACCCGAATCTTATGTCCCTATTTGGCCCAGCAGAAAAAGAAAATGGCCCATCTGCTATGGCCCAAAAGCTAGGGTTTAACTCTTGCTCCGAATTTGCTTTGATCGGGTCATTTGACCCGCGCCTCCTCTTCTCGGGTCGAAACCCTAGTTAGCCTCCAGCCCATTTTTCCTTGCTCGGGTATAACGACCCGGTGGCGCACGAAACGGGTCGTGCTCCCATATCCGTAGCCTCGCCGGACTCGCGGTTTTCCGGCACCGGGAACCGGCCGGAATCTGGAAATTTCACCGGAATCCGCAACCATTTTGCAAAAAATTCCATTGAAATCTGGGCATTCTTCTTTCATGTAATTTCGACCGGAATTAGCACCCAAAACAAGACAATTTCATCCTTCAAAACCGAGCTTGCATAATCCGGTCGATAATTACCATACACCTCGCCGGAAACGCATTTTTCCGGCGAGCAAAAACAATGAAATCAACATCCATTTAATCTCTTTTTCCAGCCCTAAGATGCATCCCAAGCATGAACAAATATGAATCCGAGTCTATGGCCAGAGAACCGAGGCAATTTCATGCTTTTCCATCACCGGAATATCGTTTTTCCGGCGACCTCCAATCGAAAAATCCGAAAAACCAACCTCCAGTTTTACTTCAAATGCGAAATTTCCAACAACTTTTCCGATCGGATAATGCATAACAAAACGAACCAAAATCTTCAAAGCATGACTAGCATTGTAACTCATCGTAAAAAAGTGTTTTTTCCGGCGAACCCGATCGGAAAATTCAAACCATCATCATCCAAACAATCCATCCTTTACAAAAAAAATCTGCTCCTCCATTCATCTAGATCGGAATATTATCATGAGGTTGAAGCAACGGGGAAAATACCTTGGGCCTATGGTCGTTAATGATTCCGATTAAACCGAATCTCCAAACATCTGTCTTGAATCCGACTAATCCCAAGCCATCAACCCCATCGAACAATAACATTCAAACACCCAAAATCTTGAATCCCACATGAGTGTTCATCAGTCAAGAAAATAAATTTAAATTCTTGGCATGAAAGATAGCAATCCGGTCAAATTTCCAATTAAAGCACACAATCATGGACAGTGCATCTGATCACATGAATGTCATCTCAAACAGATCCATGAACTCTTCCAAATACTAGTAAAAATTCATGCTTCAAATTCATCTCTACTCTCAATCCAACATGAACATCACATTGACTATCACCATAACCAAATAATCTTCCATACAAATCCGCACAGATTCATCATAAATAAACCCCTCATCAATCATCAAGATTAGATCTATCAACGAAAGATTAAAACTTACTTGGAACAATGATAGATCTTCATCAACTACGCTCCATCAATAGCTTTAAGATCGAAAAGTCTGATCTTCACCCAAAAAAGTCCAGATCCAAAGATCAAATCTTCAAATTCAAGTGCAAATCATACCTCGAAAGATGCCCGGTGAGGAATCCTCGCTGGAAACTCTGAATCGTAGGAGAGAAACTGGAAGAAAATCGGCCCCGGGAAGTCCGGAGAAGGGCTGCGCCCTTTTTTCTCTCCAGAGAGAATTTTCCCTCTGGATGTTGACATTGTGAATGTACTAATGGTGGCTAAACTAGTTGAGCATAACTGCAGTTTTGAGATATAGCATATTGATTTCAACTATGGCCTTGTTGGACATAATATGGATTGTACATGCAATTGTGATTAGGACTAGAACTAGTTATCTTGATTTTGATTTGGCTTGTGATGATGAACTAGTTTAAGGTTTAGTATGAATTTGCAATATTGCATATACACATATTCCTATGCATTTGACTTGTTTGATGTGGTTGTTAGATATGGCCCCCACGAAGAGATCCAGGGCTCCCCCCCCCCGAGGCGGGTGCACCACCGCTCCACCTGTGTCTCCTCCACCGGCTCCGGAATCAAGCCATGTACCTCCCCCTCCGGATAGGTACATGGGTTTGACCTTGATCACCGGATCCTATGCTAAGAGGTGGGAGGCCATGGAGAGGCGTCAACTCAAAGAGACAAGCTTTTTAGACATGCCCACATTAGATGCTCTTGAGCTCACCCAGCCTGTCAGATGCCTCCTCGCCAAGGGGGAATGGAAGGGTTCATGAGTAGGAGCGCGCCCTCTTACTGGAGGTACACGCTGGAGTTCCTATCCACAGTCCGTATAAGCAGTATGAGAGGTAATCAACCATACGAAAGGTACATTGCTTTTCACTTGGATGATATATCTAGGCAAATGATGTCTCGTAGATTGAGGATGAATTTGGATTTGACACCGCGGAGATACGGGCCTAGCTGGACCTACAAACCCAGGAGCGATCGATTGAGGATAACATGCACTTTTGGAATGTTATCAACATGAGGCCAAAGAACTCCCATGATAAGAGTAGTGCCATTATCCACCATGCACTCTGTTATGTGCACCGACTGTTGGTTGGCACAGTACTTTGCTCCGCTGAACCAATGAATGTGCCAGACAATGACATTCACTTTCTGTGGCACTTAACGAGTGAGGGACCAGGATACGAGTTGTGAGAAGAGTTGTGAATGAAGAGAATCATGGAGGTGGCAGGAAAGCCAAAGGGGAAGATCATGGTCGGAGGCATGATAGGTCTTTTAGGAGAGTACTTGGGATTGGTTCCTCCGGCTGACTTTCCGCTCTTAGAGAGGTGCACGTCATATCTTATCACTGCTGAAAGGTTAGTTAGATTTGAGATGCTCAGTGCCACACGGACCACGGGGCTATTCCATTGGTTGTATAGCACGAGGAAGGTAACATTCATGGCCCTTCCTCAGCCTAACAAGACGAAGTTGGAATTTGATACACCTCTAGGAGACTTGGCAATTTTACCTGACTCCTCATGTAGAGATGACTTCCAGCACAAGCTCCGCGACCTTGGCCCAGCTCCCGTCCAGCGCGATGATAGTACCCTACCTTTTTCTGAACGACAGCAGCAGTAGCACTTCCCGCAGCCTCCACCAGAGACCGAGCTGATGTAGGAGGACGATGTGCCACCTCACTACTACCAGCTTCAATCGAACTTCTATGAGCGGATGATGCAGGCTATGCAGGATGGATTCCACCGCCAGGATAGCATGATATTGGAACATAATGTATTTTTCTCCCAGACCTTGATCGACATGGATGAGGAGATTGATCACTTTCCAGCTCACATCCATGAGATGCAGTCCCAGGTAGGCGGTTTCTCAGGCCCCGATCTGGGAGCTCAGAGGTGGAAAGCTAGGAGGCAGAGGAGCACGGAGTGGCTGGCACATTATCAGCAGCGTTATTTTGGCGGTGGCCTTTCTTCATCACATCAGTGATTTGTGAGCACCATATCTTTACCCTTTCCATACTTCACTTTGTACGTTTTTGCCCTATTGTCTACACTAAGGGCAATGTAGTGTTCTAAGTATTGGGAGGGGTATCCACTTTGAGATGATTGGGTTTGAAGATACTTTTGGGGATACTTTTGCATTACTCTTTTGATTGGTTTTGGATATTTTTACCTTTTGTTTTGGGATGTTTTTCTTTTGATGTACTTGGATAATGTTGGCTTGGATACTTTTCTTAGCCTTAACATTTGGAAAGCAGTTTGCTACTTTTTGGATTGGAGAAACGTGAAAAATGCTGAAAATTTTGGAAAAAAATAAAATATATATAATGAAAAAAAAGAATCCCTCTAAGTTGAAAACCCAAGAGGGAAACTTAGGCAACATTGGGGGCCCGGATAGGTCAAAAAACCCAAAAGGGTGACCTAGGCAAAAATGAGAGGCTAAATGTGCGGAAAAAAGTGAGATGTGAGCCAAAGAAACATGATGTGTGGCTAGGATGAAAACCCAAAAGGGCACCTAGGCAAAATGAGAGAAAACGAGAGAAATTAAAAATGTTAAGTGTTCACTCATTTTCCGGCGTTGGAGTCATCAGGTTGCGGTGACCATATGGATGGATCAGGTAGCTTGACATCTTGAGAACCTTTTGGGAGTGAAAAAATTAGCGGGAGAAGACGAAGTAAGTTATGAAATTCTTGATCGTTAATGTGCTTCATTATTAGGTTGATATATTGATATAAAGTGGAGCATGTGTTTTGAACCTTATACATATCTTTAGCTTCACCTTGTATCATTGGATTTGGGATTGTCATTTAGGGATTTGGAGATGTTTTAGGGATATCAATGAATTGATGGGTTGATATGGTTTGGGTAGATTTAGGAATAGGGGTTGTGAAAAACTTCTCATTTGACCTTAACATTGGGATGTGTGATATTGAGAGTTTTGTGAGGTACTGATTTGGGGGAATAGTAGTTAGGATGTGGATACGTCATTTCCTTCATTTGTTTGAACCTTTTATTAATCGAGGGTGAGTAAGGTTTAAGTGTGGGGAGGTTTGATATGTCTATTTATGTGCATAATTTAGTACTGTTTTGGGTCACTTTTGTGCTCTTTTATCATCAAGAGCTTGTGTTTTACCTTGAAATTCTCTTAAGAGGGGTAAGAGCAACTTTGCACTGTTTTACCTCTTCTAAGTGGATTTTGCATGAAAAGGGAAGAACAAGGAGGCATGAAGACCAAAGGCCATTAAAGATCACATTTTCGAAGAATTTTGAAGACTTGCTTCGAAGACATGAAGACCGAAGGCCATTGAAGACCATTTTTTAAGACATTGAAGACTTGAAAAATGAGAGGAATTGCTATGAAGATGAATGTGTACCACAAGAAGAAGAAAAGAAAATAGGATTAAATTCTGGCACCCATTGCGAGTCGCGATGGCCTCGTCGTGAGGCTATCGCGAGTCGCGACGAGCCCATCGCGAGTCGCGACCAATGGGTGGCTAGAATTTAACCTTATCATTTTTCTACTATAAATAGCACTCTCTTTCCTCTCATTCACATCTTCTTTATCTGCATTTTTTGGTACTGTTTAGAACCTTATTTTCTTCCATTTTCATCTTTGAATTCTCTTGTATTATGTTTAGTTGTTTAGCATTAATTAGTATGAACTCTTGTAGCTAAATCTAGTTCTTGGTTGCAATTGACTAAGACTTCCAAGCCCATGTATTAAGAACAATTTGTAGCCTATTTTGATACTCTTACTATTATGCATTTATGGAGCATTGAATGTGTTTTTTAATGTCATTAATGTTATTGAAAGCTTGAGTACATGAAGTACTTCTATGATATGCTTGTTAGGGTTTGGGGAAATGGGCTGATTTCCCCCTTTCTTGATAGGAATCCAAGAGTATGATTTAGAGCTTTTGATTGTGTTGATGGATTGATAATTTCTAGATGAATATGATAATGTTGAACTATTTGTCATGGTTGTTGCTTGTAGCAAATGAAAGAAGTCTATGAATGTCGATCGTTCTTGACTAATCTTGTGTAAATGCATGAATTGGTTAAATGCTTAGACATGGTGTAGTGTTTATAAGTGTTTCCAAGCTCGTTGATTCTTCGTGCTAAATGCCATCAATGGGATACTTTTAGTCATGTTTCGGCTACGGGAGTCATTGGTGAGGTTTGACAAGAGATGTCAAATTCACTCTAGCAAACTACTATCTAAGAAGGATAGAAGTTTAGTCTTCACAATAAGTAGTGAAAGTAGTAAATAGGTTGCATGTTCAATGATGGATAAGAGGCTTGGAAATGGAAGTCAATTGCGCCCAAGGTTCCATTAATTGTTGTTTTCATCTTATCATTAGTTGTATTGCATGATTAGCATAGTTCTCTTACTTTGCTAGTTGTTGTACTTTAATTTGATAACTTAGGATCAAACCAACCAACACCCCCCCTTGTTTACATGCTTTTATATGTATCTATGTATGTATATGCTTAGTATGTTTTCCCCTATATATGTGTAAACACTTGAAAAGATCCATCTTCTCATGGACGACCCCGACTTGCCATTATCTACTTAATTGTAGATAGGAAGCATTAGGGCTTAAAAGTATTAACTTTGAGAAGTACGGCGACGACCTCCCACTCCATAATACGTTTCTTCTTCCTACTAAATGGAAAATTTTTTGGAAGGGTAACACCTTCTAGAGGACTAAGACAAGGTTACCCTCTGTCCCCATACTTGTTTATCATTTGCGGAGAAGTTTTTCTCAAATGATCAAACAAAGTTCAAGGACTAGAAGACTACATGGAGTGAAAATTTAAAGAGGGGCTACTATACTTTCTCATCTTCTATTTGCGGATGATACGTTGATATTAGGAGAAGCAACTAATCAAGAAGCCAGGGTACTAAAAGATATTTTGTCGTTGGATGAGGAAGCATCAGGTCAGAAGATAAATTTGGAAAAATCTTCAATAATGTGTAGCCCCAATACTCATGAACTCTTAATAACTCAAGTACTTGCAACTCTACAAATGGTTGAAATAATCGCTCATGAAAAGTACTTGGGACTTCTGATAATCCTGGGTCGTTCAAAATCTGCTGCTTTACAAGGAGTTAAAAAAAAGATCTGGACAAAAGTGGAAAGTTGAGAGAATAAAAAATTATCCCAGGGTGGAAAGGAAATTCTCATAAAGTCAGTACTTCAAGTAATCCCCACCTAAACTATGTCATGATTTATGCTGCCGGATAATCTTATAGAGGACATATATAAGCTCTACAGTCAATATTGGTGGGTTAGTACACCCCAGAAGAGGAAAATGCATTGGGCTCAATAAACAAGGCTATGTTCGCCAAAGAGTATGGGAGGTTTGGGCTTTAAAGAACTCAAAATTTCCGATATCGCTTTGCTAGGAAAATAAGCATGGCGTATACTAGAGAAGCCACACTCCATGGTTTCAAAGATTTTAAAAGCCAAATACTTCCCATCAACGACATTCTTGGATGCCAAGTTAGGATGGAATCCGTCATATGCTTGGAGATCTATTCTAAAAGGAAGACAATTATTACTGAAAGGTATTCGAAGAAGGATTGGATTGGGAGTGGATACAAACATAAAAAATGATTTATGGCTCCCGAGGATAGAGAATCAAAAACCCACATCCTTGCCGGACAGCTATCCTGGAAACCTTATGGTATCTCATCTAATGACTGACAATGACACAAGGTGAAATGAAGACCTTGTACGGAACACATTCAATCATGAAGAGTCAGTTAGTATTCTATCGTTTCCAAGAAGTATAAACCCCAGAGGCCCAAACAGATGGATATGGCAACCAACAGAGGACGGTATGTACACGGTCAAATCCAGCTATAACTTGGGTATTAACTCCTCAAATTTCATCTTTGCAGGAAATATGGCAACGAGTAGCTCAGGACCCTCCCCACATTGGAGAAGGATATGGTCTCTAACAATACAACCAAAGGTCAAACACTTCTCATGGAAGCTATTCAAAAATTATTTACCATCAGCTGTAAACTTAATTCGAAGACGTATGCCAGCTGAATCGTGCTACTTGAGCTGTTCTATGGATGATATTTCTCTTGAGCACTTATTCTTCCAATGCCCTCTAGCGCACAAAATCTGGTTTGCAGCAAATCTACACAAACAGATATTTGCATACCAACAACAAAATACAGGTCTATGGGTTCAGGACTTAATCTTAGAATTGAGATCACAAGATATGGCTATAGTTGCTGTCATCCTATCTCGACTGTGGTATCACAGAAACAAACTCCTTCACGGAGAAACTCATGAACTTCAACCACATCATTGTGCCAGCTATGCGATGAAAATGTGGTATGAGTTGGTAAAGATCAATAGTAAAGTGGAATCTACTAAGGAGAGCCATAATCAAAGTACCCATACGCCGTCACGTGAAAATACCCTCTACTTCGATGCATCCATATCTATAAGAAGAACATGTCTAGGATGGTACATACGATCCGATGAAGGCTCTTGGAATGCGGGGAGCACAATATGTACTGCTCATTTACACTCCAAAACAGGCAGAATCCATCACTCTGCGAACCGGACTACTGGCAACCTTGGAAAAAGGCATTCCACTAAGAAAAATTGAAGGAGACGCACAAATAGTGATAAATGCGGTCAAGAATAAAAATGAAAATCTATCGGACTTTGGCCTTATCACTGAGGATATACTTAGCCTTATTCCAAAACTAAACTATCCAGAACTATTCTGAATTTGGAGACAGGAAAACATTGTAGCCCACACTTTGGCTCAATATGCAAAAATCTCTGTGGATTTTGTTTCACAGTGGGATCATATACTAACCATTGTAAGCCACATTTGGAATGAATGAAATCTCAATCTTTTACCTCAAAAAAAAAGTTATGCAGATCCTTTTTATGGGATGTGAGCAATGAATACATGTATTTTTCCCCAGCCTCCTGGAATTCTATGAGCAGAAGCAAGAAAGTAGGTGGATTGGGTTTCAGGGATCCCTCAATATGGAACTAGGCTGCACTGTGCAAACATATTTGGGCTATTCAATAAAAAGAAGATAGTCTATGGGTTAAGTTGTTGTAAGCTTATTATTTGAAGGCAAAATCATTTGAAGATCACCAACCACACCTTCTCATAGATGGATGTGGAAATGGTTGAACAGAATCAAATCAATGATGAAGAGAAAGCTGTTAAGGAGTGTTATGGGGAATGGTAGATTCAGCATCTCAAGGGCTTCCAATCAATTGAAAGGAGGAAAGGAAAATGATGCTATAGAAGTTGTAATTTGGAGTTTTAAACTACTACCAAAGCAAAGTTGCTTTCTTTAGATGCTCTTAAAAACAAAATTACCAACTTTTGAAAGACTTCAGGAGTTCAACATCATAACAAATCAGCAGCTTTGTGTTCTATGTTAAAGTGAGCAAGAGACTTCCAATCATCTCTTTGCTTAATGTTGTTTTGTGAAGCGTTTTGATAGAAGTTCCTGTACTGAATAGTTTGAGGGGTTGAACAAAAAATTGAGAATTGAGAGACAAAGGAAAAGGCTTATGGTTATGAGCAAGATGGTGATGTTGTGCCATACATGGGAGGAAAGGAACCTGAGAATCTTACAGGGAAAAACAACCGATCTGGAAGGAGTTAGAGAAAAAATTGTAGAGGAATTGAAATAGTTGCAGTAGGAATCAGTTTTTGATTAAGTAAAGAGATAGGGCTGATATAAACCCTTTTTGGGATAATAAAATCTCTTTTTCTAGCTGCTTAGGGCTTTCAAATAAAGGCCCAAAAACAGTGGCAAAAAGAAGAAGAGTTAGCCTATTTAAGATTTTATATTGGGCCCATGTACTTTTACTTAACAGAGTTCTTTATGTAAAGGTCTAGAGTTAAACACCAAAAATTTTGTAAGTCCTTTTTTTATTGCTTTTTAATGAAATTTAAATTGTTACCAAAAACAAATATGAATGCTATGTCCTTACAAGCATCTAGATCATACTTTGTAAACTTCATTGTAAATCACTCGTAAGCACTTCAGAGTAGTTAGCTATTTGTAAGAATGGGAGTAGATATTTGAAAGTCATTCGCAAGGATGATCGTAGACCGAAGGCCACACGCTTAATCGTGGTAGTAGATGGAAATGCGCCAAACATAAAGAGTTGAAGCCCAGACGACATAGAAGATTGGCACGACCGTGCTCTTCTGCAAGAACCATGCCAACTAATATGGTGGAGTGGCTAAGTACCAACGTGGGTCGTGTCCTTTTGCACGACCTGTGCAAAGCAAGAGGATCATGCGGCTAAGTATAGGTGTGGGCCGTGTCCTTTTGCAAGGACGGTGCACCTTGAAGATCAAGGATTGAAAACCCACACCGTGCCCCGCAACGTATTGCACGGCCGCACCATCAAAAGACGAAAAATGCAGCTCCAGGCCACGGGTCACACGGATCTGCACAAGCTATGCCACTCAAACAACAAAAACATCCCTCTAGCTGGCGGCCTGCATGGAATTGCATGGCCGCGACGCTCAGTTGGTTAGGAAACCCCATCCAGCCAGCGGCCCGTGCACTTTTGCACGAGCCGTGCCGCGCGAGCCATGTGCTATTGCACGGCCCAAGGCATCGCATCAGCCCAGGGTTTCTCTGGTTTTGGGCCTCTTTAAGGCCCATTTCCTATATAAAGAGCCTATCTCTATTAGGGTTTAGTAGTTAGAGAGAGAACATTCATTAGTTGTAATTTCTATTCTCCCAATTTCTAAGAGTAGGTAGAGAGAGAAAGAGAATAACCATTCTCTCTTCTTTTAACCTTACTAGTTTTGCCCAAGGGCATTGAATATAGGGGTGGCAAATGGGCGTACGGGTCAAATACGTTTCAGGTAGTATGAGTAATTAAATAATATGTGTATGATCAATTTTAACCTATTTTATAACGGGTCAAAAATGGGTCAAGTAAAAATGGATCGAGTTAAAATCCATCCAACCAACGGGATGAGAATCCCTCAACTTATTGATCAAAAATGGTAAACCTGCGGTTTCAACATGGCTAAAAGATAAAACAAAACGGGTCGGCATATAAATTGTGGAAACATAAAAAATGGATTGACGATGAATATGTGCAGCCGATCGACCATTTTCGGCACTGTGCGTGACTATGTGTTTTGGGATTAAGCACTTTTCACCGATTAATGTACCATGTGTGCTCATTCGAACGCTCAACAAATCACTTCTGGTCGAAGCCCCTTCTCGTACAAATCACTTCCAGTATCGCAGGCACACCATCACTTGAGGTCGTATGCTTCGGAGTAGCTGTATTTCTCTCCTCATGAAAGGCAAGAATTGAGAGTTTCTTGGTAAGTTTTTAGTGTACAATAATGCATTGTTTTTCATGTTTTTGAGAGCGCTGAAAATGTTAAAATTTGAAATAATTCCGTGGGTTTTGTTTGGATATATGATTAACGCAACAAGATCACAATTCTTTGTAGAGTTTGTATTGCTAAAACTTTGACCTTTTCTGATGTTCTTACATTATTGTGTTTTTTTCATGTTTTTTAGAGCATCCCAGATGCTAAAATGTCAGATGTCAGATGTTGATCCAAACCAAATTGATTTCTGGAGCTTGCTTTTAGATGTCAGGCCTTAACTAAATTATGGCCAGATTCATAAGGTTTAGGTTGTTATCAAACAGGCTCTTGTATGCTCTTTTAAAATATATGCATCCATGGTTGATTTACCAATATAGGCTCTTGAATTTCAAGTGTTGGGTACGATAGTTTTCAGGATTACTTTGCAAGCATATTGCATCCATGGCAGATTGTTATGATCGGTGTGAACTTTCCTCTAGAGTGTTTGTAAATGGCTGCATTCATTGGTTTTCTTTGAAGCTTAACTTTCATGTAATAGTTTTCAATTAGGCCCGAGAGGAATTTGAGGAAGTACCGTTTCTTGTAGAAGTAATATGCCATTCTATTTTACTAATGGGTGTCTTGCTATGGTGGTTTTATCGTTCGATCTTGGTGATAGTTTTGTTAAGGTTTGGGTGATGAAAGAGTATGACGTGAAAAATTCTTGGATCAAACTTTGTGTTGAGCAGGATCGCCATCATCTTGGTGAGAGATCAATGTCCTCATTCAAGGTTTTTTGTCTTCTAGGAGAGTATGAGATCTTGTTAAAGGAGTCCGAGCGATTGGTTTCATATAACTGGAGAAATGGTGTTTGAAAGGATTTGTTAATTGCTGGTATCCCACTTTATTTTGGTATGGTAGGCAGCTTTAGAGCAAGTCTTCTGTCTCCTAATTATGAATAGAAACAAGAGTAGGATAGTAACTTCGACTAACTACTAGTATTGTTTCAGCGATTATCTCTGTATGGATATTGTTTAGTCTTCTCAGTTTAATACTTAAGAGATAGTCTTTTGGTTTTCAAATTCAGCAGAGCATACATTACGAAATGGTTAATTATCTGTTTGATACTCAAGAGATAGTCTTGTATGCTCCTTTAAACATGCTTTTGTTTCTATTTGTGCATCCTTCTGTACCTAAGTGACTTTTATGATGCTAGTTAGCATAATTTTCTAATCTTTTGTAACTCTCTCTACGTGTTCTGTTTGTCACCACCTCCTAAAATATGTGCAGAAGAAGGAAAATGGTTGAAAAGTGAATATGGAGAGGTAGAAAACTTAATTGTTTGGTCATGCTATGTCGAAGTGGAATTGAAGTTGATAATTGTTTTCGCAATTTGCAGACATTGATGTACTGAGTGGCGCTATTCCTTTTATTCACCAAGATTTGGACATCTCGGAGTGCAGCAAGAAGTTCTTGTTGGTATCTAGATCATATTGTGTATTGTTTTAGTTTAGCATGGAAATGAAAACATAATCTTCTGGTGACTGATTTGGACAGTCTTCAACACGAGCAAAATTGGTGTTGCGGATTTGTTCGAGAAAAATGGGTCTGCAAACAAGTAAACTCGTGGGTCTGACAAATAATCTAAATCCACCGTTAACCACAAACCCAGCCCGTCCGACCCATAATTTTTTATTACCCATTTAACTCATTACTCAACCCGTTTTACCCATACACATATGGATTTAAAAAGTAATAACCCTCTCGACTCGTTGGTTATGGGTCAATATAGCCACCCCCAATTGAATCCAATGGTAAAATTAGGTTCAATGTTTAGGGAGTAGTTTATTTTCTTGGGGATCTAATTTGTATTCATGAGCTGGTAGAGATTTTGTGAAATTCTAGGACTATTTATCCTTTTATGTTTATGAATATCATGCTTCATTTAATCTTTACGTTCTTGTGAAATGCATGTTAGATATCATATGATACACAATAGTTATATGTTTCATGTATAGTGCTAGGCTTGCTTGTCTTGGGAGTGTCCGCATGGGTGTTTCTTGTTTTGTGCGTCTTGGTTATGTGAGTGTATGCATGTAGGTTGTGAGCCACATCCTGATGAGCTACCACTAGTCGACTGGAAGATTGTACCCCCAATAGGCGAGGGAATGTTAGATTGTAGCAACTAGGGTTGTATAGCGACCATCGTTGTTTCAACCCTATAGTCATCATGAGACGCCAATCCCTTTGCCTCTATAGGCGTAGGGAGAAGCGTTCATAGTGGAGACCCGGGATGTAATTCTTTATGGGGAAAGAGGGGCACAGATCGGTTGGACCGCATGACACATTTTCCCTAATTACGGAGGTGGTGTTGATAGAATAGGACGTAGGCACCTTTGTGTGACAGACATTGGAAAGTGTTGACTATTAACCACACTGTGTGACATAGACATTGTGATAGGTTTATACGTATTATATTTGATAGATCTAGGCTCAAAGTCTTCTACTGGTCATGCTATGCAAATTTCCCCAAGTCTTAGCTTAATATAGTTTAATCTCATGTTTTGCATGTTTCGTAGTTTATAGACAACCCCCCCCCCCCACCCTTCCCCTAAAACCATGGTTGCTACACTAACTATTCCCGCCACGCAATTGGAGTGACGCTTGATTGCAAGGCTTGCATAGTTAGCTTTTGAAACCTAGAATCTCTGTGGACGACCTTGGACTTTCCACTAGACACTCTTTGGGGGTTTGTAGTGAGTGCAGGAGAAACAATATAAATTTCTATCTTTGGTCTCTTGCGCTCTGTGGGTTCATAATAGATCTTCTGTGAAAAGGATTGGTGTTATTAGTGACCCCGTGGGGTGGACATCAAATTTTGGTGTCGTTGGGGATGCTAGTTTAAAGATTTGATTGTTAACTTGCATTACTAGTTGGTAGAGTAGTTAGTGTTTTTTTAAAAAAATTTCGTAGCTTTAGTTGGTTATTATGTTGAGACTTTTTGATAGTTATTCCGGTTACTTCTAATTTGTTTGCTAGTGTTTTCTTTTGGGAATGGTGTGTCTAGTTTATGGTCAATACATGTACCACAAACTTAGGAACTTTACACCACCTACCGGAAAATGCAGCTGGTCGGAGAAGGAGAAGGAGGAGAACTAGAGGAGAGATTCCACAAGGATCGGCTATTTTTATTGAAGATAGAGTTGAGATGGCAGAAGATAATCAGATGCTTAGGGAGTTGATGGCTCCGAATCTAAAGAGTCAACCCCTTTGCAAAGTCTTCCCACCTTTGCCACCTAATGTCACTTGTGAGCTGAAGAACGGCATGATCCAATGCTTGCCCACTTTCCATGGGATGGCCGGAGAGGACCCAAACAAGCACATCATAGAGTTTCATTTGGTTTGCATCGGTATAAAACCATCGGGGGTGTCAGAGGAGGACTACAATCTGAGGTTATTTCCTTTTTTTGCTGCGAGATGAGGAAGGATTAGCTCTATTATCTCCCACCGGGCTGCATCACTTCTTGAATGGGCATGAAGCAGAGATTTTTAAAGAAATACTTCCAAGCTTCAAAGTCTATGGGTCTGAAGAAGCAACTATTCAGCATTTCGCAACTGGCGAACGAGTCCTTGTATAAGTACTAAGAGAGGTTCAAGCGACTATTGGCTAGTTGTCCCTATCATCCATTCAAGGAAGGCAACCTTGTCTATTACTTCTTTGAAGGCTTATGTTATGAAGACATGCACATGGTAAATGTGGCATGTAATGGTTCTATAGCAAACAAAAGCCCCAAAGATGCGATGGCATTAATCAAGGAGATGGCCAACATTACAAGGCAGCTTGGTACCCTATCCCATGTGAAGGGTTTAGATGAACCCACTCATTCTCCCAAGCTTGAAGAACAGGTCCAAGTGTTTGCTTCCATGATGAAAGAGCTCATTAAAGGGAGAATGCAACAAGTGAAGGTGTGCGGAATTTGCAATCTTGATCACTAGACTGACATATGTCCAAAAGTGGTTAACAACTTCCAATAAGTGAAGCCTTAAACTTTAATGGTGGGAATAGGTTGTTTACAAGAGGGAAATAACAAGGGTTACAAGAGAACCAATGTGGAGATAGACAAGACCCTTATGCAAACATTTTCAATCCCCGATATCGTGACCACCCAAACTTCCGGTGGTGCGAGAACAACTAAAGGTACAATCAAGGTGGACCACCTCATCCCTACCCGAGAAAAGAAAGGCCTTCCAACACAAATACGCCATTGTATAAGTCAGACCGGGGGAGATTCTTGAGGAAATCACACAATTGGCGAAGAAGAGTGATATGTTCCCGGAGCGAACGAGAAGAGAGGTTGAGGAACTCGACACAAGAGCCTTTTTCAAGTATTAAGAACCTTGAAGTTCTAGTTAGTCTTGCCACTTCGGTGAGCATGCTTGAGGCTAGAGAATCTGGAAAGCTAGCGTCCCAACCCAAGGCGAATCCACGCAATGTGAATGCCTTGAAATTTAGAAGCATGCATGAGGTATGCGAATCTGAGAAAGAGATCATGCAAGAGGACGACAAAATTGTGGAAAGCAACCAAACTAATATCGAAGAAGAAGAGATGGTAGTTGAGGAGGAGCCCTCACGGGAGCTCCCTACCACCAAGGCAAGGGTCAACCCTCCACCACTGTTTCCTAGTGTTCTACGGGGAAGGCCAGAGGTGGCAACCAACAAAGCTCAAATTCCTCCCCACCACCGAGGCAAGGGTCAACCCTCCACTATTGTTTCCTAGTGCTCTATGGGGAAGGCCAAAGGTGGCAACCAACAAAGCTCAAATTCGCTAAGTCTTCGAGAAGGTTGAGGTTATCATTCCAATTCTTGATGTCATTGAACAAGTTCCTTCATATGCTAAACTTTGAAAAATGCTTGCACTAAAAGAAGAAACAAACCAACTAGAAAAATAGGTCAATTGAAAATAGGGGGAGTAGCCACTTTAGCTCGCAAGAACATACCTAAAAAGTACGATGACTTTGGAATGTTTTCAATCCCTATTTCTCTAGATGGTAAATTGGAGAAAAATTCTATGATTGACTTGGGTGCCTCTATCAATGTTATCACGCTTAGCTTATATGAAAATCTTGACATAGGTGAGCTTAGGGACACTAGGGTGATTGTCCAACTAGGTGACCATTCCCAAGATAGTCGTAGAGGTATGGTTAAGGATGTTATGGTTAGGGTAGGTGATTTAGTGTTCCCAGTGGATTTCTATGTCCTTGATGTAGTGTAAAATGGAGGTGGACCACAATTTTATTGGGGCAACCATTCTTAAAAACATCGAGGACCAAAATAGATGTCCATTTGGGAACACTAACCCTAGAGAATGACATTGACAAGGTTGGTTTTCAAATTTATAATTCTAAGCATAAGTCACCTATTTCTTCTCTTGCATGCAATGACATAACTTTGAATGATGAATTTTTCAATGTGATGATCCTTGCATGATTTATGACGATGAGTGCCTTGATGAGAATGATGAGAGAAAGCATGCCTTAAGTTTTGATTGTGAGAATAATGATGACGACACTTATGCCATGCATGAGTTTTGTGACGATCTTTCTATTATAAATTGCTTTTCTATGCTCACTAGCTCGCAACGGTTGGTGGAGAATGGCAAGGACTTAAAACCTCCTCGACCACCCCTTAAAGCCGAGGAAATGGATGAGGATTCAACATTAGCTAAGGATGGACATACACTCTCTATTGTAAAGAGAATGAAGGTAAGGGTGACACTTTGTGGAGGCTCTCCAAAAAGATGTCATCGTGGGTGGCATTGCGGATGACGACTCCAAAGAGGTTCGTGGATGACGACTCCAAAGACTCAATGGTAGGTTCGTTCAAATTAGAATGCATGAAGAATAAGTCATGAGGAGGACAATAAATATACAATGTTTTTCCTTGTTTTGTTTTGATGTTTTTGGTGGTTGATTTTTTCATGATTGTGTTTGTGTGACAATGGATTTTGTGTGGAATTTTGGCTAATTATTGAGTCTAATATTGATCCTCGTGTTTGTGGCTATAAGGAAATAGGATTTGGATGAAAAAGGTGTTAGAATAATGAAGATGTTGGGGAGCCGGGTTGTGTAAGGTACATGGCCCGTATAAGATGATCTAGCACGAGGCCTTCATATAGCACAGGTTGTGCCATGCCTCGTGCCATTCTGCAAAAAACTGCAAACAGACAGAGTTGCAGAATTTTGGCAGAATTAAATTTTTGCCAAAACAAGCACTTTTGCCCCATTAATTCTGAGGATTTCTTCTTGCCTAAGTTGGCTAGTGTCAGTGGTACTACACCAAACATTAACACCTTATTTGAGCATTAACTCATTAAAGCTTTTACTCCAAAAATTTTTATTTGTGCCTAAACCATTAACTCATCCTCCTGCTCGGCATAAGGGCCTCCCACTACTACCTACGCACCCTAATCTTGCTATATGATAAGATCCTGCAATCTGAATGTCACGGCTAGCTTGGTCTTACTGGACTGGGGTAGTCTCATGAAGTAGGCGTCTTTATAGCGCAAGTGAATCAACCTAACCTCTAAATGTATCATCGTTGCCTTTTCCATAGTTGCATAAGTAAAGGTGTATAGGGAGTTTGGGTTCTTCTGGATACCATCACTCATCAAAAGGCCAAAATGAGCAGCTAGGAGTGATATCATGCCCCAACCACAATCTTACCCTTTGTTCTCATGGAAAGGTCATAGCATTGGGTAATGAGTCATGGATAAGATCAGGGCAAGCCCGCCCAGTGCAAATTGACCACAGGATCCTATAGTCCATATCAGTAGCAGTGGTGACCTCTCTATGGTACACCACCATTATGCTCATCAGCCTAGTAACATATCTCAAAGCTGGGTGCACTTGTCACTGTTCTTGTTAGCCTTCTCCGGCGGTCATCGGGTGATAGCAGGCCAGAACGTGTGCAAATAAAAACCTAAACCATCATGGGTATATCCATCCACCTCGTTATAGTTCTTCCACCCGAAGCATGTAGCTTTCTCCTTGTAAGTTAGGGATCGAGCCACGTCCCCCAAATAGAACCTGGCTATCTTCCCACTAATCATGTTCACCCCTGGCTTAATAGTCGCTAAGAACTCTAGGGTGTACCTAGTATAGGTGGGGGCTGACTTCTTCTTGAAGCCCTTCAACCCAATCCTCTTCAGGAGCACCTTGACCAATTTGTAGAGTTTGAGTTCCTTGAGGGTTTTCTTATCTACAAAATTGGTCTCGAGGATAGGGCTTCCCAAAAGATGCTCCCATCACTCCTGGTACTCCTCGAGGAGCGTGCACAATCCCATTAATGGCTTGCTCGAACCGGCCCTTTGTCTACGTGGCATATTGACAGGAAAGAACAATACACAACACTAACAGGCAATAACTAATAGTCCAAAAAATCTCAATAGCTACCCACACTCAAAATCTCCCACAACAATAGGTAATCACATTTAAGCCCTTCTTCAACAAGTAAAGTACAAATTTCCAAAAATTCAAAAATTGAATTCCCAAATTTCTTCAAGAAGGTTCGACCATGTAGCCAAGGTGGAGAGTGATAATGAAATCTTGTGGATTGATGTGTGTGGAGTGTGCGGGACTCCTCCTAGAGTAGATTCCAGCTATCCTTAACACCAAGTACAGATTAAATCTTCAATTTTGGCAGAAAAATTGAAGAAATGTCTGAATTGAACTTTCAAAATTTTGGCAAATTTTTGTGTTTTTGGACGCAATAAGCTATGGCCTTTGTGCATAATATAGAGAGGAAGGATTTGGGAAAATTTTGGAGGGATTTGGCCTAGAA
Organism: Rubia yunnanensis; assembly: GCA_037428765.1. Taxonomy (NCBI): domain Eukaryota; kingdom Viridiplantae; phylum Streptophyta; class Magnoliopsida; order Gentianales; family Rubiaceae; genus Rubia; species Rubia yunnanensis. The sequence goes on along the minus strand of CM075071.1, from coordinate 23,323,955 downwards.
TTGAAGAAGTTATGAGGGAATTTAGGCTAGGAGAGAAGAGGTTGTTTGTTTCGGGTTTTCTAGGTTTTGAAGAAGAAGAAGGATGAAGAACAATGGTTAGGAACGAGGCATTTATAGAGTGGATCATCAAATTTGATTGGTGAACTTGGGCGTCACGGGCGGTAGTCAATGACATGACATGTGCCGTATGAACGCCTTGTGTTGGCCTGCTTTGGCACGAGCCGTCCCCGAAAGCCCCTAACCAACCCCTAAGGAAATTTCCAATCTACTGTCTACCTTCCCATTTACAATTAGGGTTCCGAAGGACTTGAAATTGGAGATCTTTTGAGATGACGAAACCCCTAGAGATCTAAGGTGTAGGTGCACTGTTTACGAGCGCCATTTTAGGTTCGGGCTTTGTTTTCCCTTACCCCATATCCTTTCTCATCTTCTTGAGAAGCACCAAGTTAATTTGGCACATATGCATTCAAACGGCATACTTTATGTTATGGCATTTATGATCCATTTCCGTAGCCTCGACATCACCCCTAGCTACGAATCATCCTCTACTACCCTTCTTGCAGCTGAACCGTTAAGCATTGGGAGACAGAGATTGAGGGGATCCTGACTCTTAGCAATAGGTTCTCGAACCATCCTATAAATATCTCTTAAGATTTTTGAGACTGGCACAAACCCCCTATCTAGACCTTACACAGTGAGGACGAGTGCTATTATGTACCAGGGTGGAATTCGAACCCCAAGTTTGAGAACATTGCTAATTACTCCGCTCTGAACAATGTGGTAGCAGATAGGGACAAAAGTTTAAGTTAGCCCTTTGATATTTATAGGAATTGTAGTTACCTTTTGTCGTTTAAAGTTTATGATAGATAGGTATACGACCTAGAGCCTGTTCTGATTAAGCTCCCGCTCTGGTTGATTCCTCGAAGTCCACTTTTGCTGACAAGAGAAAAGGCAAAAAGAAGGTAGGTGGTGGCGATAAGCCCAAAAAGGTCAAGAGTAAGGTCCTCATCAGCTATCAAGGATGGAACAGCTAAACGGCTAAAGAAAACAAAGTGTGTTGGTTCTTCAGAGCCCTCCGAGCCTATTTTGAGGCCCTTAGAAGTTATTTTGGAGCTGTCAGAGCCTGCTAATGCCGTGAGGGCCCCTTCTAGGAGTACCCCCCTACCTCAAGAAGCTGTTAGCGACATCTTAGTTTTTGCTTTAGTTGTTTCCACTTTGTTTTTTGTTTACTAACTTTCTTTTCTTCTATGTGTTTAGCTTCTTCAATTTTGGGGAAGAGGAGGCTGAGGAGCATATTGCTAGCCCACCTTATTAGTCCCACCCTCAGCCCCTGCCGAAGCTCTTGATCCGCAGTGTTCGGGCTCCTGTTCCGAAGATTAATCAAACAGGCAATAAGGCCAGCGCCTCCGGTCAATGGGGGGTGGCATGCCTTGGTCGGGGGGACTTTGTCCAGCAGAGGGGGCGGCATTGCTACCAGCAAAAGCTGGGTGGCTCCTTCCAACGCTGCGGGTGAAGATGCTGAAGATGCTCCCTTACCGAGGAGGTCTCGAGGTTTATACAACAGAGCTTTAAACCCTCCAATGCCAGAAGCTGGGAACTTAGAAGAGGATCCTCCCATTCCTATGATGGGTTTCCCTCTCCTTAATTGTGTATAGATAGGTGTTGTATGTTATAAATTCATCTTTTAAATTGTAAGCCATTATGGCATTTCGTATAGCTAAATAAAATTACTTTGCCCTTTACTTTTTTTATAAAAAAAAGTAATTGGATACTTTGTCGTGGGGTTAACCCTTCTAGTTTAGTGAATTTTCTTTCCCTTTCATTCTAAGGGACTTGGTTCCCATAATGTTTGATAAGCCATATAGGCTTTTCTAGGATTTGATCCTAGGGCATTTTTATACATGTAGAAGGGGATTTCGACCCCATGCGCTCCATGGGCTGTAGGGGCCCTTCAATAATTTGCAAGATTTTATCCTTGGCGCTTAAACGTATTAAGGGGATTTCGACCCAAGGCGCTCAATGGGTCGTGTAGTCCCTTCGATTATTTACATAGTTTTTATCCTTGGCACTTATATGTATTAAGGGGATTTTGACCCCAAAGCGCTTGATAGGATACGAAGACCTTTCAATTATTTACAAGGTTCTTACCCTTGTCGCTCGTATTATGAAGTGGATTTCGACCCCAAAGCGCTCAATAGGCTATGAATGCCTTTAATTTTTTAATGCTCCAATTTGAGGAGAGTGGGGAATTTTCATTCCCTTGAATTAGGGTGTGCTTTAGTTCCTTATAGGAAATAGGAACGGTTAAAAGAACAAACTTCAATAGATAGCTAACAAAAATAGGGAAATCCTATCGACTTACAGCAAGATTTCCGTCGAAGGTAATCCCTGGGCCTATAGCTACTTTAGGGCGAGCTATTTCCTAGCCTTACTAAGTCTACTGAGATTCTTGAGAATAGTACCTCCTAAGGTTTGAAACATTCCATCTACAAGGAACTGATTCACCCTGGGGGGTTTCCAGCACGTAGATGCCTCCGGGGTAAGCTTCAACGACTTGGTAGGGTCCTTCCCAGTTTGCTGCCAGTTTACCTTCTGGCTCCCTTTGGCTTTTCTCAATCCTCTTCATTACGAGTTCTCCTGATGGATCTAATATTCCTTACACCAGCTCTTGAATAGGTCATTAGCAATCTGGGTGCCATTGTCAGTTATAATGGTTCGAGGGATCCCAAAATGATAGATGATATTTTTCCAACAAAAGCCGATCACCGCTTTTCCTTTTATGCCGGTTAAGGCTTCGACCTCAACCCATTTTATAAAGTAGTCCACAACCATGATCAAGTATCGAAAGTGGCATGGGCCTCTGGGAAAGGGCCTAATAGATCGATTTCCCATTTTTCAAATAACCAAGAGCTATTTATGTTCATCATTTCTTCTTGGGGGATATGGGTGATTGGTGCATGCCTTTACATTGATGGCAGGCTTGGATGTGCTTGTTAACCTCATCGAATATTTTGGGCCGATAGTATCCCTCCAGGAGGAGCTTCTTAGCTATCAATTGATCCCCCTGGTGACTTTCACATGCTCCTTCATGAGTCTCGCGGATGAGATAGTCAACTTCGTGGGGGGCTACACATTGAAGTTGTAACTGCAGATGGCATCGCCGATAGAGCACATCCTTGTGGATCACATACTTGGGTGCTTTTAGCCTAATTTTTCTCGTTTCGGTCACATTTTCTAGAAGAGTGCCATCTCGAAGGTAGCTCATAATCCACAAATTTTCTTCCTCCACCATCACCACTGTTGTTTCTTCTTCGAAGCTGCGTTTACTTGGCTTTTCCACCATTAGGTGCGCTTGGGATTGTAAATCCAAGGTCCGACAAAGCTAACTTGCTTAGGGCATCGGCCTTTTGGTTATTTTCTCGAGGTACTTGCATCAGGGTGTAATGGTGGAAGTGTTCAAGGAGGTGCTTTACCACTTCCAAGTAACGCTGCAAGTTTCTTTCCCTAGCCTCTTATTCCACCTTGACTTGTAGGACCACAATTTTGGAATCACTGAAAATTTCTAGGCTTCGAACTCCCAAGTCTTTGGCTATTCGGTGATCAGTGCTTCGTACTTCACTTCGTTGTTCGTGACCTTGAAGTCAAAGTGTAGGGCATAGGGATAGTCTTTTTTATTGGGGCTTATGAAAAAAACGCCAGACCCGCCGCCCCTAGAGTGTGATGATCCATCTACGTATAGCTACCACATCTCCACAGATTCTTTCTCATTGTCGATTACTATTGGTTATGTAGTTTCCACAATTAAATCTGCTAAGGCTTGGCCCTTGATGACTGTTCTAGGGCAGAAATGGATGTCGTGCTCATCCACTTTGATTGCCCACTTCATCATTCACCCCGAGGCCTCCAGCTTAAGGACCACCTACCTAACTCGATGGCTAGTGAGCAAGATGATCTTGTGGCTTTGAAAGTAAGACCGGAGCTGCCTCACCGCATGGACTAGGGCCAATATTAACTTCTCGAGGGTGGTGTACCGAGTCTCTGGACCATGCAATGCCTTTCTTACGAAGTAGATTGGGTGTTGTGCTTTTTTTCTTTTCCTTTACTAAAACCACAATTATCGTTAAGGGGGATACCGAGATGTATAGGTATAAATCTTCCCCCTTCTCTGGTTTCATAAATGTGGGCAAGCTTCGTAAGTTTTCCTTTAAGTCTCTGAAGGCTTGGTCACACTCCTCCATCCATTCAATTTTTTTTGGCTTTTCGAAGCACTTCAAAAAATGGAAAATGTTTCTTGGCCCCTTTGGAAAGGAATCGACTGAGCGTAGCAAACGATCCTGTTAGCCTTTGAATGTTCTTGACCATTCGAGGGGGCTTCATGCTCATCAAAACTTCAACTCTTTCTAGGTTCACATCGATCCCCCTCTCCGAGACTAGGAATCCCAGGAATTTTTCGGCTCCGACTCTAATCATGCACTTAGCTGGGTTCAACCTTAGATTAGCATCTCAGAGCCTTAAGAAGGTTTCTTCGAGATCCAACAGGAATTGGTCGTAGCCCTTGATTTTGACTACCATATCATCTACGTATATTTCCACATTTCTGCCAATCTGATTTTCGAAGAGCTTGTCAACCAGCCTTTGGTAAGTGGCTCCTACATTCTTTAGGTTGAATGGCATTTTCTTGTAGAAAAATGTTCCCACGTCTATTATGAATGAAGTCTTCTGCTTATCCTCCTCTGCCATGAGTATCTGGTGGTAGCCTTTATAGGCATCAAAGAAGGCTAGTACTTCATATCTTTCTATTGCTTCGACCAACATATCAATGGAGGGTAAAGGATATCTATGTTTGGGGCAGCATTTGTTGAGATCCGTGAAATCTATGCACATTCTCCAAACCCCATCGTGCTTGGGAACCAATACGGGATTAACTATCCATTCAAGGTAAAATACCTCTTCGATGACCTTTGCTCGAAGAAGTTTCTGGACTTCCTCCTTTATGGACTCCACCCTTTCAGGAGTCGGGGGAAAATGGTCTCCTTTTCTGCTTAATTGGTTTTTGGGAGGGGTCCACATTCAATCTGTGAACCTTCAGCCATTTGGGTACCCCTGTGAGGTTGAACGTATTCCACAAAAATACGTCCACATAGTTATCCAGGATACCTTAAACTTTTCTTTCGTTGCGGCGGTATCATTTTTACCACGACCATTGTTCCTTGTGCCTGAACGGACATCGGCTCCATTTCTGTGGGTTTAATTTCACCATTTATCGAAACCACCTTGTCCTTTTTTTAGCTTTTTTCAATGCTATCACCAAACAAATCATGGCTGCTGGTTGGTCTCCCTTATGACTGTTATCCCTATTTTGGTGAGGAACTTCATTGTTAAGTGATAGTGGGACCATATGGCTCGTACCTGGCACATCTAAGGCCTTACTAATATCACATTATAGAGGGATACAACGTCGATCATAGCAAAGCTGCAATCGATCGTGGCTTCTTTACCTCTATTGGCCACTTCGACTGGGAGGGTTACGACTTCTAAGGGAAGTACCATTTTCCCAGTAAAAAAAGATAATGGTGAGGCTGTTCTCCTCAAACTTTCACGCCCTAGCCTCAATTGTTCAAAGCAATTGGAGAACATCACTTCCACTCTGCTACTATCATCCAGGAACACTCCTTTGACATAGAAGTCTATGATAGTTGCATGGATTACCATCGGGTCTATATGGGGGTTTGGCTGGGCACTGGGTATGCTTCTGAGAAAGTTATTGTTTCCTCTGCTAAGAATTGTTTTTGCTAGGGTTCTCTGGGGGGCACATACCGAGATGTGCTTTGCTGATGGTGTTCGAGGACTAGTCACTCACCACCCCATTAATGAAATTGATCACATGGTTAGCCTCGTCTCCTAGTTCCTATTGGCTCGAGATTCGGTGTAAGTTATGCCATTTTCTCTTGCTTGATTTCCAACTTGCTCCCTGTAGTTCCCTTCCTGATATCCACTTTGTAACACCCCAAACCCACCACACAGTGTCGGGTCGGGTTCGGTTGTGCTATCGAAAATGATAATAGTAACAAGCAGATAAATTATATGCAGAAGCAATTTGGACCATTCAAATCCTAAATTACTATTACAGTGAAAGTATTAGTATAAGTGTTAAATGAAAGTTTCACCTAACTATTACAGATTCAAAATCAATGTTAAGATTCATCCAGGATCTCTCTCAAAATAAGTAAAGGCATCAAAGTGTTTTTCTCTTACAGTTCTTCTTCACCTGAAAAGGGTTGTTTAACTAGGGTAAGCTCCTTGCTTAGTGAGGTTTCATTGCCAGTATTTACCCAGTTGAGTTTTAGTGATCAAAGAATATCAAATAACAAATAGCCACATATGTCCTAGCACATAGTAAAAGGATACAGGTGGTTAGTGCCAAGTTGCTGTCAAGTGCCTATGTGGCAACTCTGACTAACATACAAGGCACAACCTTTCAGTAGCGCCCTAAGGCCATCAGTTAGTCCAGTATTCAGTCTCGTCAACCACACCCAAACAGATGTTCAGTTACGAGCTCATATCAGTACAGTACAGTGGGTAATGCTAGCATACCATAAACTCCACGAGTAGGCGGTCTAATCAGACGGTCCGGTCAATACTGTTCCCCACCGACTTTGACCAAACTACAATTGCATCGGGGGCCCCGAAATTAGAGACAGGTAATCAGGTAACGGACAATTCACGTTTAACACGGCAAGATAAAGTACAAGCTGGTCATCCACATAACGTATCAGAGTAGTATACGATTCAAGTTTGACACGATAAGATAAAGTACAAGCCGGTCATTCATAGAAAAAATATCGGGGCAGTTCATAACTCAGTTTCATGATAATTGAACACAGTAATATACACACTCAGTTTAACAGTCAGTATATATTATCAATTTAAGTTTAATAGGTATGTCTATTTATAATGGAGTTCGAGTACAGGTTCAAGTATGTATTTCGAGTAGTTGGGTTTGAGTACAGGGGGTTCGAGTAAAGAATTCGAGTGGAGAAGGTTCAAGTGGTACGGGTATCGGGTTGTACTGGTTTGAGTGGTAAGTGGTACCAGTTCGAGTGGTGAGGTTCGAGTGGTAAGTATTACCAATTCGAGTGGTGAGGTTCGAGTGGTAATTATTACCAATTCGAGTGGTGAGGTTCCAGTGATTCTGGTTCGAGGGGTAACGATTCCAGTAGTACTAGTTCGAGGGGTAAGGTTCGAGAGGTGAGTTTGAGGGGTAACGGTTTCAGTAGCACTAATTCGAGGGGTAAGGTTCGAGTGGTGAAGTCTTTCAGTGGGTTCGAGTGGTGAAGTCTTTCAGTGGGTTCGAGGGTGAAGTTTTAGCAGAGGTTCGAGAGATAAAGGTTTAGCATGGTTCGAGAAGTAGAGGTTTAGCAGGGGTTCGAGAAGTAGAGGTTTAGCAGGGGTTCGGGAGGTAAAGGTTTAGCAGGGGTTCGAGAGGTACTGTTTAGCAGGGGTTCAAGAGGAAGTTTCAGGAGGGGTTCGAGGGCAGGGGTTCGAGAGGTAAAGGTATAGCAGGGGTTCGAGAGGTAAAGGTTTAGCAGGGGTTCGAGAGGTAAAGGTTTAGCAGTGATTCGAGAAGTAGTTTCAGTAGGGGTTCGAGAGGTAAAGGATTAGCAGGGATTCGAGAAGTAGTTTCAGTAGGGGTTCGAGGGAAGGGGTTCGAGAGGTAAAGGTATAGCAGGGGTTCAAGAGGTAGTTTCAGTAGGGTTTCGAGGGCAGGGGTTCGAGAGGTAAAGGTATAGCAGGGGTTCGAGAGGTAAATGTATAGCAGGGGTTCAAGAGGTAGTTTCAATAGAGGTTCGAGGACAGGGGTTCAAGAGGTAAAGGTATAGTAGTGGATTCGAGAGGTAAAGGTATAGCAGGGGATTCAAGAGGTAAAGGTTTAGCAGGGGTTCGAGAGGTAGTTTTAGTAGGGGTTCGAGGACAGGGATTCAAAAGGTAAAGGAATAGCAGGGGTTCGAGAGGTTACTGTTCAACAGAGGTTCGAGGGTAGCCTGTACACACACAAGATAATATATATATATATATATATATATATATATATATTACTTCAATTCATGTGAAGGCAATGCAAACACTCACGTTAGTTAAACTTGGCTGGCAATCCTTCGCCTCTACTTCACTGCTTAACCACTATTCTTTGGTAAGAATTTTTCTTAAGGCTGTGAGTTTTGGGGAGGATATCACTAGTATTTATACTAGGTAAAAACATAGGCTCTACCACCCTACCTACCTAGGATTTTATCCTTTTAACACTCAAGTGCCTGTTTCCACTTGTCAAAATTTCCTTTGGATAACTTTTCTCAAGTCCGTCGTCTTCTTCTTTCTTCCCAATAATTCCACTTGCCCAAAAGTGTGCTTTGAAATCCGCCATCCCAATTTGTCCAAAATTTACTTTGAAACCGTCATTTTTCTTCTTCTTCCCAGATTATTTCACTATCCCAAAATTTGACTCTTCCAAAAATTACTTTGAATAATTTTTCTCAGGTCTGCTGCCAGCTCTTTTGCATGTGTTTGTTCAATTGCTTATTTATTTATTTACTTCTTTATTTATTTATTACTAGTAATACTATTATTATTGTTATTTTAATCATTTCTTTATTTTCTTTTGTACCCCAAATATTTTCTTATGACACCACATCCCAGCGTACTATTCATTTTCCTTTTTGGTATTTTAATTTGTTTGATTACTTATTGTCTCACTTTACCTTTTTCCATTCCTTTCTTTTAATTCTTTATTTACTGGTTTTCTTCTTTTTAATTTACAATACTTATTTTCAATTATATATATAATACAATTATTTCCCTTGAAATCAAAACAATATTAGAAGTGATAACTTATTTATTTTATTCTTATTTGTAATTACATATGAATATTACTATTACATAAAATTGTGATAAGTATGAAAAAATATTAGGAAGCTATAAAATTAGTGTTCCTCAATAATTTAAAGGAATATTCGTTTTAGAGAAAGGTACAAGATAAACTATTGGAGATGCTTTTATAAAAATCTAGATAATTATCTAACAACTCAATTTATCATTTCTTACTTAACTCTTTTAAAATGTGCAATTTGTATATCGCGTTTCCATTCTGATTCGATGTACTATTATTTCCTTCATCTTTCTTAAATGAAACCTATACTAAACTTTATCATCGTTTGATATTAACTAATATGTATTTTTCAATACTTAAGATTATTAATTCAAATTTACTTCGTCCGAGATTAACATCTAGGTTAATCCATAATAATTATTTTTTTCCCAATTAGAGGGAATAAAAAGATTCAATTGAGATAACATGATTTGTATCGGAGGTATATTTTATTTATTAATCTAGTTGGGTTCGGAGTTTCACACACTTCCTCGATCAGCCCCCTTATAGGGTTTCCAGTGGCTCTTTCCATTTCCCTTCGAGGAGCCTTCTCCTCTCAGTCTTTTAATGCAGTCCGAGAGTTATCCCTCTCTTGCACATCTGTCAATTTCTTTCTTTAGGTGGATGCATTCGTTCGTATCATGGCCACAATGTTTATGATGGTCATAGAATTTGGGCGACTCCTTTTTTTAGGAAGTCTTTACTGGGAAAGGAAGCTTGAAACTACCCCTTGTGGATGGAGTGTATTTCCACCTAGGTTTTGGTTTGAGGAACGTAGCCTCTGACCTTTTTGGCCTTGACTTCAAGGTTTTAGAGCCCTTCTTGCCCCCACCTATCCCTTTCTCATTTTCTCTTCGTGGCCTTCTCGATCTTCAAATATTGTTCCATGATTTCTTGTAGTTGCTGCAGGGTTTTTAGCTTCTTCAAGACTAGCTTTTGTACAAGTCGAGGTTGGACATTCCATTCATGTAGCCAATGATCACTCCATCCTCGGTGTGATTGATTACACTGAGGCTCTCATCCACATATTGATGATAGAATGCTTTCGTCGATACGTCAGGCCTCTGCTTGCTTTAATAGAGCTCGATCAGGGTTTTTGTAAATCTTTTCTTCTGGAAGAACTAACCTAAAAAGGCCCTTCCAAAATCTCTGTATGATTGTAAATATCCCTTGCCTAGCTTGTTAAACCATTATTGAGCCTTTCCTCGGAGGTAACTCCCTACTAGTTACATGTCAGCTGTTCGATGAAGTCCCTCGAATTTATCAGACTGAGAAAAGTCTGTATAAACTCTCAGAGTCTGTATCTCCACTTTACGTGGGGAGCCCCTCGGGTGGCTTCACATCGTCGGGCCACTAAGTGGCCATGACTAAGGAGTTGAAAAGGGAGGCTGCGACTTGACCCGAAGGCCCAATCAGCCTGTCCAACTCCCCTGTGAGGATATTGCTCGACTTGCCTCCCATTCGTGAATCTACGTATTAATTTGGCTAGAATGAAGTATCGATACTGGGCATCTGGTTTGAGGCTATATATCCAAGCTGTTGTCCTCTCACAACTGTTGCGACCCGATAAGGGTCATATTGAGAGATCTCTGGTCAGGGCCATGAGTGCATCTGGTTCTCGTAACCTGGGTAACGCCACATTGGCTAGGTCATCGAGTAAGGGATAGCCTGGTTTGAAATGTGGGGTACCAAAACAGGCACCGAGTATGCCAACGTTTGGCCCATGCTGGGAATGTAGATTGAGGTCGATCTTGAGCCCATATCCCCATATTCACTTGGTATGATGCTTCTGGGGTAGCCTATAATTGTAATCTTGGCTGTAACGCCAAGGGCATCGAAGGCGAGGGCACCACCTGCTGCTAGACCATCATTTGATAGAGCAATGGAGGCTCAACCTGATAGCCAGCCAATCTAAGAATTTGAGCAAGTTGAGTTAAGTCTTGGTGTGATGGGGGGAACACGCTGTTTGTGGCTCCTACGATCTTTTCCACTCGTGAATCTGTCGTAGCTTCTGTGAAATGCAGCTTTGTGACATAGGGGCCGTTTGTTCGAGCGGCTCTTGTGAATCTGGCTTTGTGATGTAAGGGCTCCGATGCCTCCTACCCAGGGCCTAACGCTGACCTTAATCCACCTCGGATGTATGACGCTTCAATGTGAGACCCCTCTGGTACCCCTGCTGTTGGGATCAGGTCTCGGGTTACCTCTGGGAGTCTTTTACTAGCATTTGAAGGAGCAGGATCTGATTGCATCTTACTCTTGCGTTCCTTCCTTCTCCAATAAGAGGATTGTACTGCTTCGCCGATGCCTAAGATCTTATCTTTAAGTCGTTCACTTCTTTGCAAGGTGCTTGTTGTGGAAGTGGACATAAATAGCAAAAATGAGCAGGTCTAACTAACGGTCCCACTGGGCATGCCAACTTGATGCACTCCAAATTGTCGCCGCTGTGTGCGCCACCGTTGTGGCTAGAATCTACAAAACAAAGCCCCTAGAAGTTTCCAGTGGGGAGAGGCACCGGCGATGAAGTTAGAAAATAGTTCTTTCAATTAGGAATGAATAGTATAGTTTGTAGGGTTAACTCTAGCCCTTATATAGGTTGGCAAGTAGGGAAACTATTTTGCTTATTTGTGATGCAAGTACTCTTCCCTTGGGCCGGCCCAAAGGTTATTACCCAAGGGATAAATGGAGATCCCGGGCCAGCTAAACTAGGCACTTGGGCCCAGTACAAATTTACAAATTATCACTCTTAAGCTCACAAGTCACGTTCGGTGGCAAAGGTGGGAAGACAATGCATAGGGATTGACTCTCCAAGTTCGGAGCCATCAACTCTATAAGTGTGTGATTGTCTTCCGCCATCTCTAAAAACTCCTCTTCACAAACAACAGCTGGTTCTTGTGGAACCCTTACTCTAGCTCCCTTTTTTCTTCTTCTTCGACCAGCTACATTTTTCGGTAGGTACTGTAGAGTTCCTAAGTTCGTGGTACAAGTACATATACCATAAACCAGAAACTAAATAATACCCAACCAAAGAGAAATGCTAGCAAAAGGATTAGAAGTAATTGGATTACTATCACAAAGGCTTGTGAGCAAAAACCAACCAAAGCTACAACAGAAACAAAAACAACACTAACTACTCTACTAACAAGATATGCAAGTTAACAATTAAATTTTTGGACTAGCATCCTCGGCAACGACACTAAAATTTGATCCGCAATCCGTGGGGTCGTTAAAACTCACAGAATGCAAGATGCAAAGATAAATATTTGTATTCTTGCTCACATTCTTACTACTAAACAACCAAATGGGTAGCAAGTGACAAGACCGAGGTCTTCCACAGAGATACTAGGAATTTAAAGCTAAACTACGCAAAGCTGCAATCTTGTCGTCAATCCGATAACGTGTCAAGAATAGCTAATGTTGCTAAACAATTTTTTTTGGGTGGGGGGGTTATCTATCAACTACAATCATGCAAGAACAAGACACTAAACTATATAAACCTATCACTTGGGGATATTTGCTTTATATGACTGGTAATGTACTAAGATCCTAGATTCAGTTAAATACAAGATGTATAAACCTATCCTAATACTTATGTCACATAGAGTGGTTGATAGTCAACACTTCCCCATATCTGTCACACAAGGGTGCTCTCGTTTTCTTCCATCGACACCACCTCCGCAATTAGGGAAGTGCAACAACGGCCCTAGCTACCATGCAGATCTATTTCTTCCCCGTAAAATTACGTCCTGGACACTCCACTATGAATGCTTCTCCCTAGACCTATAGAGGCAAAGGGATTGGCACCTTGTGGTGACTCTAAGGTTTAACCGATATAGGTCGAATTATGCCAACCCTAGTTGCTACTCAACTATCTTTATCTGCAACCTATCAGGCTCCATTCCAGCTAAAATAGCATACGATTATCAGAACGGTGACTCACGACTCACATGCATACACCCACACGATCACAGACTCTCGCTCCCCCTATTACCCTAGCGACACTCCCAATGGGATAAGAATAATGCACCAACATGAAAGTAGACTAAGGTTTATGCCAACATAGCGTATCAATCATGCAATTAATAAGCATTTAAGGTAGAAATCAACATAATAATCATAAGCATTAAAGGATGGGGAGATCTTAGAATCTCACAAAATAACTACCAAGTCATGAATACAAATTTAAATCCCCAAGCTAAATCAATAATCCCTAAGCATTGAACCCAATTGATTCATTGGATTCAGCGCCCTTGGGAAAAACAAGAAGAATTAAACTAAGAGAGAAGGGTTAGCCGCTTTCTCTCTCCACATACTTTTAGGAAAAACAAGGAGAATGAAATAAAACTATTTAAACTTAAACCCCAGTAGACATAGGTCTTATATAGGAGTAGGAATTGGGCCTTGAAAGAGGCCCAAAAAAAGGCACTTAAACCCTAGTAGTCGCCGAGTACGGGCCGTGCAATGGGCCATAGCCCACCGACCAGGTGTGAGTCATCCGGATTTCTGTGTGCACAATCGCACATATCTTCGCGGGCCACTGGCTATAAGAACTTATTCATCGTTTGAATGATACGGGTCATGTAATTCTTTACGAGGCACCGATTTGATGCTTGATTTCCACTTCTAAGCAGCCCAAGTCATGCATAACTTTGCGGGCCATCGGCTGGGAGTCAATTTCTAAGCAGCTGATGGCGCGAGCATGCAAATCTTCACGAGACATGGGGTGATCTTCTCATCTATTTTAAGTTGCACGGCCCATGCCTATACGTACCTGTACGAGGCTTTGTTGAACGCCACAGGTCATGTAGTTCTTTGCAGCCCGTGCCAAGGTACTTTGGCATGACCCGTTCTGGCTGGCACGACCCATGTAGTATTACACAGTTGTGCTAGTATTTCATGTGTTGATCTTTGACTCTTTCTCTTCTCGGCTCGATTCCATCTACTACCATGTTTTAACTCGTGGCCTTCTATCTAATACCACCCTTGTGGATGACCTTCTACTATCTACTACCACACTTTCATATGGCTTTCTACAATCTATGCCGAAGCGCTCACGAGTAACCTATCAATAAGCTCATAAAATAGAATCTAGGAACTCGTTAGGATGCAGTGTGCATTAGATTTAATTAAGTCACTAAAACTAGGGATTTAGATAAGAAAATCAACAATGGTGATTGATAATGTATTGATTTAAGGCTCATATTCCTATGACCAGGCTCAATGCCCATCATCCAACTCAAGCAAGACAAAACACTACTGGCATAAAAATGAGGAAAATTTCATTAGCCAGGGTAAGTTATTACAGCCTTCATGTTGCTGGAGTTAGCCACGACCTAACAACATGGAGATCGTGATAACACCCACAATCTTTGTCCCTAACAATAGGGAACCATAACTATACCAGTCTATAAATACTATAAACCCTGGAGGAGCTAAGGGAAGCATCATTATTCCTAGAAATTCTAACTCTACAGGAGATACGGACCTGATCATCGAAGTATTTTCCTCGGAATCACTTCTGGGCTAAGTCTTGCAGGTTAAGGAGCTTTTGGAGAGGACGATAAGCACACCTGAGCAACCTACCACATCATTTGGCGCCGTCTGTGGGAACGAGTGTTCTTTTTTTATTTTGAGGTTATTCAGGTGAGATAATGATGTTCACCATAAGTGAGAGGAGTCACAACCATCAGCACACGAACAAATGCTGGGACATGATAGAGAAGCGCATCGTCATTAGGACGCACGCCGAATAGAGAAAAAGAACACAGCAAGGAAGAAATAGAGAAAGGGCAGAATCTTTGAACAATAATCACGACAATGCAAAAGGCGTGTTCGTGGCATTCCTAAAAGCGAATAGAGAAAGTCTGTACAACCAATTTCTGAAAGCGCTCAAACAGAGCCAGAAGGAAGGGTACATCAAGAGCGCAAGGTTCTTAACCACGAAGAGGATTTGCGTGATATTATCGCAGAAGATAACGAAGATAAATCACCCCTGGCTCCGCATTTACATGATTTTAGAATGCCAAAGGAATTTAAACTTCCTTTGCACATCGAGATTTACGATGGTACAATGTATCCTAAGGAATTTCTGCACTCCTACAGAAACCGCATGAGGTTTTTGCGATGCTAACATCGAGCTAGTTTGCAAGGCGTTCCCGATCTTCTTGACATAGACAGTGACCACTTGGTACGAGGACCTTCCAAATAGGAGTGTCAAGTCGTGGGCACAATTGTTAGATCTATTCTTGGGCCATTTCTATCAAAAGCAAAGGTTCACCAAGATGATCGCAGATCTCAACATAACCCAACAAAGTGATGAAAGCCTAGCAGAGTATCACAATCGGCTCGTTAAAATATTTACAAGTTTGTGACTTGTTGTTCCAATCTTCGTTAGGAGCTTTCACGAGAGGAATGCGGTCAGGAGAGTTCTACAAAGAACTCACGAGGAACATGCTCAAAAACCCAAGAGAGGTGCAAAAGTTGATCGAATAGCATGTGCGAACAGAAGAGGCAAATAATTGAAAAATAGAGCGGGAACGAGGCGAGAAATTGACGATGGAAGAATCGCATAAAGGAATCATAAAAAAGGGGAATAGAGGTACCCGTTTCAGAGAAAGAGAGCCGGGATCGCAAAATGTGATATTCCAAGATACATCGTTGACTAAATCGAGGAAAGATATTTGGCATGCACATAAGGATATATTCAGAGAACCAGCGCTTATGTTGGTACCACCAGAAAAATTATCCAGGGAATATCACTGCATTTTCCACAGAGACCATGGCTATGACATTAAATACTATAAAGACTTAAGAAGACAAATTGAAGAAAACTTGAGAAATGGTCTCCTAAGTCAATACAGAAAAGATGGGGGAAGCCAGCATGGGGAAAATAACAAGATCTTGGGATAACGTCCACGCTGCCAAGGAATCAAAAAATGACTCCAGCAATTGATTACAAGGAGAATGAAGGTGGTGAATTGCACGAAACAGTAATTCTGGCCATACATGGGTCAACGGAGTCATTGTCCAATAATGCTTGGAAAGCTAGGGCACGGTATTCACCTCCACAAGAGCCTGTTGACAAAAGATTCTGCTCGGATGAGGCAATCACTTTCAGCGAAGACGATGCAGTACCAAACGCTTCCCCTCATAATGATGTCATGGTCATCATAGCCAAAATTGGAAATGCTACAGCACACAGAGTGTTTGTAAATTATGGGAGTGTGGTGGAGATATTATTTGTAGAATATTTTGATAGGTTGCATTTCAAGTGAACGGATCTCAAGAAACCAATGTCTTTGCCAGTTGGGTTTACAGGACGGTCAGAAACACCATTAGGTAACATACATCTACCTATTACCATTGGGGAGAATGGAAAGAACTGCACCATACTTTGCGATTGTGTAGTTATGGATGCCCTGAGTACTTTCAATGCTATCATAGGAAGGCCATGGATGAACAAACCGAAAGCTTTATGGTCTCCCTATCATCTAGTCATGAAGTTTCCAACTCCAGTCGGGATCGCGACTAATAGAGGAAAGCAGAAAATGGCGAGGCAATGCATGGTTATCGCAATGAGAATAGGAAGGTTGGGTGACAAACCAAAGATGGTTAATGCGATCTTGAATGGAAAACCACTAGATCAGCAAGAACTAGTAGCAAACTTAGGAGAGGAAACAGAGCTATTAAGACTAGATGATAAAGATTGCTCAAAATGTGTAAGAATAGGCAAATACCTTCCCAAAGAATAGAAAAAGAAAGCCGCACAAATACTGCGCAGCTACAAAGAAACCTTCGCATGGAATGTTCACGACATGGGAGGGGTGGATCCACGCATTGTGATGCACTCTTTAAATATCAGTGATGCGATCAAGCTAGTTAAGTAGAAATAGTGCAGTTTCGCCAGTGATGGGCAGAAGGAAATTGAAAAGGAAGTCACAACACTGCTTCAAGCGAGCATAATCCAGGAATTCATATACCCAAAATGGCTCGCAAATCCAGTAACGGAAAGGAAATCTGATGTGGGATGGAGAATATGTATTGATTTCACAGACTTGAAAAAGGCGTGCCCCAAAGACTATTATCCTTACCAAAGATCGACCAACTGGGTGAGGCGATTGCAGGGTATCAAGTGCCATCTTTTTTGGATACGTATAAAGGTTACCATCAGATACAAATGAACCCCAAGAACGCAGACAAAATGGCTTTCATTACAAATTTTGGGACATTCTGCAATGTAAAGATGTCGTTTGGGCTAAGGAATGCAGAAGCAACATACCAGTGATTGATGGATACCAACTTTCATGACCATATTGGGAGAAATATCAAAGTATATGTTGATGAAATGGTCATTAAAAGCAAAAGGGCCAATAGCTTCGCAGCAGACCTACAAGAGACTTTGAACACATTACGAACCTTACGGATGAAGCTCAACCCCAAGGAGTGTGTGTTCGATGTAGGTGCAGGAAAATTTTCGGGATACAATGTGTCCTCTAAGGGAATTGAGGTCAACCCAGAGAAAGTCCAAGCTATAGTTAATCTTCCACAACCGCGAACGGTAAAACAAGTGCTAGTCCTAATGGGATCGGTGGCAGCACTCAGCAGATTTGTTTTGAAAGCGTCAGATAAGCATTTCCTTTTTTCGAAGTCCTCAAAAAATCAAATTAGTTTACCTGGAACCATGACTGCCAAACAACATATGACGATTTAAAAGAGCAACTCTTAACGATGCCAACGTTTAAGTCGCCTACACCAAAAGAAACATTATATTTGTACTTGGAAATCTGATAGAATGCGGTTAACTCTGTACTAGTTCGCCTGCAAGACTAAAGACAAGTGTCAGTGTATTACATAAGTAGAATTCTGCAAAATGCATAAATGAGGTATATGCGAGTGGAGAAGCTAACTCTAGCCTTGGTGTATTCAACAAGAAGACTGCAAATGTACTTCCATGCTCATCGCATTGTGGTGTACATTGGTTTCCCAATTAACAACATTCTCAGCAAGCCATAGTCTTCATGTAGATTAACGAAGTGGGATTTAGAGTTAGGCCAGTTTGAAATACAGTTCAAGCCCATAACAACGATAAAAGCCCAGGCGTTAGCAGACTTTATTGCAGAAATTACAAGTGAGGAAGCACAAACAGCGACCATGTATTAGAGCCTCAGAATTGACAAAGGAAAATCAAAGTGGGAAGAAGTCACATGAACTTTGTTCGTCGACGGCGCATCCAACAAAGAAGGGTGCGGAGCAGGGTTGCTACTTATAAATCCAGACGGAAGTGAACACAGATACTCGTTGCAGTTCAACTTCCTCCTCACCACCAACGAAGCAGAATATGAAGCCTTAATCTGCGGGTTAGATCTTATAATCAGAATGAAGATCAAAAGTGTTCGTGCATCAAGCGATTCACTAATTGTTGTACAACAAGTGCGAGGGGACTTTAAGGTACGGAGGAACAACTAACAAAGTATTTAAGGAAAGTGCAACAGCTTCTAAACCAACTCGAATACTTCGACATGCGGCATGTGCCACGAAGCGAGAATACGAAGGCGGATGCACTTAGCAAGCTAGCAATGGCAAGGTTCAACTCTCTCACTGGGCAGGGAGATGTCATTGTGGAAGTCATCCCGGTTAGAAGCATGGCATCAACAGTTGTCTCAGCAGTCCAAACAGAAGCATCGAGCTAGACGTCCCCACTCGTAGATTTCTTACCTTTTTGTGATAAAAGGTACCCTATCTATGTCGGAATCATGTCGGAAGGAGGCCCGAACAGAGGATGCCACATCAAAGCTCTCACTGCAGCTCTAACAGACCCTAGACAGCCAGTTCTAGGCCAGGCCCATGACAAATTTTGGCATCAACAGTCATCTAAACCCTTTGTAATGTAAACCTAACAAAACTTATCAATCAATGAACTAAAACATACAAATAAGCGTGTCAAATGCATTGGTTGACACATGCTTTTAGGTGTAGATCACCGTGCCAGTCTTCTGAGTTGTCTGGGCTTCAACTCCTTTCTCTTTGGAGAATTTCCATCTACTACCACGATTAAGCGTGTGGTCTTCGGTCTACTAACATCCTTGCGAATGGCCTTCAAATATCTACTACCATTCTTGCAAATAGCTTTCTACTCTGAAGTACTTACGAGTGATCTATAATGAAGCTCACAACATAGGATCTAGATGCTCGTAAAGACATAACATCCATTAGGTCTAAATAGTTCTACAAAACAAAGTATTTAGACAAGAAAATCAAAAAAGGCTATCTAAATCCCTTGTGGTATAAACCCTACTAAACCTAGCAATCAACTATACAATAGCTACTAATAAGTGTGCTAAATGCATTGGTTAACACATGCTTCTAGATGCATATCAATTCCCCCACACTTAAACCTTTACTCATTCTCGAGTAAACAAGAATGGGCAAATATCTAAGCAGAACATAGCATGCAAATAGTTCCCCAAGACATTCAACATTTATTCCTAGACTACCCTAGTTCCCCCCAAAAATGTAAGAATCTCACAATTCTCACTCTGAAAGAAGCTAAAATAACCTACCAACCAGCATACCCACAAAAAGGTGAAATTCACAAAATGAGTGTGAAACTAAATTACTCTACCAAAAGGACTTCCAAAGATAATCAAAGAGAACCATATGATTTTTTTTCAATTTCTCTCATTTTGCCTAAAAGACCTTTCGGGTTTTCTAACTAGCATCCCAAAACTTTATTTTCTTGTTGAGCTCACTTCTCACTATTATCCACACATGGCCTCTAACTTTTGCATAGGTTTATCAACATATTTGGGCCTTTCTCATTGTTGCCTAAGTCACCATTTTAGGTTTTCAACTTAGCAGGGTATCTATATTTTTTTTTATTTTTAGTTTTTTTTTGTGTAGCACAAAATTCCCCAAAGGTGGCCTTCATACTGCAATGGAGATAAGCAGAAACAACTAACACAAAAACACAAAGGAATCTTGTTGGAACTCCTATGTGCCTTACTATTCTCACTCTCTCACCAATACATCATAAAAAGTAGAAATTATAAGTGAAGTAGGGAAAATAGTTGGCACTTAATCTTGGGACCCCGAACGGCCCTTTCTTATGTGTCTTGCCTCGTGCCTTCTCCTCCTCTCTTCTTGCCTCAATTCTTGCCTCTCAATGGGATCTAGGTCACGCAAACCTTCAAGATTTAAATCATGCATCCTCTCAATCAATTGCTCTATAACTTCTTCTTGTACATCGGTTCTCCCATAAACAATGGCAAAATGCTCATTCACTTCCCACTCAATAGAATCCAACCTAACTCCCAAGCTCTCATGGTGCCATCCATAGTGCCAAGCCTATCCCACAATTCCTCCATTTGCAAACTCACCCATCCTACCGTGTGACAAAACTCTTTCACTATTTGGGTTAAATTAATGAGTTGTTCCCCAAAAGTGTGAAATTGGTTGAAGAAATCCGCCAGTAGGTTGGCTTGGGTAGGTGGCACTCTAGGTGCCAAAAACTTCGCAGTCCACCTAATGTACGTCGAAGCCCTCTAGGCCCATCTGACCTAGCAAGTAGGTGACGGGCTTGAGTAGGCCTAGTGCTACCAAGGTCTCCTTGCACGCGAACTTTGTCTCAAAGATGGTCCTCTTTGGCCTACTGAGATGCTTCTAGTTTTGGGCAGCACCCCCAGTAATATTGGTCAATCCTATAAACTCATCAAAAACAATGGTGGGTTAGGAGGTACGGGAGTTGTCGGCTCTTGTCTCCCAACTTTAGCCGACTTCTTCCCTTTTTCACCTCGAGAGGTTGTTCCTTTCTCCGGTCTACTCCTTTTAGGACCCATTTTACCACAACAAGAGAAAAATGGTAATGGCAAGAATACACAAGCATATGCATCAAAGATCATTAAAAAAATAACCATGATTCCTAAAAAAACAACACATGGTAAATCATGTCATCTCAACACAAGAATCACAGCCTTCCCCTACACTTAGTTCAACACAAAAACATGCATGTGACATACATACTTACCTAAAACCTTTTTAAAAAATTTGAACTTCATGCTTTCCACACAAAACACAATCATGCTAATGAAACAAGTAAAAAAAAGTTCAAAGAGTCCTTTTTTCTCAGTATGATTGGTTGGATAGGTTACTTTAGCTTCTTTGGGGAGTGAGGTTTGCGAGAGTCTCACATCTTTGGGGGAACTAGGGTAGCTTAGGAAGGATGTGGAATGTATTGGTTAACCCTCTTTGCATGCTACTTTTCTCTCAGATCTTTGCTCATTTTTGTTTACTCGATGATGAGTAAAGGTTTAAGTGTGGGGGGAATGGATCTGTACTTAAAAATATGTGTTAATTAAACCATTTGACACGTTTATTAGTATGTTTTGGTTGGTTGATTACTAGGTTTTAGTAGGTTTACATTACAAAGGGTTTAGATAACCATTGTTGGTTTTCTTATCTAATCCCTAATTTCGTAGACTTAATTATATCTAATGGACATTATGCCTTCATGAGCACCTAGATTCTATTTTGTGAGCTTATTGGTAGGTTGTTCGTGAGCATGTCGGCGTAAATTGTTGAAGGCCATCTCAAAGGGTGGTAGTAGATAGTAGAAGGTCATCCGCAAGGGTGGTAGTACACATAAGGCCACGCGTCAAAACATGGTAGTAGATGGAATCGATCCAAGAAGATAAAGGAGATGAATATCAACAAGTGAAGAACTGGCATGGTTGTGTAATACTACGCGGGTCGTGCCAAAGAACTGGCACGATTGTGTAATACTACCTTGGCACGGGCCTCAAAGAACTACATGGCCCATGTCATTCAACGGACACTTATGCGGCTAAGTATAGGCACGGTCTGTGTCATCCTGTGCAACTCAAAATTCAAGATAAGAAGATCAGCCTACATCCCTTGAAGATTTGCATGCCCGCACCATCAGTTGCCCAGAAATCAACTCCCAATCGGTGGCCCACAAGGTTATGTACAGCCCATACCGCTCAGAAGTGGAAATCAAGCATCCAGTTAGTAGCCCGCAAAGAATTACATGACTCGTGTCGTTCAAACGATGAGTAATTTCTTCCAGCTGATGGCCTACAAAGATATGCGCAACAGTGCACTCAGAAAGTCAGATGACTCACATCCGACAGGCTGGCCATGCCCTATAGCACGACCAGTGCCCGGTGGCTACTAGGGTTTAAGTGCCCTTTTTGGGCCTCTTTTTCAAGGTCCAATTCCTACTACTGTATAAGAGTAACTATATCTAATAGGGTTTAAGTTTGTGTAGTTTTATTCCATTCTATTAGTTTTTTCTAAGAGTGGGTAGCGAGAGAAAGCGGCTAACCCTTCTCTCTTAGTTTAATTATTCTTGTTTTGCCCAATGGCATTGAATCCAACGAATCAATTGGGTTCAATGCTTAGGGAGTAGTCATTTAACTTGGGGATTTAAATTTTGATTCATGACGTGGTAGTTATTTTGTGAGATTCTAAGATCTTCCTATCCTCTAATGCTTGTGATTAATATGTTGATTTGTGCCTTGCATTCTTGTTAATTGCATGATTGATACACTATGTTGGCATACACCTTAGGTTACTTTCATGTTGGCGCATTATTTATATCCCCTTGGGAGTGTCACTAGGGTAATAGGGGGAGCGAGTCCCTGACTGTGTGGGTGTATACATGTGGGTCACGAGTCACCGTTCCAAGTACGGTAGTTTGAGTTAGATTAGAGCCCGATAGGTTATGGATAAAGGTATTTGAGTAGCAAGTAGGGTTGGCGTAATTCGACCTATGTCGTTGCAACCTTAGAGTCACCATAAGGTGCCAATCCCTTTGCCTCTATAGGTCTAGGGAGAAGCATTTATAGTTGAGTGCCCGGGATGTAATTTTATGGGGAAGAAATAGATATGCACAGTAGAAAGGGCCGTTGTTGCACTTACCTAATTACGGAGACGGTGTCGACAGAAGAAAATGAGAGCATCCCATGTGACAGACAGTGGGAAGTGTTTACTATCGACCACACTATGTGACATAAGTATTAGGATAGTTTTATACGTCTTGTATTTGATTGAATCTAGGATTGAAGTATACTACCGGTCATGTAACACAAATATCCCCAAGTGCTAGGTTTATATAGGTTACTCTCTTGTTCTTGCATGCTTGTAGGTGATAGATAAACACCCTGCCCCCAAATAACGTGTTTTGCAACATTAGCTATTCCTGACACGTGATTGGATTGACGACCCGATTGCGTCTTAGCATAGTTAACCTTTAAATTTCTAACATCTCTATGGATGACCTCGGTCTTGCCACTATCTACCCATTTGGTAGTTTAGTAGTAATAACGGGAAAAATAATATATATATTCATCTTTTCATATTGCATTTTGCGGGTCTTTCGTAAGATTATAACTTTTAACGACCCCATAGAGTGCGGATCACATGGACGTCCTCTTCTGCACGGCCCGTGCTAACCAATATGGTGGAGCGGCTAAGTACCAACGAGGGTCATGCTTTTTTGCACGGCCTGTGCCAAGCAGGGAGGTCATGCGGAAAAATATAAGTGCATGATGCGTTGCATGGCCCATGCATCTCAAATTTCAAGGATTGAAGACCCAGCCCATGCCCCATGATGTATTTCACGGCCTCGCCATCAGAAGACAAAGAACTCAAAGGCGGTTTTTCCCAAGACTTTTCCATGCCATCTTTTCATAGGCATATGAAAGTATGAGATTGAATTAGAATTACAGAAAGGTAAAAGATTTTAGTTGCAACCCGATTAATGCAACCCAAAAAATTTCTTGAGTTTTTCTAATTTGCACTTTAAACTTTGGTCTTTCCATACCGTATGAAAATATCATCTTTCAAGAGACGAGCGTCATATTTCCATAGGCTAATGGAAAGACAGGATTTAATTAGAATAATAGAAAGGTAAAAGGTTTTAATTCATTTCTTCTAATTTACTGTTTAAACACTAGTCTTTCCATAATTTATGGAAAACCCGTCTTTCAAGAGATTGACTCAAATGTAACGCCGCTTTTAGTATAGTGTAGATGTAGATATGGTCAATTTATCGAGTAATACAAGCATTTTAGGAACACGTCCAAAATGAACATACCTCTATTTTATTTTAGGAATTTTTACACTTTTAACCCTAGTTTTAGGCTGAAAGTGAAAATATAACTCTGAAAAATGAGAAAATGTGTCAAAATAACCCTAACTTTATGACAAATGCAGCTATAACCTTTTGACCTATTTTTGGCATTTACTTGAGGAATTGGGCTTGGACCGAGGGTAAATGATGAAAATACCCTTAAGCTTAATATATGTTCCTCATTTAACCCTTTTCTTTTTCTTAACCCCATCCACCATCGCGTCATCGCCTAACTGGCCACCACTGCTCTGCTGGCCGGAAACTCAATTTTTCCGACGACTCCATCAAACCCCGCCACTAATGATTAAACACACCACCAGCACCGCCAAGAACATAAGCCACACCGCTCAACCCCCACACACTACCACAACCCTGCTTTTCCGACAACTCCATCAAACCTCTCCACCGAAGATTAAACACACCACCACCACTGGAAAGCCTAGCAACGCCGCTCAGCCCCCACATACCACCACCCTCTATCGCAAACAAAATTCAACCAAACTAATCAACCGGCTCGAGCTCTGTTGTGCTCGTCATCCCAGCTCGAGCTCTGTTGTGCTCGTCATCCCCAGCTCAAGCTCGAGCTTGCAGTGACCGGAATTTGGATATTCGTTGTTCCCACCTTGCCAACCGAATCAAATGTAGTCCATTCTCACTGTCATCCTCAGGTGTCGACTCTGTTGTGCTCATCATCCCAAGCTTGAGACCAAAATCTGGAGATTTGAAACCTCCAACTCAAGCTTGTGATGGCCAAAGATCGAGTATTCGGTGATTCCTGTCTTCAATGCCTGGTTGGGAACTACCTTAATCACGACTGGAAATATCGACATGCATTGGTTGAAGCTTGGCGACACATGTGGCCAAAGCTGGCCACCTTCAGCAAATCAAAGTCGCGGTGGTCAGATACGGTGAAGGTCAGACGAGGTGGAGCGACGGCAAGGGCTGAAGAAGAAAGTTGCGGGGAGAATAAAGAAAAACAAGAAGAAAAGGGGTTCAAAGAAAGAAGAAGAAGAAAGATGGAATTTTTTTTCTCTTCCCTTTTTTTCTTTTTTTGTAAATTCATGGGCTAAATGGTCATTTCATTAAATCCCAGCCAAATTTCTCATTGACAATTAGTCTACAACGCCTAGTGTTAGATTTGCAGCTACACCATAAAGTTAGGGTTATTTTTTACACTTTCTCATTTTGGAGGGTTAGTGTGACACCCCGATTTCACCTTCCTGCTTATTAGAGAGGTCTTAATCGAGTGTTTGCCTAGCTCACGCCAGGATTCAGTAGTAGAAAGAGCAAGATAAATAATCAAACAAAATTTATACTTGTATGAAATTTTAAAACAACATATAATAGATTCTTTAAAATTTAAGAATTTTACATTTTTATTTTTTGGTGTTGAGCTTATAATAACTGTAGCTCAATGACGTGCCTATAGTCTCTGATTCCATCACTCGAGTCGAACATTCTTTCCAAACAACTGGAAACAAAAGTTAACTTAAAGGAATGAGCCCATGCTCAGTGAGGTCTCAATGGTTTAAAAATATTTACCAAGTGATGCTATGTTATCATATAACATAGAGAAAGCCGGATAAATAAACGCATATTTCATGTAAGGGATAGAGAGAGGAGTATACGTAGCAATCCATCAAGTATCTATATGAGGCTACAGTTGGATTCCTAATTATACTCCAACTACCTGCAACGAGTATTATCTCAAAATATTGAGAGAGAAAGAGATACCAAGGATCAATATCGACAACACACGCCCGTCAAGCAAGCAAGAATTGTGTGTGGCACAAGGTACATCTTGAGAGTATGACAAGACCTTCTTATACACCTAGCCGAACGATCTATCCCATTGCTGACTCGTCGGTTTCGAAGCTAAGCAGGCCGGGGCCACTATCAATCATGAATCATGAGTACAAGCAAGTAATTGGTCTGGTGCGATCAAGTACCCAACCAGCCAATGTCAAGTTCAAGCAAGTAATTGGTCCAGAGTGATCACGTACACAGTTGGCCAATATCAAGTTCACGAAAGATAGAATTAAAGCAAGCGATTGATTCAAGAAATCAAGTATACACCCAAAAATTTGTCATATCATGTTCGAGCAAGTAAACAAGTAAGCAAAAATATATATCATGAAGGTCACAAAGTCGTAAAGTATAGAAGCAATCGCATAATGATAATTATAATAACTAATAATAAATACGTAAAGCATGATAGTACGATAACGACATATCTCAAACCTTATTTTAGCATGGCATGCTCACAAATAATTCAGTATGGTAAGGTGGTGAGAAATGAAAGATCAAGAATGTTGTAAGCTAAAGAAATTCCATATTTTGACCCAATTAGATCCGCAAGAAAATAATTAAGATCCAGTGGATAAGAAAACCTAAAACTAAAAACATATATGCACCAGAAATTCAGGTGAGTTTGCCTTCTAAAGAATTCTTCTTGTATTTACTAAACAATAAATAATTTAAGCAACAACACAGGACTAGTACAGGCTCTTTTAATCCATAAGCAGGAGTTAAAGTTAACCAATTGAAAGCATGGATGGAAAACATCTGTCAAAACTGTGCATATAAGATGCAAGAATGAATTAGAAATAGGTCCCAAAACAGAGGAAGATAACAATCCTATATTACATGAAAGTACTGAGAAGAAGAAGTCAAAGGCATACGTTCCCATATCTTCAAAACCATTTTGCCACTTGCTAACAATTAGACTAGTAATATAAACCAGAAACCTCCATTTATCAAATGAAATAACAGGTTAGTGGAAAACACGGAAAGCATGTCTTTGCTCGCTGCCTATACTCTAGTAAAGAATCAGTCCCAGTTGGAAAAATAAATTGAGTATAAAAGACTATTTATTGAAACTAATAAACAACCACCAAAGTTAAGCAAAAGATCTATGGAGTTTTGGAAAAAATCTTACTGCAACAAACTTGGTCAATGCCATTAATCCATTAAATAGAATGAAATCACCTTATTAGACCAAACAAATAAGCTACCACACATTGAATCAGAAAAGCAAAATATGCACAAAAAATGCAAATGCTTAACATTGATTTCAAGCAATCAGAATCCACAGCAGTAATGAAGAAAAAGTAGTATGGCATCAAACACCCAAACAAAACTGTTGTGCGGAATGGAGAAAGAACAGAAAATATGAACGAAAATAACAAAACACAAGATTTACGTGGTTCACCAATTTGGCTACATCCACGAGAGACAGATTCACTATAATAGGTAGCAGGTTACAGACGCCAAGAAATTGGCCAGATTTCTACCTATCTAAGTGCATAACAGAATTAATTGTTTATAGAGAGAAGAGAGACACTTTATATATTGTCTCCACTAAACCCTAACAAACTGGGATTGGAACAAAACACAATTCGGCCCAAATCAACATCAGTCCAAATTGGAATTGGAATTATATTCTTATCATAATTGTAGATGTAGTTGTATTCCAGGCCAGGGTCGCAGAAGCGGCTATTACAGTATTCAAGGCATACCAACAAATATCCACCTTGACTTGAATCCTCAAAGTAGAAAACTCCAGATGCACCATTACAGTGCCAGATGAGTAGACTTATCCCTCCACTCCCGGGACTGCCCATAGAACACCTAATCAGCTCTGATGTTCAGCAAGTCCAAACAATGTTGAAACTTGCTATGTGGAACAGGTTTGGTGAACATATCAGCGGGGTTGTCAGCAGTTTCCACTTTCTTCACCCTGATTCTCCTCTCACTCCTCAGGAAATGATATCTGACATCAATATGCTTGGTCCTCTCATGATGGACCTGATCCTTGGCTATGCAGATTGCACTCAAACTGTCACAATACACAGTAGCCTGATCATGATGTAGACCAAGATCACTAACCAGTCCTTTCAGCCATATTCCCTCCTTTGCAGCCTCTGTCAAAGCCATGTACTCTGCTTCCGTAGTAGACAACGTCACTGTAGGTTGCAAAGTCATCTTCCAACTAACCACAGAACCTCCCAAAGTGAATACATAACCAGTCATCGATCTCCTCGTGTCAACATCACCAGCATAATCAGAATCAGAGTAGCCTGTAACTAAGCACTCGGTATCACCTCCATAAATGAGACCCACATCAGACGTACCTCTAAGATACCTGAAAATCCTCTTCACAGCTTGCCAATGTTCCTTTCCCGGTTGCCCCATGAACCTGCTCACAACACTGACTGCCTGTGCTAAATCTGGCCTCGTGCAAACCATAGCATACATCAAGCTCCCCACCGCGCTGGCATAAGGAACCCGAGACATATACTCCTTCTCCTCGTCTGACTGAGACTGCTTAAGTCCATATAAGGACTTCTTCAACTTGCAAACATACTTTTCCTTGCCAGGAACTTGGAAACCATCTGGCTGAATCATGTATATCTCTTCCTCCAACTCTCCATGTAGAAAAGCGGTCTTCACATCAAGTTGTTCAAGCTCCAAATCCTGATGTGTCACTATAACTAGCAACACCCTGATGGAAGTGTGTCTGACCACTGGTGAGAAAATCTCATTGTAATCTACTCCCTCTCTCTGACTGAAACCTCTAGCAACAACTCTAGCCTTGTACTTGACTCCCTCTGTAGGTGATATCCCTTCCTTTTTCTTGAAAACCCATTTGCAAGTGATAACCTTTCTCCCTTGAGGCTGTTGAACCAAATCCCATGTCTGATTCTTCTGGAGAGACTCCATCTCGTCTCCCATTGCAGCAAGCCATTTGTCAGCATCAGTACCTGAAACAGCTTCTCTGTAGGTGGATGGCTCATGAGTATCCACCTCCTCAGCAACCTGTAGTGCATAACACACCATATCCTCAAACCCATATCTCTTGGGTGCCCCAACTCCAACCCTCCTGGGTCGATCCTGAGCTAAACTGCGGACTGTAGCTCCTGATGGTTGAGAATCTGGTGGTGGGGATTCCGGTATCTCAGATTCTGTCTGTGGCTCTTGATTCACCTCACATTGTTCCAATCTATTTTCACCTTGAGTGACTTCAAGCTCCACCTGTTTATCAACTCCACTAGTTTCTGGCACAACTGTGGGCTTCACCATAGATCTAAGCAAAGAATTTTCATCAAAGACAACGTCCCTGCTCAGAATAACCCTCTTCTCAGATGGAGACCATATCCTGGAGCCTTTAACTCCATCTCCATAACCCACAAAGACACCCTTCTTGGCTCGGGGCTCTAACTTACCATCACTAACATGATAATAAGATGTACAACCAAAAACTTTTAACTTGGAGTAATCAACAACTTTACCTGACCACAACTCCATAGGTATTTTGCACTCTATACCTGTGTGAGGCCCGCGGTTGATCAGGTAACAAGCTGTACTCACCGCCTCTGCCCAGAATCTCGTTTCCAAACCAGCATTAGAGAGCATGCACCTTGCTCTCGCCAGCAATGTCTGATTCATCCGCTCAGCTACGCCATTCTGCTGTGGCGTATTCCTGACTGTATGATGACGAGCAATCCCTTCATCCCTACAAAACTGATCAAACTCAGACGAGCAGAATTCCAGCCCATTATCAGTTCGAAGCCTCTTGATCTTCTTCCCGGTCTGATTCTCCACCAAAGCTTTCCACTCCTTGAACTTCGAGAAAGCTTCACTCTTATGTTTCATCATGATAACCCAAGTCATCCTTGAGTAATCATCAATCAGAGAAACAAAGTACCTGTGACCTCCCAGTGACTCAACTCGGGAAGGTCCCCAACAATCAGAATGGATGTAATCCAATGTGCCCTTTGTTCTATGAATTGCCTTAGGGAACTTGCTGCGGTGATGCTTCCCAAAAACGCAATGCTCACAGAAGTCCAAACTCTTGACCTTGTGGCCACCAAGAAAATCATATTTCGACAGAATCTGCATCCCTCTTTCACCCATATGACCAAGCCTCATATGCCATAACTTAGTCATATCATCCTGGTGAACCTCCGAAGATGCAACATTAACAGAATCCATAACCGTGGAACCTTGTAGAAAATACAAAGTACCATGCAGAACACCTTTCAGAACCAGCCTAGAACCTTTGCAGACACACAGAACTCTATCACTCCCTGAGTAGACGAAACCCTTTCTATCCAACGTAGGAAGAGAAATCAGATTCTTTGTCATCGATGGAACATGCCTGACATCGTTCAAAGTACAGAAACTACCATCATGCGTCCTGATCTTGATTGAACCAATCCCAACTACCTTGCACGCAACACCATTTGCCGTAGTAATGATGCCCTCAGCTTGCTCATAAGTTGAGAAATAATCTCTCCTTGGGCATATATGGTAAGATGCCCCAGAATCAAGAAACCACGCATTAGGATAATTATTTTGCCCAATAGCAGCTAGAGCAAAATCATCTTCAGAACTGAAATCCCCTTCAACCACAGCAGCAGTACCAGGTGTACTCCCAGATTTACTAGCCTTCTTCGGACACTCCTTTTTCCAATGCCCCTTCTCCTTACAGTAGTTACAAACATCATTGGCCTTAGGACCCTTTGAAGATGACTTCTTGCCCTTCTTCTTATTGCCGGTTTCCTTGCCTTTTGTGTTTCCGTCACTAGCAAACAAGCCAGTGGCCTGACTTTCTGTACCTGTACTGTTTGCCTTATGTCGCAACTCTCTACTATGGAGAGAGGATCTTACTTCCTCCAGAGACACAGAATCTTTACCAACAATAAATGATTGAACAAAATTCTCATACGAAAGTGGTAAAGAAACTAGCAAAATCAAAGCAGCATCTTCATCTTCAATTTTCACATCTATATTTCGCAATTCTAATAACAAAGTATTCAATTGCTCTAGATGGTCTCTGAGTTGCGTACCTTCCTGCATTCGGAGACCGAAGAGGCGTTGTTTCAGAAGCAACTTGTTGGTTAGAGATTTCGTCATATACAAACTCTCCAACTTCAGCCACAGTTGTGCAGCAGTCTCCTGATCTGAGACCTCGGTGATGATTTCGTCCGCGAGACACAACGTAATCGTCGAGTGTGCCTTTTCTTCCAGACTCACAACATCGCCAGAACTGCTCGCGAAATCCTTCGTCAGCGGAGTCCACAAACCTTGCTGTTTCAGCAAAGCTCGCATCTTGATCTGCCATAAACTGAAACTGTTTCTCCCGGTAAACTTGTCGATCTTCACGTTCAACCCAGACATCTTTCTCCCCGATCAGCCCCGATCTGATGAGCCCAGAATCCGATATACCCACTACGGATATTGCCGGAAAAAGAAACCGCTCTGATACCAGTTTGTTGTGCGGAATGGAGAAAGAACAGAAAATATGAACGAAAATAACAAGACACAAGATTTACGTGGTTCACCAATTTGGCTACATCCACGGGAGACAGATTCACTATAATAGGTAGCAGGTTACAGACGCCAAGAAATTGGCCAGATTTCTACCTATCTAAGTGCAGAATAGAATTAATTGTTTATAGAGAGAAGAGAGACACTTTATATATTGTCTCCACTAAACCCTAACAAACTGGGATTGGAACAAAACACAATTCGGCCCAAATCAACATCAGTCCAAATTGGAATTGAAATTATATTCTTATCATAATTGTAGATGTAGTTGTATTCCAGGCCAGGGTCGCAGAAGCGGCTATTACAGTATTCAAGGCATACCAACAAAAACCATACCAAGATTCACCGGGTTCTACTCCCTATCAGTTCTAACAACAGAAAATTTTCTAATACTTACCAAATTCTTTCTATCCTCCTCTTCAACAATCAGCTCTCAAAACCTAGAATCCAAGCAATTCCAAAGCCACTCCTCTTTCCTAAGCAAAGTAACTCCAAAACCTGTGTTTTAAAATTCTAAACAAAACAGAGCAACCTCTCAACCAAAGATTGAGGATGCTAAACGAATGAAATCTTACACCCCTATTTATGCTAGAACTACTTGAATTCGCCCCAATCTCACGGTGAATTTCGTTTAATTTCCTTCAAATCAGCCGCTATTTTTAGTGTACCTCCTTACAGTTGTGATTCTACCTCCTTTTACTGTAAACCCTTCCTACGACAACTTACCTTACTCCTTCATCATACTCACACCGCATACAAGTTTCCAGAAATTTTGTTTGCTTCTTCGACCTTATCTGTTCTTTTTCATTTCTTTACTTTTCTTCTCTGTTTTTGTCTCTCTTTTTATCCTTCGGCGTTCTTTGGAGTTCCCAGGGTTTAGGTTTTTCGTTTGTTGTTTTTTTTTCTTTCCAATTCATTTCTTGGGGGCTGAATGGCCCTTTACTCCCTTGTTGTCATTTTTTTAAAAAATTCTTTAATTAATTATTACACTTTAGTGATATTTTTAATCTTTTTATTAATTTTTATTATTTTAAAATATTTAAAATAACTTAAATATAATTTGAGAATTAAATTATTATCACGTTATTAAATATTATATATCACATTCGTATTAATATTTGATATTCTATTATAATCCTTTTTTCCAAAAAAAAAGAGTTACTTTTAAAATAAGCATTTTTTTCTGATTTTACCAAATTTTAAGAGTTTACCGATATTAAAAACTGCTTAGTTTATAAGTCTTTTCAAGTACTCTCATAGGGCAAAGTTTTGGGAAAGACGGTATTTCCATAAGATTATGGAAAAATGGGATTTAATTAGAATTATAAAAGGTAAAAGGTCTTAGATGCAATATTAAAATTTTATTATGCAACATGTAGCAGTTATAAAGTTTATAACCCAATTTATGCAATCCAAAAATTTTATCTCCATTTCTTCTAATTTGCACTTTAAACCTTAATTTTTCCATAATTTATAGAAAGACATCTTTCAAGAGACGGACTCCACTCATAGAACTGTCTCTTTAATGTTGTAACTAATATATATGAATTTTATTAATCTTGTTGGGACGTGGAGAGGCCAATAAATTACTGCCTCTCCAAATCCACCAATGTTTATCTTTTTAAAATTTTTATAAAACAGGCATTTTTCCCCCTTCATTTTAATTATAAATTTTGTAGGTAAAGTTGTAGAAAATAGGTACAAGCACACCTAAAACAGGCACGCCCCTGTTCTCCATCATGAACACTAGAAAACATGTGCAAGTTTGAATAACAAACGCGACAAATGCTCTTGAATCAGATAGGAGTGGCAGAGAGCGGGTTGGGGAGGGAAGGGATAAAAGACACGCGAAAAGTTTGAAATTACAAGGGCATTAACCCAAAAGTATTGAACAAGTTCCAAAACAGAAGTTAACCATCCACCCTACAATCTCCATCACAAAACTAAGCCACCATAGTAGAATTCTAACATATAGCACAAAGTACCAAACGAGGTGATCAAAAATTCTGTACAACACGGAAAGGCACAATGATGACAAGCCCATACACCTATTCGGACATGCATATCGAAACTAGTCTCCATCTTTAAATAATGATACCAGAACTCTTATTCGTCATCCTCCTCCCTTAGGATGTATCTACTGAAGTGCTCGACTCGGAATTTCCATTCACCTTTTACAGGGTCATAAGAGACAAATTCAGCACCTTGATCCTCTGCTTTCCTTTTCAGCATCTCCTTGTACTTCTCAATTCTTGGTCCCTCAGTAAAATGCTGTCCAGTCTTCTTATCAGAACATTTTATGTTCAGTAAAGTAACCTCTGCGCGCTTATTAAGACCTTGTCCAACAGGAGGCTTCTTGCTCTCATCCATGTAGACTATGACTTCTCGATTATTAAACTGGACTAGTGACTCTAGATCAAGTCCACGGACATCTGTCTCCCCAATGAACTTAATGCTACCATACCCGTGTCTCCCAACCACAAAATTCTTCACATGCTGGCAATATCCATTTTCAACCCTCTCCTTTGCAGCCAGTTCCTGAATTCTGGGTTCCGTAAAATAATCAGGGTTGCGAAGCTTTGGCATCAGAGCCTCAATTTCTGGACCATGCTCATAAGCAATAGCTGCTTCACCAGCTCGGTGACCAGTAAGGGTAATACTGTAAGACTCAGAAGCCCCATTAGGCTTTTGGGTTTGTTTGACAGGCTGTGTCCGCTCATCAAATCCATTTTCAATAGATTCCTCTGCCACAATAAAGAATTGCAAGGAATAGACCATCAGAAAGTGAACACGTGCAACAAAAGATACAAATTTCACCAATGCAAAACTATTCAATGTCAACTTCCACCAAAAGTAACTTAGCAAGTTAAATGTAAATACATAGTCTAGAAAATTGTCAGTATTAAAAAGTTAACCTAGTAGGCACATATATAGTGCTTTCTTCAAATCCAAATTTCTGGATCTTGGTTAAGCAATCATTGCCTCCGGTTATATATAAAATAAATTTTCTTTTAAGAGGTTCAACATAATATAAATCAATAGAAACCTGGACAGCAAATGGGTCTATAAATTGTGCAACTGATGCAATTGCTATGTATTTTCCCATTCTATACACCAAATACTGTTGTGTACAACTATATCTATATCTAGAAGGCACGCATAGCATGAAGTCATCAAGGAAAAGCAACTCTCAACTCAAAAGTCATCAAGGACAGTACATTAGCTATTTTCAGCCCATTGAGCAGTAATAATGCAAGAAATGTAGACAGTGGAAAAGCTAGAAAGGAAATCATCACTTTGAAAATAAACAGAAAGATATACTTTCACATTAATTGATTCTTGCAACCGACTATAGCAGACCATTCAAGTACTTACTATCTTTATCCTTGGTGCTAAAGCCATTCATAGGAAGAGCAGAGACAGCTTCTGGGGTTTTACCTAAGGGACATGAATCACAG
The DNA here is from genome assembly GCA_037428765.1 of Rubia yunnanensis. Lineage (NCBI taxonomy): Eukaryota > Viridiplantae > Streptophyta > Magnoliopsida > Gentianales > Rubiaceae > Rubia > Rubia yunnanensis. Next base: position 23,289,097 of record CM075071.1, on the reverse strand, counting down.
TCAATCAATCATCAGGATATAAATACGACTCTGAAACCCTGACTGAACACCAATCAATCATCAGGAAGTCCATGTTTAGCATGTTTTGACTGATAACCTGTTGCTTATTGAATATTACAATTTCTTCTAAATGCAAGGATGAAGAAGGAATCATGCCTTGATATCAGAATTTCAGTAGGCAGGATTCAAAGAGATCACGGACCAAAGGTTCAACCATCATGTGAATATTAGAAATTACAGGGTTCATTCTATGACTCTATGCTATTTGCAAATCTGTTTTGGTGGAGGGGGTGATGGTGTTAAAAGTATTAAATTCATGTTTCCAACATATATAGAAACATATAAGTCAGGGCATTCAACAAGCATACGATCAAAATTTACTGGTGAAAAATATGCACTTCATTTAGACATCCTTGGAACTATTCAAATCCTGATGATATTGTGGCATTGTGACTCGCTGATCTATCAAAAGTTGAATAGGATGACAAACACAAATTAAAACAAGGAAATGAACAACAATAAATAATTATCAGTACAACCAAAAAGCCTTCAAGATGCAAGAGCTGTAAGTTCACCATATTCATGAGTGGCACTAGGTATGGGTTTCGATAGCGAAGTTTTCCCAAAGCTCATCAGAGATTGCTGCTGTTCCACCGGACGAATCACCAAAGCTCTAGGATTCTCTCTTGGAATGAACAGGGCATCTGCCTTAGGCGTATTAGGAGTCTCTTCATCATCATTGAAGAAAGGAACCTGTCCAGGGAAACAAAATTGAACAATTCACAGTTACAATCAGTTCGGATTCGGTTAGCTAGGTCTTTATTTTTTACTCAACTTGACAATTACGCCTTTTCCCAATCCTATGCACTTTAAAAGGCAATGCAAATGTGACTGTTGATTGTTCTGGTTGTAGTATCACAGAGCTTGACAGTAAATTTATTGTTCATAGGAGTAGTACAATCATCTAAAGCCAGTTTAATCCTCAATGAAATAAAAGAACACTCACCCTGTGACCATCAGGCTGTGGATGGTACCTCCTTGCAGGCAACCTAATCCGCCTTTGGGAAAGATGTCTTGAAGTCAAAATTGATGAAATCCTTACCGGAGCCGGTTTGTCAACAACCTGCTCAAGAAAGATATTCAAATGTAAGAGGCAAAAGAGACTCAATTGTGCTGTCCTTAGTGACGTGTTCACTTTAAACCATTTGATAAACACAAATTAAGGGTGAAAGTGGAAAAATGGTGACAAATTATTTTAGTGTTGTACCTCTGCTTCAAAACCATAATAAGTGGTAACTTGGGGAAAGTGGACTCTCTTTCAAGACAAAAATAACTTTATAAGAACACACTGGACTCTAATTATGATACTGAAAGTATTTTTTCATTACATGCCCTAGTAAAAATAACAGTAACAAGTAAGATGCACATCAGTATACATCTCAACAAAGGAGAACCAAACTTACAGGAAGGCTAGATATCCCATACTGGATTGAAGGTGAATTGCCTGCACGACCAAGCGACATTTGAGGCAATGCAGGTAGGGTCCCAAAAGGATTTGCAGGAGCTGGTTGTGAAACCACAGAGCTTTGAAGAGTCGAGCTGCAAAACCAAAATCCACATGAGTTATCTACACACCAGAAACAGGATTTGGAAAGAAACTAGAACCAAAGGTATCAAAACATCCATCCACAAGTACATCTAGAAGACTAACATCTTCACTGAAAGCAGCTATGTATCCATCTAAAGCGAAATAAATGCAACAAGACATATAATTCATACGTACGGTTGCGCAAATGTATTCTGAGCAAATAAACTTGATGTGCCACCACCAAAGCCACTCACACCAGCTGTTTAAGGCAAAAAAAGAAGTGTTCAAATTCTGAATACTCATCACCATACATAGACAATCCAACTCATTCATCTTTTAAGCTCTTATCCAACTAACCAGATGCCGTTTGACCAAAATTCCCAAAACCAAAAGAACCAGAACTCTGAGGAGGCTGCGCAGACTGGAATGGCATAGACATAGCAGGCTGCAAGAAAGTAATTCAAGACAAGTGATAAAATTAAGCATGTCAATTCACCATCACTTTCACATTGAGATACAAGAAGATGAACAACAGTATGTGTAAACTTACAGTTTGGCCAAATCCCATCGGATTGCTTGTAGTCAGCGAAGGGGTATTTGAGAACAGACCTCCACCAAACCCAGTAGAAGGTGAACTGAATAAGTTTGACTGGCCAAAACCAGGTGCACTCTGCCCTAAGGTTGAGGAGTTCAGCCCAAAGGTTGAGGAGTTCAGCCCAAAGGCTGAGGAATTCTGCCCAAAAGCAGAGCTCGTCTGTCCAAGCGAAGGACTATTTGATTGGAACAATGGGGATGACTGAGTGTTAAAGTTTAAACTTGAAAATCCTGGAGTTGATCCTTGAGCCGAAGAAGAACCAAAAAGAGAAGTTGATGTACCAAACGGTGAAGAAGAACTAGTCTGTCCAAATGAGGGAGTAGAATTAAACAGAGACTGAGTCTGTGATGGGGTTGAACCGAAGGGGTTGACTGTAGTTGAAGATCCAAATTGTGAAGCAGCAAATGCAGGGGTAGATGGTGCACCGAATCCTGAGCTACTAAATGTTGGGTTTTGTGGTGCAAAAGGACTGGCTGGTGTTGTCACTGAAAAGGGATTGGAAGATGATTGTCCAAAGGCTGGAGTAGGGGAGGTTCCAAACCCGGCACTATTAAAACTCTGCCCAGGAGTAGTCTGAGCAGTAGGAGCAGGTCCACCTAGGGTCACATAACACAATATTGTAAGCGACCAAGCAAGCCACACATAAGGGTCGTTATTTTCATGTCAAGTATTAAAAAAAGTTACACCTTTATCTCCCCGCTGATAATCCTCCCATCTGAGCTCTTCATGACTCTTGTCCTTATAAGCTTGCATGGCTGATATGGATTCAAGCTTTCCAGCTGCCTGGGTGCCAGAGTCCAATTCAGTTGTGGGAGCATAAGGTACTACTCTACTCCCTCCTTGATGACCTCCAAGATTTGATTGACCAAAAACTGTACTTCCAAATGATGGAGTGGTTGCCGGGGCTCCTACAAGACCAAAAACATGGGGGCAACATGAAGATGAAAACACTAGTACAAGAACAAGAAACAAACACACTTCTTTATAGGTTCAAATGATTAATCAGAATCTGCATACTGATCTGACGGGCGTATTATTTTGCTTACCAAATGGAGAGCTTTGAGCTCCGAAGGGTGAGGTTGATTGTCCAAAGGACGGAGAACTCTGAGCTCCAAAAGGAGAAGCTGATTGTCCAAAAGATGGAGAAGAGCTGAAACTGAAAGCAGAAGTACTTGAAGAACCAAATGCAGTAGTATTCGTAGTACCAAACGCAGGAGTACTAGTAGCACCAAAACCAGGAGTACTTGCAGCACCAAATCCAGGTGTAGTAGGAGCACCAAATGATGTTGTAGTTGACCCAAACATAGGGGAACTTGAAACACCAAAGGCACTTGTTGTGGTGCCAAATGTTGGGCTTGCTGTCGAGCCGAAGGCCGGTGTGCTTGTCGAAGCACCAAATGCTGGGGTGCTTGATGAACCAAATGTAGGGGTGCTTGGAGTGCCAAAAGCAGGTTGACTTCCTGCATTAAATAGGTTACTACCAAATGCAGGCTGTGTTTGCTGAAAAGACCCTCCAAATGAGCTTGTCGGAGCAGTACTCGCTCCAAAGCTACCAAAAGCCGGTTTCTGTCCAAATACAGATGTACCTGTTTATTTGGAAAGAATAACAAACAGCACCGTAAGTTCCATGCCATAAGATGACATAACTAGGACAAGAATTTTAAATCAGAGATTAAAATTACATGAAATCAACGCAAAATAAAAATTCTAGATGGGTGAAGATATCAGCCTGGGTTTTAAATCCAAAACACTTCATATACATACTTCCAAAGGTAGGAGTTGATGATGATCCAAACGCGGGAGTCGAAGTTCCAAAAGCAGGAGATGATGAAGCACCAAAAACCGATGTCGAACCTAAGGGAGAAGAGTTCTGGCTACCGAACACACCGGTAGAAGTATTACCAAACAATGAACCCCCACTTTGTGCCCCAAAAGGAGATGTAGCTCCAAAGGGTTTTGGAGCGAACGGATTATTGCTAGCATTTGTGTTCTGCCCAAAAGTGGGCTGCGACCCAAACGGGCTAGATGTTTGCCCAAAAGCTGTAATAGAATTACAAACATAGAATTAATAAATCAAAAAGGTCAGGTAGAACTACAATCGTATCTAGACTGTACATAGGTGGACAAAAAACAAAAACATTAGATAATTTTCCTATTTAAATGTAGTAAACCAGCCATCACAGAGATCGGGGACTATTTGTACAGTTTCATCTTATGAGTGTATTTTCAAACAACCGATTTACCTTCCATAAAATGAAGCCATGAGATTTCATTGACCATTAAGTCAAAAAATTACCAGGGGCAGGTGATTTATCAATTTGAACAAAATGCAGCAAGTACAAATCTATCTAGCAGGCTCTCAGGCGACACATTTGAGCTCAGAAGAATTAGTGTCGGTCCAACTCCTAACTATATGAGCTTCAACAACATGCACTATCAAACACGCTCACGCGCTCACAATAAAAATGGATGTGGAGATGTATAACAAGAGCAAACAGGGATGACCGTAAAACTACTTCACAATGACATTAGTTAAAAGTGTACAGACGAGCTCGACACCATTCGCCACGTAGATACTTTTGCTTTGCAAAATAAATAAATCACCACAAAATAAATAAGTCTTAAAGCACAGGTAAAACTCAAAAATCTCAAGAGATAGAGTTTGAAAACACTCACGGCTAGAGCCAAACATCGTAGAGAAATCTTCTAGAGAGAAAATCAACTACACCGGTGATCACAGCTCCCTTGTGAAACCTGCAAAACGGAGAAGAAATCAGCCTCAGAAACAAGGAGAACGCAATCGAGCATATCCCTAGAAGATATCGATAATTGTTTCAAGCTTAGTTATCAAACTCTGCAGCATAAAACACCCTAGCGCTCAATCATTGACGAACATCAATCCAAATGAAGAAGAAAAATGAAAAGCATTCCAACAAAAGCGATAAAATCATAGAGCTGAATCGAGAAGACAGTCGGGGGAAGGGGAAAAACCGAGGAGTTAGGGTTATGACAACAGTACCAGCGGCAGCGATGCGGAACAGAAGAGAATCGTATCAAATAACCGTCGCCACCAATATATAACATATATATGGGGAAACTGAGTCGGTGCAGGTCGCTTAAAGAGCACGCGCCACTGTATGGACACGGCTCGTGCTTGGAGTACGGCGTTAGTGGGTGGAGAGAGCGGAATTGAGGGATTTATCTGAAGTCTCTCTGATTGCGTGAGACTTCCTAGTTTGGTTTTGTAGTCGTTGGATTAAATGGGTGGAAAATTGCTCAGTTCGTTTATAAGATCCAGCCCATCAGGAATATATATATATATATATAGGGAGGGGTTCTATGCACTCCCTTATATTAACTCAAATCTACACTCAAAATCCTGACCGTAGGATCACATCAGAAAAACCAATGGAACAAATAAAAGAGGTTTGATCTGATGTGATCCTACGGTCAGGATTTTTGAGTGTAGATTTGAGTTAATATAAGGGAGTGCATAGAACCCCTCCCATATATATATATATATATATATATATATATATATATATATATATATATATATATATATATTCTTATTGTATTATTATTATTGAATAATTATCGCAGGTATTTATTTATTTTGAGTATTATTCCAATTCCAAGCACTCTATAATAGATATTGTTTATTTTGTTTTTTTATTTGAGTAATTATTTGACTTTCTTACCTTGCAAAAACGACACCGTTTTGCCAACTTCTAGTTTACTGTTTGTTCATCTTCTTGTCTGAGTGGATCTCGACTCTCCAACCGGTGCTTCTTCTTCCCCAATCAGTGTTGCCTCTGGTTACCGAATACGAACCAGTCTTCAGTTTTCCAATACTTCTCCTTCACTGATTATCGACCTTGGTTTCACCATTTTGGGTCTTCATCAACTTATCTTCGTTTCTCAATTCTTCCAGGTCGTCTGTCAGCGCGTATGGGACACATACGATTCATTCAAGCCACATCGTCTTCAACTTTAGGCGTCTCAGTTCTTGCGAGTTCAAGGCATTGAGATCAGGCACAACGATCGCATTTGCCCCTTCAAATCACATCACTTGCAATCGTAAGTGTTTTTGGTATGTAAATTTTGCTATTTTGTGTCAAAGTTTGGATTTTTAGTGTAATGAAAATTGAAATTTGGTTTTACAACTTTTTCTAGTATTTACTAGTGTGTTCCAACATGCTTAGTTTAACCAAGTGTAAAATAATGTAAAACGTAAAAGACACACAACTTGGTTACGCAGTTCGGTGTAAACCACCTACATCTGCGGGGCCTAGTTCAGAATGAATCCACTAATTAGAAAGGTACAGTACAGAGTACAGTTTACAAAATACTTATCTTTACTAACTATGACGTGTGGACTCTGCTAGCTCCCCTAGCTACCGATCTGCCTTGATCAGACTCCCTCTGACCTCGAACTCCGTCGACGCAAGATCTCCTCCTCCCGAGGAATTAAGGTGTACGATTCTGAACTTAGTGCAGCAGGACAGTGTTGGAACACATTATATTGGCTCTTGCAAGTTTCGTAAGATCTCAAAATCTGGGTGCAGATTTTGCTCTGTAAAATCGTGTATATGCAGCCGTGTTTGTCCCATATTTATATCCACGAATCAGATCTGAATATTCTTGATTATCTCCATAATATTCTTATTCCAAATCTGATTGTTGAAGCATATCCAAATCCCATAAATAAAGGGATTTACCTTATATCATTCTATCCCATATATTCGAATACATCTTCTCCATATAAGTAGGGATTTTCCATAAAACCAATTATGCTTCACACGCCTAATATATATAGTCAAATATACAATTACCATAAATTCCAAAATACTCCAATATTTCGGCTTGAATTCCGTTAAAACCTTTGGCGTAAAACCTGTTCCAGTTCTGCTCCAGCACCATGTTCCAACATGGTCTGTATATCAGTTCACAAATACTTAACACAAAATTGCCAATTAAATAATTCCTTGACTTTACAATCTCCCCCTTTGGCATTTTTGTGGACCCATAATATTTTGGACTGCAATCACATAATCAACTACATTCAACGAGCAGAATAATGATCATAATATCAGAATTCAAATAATGAAAGCCGAAATCCAGAATTCCAGAAATCCAAAAATTATACAACCAAATTGAAAACCAAATATCCAAAATCCAAAATTACTCCCCCTGGGACCACACAGAGGCCAAAGAAACTGCATCACAAAATCATAAAAAAACTAAACTCTGTCTTTAAAACTCCCCCTGAATTAATCAACCTTCCAGCCTTGATTTTTCTTCTTCCAGCCTTGCTTGCTCTGCTTGTAAGGCTGCAATTTGAATCCCTACAGCTCCAAGTCTAGCATTAATAGCCATCAATAGAGTCTTTTTGTCTGCCGTGGCTGATGAGGAGGTTGACCCAGAAGCTGTCCATGGAAGATCATGCACATGACGGAGTCCGAACGTCTTCTTGTTAGGCCGCAAGAACTCCGTATCAATGATCACATCAGAGGCCTTCCCCTTCACCTTTGCACTTTTGGCTAACGCTGAGATCAGACATGGGTATATTACAGCATCATTCACCTTAGGAGTTGTGGCTTGTCGAACCAGATGTTGCTGAATTAATAACCCTAGATTTATTTCCTGCTGTGTTCCAACACAGTAGAGCAGTTTGGCCATTTCCCTGGTCAATGCAGTAGTATTGCTAGATGGTAACCAGCAGTGAACAGCTATCTGGTACAGCCCGAAAAATCTGGAGGTCAAGCATGATGCTTGCGAGTATCCTACTGCCGGCCACTTCTTCTTATATTCTCCAGAAATCACAGCCAAAATTTCATCATCTGTCATCTCCAAATCGTCCGGAAACACTCCCCCTATCTCCGGAGTTTTCAGCCCAAATAACATATTGATTCTAGTAGCAGACAGTTCTACAATCTTTCCCCGAACATATACTCTACCGAACCACGGAGAAGTAATATCTAGATTCTCAGGCATGAGATTAGCATATACCTCGAGAACCACCTGTCGATTTAATTGCCTTTGAATTGTGGCCGCCTTCATCATCCCCATTGCCTTTAGGAAAGTTGTGAACCCACTCTCCTGATAAGCCTTCAAGTCCAAGGGTCTCTCAGCAATAAACTTCTTCTCAGAGAAGAAATCTTCCATCTCAGCTCCCTTCTTGTCAAAATAAACTGCAGAAAAAGCCTGAGTGACAGATGGGGGTGGCAGAGCCTTCCTCGGCTTGCTATCCTGTCTCTTCTTACTTCTTTTTGCTGCCTCAGTATTCATGGCAGAGCTAGCCTTCCTTTTTACTTTTGCCTTCTGGAAAAATTCATCCAGGACCTCGTCACTGGAGTATGTCAGGTCTGGGGCATCCTGTGTTGGAACACTGTCAGCTCTTTCTTCTTCTGAATCAATACCCTGACCTGGCAGATCTTCATCAGCTACTTCCATCTTCTGATTCCCTTCATCATCAGACTGATCAGGGGCTTCATCATTCAGATCTTCTTGAACTACATCACCCTGTGTACCCCCCAGATCAGCATCAGGTTCTTCCTCCATATACACAGATTCTTCCTCCTGTGTTGGAACACTGTCATCATCATCAGACAGTTCAATAATCACAGGTTCTCTCAATTTCTCTATCCTCTTTGCATTCTCCACATCAAAAAATCCAACCTGTGGCTTGTCTCCATACCTTACTGTCTTCATCCCAACAGCTTGTTCCTCATTAATTTCTCTTATCCACACATAACTATGAGCAGTCATACGACAGAAAACATGAAATTTGTCTTTCCCTTTACCATTCAGCTGACCGTACATCCCTCTCAGATACTTCACAGTCTTATACTCAATATCCCAGACATCAGAAAAGTGACCAGACACAATCTCCTTAACTTTCACATGCAAAACTTCTAACTCTTTATCTATGCTTCTGATTTTGCTAAGATCAACATAAACTCTATTTGCTTGCAACCGTTCGAAAATATCATCAAAAGATCTAAATTTCATACCAGTAATCTTTATCGGAGGAGGATCAGGCCCGGATACCTTCCCATATGTACCCCTGTTCTCGGCTTCGTGATTTTCTTCGCCGACATTGCCTCTAGATTCCTTCCTCTCTGTGTTTTCTACACCATTGTCTGACGCCTGTGCTTCAACACTAGGAGTGCTTGTGGTTGCCATTCTTTCTTTGATAACAGGAGAGTTTCGTGAGAGCAAAAGAAAAATTTTGGCAAGGTTTTTGGAGAACAAGAGTTCGGGCCGAGAAGGATAGAATTCGAAAGGGGTTTTAGAGTTTGAATCAACTTTCAACTTTTCATAAACTTGCCTCTTTTCCCGCGAAGAGCCTTTTTAGATTTCCCAAAAATTGTAATGATATCCTTTCCTCTTCTTGTCCCATCAACGAGTTATTCCTGTTTTAACTTCCAACACTCCTTACTTAACTACTCCTATTTTGGTAAGTCTTTACTTCCTTCCAGAATTTTTTTTCTTTTTCTAATTTTTTACGTAAATAACAGAAACAAAAATTATTTACACGAAAAACTAATCAAAGGTAAAAATTACCTCAGATTGACAAACACCTAAGTGTTGTCGAAGGCTCTCGAAAGTGGTAGCATCAAGTGGTTTTGTAAATATATCAGCAAACTGTTCGTGTGTTGGAACATAGACCACTTCCACTTCTTTTCTTTCCACCAAATCTCGAATAAAATGATGTCTTATGTCAATATGTTTGGTTCTTGAGTGTTGAACTAGATTCTTTGAAATATCAATGGCACTTGTATTGTCACATAAAATCTTCAAAGGTTCTTGATGAATTCCATAATCCTTCAACATTTGTTTCATCCATAGCAGTTGTGCACAACAGCTCCCTGCTGCAAGATACTCTGCTTCTGCAGAGAGATTGAATTCTGTTTCTTGCTATACCAAGACACCAAATTTGTTCCAATAAAGAAACATCCACCTGTAATACTTTTTCGATCATCAGCATTACCAGCCCAATCAGAATCACTGTATCCAATCGACTCTGAATCTTGATTCTTAGAATACCAGACACCATATTCTGAAGTTCCACTTACATATCAAATAACCCTTTTCACTGCAGTAAGATGATATTCCTTAGGATCAGCTTGAAACCTCGCACATATTCCAACACTGAAACATATATCTGGTCTGCTTGCGGTTAAATACAATAAGCTTCCAATCATGCCTCTATATAACTTCTGATCGACTGAAACTCCTTTTTCATCTTTCACTAGTTTATCAGAAACTCCCATAGGAGTTCGAACTGCACGAGCACTACTGAGTCCGAATTTCTTAATCAAGTTCAAGGCATACTTACTTTGATTGATGAATAGACCATTCCGTCCTTGTTTGACTTGTAATCCCAGAAAGTAGGTCAATTCTCCAACCATGCTCATTTCAAATTCAGATTGCATTGTGGTGACAAACTCTTGTACCATAGATGGTGAAGTGGAGCCAAATACTATGTCATCAACATATATTTGAGCAATTAGAAACTTTGAGGACTTGTCAAGCACAAATAAAGTGCAATCTACTCCCCCTCGACGATAACCTTTCTGAAGTAGAAAGGTAGTAAGTCGTTCATACTATGCTCGAGGTGTCTGCTTTAATCCGTATAAGGCCTTCTTGAGACGATATACATGATGTGGATAATGGAGATCTTCAAAACCTTTAGGTTGTTCCACATAAACTTCCTCATTCACCACTCCATTTAAAAATGCACTTTTAACATCCATTTGATACAAAGTAAAGTTCAAAGAGCAGGCAATAGCTAGTAGAATACGAATAGATTCTAACCTGGCAATAGGTGCAAAGGTTTCATCAAAATCAACACCTTCCACTTGAGTATATCCTTGAGCAACAAGTCTGGCTTTGTTTCTGGTGACTAGGCCATCTGCATCGGACTTGTTCTTGAAGATCCATTTCGTACCAATGACATTAATGCCTTTGGGGCGGGGAGTGAGATACCAAAAATCATTCCTGGTAAACTGGCCGAGTTCATCTTGCATTGCAGCAATCCAGTATTCATCAAGTAAGGCTTCTTTATAGTTCTTGGGCTCAATCAGAGAAACAAAACAGTGTAGACCAGCCAGTCATCGATAATCAACTCGAGGAATTGATCGAGTACTTCTCATGGTGGAGCCAGATTGATCGAGTGTTGGAACATGGTCGTCAGTAGGAGGTGACTGTGTTGGAACATGGTCGTGTGTTGGAACATGGCCATCTTCAGTAGAGTTAGGGTTCTGGTGATCATTTGGTTCAGTAGAATCTGCTGAAGACTTTGCTTTGTCTGAACATTGAGACTATGTTGGAACATGAGTGTTGGCAGATTCTTCCTCTACAACTTCTGGAGGTTGTTCCTTTTCTGAATCATCCACAATAACATTTATGGATTCCATGAGAGTGTTGGTTCGATGATTAAAAACTCTGTAGGCACGGCTGTTGATGGAATACCCGAGAAATATCCCTGGATCACTTCGATTATCGAATTTTGCCAACTGTTCTCTATCTCTGAGAATATAGCATGTACTTCCGAACACATGAAAACACGAGACATTTGGTTTCCTGCCCTTCCAGATCTCATAGGCTGTCTTGTCAGTGAATGGTCGAAGATACACTCGGTTGATTGTATAGCACGCGGTATTGATCGCCTCTGCCCACCATTTCTTATGAACATCCTTTTCTGCCAACATAACTCGAGCCATCTCCTATAGAGTTCTGTTCTTTCTTTCAACAATGCCATTCTGTTGAGGAGTGATAGGAGCCAAAAACTCAGGTTGGATTCCTAGCTCATTGCAGAAGGAACTGAATTGTTCATTTTCAAATTCTCTGCCATGATCACTTCGAATTCAGATTATCTTTCCTACAGGACTTCCCTTTTCAGTTTGTAACTTTACTACAAGGCTTCGAAATACCTCAATCGTATCAGATTTTTCTTTCAAGAAGGCTACCCAAGTAAATCTGGAGAAGTCATCAACACACACAAAAATATATTTCTTTCCTCCTATGCTAGGTGTATTAACTGGCCACATCAAGTCCATATGTAGCAATTCCAGATTTCTAGAAGTAGTAATAAATTGAACTGAAGAATGAGGAGAACGAGTTTGTTTACCTTGCTGACATGGTCCGCACACAATTTCATCCTTGCTGGTCAAGATTGGCATTCCTCGTACAGCTTTCATATTAGCAATTTTCACCAGTGTTTTATAGTTGATGTGTCCAAGCTTCCTGTGCCAGAGAATTCCTTCATCCTGCTTTGAAAGCATGCATCGAACTTCTTGTTCCAACAAGTAACAATTGTCTGAAGATCGTATTCCAAAAAGAACCTTGTTTTCACCATGCTTCACTAAACACTTGTCCTTCTGAAATTCCACTATCATGTTGTCGTCACACAGCTGGCTTATACTAAGCAGGTTTGCTTTTAGATCTTCAACAAATAGTACACTTGTGAGTACTGGAAACCCTTCAATCTTTAATTCGCCTTTGCCAATTACTCTGCTTCTTTTTCCATCACCAAAAGTTACATATCCGTCATCATATGGAGTAATGTTTGTAAGGTATTTTGGAGTCCCAGTCATGTGGTGAGAACAACCACTATCAAAGTACCAAGAATCACTGGAATAGGCTGATAAAGAAGTGTGTACCACCAGACACTTACTGGACCTTTTAATAACCCATACCTTCCTGATTTTTGTATGAGTATCGACTGTGTTGGAACACAGTTGTCTTCCAGTCATTTGATCTCTGATCAGTTTTTTACACTGATGTTCAGCATGACCTTGGTATGTACAGTGTCTGCAGATTAGAGGATTTCTTTGATACGGCTTTCCATACTTCCGTTTTACTTCTCGAATCCTAGCTTTGAGAGTAACTGGTTTTTCGAGGACTTCAGTCTTTATTTCTTCCCTGTATCCAATCCCGTGTCTATCACCAACTGTTCTTCCCATATCCAGAATGTCATCAAGCTTTGCTTTCCTGGAATTTAATTTAGAGATAGTTGCTTCAGACATCTCGGCTCTCTTGACTGCTGCCATCAATTTCTGACTCAGTTCTTCATTTTGCTTTTCAAGTTCTATAACAGTGGATCGTAGTTCCTTTTCACTTTCAATTAGCTTTCCTTTTTCTTCATTCAACTCTTTGTTCTTGTCAGCTACTTGAACCCACATAGCATACATTTGTTCGTATGTGCTATAGATCTCTTCATCACTTACAGATAGATCATCTTCATCACTACGAGCATCGTCCAGATTCTTGTTGGAACATACAGCCTTACCTTTGTTCAGTGTGTTGGAACACTGACCTTCTGATGTATCATGTACCTTTGCTCCAAAAGCTACGTAATTACTCGTAAGTTCTTCTTCATCCTTTTCATTATCTTCATCATCACTCCAAGAGGTGACATATGATCTTCCTTGTTTCTTGCGGGTGTTAGCACATTCAGCCTGAATATGACCAAATCCTTCACATTCTCTGCATTGAATTCGTCCAGCCTATTTTGGTTCGTTGTTCTGATTCCTCCCGAACTGCATATTTCCTTGTTCAAATCTCATTCCGCGATTATTGTTCGAATCTAGTGGCTATTGTCTTTTTCCACCAAACCTCTCCTGAGATTTCTTGTTAACCACCTTCTTCAGCATCTTTGAGAAATTCTTTGTAATAAGTGCTAGTTTTTCAAACTCATCATCGCTATCAGACTCATGACTTGCCTTGACCGGAGAAACTTTGAACGCTAAATCCTTGGAGATTCTTTTCGTAGATTGCTGGAATGTCATCTCATAAGTTTGTAACGAACCCATCAGTTCATCTAGGCTCATGGTGGCTACGTCTCTTGCTTCCTCTATTGCTGCTACTTTCATTGCAAATCTTTCGGGAAGAGATCGCAATGTCTTTTTCACTAGCTTAGTTTCCTTGTAAACCTTTCCCAGTTGATAAGCCATGTTGGATATATCTCTGAGCTTTCCATTGAATGTAGCAATGGTGTCATCATTCTCCATTTTTAGTTCTTCAAACTTGGTAGCCAGCATCTGTAGTTTAGATTCCCGCACCCGACTGGTTCCTTCATGAACAGTTTGTAAAATATCCCATGCTTTCTTTGCCTGGTGACATGTAGATATAAGCTTGAACTGATTTTCATCAATAGCAGTGAAGATTGCATTCAGGGCCTTTGAATTTGCTACTGATTCTTTAAGATCATCTGGAGTCCACTTAGCTTTGTCTTTGGGTTTTTGACTCGACTCCCCTTCCACAACCTTAGAACTTGTGTCAGCATCTTCTGTAGGATGATTCCATTCATTCTCAACATAAAACCATGCCAGTTCATCCAGTGAATTGATAAAGACCCTCATACGTGCCTTCCAATAGTTGTAGTTGTTTCCTTCCAACAGTGGTGGTCGAGAGACTGAAGCTCCTTCTCTTATCGTCATGGTAAAACCGGATCTCACTTTCCTTGAAACAACCAAGGGAACAATAAGTGACTCAGCTCTGATACCAATTGAAATTTGGTTTTACCACTTTTTCTAGTACTTACTAGTGTGTTCCAACATGCTTAGTTTAACCAAGTGTAAAATAACGTAAAACGTAAAGACACACAACTTGGTTACGCAGTTCGGTGTAAACCACCTACATCTGCGGGGCCTGGCCTAGTTCAGAATGAATCCACTAGTTAGAAAGATACAGTACAGAGTACAGTTTACAAAATACTTATCTTTACTAACTATGACGTGTGGACTCTGCTAGCTCCCCTAGCTACCGATCTGCCTTGATCAGACTCCCTCTGACCTCGAACTCCGTCGACGCAAGATCTCCTCCTCCCGAGGAATTAAGGTGTACGATTCTGAACTTAGTGCAGCAGGACAGTGTTGGAACACAGTATATTGGCTCTTGCAAGTTTCGTAAGATCTCAAAATCTGGGTGCAGATTTTGCTCTGTAAAATCGTGTATATGCAGCCGTGTTTGTCCCATATTTATATCCACGAATCAGATCTGAATATTCTTGATTATCTCCATAATATTCCTATTCCAAATCTGATTGTTGAAGCATATCCAAATCCCATAAATAAAGGGATTTACCTTATATCATTTTATCCCATATATTCGAATACATCTTCTCCATATAAGTAGGGATTTTCCATAAAACCAATTATGCTTCACACGCCTAATATATATAGTCAAATATACAATTACCATAAATTCCAAAATACTCCAATATTTCGGCTTGAATTCCGTTAAAACCTTTGGCGTAAAACCTGTTCCAGTTCTGCTCCAGCACCATGTTCCAACATGGTCTGTATATCAGTTCACAAATACTTAACACAAAATTGCCAATTAAATAATTCCTTGACTTTACAAAAATGCTAGGTGTGTGTATAAGCATTTGTGGTATTGTAATCAATGTTTTGTGATTAATTAATTTGATGTTGCTTATATTGACCGAGGAAAATTTGATTTCAATTCTGTTCTTGAATTTGTTTAAGTTTATTTTTAGTTCAATTATGTGTTATGCTCAATTGGGATTTCAGAAGGTTCAATGAATGCCTGCCATCTTTCTGCATCATTTTACTGATTCTTGTTTTTATATGTCCGACGTATTGTTTCAGTGGTATGCGTTTGATTTAAGGTTTCTTAAATTGCTGTTAATACCTGTTGGAACTATATTATTTTGTGTCATTGTGCAAAAGATGACTCTAATAGTTTAATTGTGGATAGAAAGAGAGTAACTATTTGGATGATATCTTGATAGGTACTAATGAAGATCTACAGTCCATGAGTATGTAGTTGCACAGGATGCAGTTTCGTGATCTGAGAGTATATGTAATGAGTTGTTACAGGTACCTTCTTGAAGTGTCCTTGCTTAAAACATACATGCCCGTGTGCAATATTTTTAGTTTATTACAGTCAGCTAGAGTTCTGAACACTACAATTTGAACAACTCTACAGTTGTCACACAATTTGTCCGTAGTTCTAGGGCACTAAAATTCTAAGTATGTTGCATTTGTTGATCACTTAATGTCAATGAATCTGCTGGCTCAAATAATTTGGCGATAGTCCTCAAGTGATCTTGGATTGCTCTAGTTTTTACAGCAAGCTAAGAGTGAGGCAGTAGCTGCTTTCATAAATGATGGTGTTTTTTTGGAGAAGTATATGCAGAATCCAAGACACATTGAATTCAGGTAGTGTGGTTGCTCATTCTTTTCTAAGTAAAATGCATGTAAATAGCATGACAAACATTGATATGCAACTTATGATCGCATGGATGACTGAGAATTTAGTTTTGCTCAAACATCAAAGTTTAATTTCTAATATAAAGCAGACATGTGGGTGTGATGACTTTTGAGATATGTATATGTGTCTGTATTCAGTGAAGACAAGTTGGATTCTTGATAACTTTGTAAGACTTTGTGTAGTACCCAGCCTGGTAAATAATCAGTATAACGTGAACTGGAAAATTTAAAGGCTTTAGACTACTTATGGAATAATTGCAGCTTAGCAACACTTAGGTTGAATCTGTCAGGTTGAATCTGTCAGGTTGAATCTGATACAACATCAAGTTATATCTGTAACAGGGAATGCATTAAGATAAGTTACATGGCAGTATATATCCAGATGCATCCATGAATATTTTATTTATCTAAATTAGGCACTTTATAAAGTCGTCCATAACCTGTAAAAAAATCCATAAATGTAGTACTTATGATTAGTATTGTTCCTTGTAATGCTTTAGGAACAAGATAACTTTTTGAGCTTAACTTTGTATCATCAGAAAAATATGCACCTCATTCATGCTCCTTAATGGCTTCATGATCATCAGTATTTGTTGGATTTCATCTCCATTGAAGCATATGAATGCCACTTTTTGCTGCAGAATTACACCTTTCGTGTCCATTATTTTACGTACGACCCTTTTAATCGTGAAATATTGTTTTTTATTCCTTTCTGGTTCTAATTCAGTACAAAACATGGATAATATTTTTGTTTTGTTTGGGGTTTACTTGTCTGTAGATTTCATATTAATGTGACCTTTTGCTTCATAGGTTTTGGCAGATAAATATGGTATTGTTGTACACTTTGACGAGCGTGATTGCAGCATTCGGGTACTTTGACGACCTTTGTTCAAAGGAAACATAGACGAGTTCTTATAACTTGTGCTCATTAGGAATCAGAAGAAAAATTGTTTATTGCAATGCTATTTAAATTTGTTTCTTCCAGCTAGCCTAAACTGTTGGAACATCATAACTCAATAGTTGTTTGATATCAATGTTTACTTTATGTCTGTCATAAAGTTTTGCAGAATTTGCTCTGGGGGTTCTGGTAGGCTTGCAACTGGGGAAAAATCGATGATATGATGAATGTTGGGATTTAGTTAATGTGGTGGAGAAGCTGAGACTGAATTCGTTAGAGGTGGCGCATGATAGGCCACTTCTTAGTGTTATATATACGGGGCTGGAGGATCATTGGAAGGCGTTGGATCATAATCAATTGTCTCAGAGGGTGTTCTAGAGCTGGGGAAGGAATGTTGAGTTGCTCTGGGCTGAGATTGACGCTGCTAATATGCAAATTGCACCGGGAAGGTATAATGTGGCGATTAGGACTCTGAAGGGTGTTTTGAATCTGGCTCTGAAGGATAATGAGGATCGAGCTATGATATTTGTTTCCATGGCGAAAGCGCTGCGTAATCAGGAAAAGTTTCCTGAGTCGAAGAAGTGTCTTGTTATGGCCACAGATATTCTTGGCAAGAAAGAAGTGACCTCACCTATAGTGGTTGCTGATGTGTACATGGATATATTGATGCAGTATGATACCGTGAATGAGTTTGAAACTACTATCTCGTTGTTGAAAAAAGCGCAGAGAATGCTCAAGAGGATTGTAGAGGAGCAGGCTAAGCAGCACTCTATGGGAAGTGTTTCTGCAAGAATTGGATGGATGTTACTTCTTACGGGGAAGGTTGGACAAGCTCTGTCATAATTGGAGGACGCGGCTGAAAGGTTGAAAGAGAGCTTTGGGGCCAAGCATTATGGGGTCGGTTATGTGTAGAATAACTTAGGTGTAGCTTATTTAGAGTTAGATGATGAACTATCTTATGCACAATGCTACCAATGATGACAATGCGTGGAATGCGCTTTATCAATGCGTTTGAATTTTCGTGCTTTAAATTCGTCAATGTTTAAATTGTCAATGTCGTACTCTTTCAAAGAGGCTTCTAGTTGTCATTCCGAGAATTGATCCTACCATCTATGCTTTCGAGGAGTTTTGGTAAGTTTTTACAGCTTATTTTTGGATTGGATTAAATTGAGGTAATTGTTTATTTTTACTGTTTATTTTGAACATTGATTGAATTGAGGTAATTTTTTTTTATTTTTAGGAGATAATTCAAAGTACACCACCTCTCCAGTGATGGGTGGTGTACCCTCGAGGGGTGGATGTGTGACCTCTCGAGGGGTGGTGCACCCTCGAGGGTTGGTACACCTCTCTCGAGACGTAGATGGCGTACCCTTGAGGGGTGAAAGGTGTACTCTCTCCACTGGTGGATGGTGTACTCTCGAGGGGAGGATGTGTGACCTCTCGAGGGCTGGTACACCTCTCTCGAGACGTAGATGGCGTACCCTCGTGGGGTGAATGTGTGACCTCTCGAGGGCTGGTACACCTCTCCAGCGGTGGGTGGTGTACCCTTGAGGGGTAGATGTGTGACCTCTCGAGGGGTTGATGTTCGAGAGGTGGATGGTTCGAGTGGTGGTGTGATGGATGTTCAAGAACTGATGGTTCGAGGGGTGATGGTTCCAGGAATGGATGGTTGGTGTTCGAGGGATAGGTGGTTCGAATGGTGATGTCGTGGATGGTTCGAGGGGTATATGCCTCGAGTGGATTATGGTTCGAGAGCTAATGTGAATGGTTCGACGCTCTCAGTGGTATACTCTCTCGAGGGGTGGTGTACCCTCGAGGGCTGGTACACCTCTCTCAAGACGTAGATGGCGTACCCTCGCGGGGTGGAAGGTGTACTCTCTCCAGTGGTGGATGGTGTACCCTCGAGGGTGTGTGACCTCTCAAGGGATGGTACACCCATCTCGAGACGTAGATGGGGTACCCTCGAGGGGCGAAAGGTGTACTCTCTCCAGTGGTGGATGGAGTACCCTCGAAGAGTGGTTGACAAACTTCTTGAGGGGTGGATGGCATACCCCTCTCGAGGGGTGGATGATACTCTCTCTAGTGGTGGATGGTACCCTCACCAGTCGAACCCTCACAACTCGAACCTCATCACTCAAACTTCTCCACTTGGACCTCTCCACTCTAACCTTATACTTGGAGCATTTCCACTCGGACCCTCAAACCTACTCTACTCGAACCCTTTCCACTCGAACCCTTACCACACGAACCCAGTACCACTCGAACATAGAATCACTCAAACCCTCTCCACTTGAACCTCTCTACTCTAACCCTCTCCACTCGAACCTCTCTACTCCAATCCTCTCCACTTGAACCAATTTACTCAAACCTCTCCACTCGAACCCTCACCACTCGAACCTCTTCGCTCGAACCTCTCCACTCGAGGGCTGGTACACCTCTCTCGAGATGTTGATGGCGTACCCTCGAGGGGTGGAAGGTGTACTCTCTCCAGTGGTGGATGGTTTACCCTCTCGAGAGGTAGATGGTGTACCCTCTAAGGTTGGTTGACGAAATTTTTGAGGGGTGGATAATACTCTCTCTCTCTAGTGGTGGATGGTATACCCCTCTCGAGGGGTGAATAGTACTCTCTCTAGTGGTACCCTCACCACTCGAACTTCTCCACTCAGACCTTTCCTCTCGAACCCTCGAACCTCCTCTACTCGAACTCTTTCCACACGAACCCAGTATCACTCAAACATAGTATCACTCGAACTGCTCGCCTCAAACCATCTCCATTCGAACCCTCTCTAATCGAACCCTCTCCACTCAAACCCAGTACAACTCGAACCTCTTTCAAACCCAGTACCACTCGAACCTCTTTCAAACCCATTGCCTCTCAGACCTCTCCATCGATTCATTAACCCATCAACCATCCTCCTCGATGCATCACCTCTAAATCCATTAACCATCCGCCTCGCCACCACTCAAACCATCCGCCTTGACTCAAACCTCTTCACTCGAACCCAGTACCACTTGAAACCCCCTCTACTCGAACCCAGTACCACTCGAACCCTCTCCACTCGAACCCAATGCACTTGAACCCTCTCCACTCGAACCCAGTACCACTCGAACCCTCTCCACTCAAACCCAGTACCACTCGAACCCTCTCCACTCAAACCCAGTACCTCTTTAACCCTCTCTACTCTAACCTCTTCACCTAAATCTCGACTCAAACTCCCTCCACTCAAACCCTCACCACCCAAACTCTCTCCACTCAAACCATTACCACCCGAACCCTCTTCACTCGAACCCAGTACCACTCAAACCTCTCCACTCGAACCCTCTCCACTCGAACCCAGTACTACTAGAACCCTCTCCACTCGAACCCAGTACCACTCGAACCTCTCCACTCGAACCCAGTACTACCCGAACCCTATTAAATTCATAATGTCCTCTTTTATCTTATGATTATTTAATAAATTACAATAAAAAAATTAGAGAGGGTTTAAGTGGTACTGGGTTCGAGTGGAGAGGTTTGAGTCGAACTGGGTTCAAGTGGTACTGGGTTTAAGTGGAGAGGTTTGAGTCGAGGCGGATGGTTGATGGATCGGTGGGTGATGCCTCGCGGAGGATGATTGATGGTTCTAGGACCTTGAGGGTTAATGAATTGATGGAGAGGTCCGAGTGGTACTGGGACCGAGTGGTAATGGGTTCGAATAAAGAGGTTCAAGTGGTACTGGGTTCAAGTGGAGAGGGTTCGAATGGAGATGGTTCAAGTCGAGCGGTTCGAGTAATTGGTGTTCGAGTGATACTAGGTTTGAGTGGAGAGTGATTGAGTCAAGAGGGTTCAAGTAGAGGGTTTGAGCGGAGAGGTTCGAGAAGAGTGGGTCCGAAAGAGGTTCGAGTGATGCTGGGTTCAAGTGGAGAGGTTCTAGTGATACTGAGTTTGAGTGGAGAGGTTCGAGTTATATTGGGTTTGAGTGGAGAGGGTTCGAGTTATACTGGGTTCGAGTGGAGAGAATTCAAGTGGAGAAGTTCGAGTAGAGAGGTTCGAGTGAGTAGGTTCCAGTGGTGAGGTTCGAGTGATGAGGAATCAAGTGTAGAGGTTCGATTAAAGAGGTTCGAGTGATACTATGTTCGAGTGAAATTGGGTTCATGTAGATGAGATCCGAGTGGTACCGGGTTCGGTGGAGAGGGTTCGAGTGGTGAGCATTCGAGTGGTGAAGTTCGAGTGGTGAGAGTCGAGTGGAGAGGATTCGAATAGAGGATTCGAATGGGAAGGGTTCTAGTGGTACTGGTTTGAGTGGTGAGGGTTCGAGTAGAGGTAAGAGTGAAGAGGTTTGAGTTAAGGGGTGATGCCTCGAGGGGGATGGTTGATGGTTCCAGGGCCTCGAGGGTTAATGAATCGAGTGGAGATGCCTCGAATTAACACCCCTCAAGGCGGATGGTTAATGTTCAAAGGGTGGATTGTTCGAGTGGTAGGGAGGCCTCGAGGTGAATGGTTGATGTTCGAGAGGTTGATTGTTCGAGTGGTGGCATGGTGGATGTTCAAGAACTGATGGTTCGATGGGTGATGGTTTCAGGAATGGATGGTTGGTGTTCAAGAGATAGGTGGTTCGAATGGTGGTGTCATGGATGGCTCGAGGGGTATATGCCTCGGGTGGGTCATGGTTTGAGTGCTAATGTTGATGGTTCGACACTCTCACTGGTATACTCTCTCGAGGGGTTGTGTACCCCCGAGGGCTGGTGTACTCTAGAGGGGTCGATGTGTGACCTCTCGAGGGGTGGTGTACCCTCAAGGTCTGGTACACCTCTCTTGAGACGTTGATGGTGTACCCTCGAGGGGTGGAATGTGTACTCTCTCCAGTGATGGATGGCTTACCCTCTCAAGAGGTTGATGGTGTACCCTCGAAGGGTGGTTGACAAACTTCTTGAGGGGTGGATAATACTCTCTCCAGTGGTGGATGGTATACCCCTCTCGAGGGGTGGATAGTACTCTCTCCAGTGGTGGATGCTACCCTCCCCACTCAAACTTCTCCACTCGGACTTTTCCCCTCGAACCCTCGAATCTCCTCTACTCGAACTCTTTCCACACGAACCTAGTACCACTCGAACATAGTATCACTTGAACCTCTCTACTCAAACCCTCTCCACTCGAACCTCTTTCGGACTCACTCTACTCGAACCCTCTCCACTCGAACCCTCTATTCGAACCTCTCCACTCAAATCCAGTACCACTTGAACTCCTATTACTCAAACTGCTCGACTCGAACCATCTCCATTCAAACCCTCCAGATGAACCCTCTCCACTCGAACCCAGTACCACTCGAACCTCTTTACTCGAACCCATTACCACTCGAACCCATTACCACTCGAACCTCTCCATTGATTCACTAATCCTCGAGGTCCTGGAACCATCAACCATCCTCCTCGAGGCATCACCCCTAGATCCATCAACCATCCGTCTTGCCACCACTCAAACCATCCACCCCTCGAACATCAACCATCCGCCTCGACTCAAACCTCTCCACTCAAACCCAGTACCACTCGAACCTCTCCGCTCGAACCCAGTACCACTTGAACCCAGTCCGCTCGAACCTAGTAGCACTCAAACCCAGCTTACTTGAACTTAGTACCACTCGAACCCTCTCCACTCGAACCCAGTACCACTCGAACCCTCTCCACTCGAACCCAGTACCACTCGAATCTCTCCACTCGAATCACCACCCAAACTCTCTCCACTCGAACCCTCACCACCCAAACTCTCTCCACTCGAACCCTCACCACCCAAACCTCTTCACTCGAACCCAGTACCACTCAAACCCTCTCTACTCGAACCCAGTACCACTCAAACTCTCTCCACTCGAACCCAGTACCACTCAAACCTCTCCACTCGAACCCTCTCTACTCAAACCCAGTACCACTTGAATCCCGACTCGAACTCTATCCACTCGAACCTCACCACCCGAACTCTCTCCACTTGAACCCTCTCCACCCGAACCTCTTCACTCGAACCCAGTACCACTCGAACCCATTACCACTCGAACCCAGTACCACTCGAACCCAATACCAATCGAACCCTCTCCACTTGAACTCCCTCCACTCGAACCCAGTACTACTCGAACACAGTACCACTCGAACCTAGTACCACTCGAACCTCTCCACTCGAACCTAGTACCACCCGAACCCTATCAAATTCATAATGTCCTGATATAACCCTACCCGTTACGGCAGCAACGACGATGGTTCGATGGTTGTGGGTAAGGTTATAATTGTCCACCCAAATTTAGCTTTTGGTCTGATGGCCTTATTGTCATTTTAAGGTGGTGGGTCAACAGTTGGAAAAGCACGGTCAATGCCAGAAAGTCTACCATAGGATTATATTGGCACTTTCATTAATTAGGTAGTTTTGTTTCTAACTTTCAAACGATTGAAGGTTATATCGGCACTTTCGCAAGTATATAAGATTATATTGGTATATAGACAACAATTCTCCAAAATAAACATATAGACAATGATTGTGACAAAAACTTGTCTGCATTTATGCCACCCAATTCATTGTTTAGTTCACATATACACACGGTTCTTGTTTTTCTACGAGTTCAACGTTTCTTTTTTATATTTTACTTACTTCGTGTACTTGCAATATATTATTTCTTGAAAGGTTATAAAAAAATATTTTTTATCTTATTGATTATTTAATAAATTCCAACAAAATTTATTATTTGTTTTACAATGTAGATAGTTATTCTTAGATGAATATACTTATAATTTATTTATGTATTTCAATTCAAACGTGACATGTAAATATTATATATTAATTAAATTCAGATACTACAAAGACGCAATGGCTATAGATAAGGCAATTGATGAACTCAGAAATGCCTATAAACCTTGGGTTCGAACTATTACAGTCAAAGATAAATTCTCTCCCTACCAAAGCCCTAACAAATTCACCAAATTGCAAAAATTATCATTTGCAGATGATGAGGTAAACATCAATCACCTATGTTTCTTGCTATTTTCTTCCAACTGCTTTTTGTTACAAATTAGTGAAATTAATTGTGCATAGGTATAATTACTTCTATACTGCTTGGGACAG
Organism: Rubia yunnanensis; assembly: GCA_037428765.1. NCBI lineage: Eukaryota > Viridiplantae > Streptophyta > Magnoliopsida > Gentianales > Rubiaceae > Rubia > Rubia yunnanensis. The sequence continues at coordinate 23,264,689 of CM075071.1, read as the reverse complement.
TTTCTAATGGTTTAGTACTCCCTCTGTTTCACTATGTTTGGCACCATAGCTTTAAGTGTGACAAACTTAAGAAAACAAATGTTGTAATTGTTTTTATTTGAAATAGAGTGACACGTGCATTGAGTAAACACTGATTTTGGTTATTTGTCAATTTGAATTTGTTGGTTTTGCTTATTTTTCCAATATGTGAGGTTTTTTGGAGTTCACTTTTCTTGTCATGTTTTGGTTCTTGATTTATGTGTTGATCTGTCGTAACCGTCTGTTATATATTATGAGAAGATATTTAGTTTACATCTTCAACCAATACTAAAAGGGAACTATAGCATGCACAATTCCATTTTTATGTGCTATGACCATCTTTTGAATATGAATACATCTGCACATTATATGAGATTAATCATATTTATATGTTGTTATTTCTTTGTTTGGTTCCTTGCAAAGTAATTGTTTTTATATACCTTCTTTGCCTTTTGCAAAACATGTAAAAACTACTGCAAAAAATCAAACTTTGAAGTTTCAAACCTTATTAGCTTTATTTTTCCCTTATGCCATTACAAGCTATTTAGTTAGACAATAAAATAATTAGATAACACAAAATCTAACGTTGTTTTATTATGTTGTTTGAATTTTGCTTTCTTGTTGTGGGTATTGTATGGTTTGTTCATTTGTTGAGGTTCTCATTAATTATTTGTATTGGACTTGTCATGCAATTGAAATTTATGCAACAGTGTGGGATTTTTTGTTGGCCATACTTGGTACAATATTTGAACTGTGATATTCGTACAAATCTGTATGTTTTATACTTCATAATCACCTTTTGAGACCTTAATGTTTTTTTACTTTTCTTTTTGTAGGGTGCTAAGGTTGAGGGGATAATGTTCAATAAAACATTATCCACTATGAGTAGTAAATTACAGTTGGACAAAAAGTATAAGATTTCCAATGCAGACATTAGAGAGAAAGATGAGAGATATAGAAGTGACAGTATCAAAATGCAAACGCACTGTCATTGAAGAAGTACAAGATGAATATCAAATTACTCAAATTCAACATGAGTATGTCCCTTTTGATAAAATTGGTGACTATTTAGACATTCCTAATAAAACAATAGGTAAATATTTCTTTACTCTTCAAATAACATGATTGAATTTTTTAAAAATTTTCTTAATATTACTCAATTGTTCTTACTTTCTTTTTTAATCAATTTATTGTTATTCTAATCTGGAAGATATAATATGAGTAGCAAACATCTCCATTTTTTTATTACAGATGTTATAGGAGTGGTGGTAAAATATCTCCTCATTCGCAAGGCTACAACCAGAAAAGGACAAAGAGATGTGCAAAAGTTTGTTTTAATGAACGACAAGTAAAACTTCCCAAAATCTGGTGTGGTTTTTTAAAAACAAAAAATTATTATTATTATTACTGATAAAATATTTTTTTCATTTCAGATTTCAAACACTTGTGTTATCAATGTGGGAAGAATGCCTACCCGTTGAAGGAAAGCTCCTGGATCAGAATATCAAATCAATGCCAATTTTAATCGGTAGACGCCTTGCTGTTGATTGCTTCAATGGTAATTCAGTTTTTATTATTCCATTAATATTATTATTATTCTCTTTTAAACAATATTGTATTGGATTAACTCCTCTATATATATAATCTTTATAGATATAGAGGTTACAACGAACTATCGAACATCACTTATGATTGATGATCAGGACAAACAATCCATACAATTAAAAAAATGGTAACACCACATGGCCTACATATTCTACATCTTATATGGTCATTTGCGATTTAGATATTTCAACTACATTTTTACATCTATCATTATTTTTACATGTCCTAAATATTTCATGGTGCAACAAAATAGAAAAGAAATTGCAATTGCAATTGAGAATCCTTCTGAATTTACACAAGGGAAAAGATTTGCAATACCAATCAACAAAGACACAATTTACACTAAAGTTGCAAATATTAAGGCTCATCGAAAGGTAATACAGTTTTATTGTACTTTTATTTTGAAATTATTCCTTCACATACATTTAAGAAAAAAGTTTAATGTATATCTTTTAGGTGGTTACAACAAGAGTGACAATTGATTTTAAAGATATACTAAAAAACTATCACTACATGGCTTGTCAGAAGTATTACAGTGCTACAACATCATCCTACGACTTTGAATTCAAATGCAATATTTGTGAAGAAAAACAAATTTCAGCAACAAGGTATCTTTTTGGTATTCTTCCACACTTAATATTAAAATCTTTTTGGTATTCTTTTTGGTATTCTTTTTGGTATTCTTTTTGGTATTATATCACTAAGATAAATGTAAGTATTAGAGTTCCCTAATTAATTGTTTGATGATTGTGAGTATTTCTGTATCGCCTTGAACTTATAATCTTCCAAAGAAAGTGTAACATGTTTTTGTTAATGTGCATTTCATCATCTTATCGTTTAAATTCTTACAAATGTATAACCGTGTTAATTTTTTTATTAAAAAAATCTAAAACATAAACTCTCTTCATTTCGAACTAAACAAGCATTCTTTACTGATTATTAGATTCTTCCATATTCAACTTCACACTTTTCTTTGTTGGGGTGTGATATTTGTGTTGAAAACATTTTTGTCCAGACTATCCTTCATTTCGACTTCAACTTAACAAAACAACTTTGTAAATTGGTAACTACCAGTACCATTCATAATATATCATTATACAAATTATCTATATATTGCAAGCTTATTAAGTAGTAAAACAAGATCTTTTGAGCTACAATATCATCTGATCACCAAACCATAAAGTCTTTGCTTGCAATGTTCACGATTGCCCTCAAAATATACATTTAGCCTTTAATATAAACATTACATTTTATTCTTCTTTTTATATCACGTACATGGCATATCTAATATTTAACAAATTTTCAAAATTAACATACATTTACAAATTTTTTGTATATTGGTCTGTACAATGGATATTATAACAATTTAACTTTTATTGTTTAGGTGTCCAATTCAATCTCACCTAACAGATGAGAGTGGAAAGGTCACAGCTTCCTTTTTTGGTGAAAATGCAGAAAAATTATTGGATCTCACCGCTGAACAAGCAATGAACAATGTTACTAAGGTTCATAAATTTTTCATAAATTTATACATTACATATGTAATATTTTTAAATCTACTTACCAACTATATTTACACTTATTCATTTTTAATAGGATTATATTGAGAAACGCAATAATGAAATTGCAAATACTGAATACATAGTTCAAGTAAAAGTTGCTATGAGAGAGGGTGAAATTGAACCAAGATACAACATTATACCTCTCAGAGACAAGGCTGAAGTTGAAGAACAAGAAAATGACATGCTGGGGATAGAAGATGGAGTTACAATTAAACAAGTCTATGATATACAAAAAGATTCTAAAGGTAAATTCGTAAACCAATATGCTATACAAATTTCATTTTAATAAGCTAATAGTTTATTTCTTTATTGTTACATAGTAAAAAACTCAAGAGGAAGAAATAAAAAGGTCCAACTTAATTTGATGGCAAGCCTTGAAAGTGAAGATGAAGTTGAAAGTAAAGATGAAGAGCAACGAAACTCAAAGACAAGAAGGATGACATATGTTTCAAAATTTATCCATTATCGAGGATGATTCTTATTCCATTATATTTCTCTATTTCTCTATTCCTTTTTAGTTTATTATTTTGAGTTTAATTTGAATCATATTTATCTTTTTAATTTTAGTTTCCTTTTTTTAATGGATAATGATATATATATATATATATTTTTACTAACAGAATGATGAGATATGTATTGGTTGCATTAGTTAGAGAATAAATTTCCTCTTAATTACTATAATGTTTACCTTTTTTTATCATTCTTTTAACTTAATCAAGTACTACTCGATTTATTTGAGAAATTCATACACAGGTTATTATAATAAAAATAAAAGACAATATATCATATTAGACTGACTAACAAAGTTTATTTATTCTAATTTGCACTTTAAACCTTGGTCTTTCCATACCTTAGGGAAAGACCGTCTTTCAAGAGATAGACTCATTATATTTAGAATTTAATTTTGATTTATACTTAATCTCTGAAATGTAAAAACAAAAGTATTTCAAATAAAAAAATTTAATCAATTTATTGGCAGATGGTTGATAGATCGAGGAGTGGTGCCTCGAGTAAAGAGGTTCGAGTGGTACTGGGTTCGGCTGGAGAGGTTCGAGTGGAGAGGCTTTGAGTGGTGAGGGGTCGAATGGTGAGCATTCTTGAGGTGCGGGTCGAGTGGAGAGGGTTTAAATAGATAATTCGAATGGAAAGGATTTGATTGGTACTGGTTCGTCTGGTTAGGGTTCGAGTAGAGGTTAGAGTGAAGAGGTTTGAGTATAGGAGTGATGCCTCGAGGGGGATAGTTGATGGTTCCAGGGCCTCGAGGGTTAAAGAATCGAGTGGATATGCCTCGAATCAACACCCCTCAAGGCAGATGGTTGATGTTCAAAGGGGGAATGGTTCGAGTGGTATGGAGGCCTCGAGGGGAATGGTTGATGTTCGACAGGTGGATGATTCAAGTGGTGGCGTCATGGATGTTCAAGAACTGATGGTTCGAACAGTGATGGTTCCAGGAATGGATGGTTGATGTTCGAGGAAAAGGTGGTTCGAATGGTGGTGTCGTGGATGTTAGAGGGGTATATGCCTCGAGTGGGTCATGATTCGAGAGCTAGTGTGGATGGTTCGACGCTCTCAGTGGTATACTTTCTCGAGGGGTTGATGTGTCCATTTTAGGCGCATTATTTAGTAGTATTTAGGATCACTTTTGTGCTATTTTATTATCGAGAGCTTGTGTTTTACCTTGAAATTCACTTAGGAGAGGTAAAAGCAACTTTGTACTCTTTTACCTCTTTTAAGTGGATTTTGTGTGACAAGGGAAGAACACGGAACCAACGAAGACCGGAAGCCATTGAAGACTATACTTTCGAAGACTTTTGGATACTCACTTCGAAGACATGAAGACCGGAGGCCGTTGAAGACCATTTTGGAGCTGTTGAAGACTTGAAGAGTGAGAGGGATGGCTATGAAGAAGACAAAGAAACAATGCAAAACTGTGGCTGCCGTCGCGACCCCGTCGCGACACCGTCGCGACACCATCGCGAGCCGGGGCACCGTCGCGAGTCGCGACGAACACCGTCGCGAGTCGCGACCATCGGGCGGCCAGAAATCAATTTTATTTTCTTTGCACTATAAATACCATCTCTTTTCCCTCTTCTTCTCCAAGCTTTCCAGGCGCGTTTTCTCTGGTTTTGGGCGCCATTTTTAGGTTTTTCTTCTTCTTTCTTTTCTTAGGTTTCTCTTAGTTTGATTATGTCTTTTCTTGTTGTTCTAGAGTAGTTCTTGTTCTTGGGAGCAAAGGATTGAAGCTTCCACTATCTATGTAGCAAGAACTCATTTATATCTATCTATTTGGTATTTTTGCTATTGTGCAATTATTGTGCTTTGAATGTTAATTGTTGATTGCATTGATGTTGTTGAGAGCTTGATGATATGAAATGCTTGGATTAATTGCTAGCTAGGGTTTGGGGGATTTGGGTTAATTTCCCCCCTGTTCTTGTTAGCAATGTGAGAGTATGAATTAGAGCTTTCGATTGTGTTAGTGTGTTGATAATGTGCTAGGCGAATGTGATTGATGTCGAACTCTTCGTCATGTTCGTTTGTGTAGCAAACGAGAGAGTCATATGCTCGCGGATGAATGTGCGTTGCACGTTCATCCAATCTCGTGTAATTGCATGAATTGGTTCAATGCCTAGTCACGGTGTAGTGGTCATAGGCATTGCCAAGCTTGTTGGTCCTTCGTGCTAAATGCCACCAATGTCGCCTTGAGTCGTGGTCGCGACTCGGGAGCCATTGGTGAGGTTTGACGAGAGATGTCGAATTCACTCTCGCAAACTACGAACTAAGAAGGATAGGAGTTCAGTCTCCACGACAAGTAGTTGAAGTATTGAATAGGTGATTTAAACTCATTCTTGAAGCATTTGTTATTCGGCGTTTATGTACTCTTGACGGTGTGTTTCACTGCATGTGTGCCATGAGTGGTTTGAGCATAGGGAGTGCTTGTGTGGTTGAATTGTTTAGGTGTAGGAACGTGACGAACTCCGTAGCACCTTTGCATGAAGATCTACGAGCATGAACTTAGAATTCCTTGTGGTGTGTGTGTTGTGGTACTTGCTAGATGGGGTGTGTGAGCGTTGGGTCATGAATGCTATATGATGGAATGCGTGAATGATTCGATGAACTACATTAGATGTGGAAGTGGATATCCGTTGCCCCCAAGGCATTTTATCTTTGTAGTTTAAAACCCCTTTTTCTTAGTTTTGTTTGATGATTAGCATAGTCACTTGACGTTGCTAGTTATCCTGTCTTTTTACTTTCGTAACTTAGGAACCAACCTACCAACCAACCCCCCCCCTTACTCGCTTTTATGTGTGTGTATATATATTTACTCCTAGCCTAGTATATCAACCATTTGTGTGCTTAGACGCTTAGGAAGATCCCTCTTCTCATTGGACGACCCCGATTTGCCACTATCTACCTAGTTGTAGAAAGTAAGCACTGAGGGCTTATAAATTATCTTTTGGCGCGCGGGCGCGACGACCGCCCGCGCCTGTCAAAATGGCGCCGTTGCCGGGGAAGAGGCGTTTATTCTTAAGTATTTAGGTGTATTTGGTTGTGTATTAGCTAGTTGTTTTTATTTTCCACTACTTGGTGGTTGTTTTTGTTCGGAGTAGGTATTGCTCGAGTTCTTGGTAATTTATTTTATCGAGAATCCTTGCACTATGATTCCGAACTTTTGAAAATAAAAAAAATATTTATTAAAAAATTTTTTCTTAATGGAGCGTCTCACCTTGAGGGAACTCATGATGAGAAGAGAGGCTCAACAAGCAAGGTTTTGTAGGATGTGTCATTCCGATCATCCTACCGAATCTTGCCCTTTGTTGTGGGAAGAGTACTATGACCGAGAACGAACCCTTGGTTTCCAAAACCATGGGTACTATGAAGAGTGCTATCAAGAGGTAGGAGATATTGGTTTTCAAGGGCAAGAAGCTCATGAATGCTATCCATACCACAACTCTTACAATCCGGAATGGAGTGGTAGTCCGGATTTGTGGTATGAGAATGAGCCAGAAAACCAATATTACGAGCAACTTAGTTGGCCATCACCACCCTATACCATACCCCAAAACCAAGCCCAACAAGGAAGTTCAAGTTTGACACGTGAGGATGTCTTAAATACCATAGCAAACTTGAAATCCTTTACTAGTGAAGAGCCGGATACCCAGCTCTCCTCTAGCGTTGAGGCCATTGAGGGGCATGTGAGGAACATATTAGAGGTATTGACCCGAATGGAAGCTAGTGATTCCGAAAATACACCATCCCAACTTGAACTCGATGATTCGGTGAGTGAAGTCACCAATAAAAATGATTTTGAGTTTGAAAGGGATGAGAAGTTGGTTGTAGAGGATAGAAAAATGGAGGAAGAGGTGATAGTGCTACATTATCCATTAGCATTGTCACCCCTTCTCCCACCTAGTGAACCAACTCTAATATCTTCGGAAGTTTACAGGGAAACGAGAGAGGAGCCAAAAGACTATCCCAAGCTCCCTAACCACGTAATTACCTTTGAACCATCTCCACCTCCACAAGACTTTCCTCTTGGAAGTTTTGTGCCCCCACCTCTCTTGTTTTGGATACTCATGGTGAAGAGCTTCAAGCCTTCACCATACGGATAACATTAGGGTCGTGCCGACGACCTTAAAAATACGGAGCTTCGTCGTACCGACGACGTTAAATAAATTCGGCATTTCTTTTAGTTTTTGTTTCTTAGTTTGTGTTTCTTAGTTTGTTTTTGTTGTCGTTTTGTTTCGTTCTTTTTATGGCATGTTTTTCTATGATGTTGTAGCAACATGAAGTGCATTGCAATGAAGGAAATGAAGGAACGAGATCAATGAACGAGGGAAGCAAGCTTGGACAGTTGGTAAGAAAACGAAAAAATTTTAAGCCTGGGATACCCTGCCGTCGCGAGTCGCGATGGGCTTCGTCGCGAGTCGCGATGAACAGGGGAGCAAAATCCACTCCCAGCGCCAACTTTCCGCGAGTCGCCCTGACGTCGCGAGGCTCGTCGCGAGTCGCGACACCCTTCGTCGCGACTCGCGACGAGCTCAGAAAATATTGAGCTCCCGGACTCCACTTTCCGCGAGTCGCGATGACTTCGCGAGGCTCGTCGCGAGTCGCGACACCCTTCGTCGCGAGTCGCGATGAGCTCAGAACATTTTGAGCTCCCGGGCTGTACTTTCCGCGCGTCGCGATGGCGTCGCGAGGCTCGTCGCGAGTCGCGACGACCCTCGTCGCGAGTCGCGACGTGCTCAGTAACTTTCGAAAAAAAATTTTTAGCCCGGATTTCAAATTTCCAATCTTCCAAGTTTCCAAATGATTTTAAACATTGCATGATCCTTCCTTCTTCTCCACCCAACACTCCCAAGAACATCACATACCTCTCATTTCTTCCACCATCCTACATATATTGACATATGAACATTCTTGCATCTTTATAGTACATTTATTGATTGTAGTATGCCGACTACATCATTGTGATCGTAAGTTCTTATCCTATAATGATGCTTGTATACATGTCAATATATGTTAGATATTTTTCATGCATAATCTTATAGTGGTGATTGAGGGTTGATTAGTTGTTCTTTGGAAAATACTATGGTTATTAACTCTTGATGCTAAACCTAGTATTATATATCCTTCTGTACTTGTGAGTTTAATGTGTTCTTCGTGGTGTAGTCTTGATCAAACGGCGCCATGGAGACAATGCTTTTCTCGAGGGGTGAGTTCTTCTACGGCATTTTTGCTCACCCTTCCGGTTCCGAAACCCATCTCGGGACCATCCAAGTACTTGGATATCGCCATATCACCGGCGAATTGCGGAGACACGGGTGTCACTCTAACTCCCTTACCTTGATTTTTATTCTTCTTGCCTTACGTGTTTACATTGAGGGCAATGTAATGTTTTAAGTGTGGGGAGGGGTTAGAGGATTCAATGCATGCTAGATTGTTTTGGAATGCTTTTTGCTACTTTTCATTGGAAAAACATGAGAAAAAAAAATAAATAATAGAAAAACAAAAAGAAAAAAAATTGATAAAAAAAAAAAAAAAAAGAAAACCCGCTAAGTTGAAAACCCGAGAGGGCAACTTAGGCAACATTGGGGGCCCGGATAGGTCGAAAACCCTTAAAGGGCGGCCTAGGCAAAAATGAGAGGCTTAAATGTGCGGAAAAAGGTGAGATGTGAGCTAAAGAAACATGATGTGTGGCTAGGATGAAAACTCGAAAGAGCTCCTAGGCAAAATGAGAGAAATTGAGAGAAATTGAAAAATGCTATGATTTCACTCACTTGCCGGCGTTGGAGTCATAAGGTTGCGGTTGTCACACGGATGGATCGGGTAGCTCATTATCTATAGACCTCTTGGGATTGGGTAGCTTAGTGGGTTAGGAAACGGAGTATGGTTATGAAATTCTTGATCTATTTCTACTTCGTTTTTGGTTGATATATTGGCATTAGGTGAAGCATGTGTTTAAAACTTCCTCTATGGTTTTAGCTTCATTTTGTGTCATTGGATTCTGGGAATATCAATTCTGGGCTGTGAAGTATTTTTATGGGTAGTGAATTGATAAGTGGTAGGTTTGGTTAGATTTAGGATTGGGGATGTGTGTGTGCAAAATTCTCATGTGAGCTTTTATTTTGGGATTTTTGAGATTGAGAGTTTTTGTGAGGCTTTGATTGGGGGATTAGTTTAGGTTTTGGGATATATCATTTACTCCGCATGCTTGAATCTTTTCTTACTCGAGGGCGAGTAAGGTTTAAGTGTGGGGAGGTTTGATATGTCCATTTTGTGTGGTTATTTTGGGGGTTTTAGGATGTGGATATGCCATTTCCTCCGTATGCTTAAATCTTTTCTTACTCGAGGACGAGTAAGGTTTAAGTGTGGGGAGGTTTGATGTGTCCATTTTAGGCGCATTATTTAGTAGTATTTAGGATCACTTTTGTGCTCTTTTATTATCGAGAGCTTGTGTTTTACCTTGAAATTCACTTAGGAGAGGTAAAAGCAACTTTGTACTCTTTTACCTCTTTTAAGTGGATTTTGTGTGACAAGGGAAGAACACGGAACCAACGAAGACCGGAAGCCATTGAAGACTATACTTTCGAAGACTTTTGGATACTCACTTCGAAGACATGAAGACCGGAGGCCGTTGAAGACCATTTTGGAGCTGTTGAAGACTTGAAGAGTGAGAGGGATGGCTATGAAGAAGACAAAGAAACAATGCAAAACTGTGGCTGCCGTCGCGACCCCGTCGCGACACCGTCGCGACACCATCGCGAGCCGGGGCACCGTCGCGAGTCGCGACGAACACCGTCGCGAGTCGCGACCATCGGGCGGCCAGAAATCAATTTTATTTTCTTTGCACTATAAATACCATCTCTTTTCCCTCTTCTTCTCCAAGCTTTCCAGGCGCGTTTTCTCTGGTTTTGGGCGCCATTTTTAGGTTTTTCTTCTTCTTTCTTTTCTTAGGTTTCTCTTAGTTTGATTATGTCTTTTCTTGTTGTTCTAGAGTAGTTCTTGTTCTTGGGAGCAAAGGATTGAAGCTTCCACTATCTATGTAGCAAGAACTCATTTATATCTATCTATTTGGTATTTTTGCTATTGTGCAATTATTGTGCTTTGAATGTTAATTGTTGATTGCATTGATGTTGTTGAGAGCTTGATGATATGAAATGCTTGGATTAATTGCTAGCTAGGGTTTGGGGGATTTGGGTTAATTTCCCCCCTGTTCCTGTTAGCAATGTGAGAGTATGAATTAGAGCTTTCGATTGTGTTAGTGTGTTGATAATGTGCTAGGCGAATGTGATTGATGTCGAACTCTTCGTCATGTTCGTTTGTGTAGCAAACGAGAGAGTCATATGCTCGCGGATGAATGTGCGTTGCACGTTCATCCAATCTCGTGTAATTGCATGAATTGGTTCAATGCCTAGTCACGGTGTAGTGGTCATAGGCATTGCCAAGCTTGTTGGTCCTTCGTGCTAAATGCCACCAATGTCGCCTTGAGTCGTGGTCGCGACTCGGGAGCCATTGGTGAGGTTTGACGAGAGATGTCGAATTCACTCTCGCAAACTACGAACTAAGAAGGATAGGAGTTCAGTCTCCACGACAAGTAGTTGAAGTATTGAATAGGTGATTTAAACTCATTCTTGAAGCATTTGTTATTCGGCGTTTATGTACTCTTGACGGTGTGTTTCACTGCATGTGTGCCATGAGTGGTTTGAGCATAGGGAGTGCTTGTGTGGTTGAATTGTTTAGGTGTAGGAACGTGACGAACTCCGTAGCACCTTTGCATGAAGATCTACGAGCATGAACTTAGAATTCCTTGTGGTGTGTGTGTTGTGGTACTTGCTAGATGGGGTGTGTGAGCGTTGGGTCATGAATGCTATATGATGGAATGCGTGAATGATTCGATGAACTACATTAGATGTGGAAGTGGATATCCGTTGCCCCCAAGGCATTTTATCTTTGTAGTTTAAAACCCCTTTTTCTTAGTTTTGTTTGATGATTAGCATAGTCACTTGACGTTGCTAGTTATCCTGTCTTTTTACTTTCGTAACTTAGGAACCAACCTACCAACCAACCCCCCTTACTCGCTTTTATGTGTGTGTATATATATTTACTCCTAGCCTAGTATATCAACCATTTGTGTGCTTAGACGCTTAGGAAGATCCCTCTTCTCATTGGACGACCCCGATTTGCCACTATCTACCTAGTTGTAGAAAGTAAGCACTGAGGGCTTATAAATTATCTTTTGGCGCGCGGGCGCGACGACCTCCCGCGCCTGTCAGGGGTGGTGTCCCCTTGAGGGATGGTGTACTTTACATGGGTGGATGTGTGACCTCTCGAGGAGTGGTGTACCCTCGAGGGCTGGTACACCTTTCTCGACATGTTGATGGCGTACCCTTGAGGGGTGGAAGCTGTACTCTCTCCAGTGGTGGATGGTTTAACCTCTCGAGAGGTAGATGGTGTACCCTCGAAGGGTGGTTGACAAAATTCTTGAGGGGTGGATAATGCTCTCTCCAGTGGTGGATGGTATACCCCTCTCGAGGGGTGGATAGTACCCTCTCCAGTGGTGGATGGTACCCTCACCACTAGAACTTCTCCACTCGGACCTTTCCGCTCGAAACCTCGAACCTACTCTACTCGAACTCTTACCACACAAACCCATTACCACTCAAACATAGAACAATTTGAACCTCTCTACTCGAACCCTTTCCACTTGAACCCTCTCCACTCGAATCCTCATCACTCAAACCTTACCCCCGGAACCTTTCCACTTGAACCTTCTCCACTCGAATCCTCATCACTCGAACCTCACCACTGGAACCTCTTTGCTCGAACCTCTCCACTCAAACTTTTCCACTCAAACCTCTACAACCCCCTCTACTCTAACTATTTCCACACGAACCCAGTACCCCTCAAACATATTATCACTCCAACCTCTCTACTGAAACCATTTCCACTTGATTCCTCATCACTCGAACCTCACCACTGGAACTTCTCCACTCGAACCCTCTCCACTCGAAACCCCGAACCTCTTATACTCAAACTCTGTCCACACGAACCCATTACCACTCGAACATAGTATCGCTCAAACCTCTCTACTAGAACCCTTTCCACTCGAATCCTCATCACTCGAACCTCACAACTTGAACCTCTTCGCTCGAAATTCTCCAGTCGAACTTCTCCACTCAAACCTCTACAAACCCCTCTACTCGAACTCTTTCCACACGAACCCAGTACCCCTCGAACATATTATCACTCCAACCTCTCTACTCGAACCCTCTCCACTCAATTCCTCATCACGCGAACCTCACCACTGGAAACTCTTTGCTCAAACCTCTCCACTCAAACCCAGTATCATTCGAACCTCTCCACTCAAACCCAGTACCACTCGAACTTCTATTACTTTAACCGCATACCACAAAACATCTCCACTCGAACCTCTCCATTAGAACCTCTTCATTCGAACCCACTCCACTCGAACCCTGTGCTACTCGAACCTCTTTACTCGAACCCAGTACCACTCGGACCATTCCATCGATTCATCAACCCTCCAGGTACTTGAACCATCAACCATCATCCTCGAGGCATCACCCCTCCATACATCACCCCTCCACCTCACCACCACTCAAACCATCCACCCCTCGAACATCAACCACCCGCCTTGACTCAATCCTCTCCACTCGAACCCAGTACCACTCGAACCTCTTCGCTCGAACCCAGTACCACTCGAACCTCTCCGCTCAAACCCAGTACCACTCGAACCCAGTCCACTCGAACACTCTCCACTCGAACCCAGTCCACTCGAACCCTCTCTACTCAAACCCAATCCCACTCAAATCTCGACTCGAACTCTCTCCACTCGAACATCACAACCCAAACTCTCTCCACTCTAACCCTCTCTACTCGAACCCAGTACCACTCGAAACTTTCCCCTCGAATCTCGACTCGAACTCTCTCCACTCGAACCTCACCACCCGAACTCTCTCCACTCGAACCCCACCATCCGAACCCTCTTCACTGGAACCCAGTACCACTTGAACCTCTCCACTCGAATCTCGACTCGAACTCTCTCCACTCCAACCTCACTACCCCAACTCTCTCCACTCCAACCTCATCACCCGAACTCTCTCCACTCCAACCCTCACCACCTGAACCCTCTTCACTCGAACCCAGTACCACTCGAACCTAGTACCACTCGAACCCAGTACCACTTGAACCCTCTCTACTAGAACCCAGTACCACTCGAACTCTCTCCACTCGAACCCTCTCTACTAGAACCCAGTACAACTCGAACCTCTCCACTCAAATCTCGACTCGAACTCTCTCCACACGAACCCTCACCACCCGAACTCTCTCCACTAGAATCCCCACCACCCGAACTCTCTCCACTTGAACCCTCACCACCGAACCTGTTCACTCGAACCTAGTACCACTCCATCCCTCTCCACTTGGACCCAGTACTACTCGAACCCTCTCCACTCGATCCCAGTACCACTCAAACCTCTCCACTCGAACCCAGTACTTCTCGAACCGTCTCCACTCTAACTCAGTACCACTCGAACCTCTCCACTCGAACCCAGTACCACTCGAACCTCTCCACTCAAACCCAGTACTACCCGAACCCTATCAAATTCATAATGTTCTCTTTTATCTTATTGATTATTTAATAAATTCCAACAAAATTTATTTTTTGTTTTACAATGTAGATAGTTATTCTTAGATGATTATACTTATAATTTATTCTTTAATTTCAATTCAAACGTGACATGTAAATATTATATATTAATTAAATTAAATATTTTAAATCAAGAACTGCGCGGTGGGACTCCCGCTAGTACTACTAAAATAATCAATTTGAATCTATGTCTATGTTACAAGTTAATTGTTAGATTTATCCGATATATCCGTACTATAAAAGAATTGTTAGATTTATCCGATATATCCGTACTATAATAGATAAATTCATGTGTACGCAAAAGTAATAATCGACTATCTAATGAAATCATAATATATATATATATATATATATATATATATATACTTTTACAATTAAAAGTGATAGATGATACATCTTTATATTATGTATAACTTATTATATAAACATAATGTGTCAGTGTTTTGTATAACGGTTACTTCTTTTATCTCAGACCAAGTTGTGGAGGGAGGAAATTGATCCAAAATTAAGGATTAAGTTTTTATTTATTTAAAAGATAGAGTAAAGTGGTAAAACAGCCATATCATTAGGTTGAAAGTGCCAATATAATCCTGTAAATAGAATGTGACCGTAACTTTATAAAGTATGTGCCAATATAACTCTCAAATGCGTTGACTTCGGTTGTCAACGAGAATTTTGATCGAAAAACAAGGAAACGATCATTTTATCCCTCAATTAAAAAAGAATAAAAGAAAAAAATTGAAAAGGCAAAGCTACCCCCCTTCTCTTTTTCCTTTTTCATTTTTCTTCGATTTTCCAGAAACACATCGTTGGGCAAACCCATCGTTCTTCCTCCGCCTCAATAATTGACATTCAAACCACTAAGCTTTAGCAATAATTGACATTTCCCGGTGCTCCACCTAGCCTCTCTGCCTACTTCTCCCGTCGTTCTCCCACCGCCATGGCCCACCGCAGCCCCAGCCGAGTGGGTATGGAGTTCAGTTTCAAGATGTGCCCCATATAAGAAGCTGGACATGATATACCCTAGGATTGCTGATGATTATAGATCTAGGTATACTTTTGCCTCGATAATTATTAGCAAATGGTTGTTTCCAGCATATGATGTCCATTGTCCATTCTTTGTTTTGTTGTGGCTTCGATTTGTATGTGTATATTAAGGGTTCTATGTTGCTTCTTATGTGGAATGTAAAAGTCAATGTTGGCAATTGGTACCTTTTGCAGGTGACAGAAGCTCTTGCTCATTCTGGGCTTGAATATTCAAACCTATTATTGCCATTGACTTCACCAAGAGTAACGAGTGGACATGTTGAGCTTTTGTGTTGTGTTTCATCATTTGAGTTGATCTCATCAATTTTTTTTGAATTTTTGGTTGTCGTAAGTATACTTACTTGGATATGACTTGCCTGTGGTGAAGGATCTCCGGTGGAGGGTTTGGCGGGTGGGGTGGTGGGGGAGGGTGGCCAGTAGCTGGAGAGGGTGGCTGGTGGTGGGAGAGGGTGGCTGATGGGGTGGTGGTGGTGGTGACTGATGATGGCGGAGGTGGTGGTGGCTGGTAGAGGGAGGTGGTGGTGGTTGGTGGCAATAGAAGGGATAAAATAGGGAAAAAAGATAAGTTGATTTTTTTAAATTTAAACCATCCGAGGATGGGGGGAATATATTAGGCTCCCCGAACCGAAAAAAATTTAAAAATTAAAACAGGCCACGAAGGCATAGTTCAATACAAAAAGATCACCCAATTGATGATCCAAGGGCCTTAATAAGCTCTTGAAGCAAAATAGCACTTGCTTCCAAAAGTGGTGTTTCCACCTAAACAAAAACATAAACCGAGCTAATGTACATTGATGATCCAGCAGGGGACTTTCATTATATTCCATCTGGCTGTAATACTATGAACAGATCGGTGAATCAAAAAATTGAAACCCCTGTTCGTCAATGATATTACAACCGAATGGTATGTGATTATAAGTCCCAGAAAACTAGTAAAGCTCCAGAGTCCAATGTTCAGGGTGACATCCTGGTGCTGTTTCGAGGAAGTTTGAGCTTCTAGTTGAATTGCTTGCTGCATGCTGTTTTGAGAGTTGGCCTTCTCTGTCCTCGGCCTCCATGAAAAATTCCATGAAAAGATAGCTGAACTGTGAAGAAAAAATAGCAGAATCATTGTGTAGTTTCTAATCATTAACACCATTTGAAATTCTAATAGAGGGGACACCCCTTTTGTCCAAAGCAATTAAGCCTCTTGTTTTGCTATCTAGCTCAGAAAGCATGAAAAGAGAATTGATATTCTCGTTCCTGGCGCTCTTTGCTAAATAATCAGCAGGCATATTACCTTCCCTAAAAACATGAGCCAGTTTTGTAGCACCCAAAAGTCTATGAATATCATGAGATAGGACATATAGGTTCCAGGGAGCAGTTAAAGGATTGTTCACACATGATATAGCATTAAGACAGTCAGTTTCAAGCTCAAATTCTGTAAAGTGCTTTTCATGCATTAGGTTTAAGGCATACAACATAGCTATCAGTTCTGCATTCAAGGTTGAAAATGCACTTTGGCTGATAGCTTTGGCAAATAAATAGTCTCCACATGAATTTCTAACAATTAAACCAATACCACATTTATTGGATTTTGAGTCCCAGGAGGCATCTATATTAACTTTGAAGAAAATTACTGGAGGATACCATATTACTTTTGTTATTTTTCTCTTTTCCGGTGTTTTCAGAAGAGGCACAAGATTAGATGAAATCCATATTTTGTCAAAATCACCACAGAGATGGAGAGGGTGGTTGAGGGCAATGTCATGCAGTGATTTTCTAATCTCAGAGAGAATAATAACATAGTTTGGTGTAATTTCATCAAATAAAAATTTATTTCGTGCCTTCCACAGATGCCAGCAAACAAGTAATGGTAGAAGATTAATAAGTGTGGAGTGTGTAGTAGTGAAACCAGCAGATGACCAGTAATAGGACAGTCTATTCCACAATGTGTTGAAACGAAGCACAAGTAATGAAAGCCATCTATTAATCTCATCCCACACATGCAATGTGAAAGGGCAGTCATTAAAAAAATGTGACAAGGAGTCAGAATGATGACAGTAGCAACATTTAGATACAAGTTGGAAACCCATGTATTGCAGAACATTATCAAAAGGGAGTAAACTATTTAGAAGTCTCCAGAAGAAGATACTTAGCTTTTTTGGGATTCTGGAGTGCCATATTTTGCTGAATGATAGAACTCTTTGCCTGGATTCCCTGATGAGGTTATATGCACTCTTGAAGGTGAAAATTCCGCTCCATGAAGGTTGCCAAATCATCCTATCAGCCCTTACCGGTGTAATTGTGAGATTTTCCAGCAAGTGGAGAATGGATGGAGGCAATATTGTTCAGAGTGTTGTCAGTAAAGAAAATTTATTCGTCACAAATTGAGAGACAGACAGTTCCCTGATTTCTAGTGAAAAATCCTGTAGTAGGAGATCCTCTAAGGGACCAAAATCTGACCAATTAGCAGTCCATATATTACAGCTTCCTTCACTAATGATGGTTTTCGAAAAGGATTATGCAAGATGATTAATCTTACATATCCTTCCCCAATTCCTAGATTTCCTTATTGCTGGTGGGAGAGACCAGAGGAATTTGGTCCAAGGGGCCTCCCCTTGTTGAAATTTCCACCAGAGCTTGATAGAGAAAGCTCTGATGATAGAGTTAATATCTCTAAGACCGAGACCATTTTCATTTGCAGGAAAGCACAGTTTCCTCCATGCTCTCCAAATTTTTTTCCTTTTTCCTTCCTTTTCCCCCCAGAAAAAAATTGAGAATTGCTTCTCCAAAGCATTTATCACATTTTTTGGGGGATTTATGGTGGCCCATATATGCTGTGGAATAGAGTATAAACATGTTTGGATCAGAGTCAGTTTTCCACCCATTGATAGCCATTTGTTTTTCCAGTTAAATAGCTTAAAAGCCACTGTTTCCAGTAAGGGTTGGAAGAAGATTTTCTTAATTTTTCCAACATACACAGGGCACCCAAGATACCTGAAAGGAAACATTCCTTTTTTCATGCCAAGAGTCATTTTGATGATTCTATTTCTCTGAACAGTGGCAGAGTCACTCACAAAGTATTCACTTTTTGAGTAATTTATTTTTTGACCCGTAGTTAGCTCAAATTTTTCTAGGAATGCTTTTATTCTGACAAGATTGAGCTTGGTGGCTTTTAGAAAGATGATTGTATCATCAGCGTAGCTGAGATGAGATATAGGAATAGTATGCCTTGGCAATTCATAATAATCAATCTTACCTGTATGAAAGATAAAAGACAAACTCCTAGAGAAGAATTCAGAGACAATATTAAACAGAAATAGAGAAGTGGATCTCCTTGTTTAATGCCTCGGGAAGCCTTGAAAAAACCGTTTGGTTTGCCATTTATAAGTATTGAAAACCATGCATCCGAAATGTTATTTAAAATGTTCTTTACCAGATGGCCATGGAATCCAAACTTTAAAAGAATGCTGTTTAAAAACCCCCAGTTTACCCTGTCAAAAGCCTTCATAAGATCCAATTTGATAATACAGTTTTAGCCTCTTGACTTTCTGTTTAGAAATTTTAACATCTCCTGTAGGTATATTACATTGTCCGCTATATCCCTTCCTTTTAGAAAAGAAGTTTGCTGAGGAGAAATGATCTTATGCATAAGCGGCTCAATTCTGTCAACAAGGATTTTAGAAAAAATCTTATTGGTGAAATATGAGAGAGAGATGGGTCTGAATTCTGAAAAACTTGATGGGGAGTTGGATTTTGGAATAAGTGTGATCCATGTGCTAGAGATTGCTCTGGGGATATGAACTCCACAGAGGAATTCGTTTGTGGCCCGAAGAAGATCATGGCAGATAATATCCCAGGCTCCACGATAAAAAGCCCCACAATACCCTTCTGATCCGGCAGAACTGGTCTTACTAAGACCAAAAACTGCTTTTTTAAGTTCCTCTATTGAGGCAATTTGAACCAGTTTCATATTATCTTCATCACTGATCAGTCTTGGAATTGGCTGAGGAAGTGTGGAAAATATAGGCCAGCCTCTTGTTCATAAGGTTCAGTTAGTAAGTTTTTGTAGAAATTTACAGCAGCCTCCTCAATGTCAGCTGGTAAACTCATCCAGTCACCTTGAAGATCTTTTATCTTTGTGATCAAAGTTTTTGATCTTTTTTCCTGAACCACCTTATGGAAATAAGAAGTGTTATTATCTCCATCTTTGAGCCACTTTAGTCTTGCCTTTTGTTTCCAGAAACCTTCTTCTTCTTTAAGAGCTCTGATCAGCAGAGTTTTTTTTTATTAAGTTTAATGAGTTCAGTTTTTGTGGTATTTGCTTGGTAATATAGCTCTTGTTGCTTGAGATTTTCCTCAGCTTTGATGAGGTTGTCATGAACATTGCCAAAATTCTTTTTATTCCATTGTTTTAGGACTGGCTTTAATCTTCTTAATTTTATGGAGAAACCTAACATTCCTCCCTCATGTAGAGGGAGGCTCCAATTTTCTGCCAGAACCTGGAGAAAATCAGGTCTGTTAAGCCATATTTCCATAAAGCAAAAAGGTTTGGGGATTGAAGGAATATCTGATCCTATGGTCAATAACATGGGGTTGTGATCTGATGGGTGTCTATTCAGGATGTGAATAGAGCTGTTTGGGAAGGTTTGACTCCAGGATGTAGTACACAGACCCCTGTCCAGTTTTTTGAAGTTGGGATTTTTCTACCATTCGTCTAGGTGAAAAAATTTCCCACCGTGTTGATTTGATGCAGATTATTTTGTGTGATAAACTCAGAAAAATCATTTATGCTACCTATCTTTGTTGTACTGGGACCCTTATATTCGTTAACTGAGGAGATTGTATTGAAATCACCAACAATCAATCTCTCTGAGTTACAAATATGACCAAAGTCAGTCCACAATGTAGCTCTTTCTGATCTACTATGAAGACCATACATAAAAGATGCTTCCATTTTCCTATCAAGTGTGCAGCATTCAATACGAACAGATAGGTGTTGGGGATGGTCTATTTCCAGAGATACATTTACTTTATGATTCCACATTAACCAGATTTTCCCTAAATTCGATGTCATGCAGTTATCAAAATGAAGTTCATGCATATAGTGGGTCAGGTCAATGGCCAAATAGGTGAGTCAATGCCAGAATTTGGCCGCAAGGTTATATTGGCACAATTTATCATAAAGTTAGGATTAGTTTGACACTTTTTAATTTTACATAATTATATTGACACTTTTAACCTAAATATAGCGTTAGAAAAATATTTAACCCTCAAAGATATGTACGGACTGACCGGACACCCCACCTTCTGATTTGATTTGGACAGTGGGGAAAATTTGACCCTTCCCCCGCAATAAATAAATTTTCCAAGTGAAAGGATGGAATTTGGAGCCACTTTACAGCCAAATTCAAATTTTGGCCACTATTCACAAAAGTTGTAAAAAAATCCTACAACTATAAAAGTACAACAGGTACCATAAATGCTCCCACTAGGGGTGGGCAAAAAAATTAAAAATCGAAAATCAAACCAAAAATTAAATTATGCAAATTTGAATAATTTGAACCGAATTTAATAAACGATTTTTGGATATCTGAATTGAATAAATCGATTTCTGATTATGGTTTTTGGTTTGGTTTTGGATATTAAAACTCAAACCGAAACTCGAACCGAATACCGAATTGTAATTAATTAAATTAATTAATTATATATAATAATAAATAAATTTTAAAACTACAAAACTAAATTTATAAGTAAATATAAGTGGGAGGACTAATCTGTAAATTTTAAAAAATTACCCCAAACATCTTAACATTAAATGGATCAAATAGACAAAAGACTGATATTAAAGTGTTTTACAATCCCTATTCATTATAAACAAGTTTAATAATTTAGTTCGTTTAAATTTCTTATAAATTAAAAAAAACAAGTATATATATTCTTATAAATTCTTATTGGCATGAACGTAAACGGAAAGCATTAACTATAATCAATAAATATCCATATCTAAACTACAGTGCTCTTTGTAATCACAGTGATAAGGTGCACGAATAATTGATTCTTCAACAGTGAACTTTCACTAGACCAGAGCATTCCTCAAACAATGGACATTTTCCTCTGCTCTCAAAAGTTAACAAACTACAATGAACTCAAAAGAGATTACTTGATGAAGAGATGAAGACGATGATTAGCCAACCTAGAAGCATAAACAAGTGAGGATGTGGATCGTTGTGTAATGGTTATGCTTCCGGTAGCATGAAAATGAGCCTATTTCAATCTGATTCGTAATCTTCAGTCTCCACTTCCCATATTCACTTAAACAGAAGACGAAAATATGTCAGTTCAAAGTCAAAACCAACATTTAAATCTACTTGTAGAGAGCCTAAAGCAACTAACCTGGTACAACCCTTATCTAACCACAGACAGTGGCAGAACCATAAATGAATTTAAGGAGGGGCGTGATGATAATAGAAGAAAAATAATTTAACATAATATCCTTTTTTACATAAACATAAAGATGCAAGAGATAAAATTTATGATAATTTAGATTTTATATTTGAACTAAAATGTAATACATTCTAATAACTCTTAGTTTTTTTAAAAAATACAATTCCTAATAATTTTGATGACTACATCTACTAAAATATGTAATTTTTAACTTTATAAAAACTTAAAAACTGTAATATATAAATATCATAGTTAATTTAGGAGAAAGTCTTCTATTGGACCATCTAAATGTTAGACTAATCATGAAAAATCTCGTTTCAATAACTATTAGGGTCAAATTATAATTATTTATACATTACTATACATTTTAAAAGTTATAAGAAATTTGTTGCAATAAATAAAAACAAATATCAAATCAACTTATTAGTTATATCAGTTATAAAATAACCTCGTATAATAATTTGTCAGTGTAAAACAAGACGTTGTGTTAATTTAATAGTGGAATTTTTGTTTCACCCTCTAAATGTATCTAAATTACTTATATAAATAGAAGAGAAAGAAATCATAAAATATATTATAAACGCATTCATCATGTATGGAAACGGTAAAAACATAAGTCAAATTAATAGGGTAATAATAATAAAAAGGATTTGAGATCAAATAGTGTTAAATAATCCCCAGTCACAAAATACTACTCAAATTAAATAATGTAATAATAAATGGCAAAATCTTGGAAAATATCGTCTTTCCATAGGCTTATGGAAAGACATGGTTTAATTATAATAATACAAAGTAAAAGGTCTTAGTTGCAATATTAAATTTTATTATGCAACGTGTAGTAGTTATAAAGTTTATAACCCGATTCATTCAGCCCAAAAAATTTATCTTCATTTCTTCTAATTTGCATTTTAAACCTTAATATTTCCATGACTTATGAAATGATCGTCTTTCAAGAGACAGACTCATAATAAATTCAACAAAAAAAAAGGTAATAATAATTGAAGGAAAAGTTGGAAGATGGAAAATGAATCCGTAGGTGAAGTCATGCAAGGCTTTAAAATGATGAAAGAAGACTTAGCATTAGTCCCACATCGAAAGATTGTGGAGACTTAGCATTAGATATCAATTATAAATAGGGATCACTCCACCATTTCTTCGTAGCAAAGCATTAGTTGCAGTTGGGCCTTAAGTGACAAATCACTTGGCCTTGAACTATTGGGTCGTAATTGTTAATTTAAAGTTAAAAATTTGACATGCTTATGTGTTTTTTGGGTTGGCCCACAATTGTTGTGGGCAAAAAAACCAATTGAATTGAATTTGATTAGATAAAGATTGGAATTAATTCGGTTTATTTGGTTTCAAACTGAAATTGAATTTTGAATTTGGTTCGAATAATTCGGGTTATTTGGGTCGGATTCAATTTTTGGTTTTTTAGGGGAAAACCAAATAATCTGAACCGAATAGATCGAAAACTGAATAAACCGAACCGACGCCCACCTCTGGCTCCCACCACCAAATCTAACTTCACAGTCGACAAAAAAAGGGAAGAATATTCTAGTTTAGGGTCTCTGGGTCTCAAAAGCTCAGTCACCGCCATGAATTACTATACCTTTTTTGCATCATTGAGCAGGAGGTGGCATCAAGGTAGCATCAAGGTAGCATCTTTACAATCGGTGGCATTAAGGCAGCATTTGTCCTTTCCAAAGGAACATGATTCATCACAATCTAAGTAACGAAGAGCGACATCATATAGCTAAATTCCTTCTTGAGCACAACAAGAAAGGAAAAATCAGCCATTGTAAGAGAATCAAGGTAGCGGCTATGTTCAACGTATTAATTTAAACTGTCAGCAACATCAGGGCTGGAACGAAGCAGCAAAGAGATGTTGGACTACCCCTTAATGTAAAATAAATGAAAATAGGTTGTGAGAGACCATAAAAGATAGTGTTGGATGTTGAAGCACTCGAGTCCAATCCTGTTAATTCAAGGAGAAATGTAAGAACTAGAACGACACAAATGCAAGTTGTAAAGGGCACAATTCAACAAATGGTAGCGGAGAAAATAATAAGGAGCCTTACAAATACCATCAAACCACTATTAACGGTAAGAATATGGTGGAGCAACTCAAACTCTACTTAGGAAAGCTAAAAGGTAACTTTCAAATTTAAAGCGTGTACAATGTTGTTCATATGGATGAAAAGTGGTTTTACCTTAATAAAAATACAGTATAATACTTACTTGCACCAAGTGAGGTAGAAACTAATAGGACAACAAAATCAACAAAGTTAATACCAAAACAAATGCTTCTTTGTGTTGTTTTGAGACATGTGTTTAACAGTGATTAGAAGTGTTTATGGGAAGGAGAATTAGTAGTTTCCCATTTGCAAGTGACATTCTAGCCCAGAGAAAAAGCAACTGTAGGACAGCTGGCACACCTATCACAACTCCAACAAAGTCAGTCAATAGTACAAGAATACTCATAACAGAGAAAGTGTTGAAAGCTATAACATCAAAGTGGCCAAATTTTCTAAGCAAAGACAGATAATATGGGTGCACACATAAGACCAAATGATGTTGCATTTTGTGGTGCTTGCTCATAGAGGCGCAATACAATGCTAAATTTTCAACCACTGAATTCCCCAGACCTAAACATTCTATATTTGGGGAGTTTTCAACTAGCGAATTGGAAATTTCATACACTTTTCAAAATCAAAGCATGACTAAACACCAACAAGAAGACTATTATAAGCAGTTGGTCTGATGTCGAATCAAATTATACAAATGTTCAAATACTTAGCTGGCAATTTTCATACATAAATATGTTGTTACAAACATAATGTATATGTATAACAATAAAATCTCCACCCTACAATCAAGGATTAACTATATGGTTCTTGGTATAAGAGGCCACCAGTTCCCACCAACAAGTAAATAGATTGTTTTCAAAACAAAAGACCTATGTATAACTATAAACATGTAAAAAAAATCAGGACGACACATGAACATACTAATAAGCAGAGAAAATACTGACACTAGACATTTAATCATTCGTTTTCAATATAGGATAATATTCTTTATTGGGCTTACCTTGTTGGTCTCTAAATTCGCCTTCTAAGTATAGGAGGCCTATGCATTTTGCATAGTTAACGATTATCTGGTGCCCAATCTTTGATTTCAACGGGGAAAATATTGGAAGTGAGTTAAACCACTCGAGAAAAATCAATACAATCAAGGACATACTGTAAAATTGTAATAGGAAAGTCAAGTATCTAAGAAATATACTCCTCCTTTATATACTAATTCTAAGAGAGTGAAAGGCCACATTCTTTTGCGTTTAACTAAAATTCAGTTGAGTTCAAATCATCATTCTTGTTTATAGTAATATAGTGTATTTTCAGAGTTCAGCTGAAAAGAAAAGACAAGGCAATAGTGCTATCACTTAATACCATCAATTTATTCAACTTCTCATAACTTTTTAATCTGTTACAGTTTGATCAATCATTACTTACTAATAACACAAGCAATCGCAAGTGCAACATCCTCAACAAGTAGATTTAACTATGTAATGATTAAAAAAACACATATTTTACCATTTGATACTTGTAGCTATTGAGCTCATCTAGTGCGTCATCGGTCGTCAACAAATTCGCGAGGGCAACAATCTAAAATTGAAGTGATAAGATATTAACGAACAATTACTAGTTAGCCTTGCAAAGAAATAAATAGAACGATGAGTTCGAAGTGGAAGCGAACCTCATGGCCTTACTAGAGGCATTTCAACATGACGTAGCAGTCATCCTTGCGGACGAGGAAGAGAAGGCCAACGCAGGGATGAACCCACGGGTGAGGATCGTCAAAGACGTAATCATTGTTATTGCCACTACTGACGCGTTATTTGACAGTGGAGTCGTCATCGTTGTTGTTGTCGTCGAACGAGGAACCAAATTGACATGTTTGAATCACTTGAGCTTAGTTAAGGGCCATGTCGAAGAGGTTATTGATGGTGTATCGATGTGTTGAGTAAAACAATGCCTATGAAATTATTTTCGGTTGGATTCTCTCTTAGTCGCTCGAACTTCTCCACCGTCTGCTTGAACCACTTCGTTATTGCCTACTCTTGCCCCGCTGCCGCTTGAACTTCTCCGTCGCCGCTTAAACTTTTTTGTCGCCGCTCGAACTCCTTTGTCCCCGCTCGAACTCCTTTGTCGCCGCTCGAATTTAGATTTTGAAATCTGGAGTAATTTCGAGCGGAACAAATAGGGTTTTCTTGGCCTAAACAAATAGGGAATGAGTAGGGTTGAATTACACATTTCACATTTTACATATTTTTTTAATTAATAGGGAAAATTGGTTTTTTCTAACATGTTTGGCCAAGACCATCGTTGATGAAAGACTCAGAATCCACTGTCATTTTAGCCGTTTTGAAGAACTCGACACTGTTTTGGTAAATTTTAAAAAAACATGAGTTCATTTTTGCACTTGATTCTATATTTTAATTGTCATTGTTACTTCACCTAATACTAACATGGGCATCATGTAGATTGAGTCAAAAACTTCTCAGCTTTTAGCAACTCTGGGTAACTCAGCTCATACGAAGATCAAGTCGGTCCAACTTAAGGACAGATCCAAGTCAAAATCACTTACGTCGTGATACCTTGCTAACAAGGTCAGTCCAATGTATTTGGAGGCTTTGGATTAAAATTTTATTTTTAGCCACTACATAAAGAGATTTTGAAAAAAATTAGGCCGCCAAAAAATTTGAGACTAAAAAATTAGAAGGACAACCAAAAAAATTCTAGCAATGGGATAGCCCAGATCTAAATTAAAAGGGAAATATATATAATTAATAAATACTTTTCCATCCCAACTATTTTTGTGGAGAGAAGAAGAGAAAGTTTTTAAGGATCCATTATTATATGTTTTCTTGCCCATGTGCTGGTGGGGTACCTTCATTTTATTTTTCATTTTCATTTAATTTCATTCATTTCCAATATAAAAAATGGATAAAAGCTGATAAAAAAAAGAAATTAAGTAAAGAGTGCAAAAATAGTTGCGACGAATGAAGTATATGAGGCGTTATTTTAGAAATGGACCCTATGAATTTTTTACTTAATATGTGCGCACAACTCATACTAATCTTGGGCCGAATCTGCTTCTTAAATTGTAGGTGAAAAGTTATGTAATAAGTTGAGTCACTGAGATACCTACATCAAGCAACGAACGAAACCACAAATTACTGCACGTCCGAGCCAGATTTGCGATTACTGTATCTACGTGCAATTTAGAGTGCGATTCACACACTACAGAAACTGTTCACAATTTTTCGTTACTGTTCTTCTTCCTCATCTATTCTTCTCTGTCAACGGCTCTTTTACTGATTCTGGTTGAAAATCATGGCGTCTCCGATGCCAAACCAAAACACGGATTCCAATCCTTCCATCAACAAAAGCTTTCTACAAGCTTTGAACACGAAATCTTCCCCGCTCACATCCTCCCTTCCAGACACGCCCAACCTGCACCCTATTACTGAATATAAGGGCAAGTTGGCTTATATCCTTCCACCGGAGGAAGGCGAGCTTCTGGCTTCACATTACCAGAATGCTTTGGTCGGAAAATTCAATAGGGGAAACCTCCTATGGAGAAATTAGTATCTGCATTTAAATCAATTGGCTTCAAAGGTAAATGTCAATTAGGATCTATTGACTACCGCCACGTTCTTATTCGATTTCAGGACAACGAGGATTATCAGCGTTGTTGGATGAAGGGTCAATGGATGGTTCACGGATCGATAATGAAGGTCCAGAAGTGGTCTCCGGACTTCTCCCCTGCTGCTGAATCCTCCGTTGTTCCAGCATGGGTAACCATTCACCAACTCCCTCTACATTTTTACAATACCTCGGCTATTATAGGCATAAGCAGCCAGATAGGAAGATTTCTCAAAATGGATGCAGCTACAAATGCTCTAACTAGACCTTCTGCTATTAAAGTTTGTGTAGAAGTGGACCTCTTGTCTCAGCTCCCTAATACAATAGTGGTAGGAATTGGCAATAAAGTAGCAGATTACCAAATTGAATATGATCAGTTGCCTTCGTATTGTACTCACTGTAGGATAATTGGACACAGTCAGGCATACTGTAACTTCCTGCATCTAGAACTGAGAAAAAATAGTAAAATCATAGCTGAAACCAAAGAGAACAAGGTTAGACAATCTGCATCTCAAGCTGATATTTAGAAAAACCTAGGTAATGCCCCTAAAGTAACATTGGAAGTGGAAGGTTCATCTACTCTATCAATTTCCCAAAAAGAAACTGATTTCCAGTTTCAAAACATGAACTCAGACTCTCTAGTGGAAAATAACTCAAACTCTTTTAGAGTCAGTCACATGAAAAGAAATACTCCTTTCTATTCATTGGATGACATCTCAAAACCTATCACAAATTTCTTTTGGAGAAAAAAGACTCAACAGCCTGAACTCCCTTCTATTAAGGAAGATCTAGTTAAGAAGGATACGGTTACTATATCAAATGCTTTCCACACTTTATCTGACTTACAGGATGATGAACTAGCTGCCCATGAGGATGAAGTTGTAGACATTTTCCATGAGTCATTGGAATCACAGGAAGTAGTGCCACTCCAGACAGGTGCAGAAAAGGTAGACAATATTGTTATTTGTTTGTCTACTCTTGATGAAGTACAGAGTGACCCAACAGAACAAGCTCTCTGCCCTACAATCCAAGATACTATCACTTCTGCTGAACACAACAGAGCTACAGAGCAAAGTACTCAACCTGAGGGAAGTATTACTACATCAGACAATCTGAGTAAAAGTGAAGGCAAGAAGGGCAAAAATAGCAATGCCCCAGTAACTAAACTGAGGAAACTAAGATCATCACAAAAAGCAACCCCCTAGTTTTAAATGATAAAATACACAAAAATAGGGAATGTATTAGTCTGGAATATTAGGGGTTATGGTACTTCACTGGATAGATTAAAGGCTCTTAAATTGAAACACAAGATTGACATTTTATGTTTAATTGAACCATGGCATGATAAATAGAATTTTAACACTTTGATGCATGATCTTGGATACAATAATGGCCTCCATGCCCAAAATGCTAAAATTTGGATTTTATGGAATCATGTCTTCAGTTTAGCCATTTTAAATGAATCTGATCAGTACTTACAGGCTAAAGTTACTGACAAAGCCACTTCTGTCAACTGGAATGTTTTCTTCATTTATGCTAGTGTCCATAGACAGTCGAGGGAAGTTTTATGGTCTGATCTAAAATCCCCAACACCTGATCCATCCATATACATAGGGGATTTCAATACTGTAGCTCCGGTTTCAGAATATAAAGGTAGGAAATCAACACCTAGAAAAAGCATGAAACAATTTAATGATTTCTTAACTAACATGGATTTGCATGAAATCCCTACTGTAGGCAACTCTTTCACTTGGAGTAATAATAGATTTAGGGATAAATGTAAAGACCTTCAGTTCCAAAGATTAGACAGGGGCTTGAATAATTTAGACTGGCTGGATCTTTTTCCAAACAGTTCTATACAAGTACTAAATAGATTGACCTCTGATCATTCCCCTCTATTACTATCTATCCAATCTGCTGTAGAACAGGCTCCAAGGCCTTTTAGATACCAGGAAATGTGGTCAAACAGACAAGATTTTAAAGAATTAGTGGACTCTAACTGGAAATTAATATCCCCTTTTACTGGGATGCAGAGGTTTGTTCACAAACTAAAGAGACTTAAGATTGTAATTAAAGACTGGAACAAAAACATATTTGGCAATGTAAATCACAATCTTTTACAATCTGAATCAAAAGTCAATGAATTGGAAATTCTGTTTCAGCAGTCTCAAGAAGAATCAGTTTTAACTGAACTTATGAAATCTAAAGCTACACTTCTCAGAGTTCAGAAAGAACACAATTTATTTCTGAAGCAAAAAGCTAGGTTAAATTGGTTAAAACATGGAGATGCAAACACTAGCTTTTTTCATCACACCATTAGGGAAAAGAAAGCAAGATCCAGAATTGGTAAAATTAAAGATGGAAAAGGGAATTGGATAACGGATCCAAATCTGATTAAAGAAGAGGGTGTTCGATTTTTTCAGGAATTACTTAATGAGGATGTCTCACAAAAAAAGGGAACTTATCTTAATCATTTTCTGCAAGAAATTCCTAGAGTATTAAATGATCAACAGAATCTCCTTCTGCTCAACCCTTTAAATATACAGGAATTGAAATTTGCAGTTTTTTATCTTAACAAATCAAGTGCCTCGGGCTCTGATGGTTTCTCAGGTGATTTTTACACCACTTTCTGGGAAACCATTAAGGAGGATCTATTAGAAGCTGCTAATGAATTTTTAAATAATGGCAACATCCCTAAAGCCATGTCAAGCACCTGACTCACTCTAATTCCCAAGAAATCTATTCCTATCACATTTGCTGATTTTAGACCAATCAGCTTATCAAACTTTGTTAATAAAGTGTTTTCAAAATTGTTAATGGAAAGGATCAAACCACTGATGCACTTAATGATTTCCCCTGAGCAAAGTGCTTTCATTAAAGGTAGGGATATTTCAGACAATGTTATTCTAATGCATGAAATGACCAGACTACTGTCTAGGAAATCTTAGGTTTCTAATCTGATAGTTAAACTTGATATGCAAAAGGCTTTTGATAGGGTCTCTTGGTCATTCCTAAATTCTATTCTCCTACAGTTTGGTTTCCATGGTAAATTTGTCAAACTCATAATGCATAACATTGCATCAGCTCAATTTTCTGTACTAATTAATGGAGTAACATCAGGTTTCTTTTCTTCCACTAGGGGTATTAAACAAGGAGACCCTCTCTCCCCTTTTCTGTACAATATACTATCAGAGGCTTTCTCTAGAGGTCTAAAGAAAATGTTTACCATTGGATATTTACAGTACTTTAGTCTTCCCAATGCTTGTTCTCCCATTACTCATCTCATGTATGCTGATGACACTGCTGTTTTTCTGAATACTGAGACCAGAAATTTGAGGCGGTTTAAACAATTTTTGATTGCATATGAGAAAACTTCAGGTCAAAAGGTAAACTTTGCAAAATCAGAATTTTTTGTATCTCATCACACACCTCTACATCATGTCCACTATGTCAGGAGAATTTTGGGGATGGAGAAAGGCTCATTTCCTTTTAAATACCTTGGTGTCCCTATTTTTACAGGTCGCAATTTAAAGCTTCATTATTTACCTGTAATAGAAAGAATGGAAAAATTGATGAATAATTGGAAGAATAGATGGTTGAGTTCAGCTGGTAAGATCATTTTGATTAATCATTGCTTTCTTTCAATTCCAACACATATTTTTGGAGTTTTAAAACCTCCAAGGATAGTTTTTAAAACAATGGAAAAAATGGCATCTAGCCTATTCTGGGGAAAAAGTGAATATTCTGAAAGAAAAAGGTGGAGATCTTGGAAAAAAATGAGCTACCCAGTGGAGGAAATTGGTATAGGTTTTAGGGACCTAGATGCTATAGTTGATGCTTTCTCATGTAAATTATGGTGGAAGCTATAAACTAACAGGACCCAATGGTCAACTCTTTTATGGTCACTACCTGTCTCTTATAAAAAATCCCACATTTGGAGTAGAATCACTGGAATAACTGCTAAGGCAAACAGTTTATCAAGAGTGGTTTTTGGTAATGGGGACTGCTCATTTTGGAATGCAAATTGGACAGGTGAAGGTGCTCTTTGTTATAAATGGCCTGAGGAAATGGATATTCCTTTCGAGGATATCTCTCTCAGGTCATTCTTTAACAACAAAAATGCTTTCTTACCAAATCTGGAGCCTCATTTGGCTACCAATACCATTCTTATTTTGCGGAAAGTGACGTTGGAATTCTCCCACGAGGACAAGCTAGTTTGGACTCCAACAAATGATGGGAACTTCTCCATAAGATCGGCTTATAGTATTCTCAGACAAAAAGACCTGAAATCCAGCATTTTAAAAAGGTTTGGTCCCCTTTCTTACCTAGAAAGATGTCTGTGCTTCTTTGGAGAGCTCTAAACAATATCATGCCTTTTGATAATATTTTATATAGGATGGGTTTTTTCTGTTGCCTCTGTATGTCCACTATGCATGAACAGTTTAGATAATTTGGACCACTTTTTCAATTCATACCCCTCCTCCTGTGCTGTCTGGCAAAGTGTGCACTCATTTTTACATATACAACATAGAGGATTTAGGAATTTAAAAAACAGGGTGGATTTTTATTTATCTCATAGAGCTGATTCTAAAATTCATACAAACTTGATAACTGCTGCTCTAATGTTTACAATTTGGACTCTTTGGACTACTAGAAACAAAATCATTTTTCATAATAGATCCTTCTCAGCTGATGCTTGTGTTCATGAAATTAAAGAAATGATCTATCAAATATTTATAGCTCAAAAACTGATAGGTAATAGAGAAAGGCATAAGCAATGGATTCAGGCTAAAATCATTCCACATATCTTTCAGAAGAAGAAAAAGGTTATTACTGCAGTCTATTGGGAAAAACCTCTATCTGGATTCAAAATCAATACTGATGCATCATGGATATCTAGTGGTCTTTCCTCAGCTGCCGTTATAGTCAGGGATTGGAAAGGAAATGTGGTAAAAATGAGAGTTAAAATTTTTCAGAGTCCAACCCCCTTATATGCAGAACTGTTAGCTATTCAATGTGCATATAACATCATTTCAGAACTAGCTCTAGGTAATAGTGTTATCGAATCTGATTGCTTAACTGTTGTTAGGGGTATTCAGAACCCATGGGGCTGCCCTTGGAGAGTCTTCTCCATTTGCAGTGCACTTAATGTAGATCATCTCTCAAACCCAATCCAGCATGCACCTAGAGAAGCTAATTTGGCTGCTGATTTCTTGGAAAAATTTGCAAGGGATAACCTCTTACATGGCGATTTAGATTACAGGTCTATTCTTGTTTTTCTAAGGGGATTACTATCACTTGATTGCATTTGTTATCCAGCTATTCGCATTGGATCTCCAATGGACACCTGTAGGAAATAGAAATGGACTATTCACTTATCCTAAATTTTAGTAGTGTAGATATCTGTAGTTATTCATATACTGCTAGTTTCTCTCCTTTTCTATTTTCAGGTTTTTTCCGGAAAGCTGATCAGAAAAGATTCAGAAGTCATCCACTGGTCACCAGCAAAGGAGGCAGGGCGAGGTCCTAAGCACTCCGGATGCTGCTACTGGTCACAAGCAAAAGAGTTAGGGCGAGGTCCTAAGCACTGGTCACATTTCTCACTCTCTCATGCTTCCTGGTTTTTCTCAGAAGAATTGATTGCAGCAGATATTCAGGAATTTAATTTTTGGGAATTCCATCTCACACGAGATCTAATCTTATCGCTCGACTGATATATCATTGACAAATAGGAGTCTCGAAATTCTTGATTCTCCGACCTGTTCGCGGTATATTAGTTAGATCGAATTCTTAGTCTGAACTAAG
Organism: Rubia yunnanensis; assembly: GCA_037428765.1. NCBI lineage: Eukaryota > Viridiplantae > Streptophyta > Magnoliopsida > Gentianales > Rubiaceae > Rubia > Rubia yunnanensis. The sequence goes on along the minus strand of CM075071.1, from coordinate 23,231,351 downwards.
TCAGTAAGTCAGTGAACCCTAGTTTTTTAGACTTTAAGGTGGAAACACCGCTTTTGGAAGCAAGCTCTTGTGCTTCATGAGCTTATTGTGACTCTTGGATCAACAAAGAGATGATCTTTTTGTAAACTGTGATGTTTTAAGACTTTTAGCGCCTAATATGGCTTACTCATTTCGGTTCGGGGAGCCAAATAAAATTCCCCCCATCCTCAGATGGCTTTAAATTAAAAAAAAATACATCAAGCAACGAACTAGCGTGGTGGAGGATCTAGATGAGGAAACTATATGATGAACCAAGCAGGGAACCATTGGTGAATCTCAGATGGAGTTCGTTTCTACTGTTTCATGGTAAGATCGGGGTAAATTGTATGCTCACTTCGTTCCACTTTAAACTTTTTAATTATTTTTTTACGGTGTTCAATGATCATGTTTGACCGTAAATATCTCTAGTTACATAAAATAATTATGTATATAAAATTGATATTTGGAAAACAAATATTAAGATGAATTTAACAAGATTCCACATAATATTTTTATTATATATATATATAAATTTTTATTTAGGGTCAAAATTTACAAAGTTTGACTTCCAAAAGGCAATTAGGAAGTTTAAATTGGGACAAAGGGAGTATTAATATAAGAGAAAGTCTCAGGAAAGGCGGCCTGTCCATAAGCTTATGGACAGGCCAGGGACTGATATGTAAAATGTGGTCATATTATAATTATTTTAAAAATGGGGTGCCTAAAAATTATTTGTGCCAAATCATAAATCGTGCCTAATCAGCAGTGTAATTTTTGGGAAGTGTAATCATTTATCACGCGTGTTCACAGGGGTCTCATTATTCGCGCTTGTTTTGCCCTTTCTTCTCCTCTCTTCGTTTTTCAATTTCTATGTACTTTAATTTTTATTTTTTCAAATTCGCTCTTCGTTCTCCTTTATCACACGAAATTTCGCCGGAATCGTGTTGCTAAAGGTTGCGCCAGAATTGCCTGGATTCGGTAAGATTGATATTCTAGGTTTTGAAATTTCGTTGCTGTTCGTTTCCTTTTTTGCTTTATAGTTGTACGCGATTTTGATTTGAGGTTTTTTTTGTGCATTAGACCTAGTGATGGGTAGGGCGAAGGGGAAAGCTGTTCTTCCTGAAGCTGAGAAGTTGTCCCAGCCTTCTTCTTCTCCTGGCTCATATTTTTTCTGTTTTGAATATTTGTAGTTTTGCACTTTTTTTTGTTATTGTTGTGTGTGTATGTGTTTTTTCTGTGTTGTTGATGTTGAATTTTTTTAGAATTCTCTTCGTAAGTCAGATCTGCATATGAGTTATTGATGTTGATATTCTAGGTTTTGAAATTTCGTTGCTGTTCTTTTCCATTTTTGCTTTATAGTTGTACGCGAATCTGATTTGAGGTTTTTTTTGTGTAATTGACCTAGTGATGGGTAAGGCGAAGGGGAAAGCTATTCTCCCTGAAGCTGAGAAGTTGTCTCAGCCTTCTTCTTTTCCTGGTTCGTATTCTTCCTGTTTTCTGTTTTGAATATTTGTAGTTTCGCGCTTTTTTTGTTCTTGTTGTGTGTGTATGTGTTTTTTCAGTCTTGTTGGTGTTGACTTTTTTTAGAATTTTATTCGTAAGTCAGATCTGCATATGAGTTGTTTATGTTGACTTTTTTGTTAGTCAGATCTGTATGTTTTGAGTTTTTTTATATAACATGCATTTGATTGTTTAGAAGTTGCATTTGTTATTGTAAGATATGCACTAGTTAGTTGCTCTGTTTTTCCCAGCATGTTATTAGTTAGAATGTGCATTTTTTTTCTTAGGAGTTGCATATGTTAGGTTAACAGCTGTATTAGTTAGTCATCCTATTCTTTTGATTTGTATGCCAGGTCCGCATTTTCTTAGAAGTTAGGTAATGTGTTTTTTGAGTTGCTTATTTTTGTTGTTGACTGATTGTTATATTGTGTACTTGTTTTCTTAGAATGTTCAAATGTTAATATAACTTATGTATTAGTTACTTAGGTTGTGTTTTAGTTTCACTGATTGTTAGTTAGTTATTGTTATTCTTTCTGATTTGGTAGTATGTATTTTGTTTCATTACAAGTTGCTTATGTTAGTTTACTATATGCATAAGTTAGTTAGAATGTGTATGTCAGATTATGTTGTTTACTGACTGTCAGACTATGTATGCATTTTGTTTCATTACAAGTTGCATATGTTAGTATAGCCTATTAAATAGTTAGTTATACTGTTTTTTCCTAGATTTGGTTTCTTATTGGCTGTCAGAGTATGCATTAAAATATGTTTTTCTAAAGCTGAGAAGTTGTGTCAGCCTTTTTCTTCTGGAGTCTTATGCTTCTGGAGGTTTTTATTTACATGTTGCATTTTATTTGTGTGATTATGTTTATTTTTTAAATATGTGCTTATACAGTTTTTTGTTTTTCATTTTTTTGTGTAGTAGTTGTATTGGCACGTAGGTCTGCCAGGATTAGTGGTTCTACTCCACAGATATCAGTTCCTATTGTTCCTAAGCCGGGAAAGAAGAAACGGATGAATGTGGTTGTTGAGCAGTTGAAAGATGGTGAAGGCGAATCAGTTGCTGGTGAAGGTGGATCACGTGAAGATTTTGATTATGACACACTGGTGAATGATGTTGTTAGAATGAGTAGAGAAGTATCTGGTGTTGATGAAGCTGTACCTGGTGTTGATGTAGCTGTACCTGTTGAGAATAATGGTGAAGGCGGGTCCAGTGATGATGGTGAAAGTATGGACAGTATGATTAAAAACTATATTAATGAAAATCAGTGAATTTTGGGTGCAGTTGCGAAGGTGGAGGCGGCGCAAGCTGCTGCGGTTGCGTGTGAGAGGGAAAGTGAGGGTGGTGAAGCTGATGTGGAATTGGGGGAGCGTGTTGAAGCTCGGCCTACTGTGGTGGTCTCATTTGAAGGAGAGAAGGAGAGGTTGTCACCTCGTTTGTGGGTAAACAATGTGAGACTTCTACTGGACAGAATAAAAGGAAGGCAAAAGAACTTGCTGCAAAGTCGCCTGTTGAGAAGGCGATGAAGACAAAGACTAAAAAAGTTGTTGTGAAGAAAGATGCTGTGAAGGCGAAGAAATTTGGTGGGGTTTTGAAGGAGTCTGTTGAGAAGGTGAAGGAAGTTGTTGAAGTAGCGAAAGAAACTGGTTTGAAAGAGTCTGCTGAGAAGGTGAAGAAAGTTGTTGAAGTGGCGAAAAAAACTGGTTTGAAGAGGAAAACGGAGAGTACTGTTGGTGAAGCTTCTGGGTCAGAAAAAATGGTTGCTGGTGAAGAAGGAGCTGCAAAACAACAGCGCAACCGTCAGAAGAAGCAGGTGGTCCAATGTACTGATGAGGAGGGTAACACGTAAGTGTATTTTTATGTGTTATAAACTGTACTTGATTAATAAGATGTTGCATTTGATAAGATTTAGTGTTCATTTGTTATTCACAGTCTCAAATAAACTTACAATCTTCATATTTTATTTTATTTTAGGTTTTCTAAGAAATTCTCAACCAGTTGTTGTCCTTCGAAACTGAAATCGTTAATTGCCTCACTCACTCCCGCCCAGAAGATTGACGTGGAAGATATAGGTTTTGGTAGACTTCTTGCGTTCGACATCTTATCCATTCCTATTGGAATTGTTCCTTGGCTGGTTGACAGGTTTGATTATGTGGGCTGATTTCATATTGTTTAATGCTGACTACAAATTGTTCTAGGCTGACCTTTTTTTGTTTTGTTTTAGGTTTAATCCTATTGGCTGTGTGCAAGAAATATCAAGCTCAAGGTACATTATTACACCTGATGATGTGTTTGATATATTCTGTATCCCTAGGATTCCAGGCTGTGCCGTTGGTTTGGTCAGGAATAATGGTAGGGGTTTGTTAAGGGATGTGGACATTAGGAATAACTGGGTAGACTAAGTGATGGTGGTGAGCGCTTTAAGAGATTTTTTGTTATGTATGTCATGTGTACTTTTTTGGCGCCAACTACCAGAAATTTGGTTGATTTTAAGCTGGTTAGTGCTCTAGAAAATGTTGGGGCCATCAAGAGTCTTGATTGGTGTGGCTTAGTGCTTGATCGTCTCTGTGAGGGTGTTAGGAGTTTCAAATCTGATTCAGGTAAAAGAGATGTGTCTTGTGTTGGCGGCTGTGTGTTTGTATTGCTGCTAGCTTATATTTATAGGTTTCCCTTTAGAGGTCAGCCTGACCCTACCAGACTTCCCTTATACATGCATTGGTCGAACAAATCTTTGCTCGACAGGGCTCATCATCTGGAAAAAATGGGTTATGATAAGGGTGTTATGGTAGTTACTGGTTTTTCCTTTGACAAAGAATGGGAGGGTTAAAGATAACACAAGTAGCCAACAGCAATCTAAGGGAACTCGTAATAGCCACGACGAGCTTCATACACCTACTGCTGCATGTGATGGTATTGCTCAGGAGCTAGGATTTATTTCTTATCGAATACCGAACGGTGTGATGAGCAATGAAGACATTGACAAAGCTACCAGCAATGTAAGTATTTTTTCTCTTTTTTTATATAGTTTGTAAAACTTAGTGCATGTTGTTTTAAAACTAATGCAGATGTTAGTTAATCTAATGCAGTTTGTAGTTCATATTTCCTTTTTAGATAGATTCTGATTTTTTTATTGGACTGATATTTGTTCTTCTGTGTCAGCCTCTTAATAGGGCTTGCCTCATTTTCAAACGAGACATGGAGGTCATTACACGTGTATTGGTTCAAAACCTTGAGAGGGCAAATGCTAGCCCAATTGTGCGACCACAACCGCAGCCACAATCAGAACCTCAGGAAGAAGGAACAGCCACAGCCAATAAGGATGCTGTTCGTGTGAAGACAACACAAGAAATTATGGAAAACCCAGCCACACATGAGTGGGTTGATAAGATAGTTTAAGAATACATGAGGAAAGCTCGTTCTATGATTCCTTCATTCTCCCTTGGGATTGAAGGACTTGATGATTTGTAGCTTTAGCATCTTTGGATTGTTTTTGGATGATCTGTAATCAGCTTATTTTGTGACTGATTGTTTTGTTGGTGGTATGTTAAGTGGAATTGAAATGCTTTTTTAGGAGTTGTTTTTAAGGTTGAAGGTGTATTTGGATGATTTGTGACTGACTGTTTTGTGGGTGATACGTTGAGCGCATTTGAGACGCTGTTTTAGGATTTGTTTGTAAGGTTGCAGGTTTAATGAAACAAATGCATGTTTAGTTTTAAGAAGTACTATTTGTATGCTTTTAATTCCAAGTTGATTTTTTAATTATTTGATGGGGTTTATTGTGTTGTTTTTCTGAGCTTATAGGAAAACAAATGCAATTGGTAGGTTAATAAACTACATGTGTAAGCTAAGTAGTTCTACATGTATTCAGTGGTTTTTGTATCACTAAAATTATGTGAAATATATTACAAGTCCCTTTTAGGGAAACAAGTTCATGTCGAATGTTAAGAAGTAATATTTGTATGCTTATTAATACGAAGCTAAAAAATATAGTATGTTATTGAATGTATAAAAATCTTAGGTACATAAAAATCAGTGGCATACAGTATGATCCTGGAAAACAAATACAATATATAGCTAAACAAATGCAACTTGTATCATATAGAATGCTACTTTTTACAATGTCTTCACATCTGGTGTTTTTGTGCCGAATTCAGTAGTTTCTTCCTTGGTTTTTTCTTTTCCATGCCTGATTTTAGCCTTTTTCCTCTTCCTTTTGTCTTCACTTGGGCTGGATCGAGTATCTTAGGTTCACTTGTTATGGTTGAGTTGCTTTGGCTACTTGTGGTTGATTGTTCAATGGCATTTGTTTTTGATGCCAACAAGTCTTCTATTCTTACCGAGCAGGTGTCAAACATCTCTTGAAGAGTGCTTCTAGCTTCTGAGTTTCCTTCGCTCTTTAGAACCAGATTGTAGAATCTGCTGGACATATGGTTCCTCCATGAGAGTACACTGTTGATGCTTTATGATTGATGTTTTTCTTGGCCAAGAATCCTGTCCCAAACTTCTGGTTTGGCCTTTTTTGTCCACCTTTTGAGGATGTACTTTGAAGGTATTTCTATGATGGAATGAAGGTGCAATATCCTGAGGGTATGAGAGAAAAGCATACCTGACACCTCGAAGGACTTACATGTGCATTGTACTTGAACCAGCCCATCTTCGTTTTTGAACTCAACTGTCTCGTATTTGGATTCATCATGTTCTAGGCTGACCTCATATTTTTTTGTCGGTGGTTCTGAGAAAAGTTCCTTGACCTTAGTTGTCATTGCTAGGGAAAATTCCTTTTTGAATCCTTTGTACAAAGCAAGTGTGTAAACCTGAGCAGCATATTTTACCAAACCTGTACAAGCCCAGTAGTGGGAAATAAATGCATACTGTAAGTTAACAAATTCATGTTCTAGACTAAGTAATACATATTTTCAATGTGAACATACCTGCTTTGTTTTGATAATTTGGCTTTGCTTTTGTACATGCATTTTCCTTTTCTGCTTCATCTCTCCTCCACTTTCTGATTGTTTGGTTGAAGAGCTCATAGAAGTGTGTCAGTGTTGTTGTTTTGTTTGCATTGAAGCATAGTGCGTGGTTTGTGCTTTCACTTCGTTGTGATGATAAGATGCCTGCTGAGAAAATATCTTTGCTGAATGCCGTGCTCCATTTTTCACGGATGCTGTACAAGCATTGAAACCAGGTGCTAGTTTCCAGCTTGTATGTGCTGATCATGGAAGTCCATTTTTCTTCAACATCTGTAGGATTATGACATCTTTTCATACAGTAGTCTAGATCGCTTTTGAAGGATTCATCTTTCTTTAATCTCCTATAATGTTGTATTGCATTTTTTTATGTGCCACAGGCACAACCTGTGTTTTGTGTTTTAGAAGACCTGGGAGTTGCAACAAGAAATGGATGTTGATCAGTATACATATTGTAAGCTGACACGTGCAGAAGCTAACATTTCCTACTCAGTTTCAGGTCTAAGAAATGGAATTTCTGAAGTTGCATCATTTTCAGGAAACCTGATTTCTAAAGTAACAAATGCAACTTATAATCTATGTAATGCATACTGTAAGGTAAGAGGTTCAATGTCTACCAGTGCATATTCAGTGATCAGAACTGTATGTAACAAATTTTCAGAACATACCTCATTTATTGCCCATTGCAGGATCTTGATCTGTGAATATTGTGACAGGTTCCTTTCCTTCCATTGATTTTCTGAAAGTGTTGAGGAGCCACACAAAAGTTTCAGCCAACTCATTTGCTATAAAAGCACAAGCAAGCATTGTTATGTTCTAGTGATTGTTGATTCCAACTATTGGCGCACAAATCAAGTTATACTTGTTTGTTCTGTATGTAGTGTCAAATATGGTGACATCTCCATAGAGTTTGTAGTCCTCCAGCATCATTGAATCCCTCCAAAACACTGCTGATAGTTTTGTTTCCTCGTCGAACTTGACTTTGAAGAAGAAATCTTTGTCCTTGGCATTTATTTCCATAAGTGTGTCAACAAGTTTCTGAGCATTTCCACTTTCTATTTCTTTCATTCGAAGTCGACACACAAAGTTGAGGTGGTCTTTCATTGTATGCCTTAGATTCTCTTCTCCACCAGCTTCAAAAAACATGTATTTATATCCTATAGTAGGTCTTAAACCTGCTTGTTCCATTGTTCTGATGGCTTTTCCTTTGTCTTCTATAATCCTCCGTTCACTCCTACTGAGATACTGCCAGGCTGGTCTTGTTAACTCATGATTGTGTACGGTATTGTGATGTGCCACGATGTAATAATCCTGCTCTAGCTTCACTCTAATTTCAGCTAGGCATCCTGTTTTTGTAATCAGGTTCTTTCTCTTCCTCTTCTTCTTCTTTTTCTTTTCAGAATGATTTTCATTATCCATGCAAAGAACAGGGCTGGTAGTACTGGTTTTTAATCTTTTCAATTGGCCTCTAGCAGAGCACTTGTAGTACTTTTCACGAATTTGGCCTTTGCTATTTCGACGTTGGCAGTCCTTCCTGTAGCTGAAACCAATAGCATTTGCATGCTTCTTGTACATAGCATGAAGTGCTTCCAATGTTTTTGCTTTTATGCCATTAAGATTTTCAGTGGCATCAATATCATTTAAATTTGGAAAATTTGTATCTATAATAATAAAAAATACAATTTCTAATGTAAGCTTTGTTCTGATAAGCATAAGAAATACTACTTGTAGTGTAACATATGCAGAGTGTAGTGTATTTTTTACATGTTATAATCTGAACAACGCACAAGTTTCTTAAAAGTTGGAATTGACAAATGCATTTTCTGTGTTTTGTTCATTTTAATCTAATGCATGTTTATTTGTAACATATATATGATTTATGTTAACAAATGCATAAATTATACTAAATTTCCGTGTAGCATGTAGTTTAAATTGCTAATGTTTCCACATGTTCATACATGTTCATAGCAGTCGAATATCAGTGTCCAGAAATTTAAAAAACAACTATATTCATATCGATTGCATTTGAACACAATAATTTCAGTTTGATGAGAGAAAATCATACCTTCATAGGAATTGAGTAGTATTTCAGCTTCTTGCAATTGAATTTCTTCTCCTTGAATTTGAATCTTGGAGTTTAGAATCGTGTTTTCTCTTGCAGATTCCAATTCGATAGCAGTAGTGGTTACGATTAAAGCATCTGAAATTTCATCTGCTTCAATAGGATCTAGAGACAGATTTTGTCGTTCAATTTCGTCGGAATCACAGCAGTTGTTGTTGTCGGAGGACATCGAAAAGGCGCCGTCAACGGATTGGACGAGAGGAATTGAAAACACATCGGCGGACTGGTGAGGAAGAATTGATCGGCGTTAAGAGGATTTTAGAGGACAAAAAGAGTCGTAATCGCACTGGTTGTTATCGTCGGAGTACATCGAAAAGGCGTTGTTGATGGGAGATCAAAAACGTGCTGGCAAGGAGATCGGAAAATGCGTTGAGAGCTTTCTGGAGAAGAAGAACAGAGTACTATGTGTTAGTGTGTGAAAATTGTGTTTGTGGTTTTGCGTTATATTTTTGTTTAAGTTTGCCTTATTTGCAAAGTGGCCCCTCCCTGTCCATAAGCTTATGGACAGGCCGCATGTTAGGAAACCCACTCTTAATATAAATATAAGTTTTGACATTTTACTCGAAGTCTGATTTGTAAAGGCAAGAAAAACATCTGGAACCGATATTTATATTCAGTAAAAAAAATAGGAATCCTCGCCCTTTCCCAATGGCTTCAGGTATTAATAATTCTTCTTAACAATATATACCAAATTTTCATACAGTATATATATATATTTATATATTCATAGACACTTGGTTGAAAGGTAATTGATGACTATTGGGAGGTCACCGTCGTACCTCTCAAAGTTAATATTTATAATTCCTAAATGATTACTAATTATAACTAAGTAGATAGCGACAAATCAGGGTCGTCCACGAAGAAGAATGATCTTTCTAAGGATTTAAACACATAAGGTGGAAACTAGACTAGATATAGATATACATGCATATAAAAAAACAAGTAAAGATGGGGGTTTTTGGTTGGTTTTTCCTAAGTGTAAAGTCATGTGAATTTCATTAATTATTTAGTTGGCATTTGTGAAATAATTTGGAAAAGAAAAACGTTCTATGTTGGAACATACGAAAGCTGAAGCCTAGAAGGATTTAAAAAAAAAACTTTGTAGGGAATTTATAGGCACCCTAAACCTTTAAAATATATAATAGCACAAGTAAACAATGTATTTTTTCAGTAATTTCCAGTGTCCCAACTCTTATGCCTCCACCCCAGTGTGGACATAAGGTTGGCCGGACTACAAATCTAGTACAATGAAGTTAATTATCTAAGGCTATGAAAGATTAGCATCATAAACAAATTGTTTATGGTGTTAATCTTTTCTTTTGTAAAATGATTTAACCGATGACAGAATATTGCGGTGATATTGATTTATGGAAGATTGTAGATTCGGCAATATTGATTTAGGCGTGTAGTAAAAACATACTGGATTTATGAAAAATCCCTATAAATATGGAATTGGATTTATGAGATATTGTGGGATATTTGAGATAAGGAAAATCCTTTTATTTATATGATTTGGATATGATTCGGAAGTAGATAAAGAATAAGAATATTATAAAGATAATCTTGGAGAGTTTCGATCTGCTCAATAGACTATACAAGGAGGACATCACAACTGCATAACTCACGATCTTAATTGCAAAAATCAGCACACATATTTTTTATCTTTCCGAGAGTACTGCGAGAGCCAGTATGTTCCAACATCCGTGACATGTTGATTAAGTTTAGAATTGTATACCTTAATGCATCGGGAGGAGGAGATCCAGCGTCGACGAGTTTCGAGGTCAGAGGGAGTCTGATCAAGGTGTATCAGTAGCTAGGAGGGGAGCTAGCAGAATTCACACGTCATAATTAGATAGATAAGTATAATTGTATGGTTTACTTTGTACTGTACATTTATGATTAGTGGATTCATTCTGCACTGGGCCTGGCCCCGTAGATGTAAGTGGATTTCACCGAACTGCGTAACCAAGTCTCGTGTCTTTATGCTTTACTTTATTGCATACTTGGTTAGATAAGTTATGCTCAAACACGGTAGTAATAATAGAACTAATTAGGTAAAACCAAATTTCAATTGATATCAGCGCAATCACTTATTCTTGCCTTGCTTGTGTCAAGGAAAGTGTGATCAGATTTTACCACGACGACCAAAGAAGGAGTTTCGGTGTCTCAGCCACCACTGCTGGAAGGAACCAACTACAATTACTGGAAGGCCCGCTTGAGAGTCTTCATCAACTCACTGGATGAACTGGCATGGCATTTTATGAAACTGAACGGAGTCTTCCTACTGAAGATGCTGAAACTAGCTCAAAAGAGAAAGGAGGAGAATCAAGTACGAAGAAACAAAAACTCATATATAAGTCTACTTGGACTCCAGATGAACTGAAAGCTTCATTGGAAAATTTATAGGCACTGAATGCTATCTTCACGGCGGTGGATGAAAATCAGTTTAAACTCATTTCATCGTGTCACCAGGCAAAGAAAGTTTGGGATATCTTGCAGACTGTTTATGAAGGAACAAGTCATGTATGTGAATCCAAACTAAAGATGTTGGCTACAAAGTTCGAGGAACTGAAGATGGAGAGGATGATACTATTTCTGTATTCAATGGGAAGCTCAGAGACATCTCCAATATGGCGTATCAACTTGGAAAAGTTTACAAGGAAACAAAATAGGTGAAAAATACTTTGAGATCACTTCCTAAGAGGTTTACTATAAAAGTTATAGCAATAGAAGAAGCAAGAGATGGAGCCACCGTGACCTTAGATGAACTAATGAGGTCACTACAGACCTATGAGATGGCAATGCAACAGCCAAAAAAGAAATCCCAGAAGGAGTTGGCCTTAAAAATCTCGTTATCAAATTTCAAACATGAATATGATAGTGATGGTGGAATTCAAACACTTGCTCTTATCACTAAGAATTTCTCAAGAATACTGAAGAAGGTGGTAAATAAGAAATCAAAAGAGAGATTTGGTGGAAATAGACCTTGGGCACAAGACCTTGGTAATAATCGTGGAACTCGAATAGAACAAGGAAATCAGGAGTTCTCTGGAAATAAAAGTGGTGTAACAAAGCAACCTAGAATAATTCAATGTAAAGAATGTGAAGGATATGATCACATCCAGGCTGAATGTGCTAATACCCGAAGAAAACAAGGGAAATCATATGTCACCTCATGAAGTGAAGATGAAGAAGAAGAAAAAAACGATGAGGAACTTATAAGCAATTATGTGGCATTTGTAGAAAAAGTTCACGATGGATCAGATGCCAATGTATGTTCTAACATATCAAAGAAAAATGAGGATGTATGTTCCAACAAAGGTTCCGATGACACTTCCAGTGATGACGATGGACAAGTTATGAGTGATGAAGAAATCTACACTGGTTAAGGAGGAGAATGAGTTTCTAGTTTTAGTTGTTAAACTTAGAAGAGAGATTGAAGAATTAAAGTTGAACCTAAGTGTAACAACTAAGAGAGTTGAGATGGTTGAAGCAGCAATTACCAAGTTAAACACTGGTAAGACAAAAATTGATGATATTCTGACCATGGAAAGAAACTTTAGAGATCGATAAGGAACTGGGTGTGGCAACACACTAGGTAGCACAGTTGATTTGAAGTCTGAGATTCAAGAGATAAAGAGAAAGGTTACCAAGACTCGTCAACGCAAACCTTTTATATGTAGCTACTGCATGTATCAAGGCCATATTGATGAACAATGACTGAAATTGCTCAGGGATATCACGGTTGGACAACAACAGTCTGCATGTTCCAACATAGACAATGTCCAGCAATCAAGGACAATCAGAAAGTTATGGGTTATTAAATGCACTAGTACTTGCCTTGTTGTTCATACTTCCCTTATTGCACATTCTAGAGAGTTGTGGTACTTTGATAGTGGTTGCTCTTGCCACATGACTGGAACTCAGGAATTTCTAACAAACATCAAACCATATGATGGTGGCTTTGTTACTTTTGGCGATGGAAAGAAGAGTCGAGTGGTTGGAAAAAGTGAACTGCATATTGAAGCATTCCCATTATTTACTAGTTTTCTGTTCATTGAAGACCTGAAGACAAATCTGCTGAGGATCAGTCAATTGTGTGATGACAATATGATGGTATAATTTTAGAGAGACCAATGCATAGTGAAACATGGTGAAGATAAAGTTCTTTCAGGCATTCAATCATCAGACAACTGTTATCTGCTAGAATAGGAAGTGAAGTGCCTGAGTTCAAAACAAGATGAAGGAACCCTGTGGCATAGAAAGCTCAGTCATATCACTGCAAAACCCTGGTGAAAATTGCTAATGTAAAGGTAGTACGAGGTATGCCTACACTTACAATAAAAAATGGAATTGTGTGCGGACAATGTCAACAAGGTAAACAAATTCAGTCTCCCCACTCTTCAGTTCAGTATATCACTACCTCAAGAAATCTGGAATTACTGCATATGGATTTGATGGGTCCAGTCAATACGCCTAGTGTGAGTGGCAAGAAGTATATCTTTGTATGCGTTAATGATTTCTCTAGATACACCTGGGTAGCTTTTCTAAAAGAAAAATCTGATACCGTGGATGTTTTTAAAATCTTGGTGATAAAATTGCAGACAGAAAAAGGAAGTCCGGTAGGAAAGATTGTCAGAATTTGTAGTGATCATGGCAGGGAATTTGAAAATTCTCAGTTCAGTGATTTCTATGATGAACTTGGCATTCAACATGAATTCTCTGCTCCAATCACTCCTCAATTGAATGGCATTGTGGAAAGGAAAGAACGAGGCTTTTCAGGAGATGACTCGAGTCATGCTAGCCAAGAAAGAGATCCACCAAAATATGGTGGGCATAAGCTATTAATACATCTTTCTATACAATAAATCTTGTGTATCTTCATCCATTAACAAGCAAAACATCATACAAGATTTGGAAGGGCAGAAAGCCAAATGTCTCATACTTTCATGTGTTTGGAAGCAAGTGTTATATTCTCAGAGATAGAGAGCAGCTGGCAAAATTTGATAACTGCAGTGATGTTGGGATTTTTCTTGGTTATTCTATAAACAGTCGAGCTTATTGTGTCTACAATCTCTGGAGAAATACTCTCATGGAGTCTATAAATGTCATTGTGGATGATTCTGACGACCAACAAGTATCAAGTGACAAAGAAAATGAACTAGATGAAGACAATGTTCCAACACATAATAGTCAACCTGATCAGCCAGACTATGTTGGAACATCTATACAGACAGACAATCCTGATGAATCTGAAGAGGTCAAGTATGTTGGAATATCTTGCCTCACTGCATCACTGCATGTTCCAATATAGGTGCAACTAGAACCAAGCATAAGGAGAACTCGATCAATCCCTTGGGTAAACTACAGAGAACTAGCAGGATTACAATGTTTCATCTCTCTTATTGGACCTAAGTACTACAAGGAAGCCTTACTTGATGAATATTGGATTGCGGCAATGCAAGAAGAACTTGGTCAGTTTGAACACAATGATGTATGATATCTTACTCCTCATCTTAAAGGTATAAATATTATTGGCACCAAGTGGATTTTCAAGAACAAATCTAATGCTGATGGTCAAATCACTCAAAATAAAACGAGGCTAGTTGCTCAAGGACATACTTTGGTTGAAGGAGTTGATTTTGATGAGACATTTTCACCAGTTTCCCGGTTAGAGTCAATTCAAATTTTAATTGTTATTGCGTGCACTATGAACTTTACTCTATACCAGATGGATGTCAAAAGTGCTTTTCTGAATGGTGTGGTTAATGAAGAAGTATATTTTGAACAACCTAAAGAATTTGAGGATCCTCATTACCCCCATCATGTGCATCGACCCAAGCAGTCCTTGTATGGTTTGAAGCAAACACCAAGGGTATGATATGCATGACTTACTAACTTTCTTATTCAGAAGGTTATCGTCGAGGGGGAGTAGATCACATTTTATTTATGCTTGAAAAATCATCAAAGATTCTGATTGCCTAAATCTATGTAGATGATATTGTGTTTGGCTCTACTTCACAATTTATGGTACATGATTTCGTGACATTGATGCAAGCTGAGTTTGAGGTGAGCATGGTTGGTGAGCTCACGTATTTTCTAGGGCTTCGAGTAAAGTAAGAAAAGAACGGCCTGTTTATAAATCAGAGTAAGTATGCCTTGAATTTAGTGAAGAGATTCAGATTAAGCAACTCTCAAGCTGTTCAAACACCTATGAGAACTACTGACAAATTGGCAAAAGACAAGAAAGGCATTGGAGTTGATCAGAAATTGTACATGGGTATGATTTGGAATCTATTGTATCTGACGGCAAGTAGACCAGATATTTGTTTTAGTGTTAGAGTATGTGCAAGGTTTCAGGTTGATCCTAAGGAATCTCACTTGACTGCCATCAAAGGGATTATTTGATATGTTAATGAGACTTCTGAGTATGATATCTAGTATTCTAAGAATCAAGACTCTAATCTGATTGAGTACAATGATTCTAATTTGGTTGGTAATGCAGATAATCGTAAAAGCACCACATGTGGATGTTTCTTTATTGGCACAAATCTAGTATCCTGGCATAGTAAGAAACAAAATTCGATCTCATTATTAATTTTTGAACTTGAATAACTTGATACTGGAAGTTATTGTGCACGATTTTTATGGATGAAACAAATGGTGAACAATTATGGAATTCAAGGAGGACCTCTTAAAGTGTTGTGTGACAACAAAAATGCAATTGGTATAACTAAGAATCCAGTCCAGCATTCTCCAACCAAGCATATTGATATAAGACACCATTTTATTCGAGATCTTGTCAAAAGGAAGGAAGTGGTGGTTGTCTATGTCCCAACATCTGAGCAATTTGCAGATATTTTGACAAAGTTGGACACTGCTACTTTTGAGCTCCTCAGACAACACTCATGTGTTTTTCATATGTGAGGTATTTCTTTAAGCTTTTATTTAGCTGTAGATTTTATTGTTTTATTTTTTGTACAGAAAAATAGAAAAACAAAAAAAAGAAAAAAAGAAAAAGTGAACAAAAAATATGAAAGATGTGAAGCTATGTTGGAATTCAAGAAGTTGTGACTTGAGTTGACAAGTGGAGAAAGGTAATGATTTCTCTTGAAAATGGAAAAAGGTGGTGCTATTATAGAGGTGAAAAAGGTAAGAATTTATTACCTTGTTTCAAAAAAATTTCATCTCTCCATCTTCCCTCTAATCCCAGTCCCATATTCTCTACTCTTGCTATTTTGTGGCCGAAAACCTTGGGATTTTTTTGCTTCCTCATTGAGAGTTCCAGTAGTGTTGAAACACAAAAACTTTCTTCACAAAAAAACCCTTCTTGCCGAGAAATCTCTCAAACTTAAATAGTAACAATGGTCGAACGCAAGAACCATGAGAATTATCATTTTCCTAAGATCACCTTCAGTGACAAAGCAAAGAAGGATGCAACTCCGATCAAGGGAAAACTTCTCTATAAAAAGGTAATTGGTCCCAAAGCTCCCCCCTACTGTGCATGGTATTGAATTTAATTCCTTGGATGGAACTCTTTTAATGGGTACAAGAAAACATAGTAACTTTAGATTTATCTAAGCTGAAAAACCTGAAAGGGGAAGTGCTAGATGTGGATGTAAATGAGTTGTTTACCGAGGATGTAGGTGATATTGATGAAATAGAGGAGATGAACCCTAGGTTGCTTAGAGGGGCTTATGCCATGCACAATGGTAAAGATATGTTTCATGTCTATTCCTATGCCTCTGGTTCTAGTCATTGAGGAGATTGATGATTTTGAGGCGGAGGGATTTAGAGTGGTCAAATCCACTTATAGGATGCCACTGGGTTTCTATGATCCTGTAGTAGCTCAGAGGAATGAAGAACTTAGGAAAGTGATACCTATTGTGATTGTGTTGTTTGATAGTGAGGATGATGGGAGTATTGAGTATGTTCCAACACATAAAGCAGAGTCAGAAGCTGCAGAGGATATGGAGATTGATGAACCTGTATTGGAGTTTACACATGCTGATATGGATGGCCAAGATCAACAGTTTGATGACTATATCGGGAGTGCATATGAGAATGTGGAGTACTCTGGGGTAGAACAGACATAGGGAGATAAACAGATGCATGAGCAGTCAGGGCATTTTGGAACATAGGGTGCAGCAGCAGGAGAAACTGAGCTTCATAATGAAGAGATCAAGCAGACAGAGCATGTTCACAGGAACCAAACCTGACCTACTCAAGTGATGAGGTCTTGGATGAGTTCACCAAGACCAGATTAAGGAAGGCCAAGAGAAAAAAGCCTGCAACTCAGTCATCTTCACCGGCCAAGAAGTCCAAGAAGAAAACCCTTGCTACACCAAAGAAGAAGTTTGTACTGCCACCCCTCCAATAAGTGATTCTCTTTTTGATATTTGCTTTGATGATGACTATGAGGAGATGGGTAAAGTATTTTCTCAGAGGAAGATTATTTCTGAGGCCAGTTGATTTGGTTGCATACAGTTCGAGTCGGTTTACTGATTTTTTGGAGGTGACTGGAATGAAGAAGGCATACTCTATGTATCTTGAGTATAACAAGCAATTAGTTTATGAGGTTTACTCAAACCTGATGGTTGAAATTTTGGAAGATGATTTCCCTTGGTGTGACAGAGTGTATGTGAGTGACAGAATGATTAATTTCTTGGCTGCTAAGATAAATAAGCTAGTGGGGCTGAAAAATCCAGAGGTTGATGGGGTATTTTCTGAAGAGTTGGGGGGTCACAGATAACCAGATTTTATCTGAGATATCTGGATGAGTCAATACTCAGTGGTCAGCTAATGGATACTCCCAAGTTTCATGTCCGTCTTCAAGATTTTTCTGCTTGTATCAGATTGTTGTTCACTGTTGGATTCCATCCACCAACACCACTAGGGTTGGAAGTGGAGCGGGTTTTGGTGGATGTCTGTCCCGCATCCACCCCAGTGGGGCGGGTATAAATGTAGTTATGGTGGGGGTGGAGGCGGGTATGAGTATGAAAATTAATACCCGTTATGGGTAGTGGATCAGACATGGATGTTAGTTCATACCCGTCCCACCCCCACTCCGCCCCACTTTACCCACTATGTACACACTAATTTATTATATAATAAACTATTATTTGTGCATAATGAAAGTATTGTACTTATACTATTTTCATGTAAATATTATTAAACTTTTAATATTAAAATTATTAATTTTAAAGTAAAATTTTAGATATTTTTTGGAGATATAGATGGGTGGGTAAATGGATTTGAGCGAGTATGTAAACCTAAGTGAGTGATGGGTCGGGGTGGATTTTAGGCAATACCCTATGGGCCAGGGTGAATTTTAATGTTGTACCCACTATGAGTGATGGGGAGGGTATGTGTATGAAAATTTTAGGTGAGCATGAGTATAGAGGTACCATAATCCGTACCCACCCCTCCTCATTGTCATTCCTAAATACCACTACCCTTACAAGAGAAATGGCCAAACTGTTGTACTTGTTGGAACACAGAAGCCAGTCAATATGGGAATGTTTATACAGCAAAGTATTGTGAGATAGGAAATTGCTCCTAAAGCTAAGCATGCTCTAACTTATCCATGTCTTATTTTTGCACTAGTTAGGAGTGAAACGGTGAAAGCTAAAGCTAAGGATGAGATAATGCAGACTGAGTCTCTCAGGCCTAACAAGAAGACTTTTGGAATGAGACAAGTGCATGACCTACCCTGGAATCCTAAAGCCTCTACTTCTGTTGGTGATGAGACAAAGGCCAACCTGGTGACTATGCATGCAAGGTTGGGAGCTATTTTTATTCAGATTGCTGCATTGGAAGTAGAAAAGATAAAGATTGAAGCTGAGAAGGCCCAGTTGGAAGCACAGATTCCTGCTTCTGAACAAGATTGAATGTTCTGAACTGACTATGTTCCAATATGGATCAGTTGTTGATTTCAAGGGGAGCTGATTTATATTTTTCTATTATGAGTTTTTTTAATCTTTGGCATACTCATGGCCCCAGAGGGAGAATATTTTGGATATTATTTTTTTGGTGATGTAATCTGAATTATTGTTGTTCTGGATTTCTGGTTTTCTTGTGGATTTCATTTTAATTTAAATTCATCGTGGAGTATATGTTACAACATAAGGGGATTACTGGAAGACTTATGTTGTGAGATTGGAAGTTTTTCGATGTGCTCTTAATTCCAAAATAGTGGGGTCCACAAAATGCCAAAGGGAGAGATTGTAAAGTCATGTTGGATTTCACTAATTATTTAGTTAGCATTTGTGGAAAAGAAAAATATTCCATGTTGGAACAAATGGAAAGTTGAAGATTAAAAGGATTTAACCGATGACGTAATATTGCGGTGATATTTATTTATGGAAGATTTTAGATTCGGTAATATTGATTTAGGCATGTAGTAGAAGCACACTAGGTTTATGGAAAATCCTTATAAATATGGAATTGGATTTATGATATATTATAGGATATTGAGATAAGAAAAACCCTTTATTCATGGGATTTTGGATGCTTCAGAAGCAGATAAGGAATAGGAATATTATGAAGATAAACTTGGAGAGTTCTGATCTTCTCAATGGACTATATAAAGAGGACATCACAGCTGCATAACTCAGGATATTAATTGAAAAAATCTGCACACAAATTTTCTATCTTTCTGTGAGTACCGCGAGAGCCAGCATACATATGTTCCAACATACGTAACCTGTTGATCAAATTTAAAATCGTAGACCTTAACTCCTCGGGTGGAGGATATCTAGCATCAATGAGTTTCGAGGTCAGAATGAGTCTGATCAAGGCGGATCGGTAGCTAGGGGAACTAGCAGAATTCACACATCATAATTAGATAGATAAGTATAATTGTATGGTGTACTTTGTACTATATCTTTCTGATTAGTGGATTCATTCTAAACTGGGCCAGACCCCGCAGATGTAGGTGGATTTCACTGAACTACGTAACGAAGTCTCGTGTCTTTATGCTTTACTTTATTGCATACTTGGTTAGATAAGTTATGTTGAAACACTGTTGTAATAATAGAACTAATTAGGTAAAACCAAATTTCACTAAGTTATGAAATTAAAAGACAAGCTAACTAGCAAAGTCAAGTAACTATGATAATCAGGCAACAACTAAGAAAAGAGATAAAAACTACAAAAGACAAAGCCTTGGGGGCAATTGATCTCCACATCCAAACCTCATTAAGATCATAGAATCAATCACTCATTCTATCACATTCATTACTTATGGGGAATGCTATCACTTCCATTTTGAAGATCAACATTCATTTCTTCATAATAGTAATTCAAAAAGACGTTAATCGACCATTTGCAAAACTCGTTGATAATCAATTTATATGTTCAACCATAAAGATAGTTCATCAATGGAAGTATACACGAAGAACCATAGATTTGATAACAACAAGCCTTCAACCAAATGCATAACCATTTAACTAAACAAAACATTCATTTGGTTAAACCTAGAACAATCAACATTCAATATTCAACGTTTTAGTGCTACCTCATGATAAATATAACAAACCACATTAACGTACTCATCCAGCACCATTAACCTTACATTACATAACAAGAAGTTCTAATTCCATGTTCCTGGATTTTCATGCCAAAGAGCTAATAAATTATACACTTTCCTAACACCCTAACAACAAATCATACAAACACTACATATATTCAAACAACCCATAGTATAAATGAAGTAAACATACGCATTAAGAACACATAAATGCTAAATAACAAATGCTTCAAGAAAGAGTGAAATAGAGGTTCTTACTACATAGGTTTGGAAGTCAATCAAATGTTCCCAGAAAAAACTAACCTAGATAATAAAAAAACATAATTAACCTACAAAAACTAAGAAACGAAAGAGGAAAACCTAGGGTTTTTAGTCCCCAATTGCACTGAAGAAGAAGAGAGAGAGATAGAGGATAAGGTTTGGTATTTATAGTACAAAAAAAAGAGAAAGAGTTATGGGCATACGTCCATCGTGACTCTTGACCAGTTCTTCACGAGCATAAATTCAGCATCTTGATTTCTTTCTTCTTTTTGTCTCAAGTCCTTCTCTTCACTTCACTTATCTTCAATTCCTCAAGTCTTCAAAAGCTCAAATGCAAATCTTCAAATCTTTAAATCTTGAAAGCTAGTCTTCAAAGTCTTCAATCAATTGCCCCGTCACACAAAATCCACAAGAAAAGTAATATAAGCGTAAAAGTCACTCTTAACTCTCCTTAAAGAATTTCAAGGCAAAATGCAGCATCTAGAGCACAAAAGTGAATAAGAAAAGTATAAAAAATAACCATATAAAATGGACACATCAAACCTCCCTACATTTGAACCTTACTCCTCCTCGAGTAAGAGAAGATTCAAGAATACAAAGAATTTCACATGTCCACATCCCAACACTAATATTCTCCCAATCACAGCCTCACAAAAACTCTCAATATCATAAATCCCAAAATCAAATATCAAATGAGAATTTTTTCACACACAACCCCAATTCCTAAATATAACCAAACCTACCACCTATCAATTCACCAATACCCATAAAAACATTTCCAAGTACCGAATTGATAATCCCAAAGTCCAATGGCATAAAATGAAGTCAAAACCATATGAGAGGTTCAAGCACATACTTCATTTTATATCAATATATCAACCAAAACAAAGTAAAAAAGAATCAAGAATTGACTATCCTACTTTGTTTCCCACAAAGTCACCTAGCCCCAAGGATCTTATGATGTTGGGCTACCCAATTCATCCATATGTCAACCACAACCTTATGACTCCAACACCGGCAAATGAGTAGAAATGTAACAAAATTTTCTTTTTCTTTTATTTTATCTCTTTTTCTCATTTTGCCTAGGAGCCCTTTTAGGTTTTCATACTAGCCACACATCATGTTTCTTTTAGCTCACATCTCATCCACATTTAGCCTCTCATTACCTAGGTTTCCCTTTAGGGTTATTGACCTATCCGGGCCCCCAATATTACCTAAGTTACCCTCTCGGGGTTTCAACTTACCGGGTCTGCTTTTTTACATTTTTTCTTTTTCATTTTCTATTTTTTTTCAATTTTCTAATCAAAAGTAGCAATGAGCATTCAAGATTAAGCTTACATGCTTGTGATTCCTTTAACCCCTCCCCACACTTAAAACATTACATTGCCCTCAATGTAAACATATTAGGCAAGAACGATAAAATTCAAAGTAAGGGGTGAAGTGACTTTCATTTCTCCGCATAGTTGCCGATGGTACGGCACAATCCCATGTATATGTATGAATTTGGTTCCAAAATTGGTTACGGAGCCGGAGGATGAGGTGGAGGTGCCGCAAAAGAACTCACCCCTCTAGCAGCACGTGGTCTCGTTGGCGCCATCTGATCAAGAACTAACATAAAAGAACAACATCAAACTCACAAGTATATAGGAATTTGTAATACTAGGTTTGGCATTAAAAGTTAATAACCATAGTATTCTCAAAGAACAATCAATCCATCATTTAATCACCACTATAAAATTATCCAATAAAAATATATACATATATCGACAAATATCCAAGCATCATTATAGAATATAGCAATCATAATCACATTGATGCAGTTGGCACACTACAATTAACAAAGGTACTATAACGATGCAAGAATATTCACATGTATATATATGTAAGATGGTGAGGAATGAATAGAGGTGTGGTGGTTCTTAGGAGCATTTGGCAGAGAAGAAGAAAGGATTTTGCAGTATTCTTTCTCAGTGTCGCAACCCGCGACGAGAGTGTCATAACTAGCGACATCTAGGTCAAAGCAGTTGAAAAGTCAGCCTCATTTTATGACTCATGATGGGACCGTCGTGACTCGTAATGTCCTGTCACGGCGTGCAACAATAAAGTCGCGACTCACAAAAAGTTGGGCTGTGAGCTCAAAATTTCAGAAATTATTCTGATTTGATTGCAACTTGCAAACCCATTGTCGTGACTCGCAAAACGTTTGGACTGGGAAATGAAAAAATTCCCTTGTTCATTGCTACTCGTGACATATTTGTTGTGAATTACGATAGACAGGGTTTCCCAGCTCTTAGAAGAAATTTCTTACCAACTTTCCAAGCTTTCTTCCCTTTCTCATGGATCATATTCCTTCACCTTCTTCGATGAAATGCACTTCACTTTGCTACAAAATCATACGAAAATACACCGTGAAAAGAACAAGACAAAATAACAAAAAATAATCAAGAAAAACAAAAATAAAAGCCAAATTTATTTATGTCGTCGGCACGACTTAGCTCCGTATGTTTTAAGGTCGTTGGCACCTAATGTTATCCATATGGTGAAGGCTTGAACCCCTTCACCATGAGCATCTAAAAGTAGAGAGGTGGGGGTACAAAACTTTCAAGAGGAAAGTTTTGTGGGGGTGGAGTTGGTCCTAAAGGAGTAGGATGGTTTGGAGGCTTGGGATAGTCATTTGGCTCCTCTATTTTCTCCTTCAAGGATTCCAAAAGTGGTGGAGTTGGTTCATTTTGTGGGGATATGGGTGATGATGGCAATGGATATAGCAAAATCACCTCTTCCTTAACTTTTTTATCCTCACCAACCGACTCCCCATCCTCTTCGAACTCGAACTCATTTCCCAAGGTGACCTCACTCACCAAATCTTCGAGTTCGACTTGGGATGGTGTATCTTCGGAATAACGAGCTTCCATTTGGGTCACCACTTCCATAATATTACTCACATGGCCCTCCAAAGCCTCAAGACTAGAGGAGATTCGGGTTTTCGATTCCTCATTAGTATTGGCCAAGTTGCTCAAGTTTTCAATTGCATTCCAGATCTTCTCATGTGTCAAAGTTGAACCTTCTTGTTGGACTTGGTTTTGGGGTATGGTATAAGGTGGTGAAGGCCAAGGTTTTGGGGTATGGTATAAGGTGGTGAAGGCCAACTATTTTGCTCATATTGTTGGTTTTCCAGCTCATTCTCATACCATAAATCTGGATTACCACTCCACTCCGGATTGTAAGAATCGTGGTATGGATACCACTTCTGAGCTTCTTGCCCTTGAAAACCAACATCTCCGACCTCTTGGTAGCACTCTTCATAATGCCCTCAGTTTCGGAAACCAATGTTTCTTTCCTCCTTATAGTGCTCCTCTCTCAACATATAGCAAGACTTGGTAGGATGGTCGAAATGACACATCCAACAAAACCTTACTTGTTGAACCTCTCTTCTTATCATGAGTTCCCTCAATGTGAGATGCTCCATTTATATTTTTTATTTTTCAAAAGCTTGGAATCATATTGCAAGGATTCTCGATAAAAATTCACCAAAACTCAAGCAATACCTACTATGAACACAAATAACCATAAAGAAATGGAAAATAAAAGAAATGGAAAATAAAAGAAACTAGCTAATATGCAACAAAATATGGCCAAACACTTAAAAATAAACGTCTCTTCCCCGGTAGCAGCGCCAAAATTTGGGAGGTCACTGCCGTACTTATAAAAGTTAATATTTATAAGCCCTAAATTCTTACTAACTACAACTAAGTAGATAATGGCAAATCGGGGTCGTCCACGAAGAAGAGAGATATTTCTAAGAGTTTAAACATATAAGGTGGATACTAGACTAGATATAGATATACATACATATATAAAAGCAAGTAAAGATGGGGGGTTTTTGGTTGGTTTTTCCTAAGTTATGAAATTAAAAGACAAGCTAACTAGCAAAATCATGTAACTATACTAATCATGCAACAACTAAGAAAAAAGATATAAAAACTACTAAAGACAAAGCCTTGGGATAATTGATCTCCACTTCCAAACCTCATGTAGATCATAGAACCATTCACTCACTCTATCACATTTATTAACTATGGGGAATGCTATCATTTCCATTTTGAAGATCAACATTCATTTCTTCTTAATAGTAATTCACAGAGACGTTCAATGATCATTTGCAAACCTCATTGAGAATCACTTTAGACGTTCAACGACCATAAAGATATTTCATCAATGGCATTATACATGAAGAACCATAGATTTGATAACAACAAGCATTCGACCAAACACATATCCATTTAACTAAACAAAGCATTCATTAGGTTAAACCTAGAAAAATCAACATTCAAGATTCAACATTTTAGTGCTACCTCATGATAAATATGATAACAAACCATATTAACATACACATCTAGCACCATTAACCTCATATTACATAACAAGAAGTTAAATTCCATATTCTTGGATTTTCATGTCAAAAAGCTAATGCTTTGTACACTTTCCTAATACTCTAACAATAAATCATACAAACACTTCATATACTCAAACAACCCATAGCATAAATGAAGTAAACATACAATTAAGAACACATAAATGCTAAATAACAAATGCTTCAAGAAAGAGTGAAATAGAGGTTCTTACTACATAGGTTTGGAAGCTTCAATCAATAGCTATCAAGTACAAAATTAACCTATATAATAAAAACAGATAATTAACCTATAAAAACTAAAAAAAGAAAGCGGGAAACCTAGGATTTTCAGTCTCCAATCGCGCTGAAGAAGAAGAGAAAAAGAGAGAAAGGATAATGTTTGGTATTTATAGTACAAAAAGGAGAGAAAGCGTTTAGGCCATACTTCCATCGCGACTTGCCACCAATTCTTCGCGAGTCGCGAGAGAGCCAAAATTCATGATCTTGATTTCTTTATTCTTTTTGTCTCAAGTCCTTCTCTTCACTTCAGTTATCTTCAATTCCTCAAGTCTTCAAAAGCTCAAATGCAAGTCTTCAAATCTTCAAAGCTAGTCTTCAAAATCTTTAATCAATTGCCTTGATACACAAAATCCACTAGAAAAGTAATAAAAACGTAAAAGTTGCTCTTAACTCTCCTTAGAGAATTTCAAGTAAAAATGCAACATCTAGAGCACAAAAATTTACAAAAGTGAATCCAAAAAGTTCCAAAATAACCATATAAAATGGACACATCAACTATGGATTGGGGAGTCCAACGTCTATGAAGACGACTAAGGTGCTACTGAAAAAATTGGATAGGGATTCTACAGAGGATTTGGATAACGGTTTCTGAACGTATCGTTCTATGGAAGCCACCGACATTAAATTTGTTGCCAGCGGAGAACAACTGTGAATGCATATCGATCGAGGGTTGTCTAATATGAGACGTTTTTTTGATTTTTCGGTGGGAGAGGCCGACTCGGATGAAATCCGGGTAAGAACCATATCAGGCATTAGGGTATGTTGATTTGGATTGTTTAGTGGGCTCAGAGCATCTCCAATGTTATAAGGGTTTTTCGTGTACATCGTAGACACATGTCAAATTATTATATAGCTTCAGTATGATGTATGTGGAGTTATTTGGTTTTTGAAACTTTGTTCTCCAACACTAAACCTCCCTTTGCACGTTTTCTTAATCAATAATTTTAGTATTTTACTCAAAAATCTATTATTATTAATTTTACGTGATTGTACTGGTGAATTATTTGAAACTATAAAATTAAGAGTAATGATATTCTCAGTGAAACTTCATAGTGAAACATCAAAGTGAATGACGCGGCATTAGAAAAATAACTAATATATCCATTGTTTGTTACAATTTTTAAGGAAGGTAATTAATGATTTAATCTTTTCATTAATGTCACATCATTTACTATGATGTTTCAATATGTATTTTCACTGAGAGTATCATTACTCTAAAATTAAATAAGGTGGGAATTATAATCTACTGTTGCATTATACAAAAATTTAATACAAATAAAAATACACACACACATATAAATTACATTTAATTTTTTATTTCAAATTTAAATAATTTTCAAATTAAATTATTGAATTCATATTTACTATTATTTATACTCATAATTTATAAGTATATTTTCAATTTAAATTTTAATATATTAATAGTTAAAATAATTAAATAACTTAACTGATTTGTGTAAAATATATACATGAAGTCAAATTTCATAATTATATTTAACTAAAAATTTAAATATTAACTGTGAAATTATTTAATTGAGTGTTTAATTTTTTTAATGAAATTTTACTGAGTTTGGAAACAGTTAAAATCATCATGTAATTAGTGAAAAGGGATAATTTTTGGCTAAAGATACTTATGTGTCAAAACGAAGGCGTCGGTATGGGGTCTGAAAACAGAAACTCTATTCATAGTGTTAATTGAAGTTACATCCATGTCAGATTGATGGCTTCCCATAATGCTGCCGTTTGAGACATTATTTTGATTTTGAAGTGTGTTTGTATTTTGTGGCAACTGACGTTCATATAAGTGAATCTCGCATTTGAGATGCTCTCATTTTGTGTTTGGATTTGGGCTCTATTTGGCAGAGATTATAAGTTGTTTTGCTTATAAGTAAAACACATTTTAGTATTTGGTTGCTAAAAAGTAGAAGCTATTTTTGGGGGAAAGCAGAAATTGATCTCCCCCTACTTTCAAAATAAGTTAGCATTGCTTACAAGCAAATCTATATCAAACAGAGCCTCTTGGTGTCTCAAACTTAAATTTAAATAGAACTACATCATATTTAAAATAGTTAAAATCACATGAAAATCATAAAAAATCAAATTAAAAATTGTAAAACATAAAATAAAAAGATGGTTATTGTGAGACAACCTAAACTATAGGCAAGAACCTTTATGCAATTTTTTCCCGTTCTTCTTCACATCTTATGCACAGTTCTTTCCCAGGGGAGAGAAAATGCGGAGAGGAATGACCGAATGAGCAAAGAATTGCAGAAAAGTTTCTGCCTAAAGTTTAAACTGCCTAAAACAAGACTATAAGTAAAATAAACACTATTTTTTAATTAAAATTGAAATAGTCATTCATTGAATTAAATATTAAAAATTCACATCAAAATTATATAATTAAACATCAAATCAAAACACTAAAATAAATATCGATTTAAAAATATTTATCATCAAGTTAAAGTAATAAAAAATACAGTTCATATATATAAACATCAAATTAGAAATATTTAAACATCAAATTAAAATAATAAAAGATACACCTCATGTTCAAATATATAAACATCATACTAAATTAATGAAATATTAAATGGAAAAAAATAGTAAAAGTACACATCAAAATAAATAGTTTAAACATTGAATAAAATAATAAAATATATCCAATTAAAATAGTTTTAAATCAAATAAAACACATAAAATGAAACCATAATTTAATTTTAAAACATTAAAGTGTCCACAAAAATGGGGCTGCTAATATCAGAATCAATAAAACACTGCTATTAAAAATCTAGAAAACCAATTCATACAACTAAAACATTAAAAAATACATTAAATAAGAATCTAATATCTGAAAAGGGAAGAAAATCGATATTAACTTTTAAAATATCATGTTGAAAAGCTAAAATATTAATAAAAATAAAAGTATTTAAAATCTAAAATTTCTAATAATAAAATATCATGAACTAGTGTTAAAATGTTTAAAGTATAAAATATTTAACAAGTTAATACAAGATTTACATCAAAAGATCATTTAAAAAAAATTACAATAGTTGTAGATGACGTTTGGAGGGTGTCCTTCCTTTTTTATTAAGCTCACATGTTGCCAAAAGTTGGCTTACATTGCTCGTAGACTTACATCATGTTGCCCAAAGGCTTACATCAGTTGCCCGAAGACTTACACTTGTTGCCTCAAAGGGGTATCATAAAGGTGCTAAAAATCAAATTACAAATTTGTAGCCTTTATGTATAAACAAATAGAAAGGGGTGCATCGTAAGATGAATGGTCAAATACTGAGTACACTTCTAACAAGTTTGGCTCGAACCACTGGAAGCTCGATCACAGTATTCAAATATCAACCACCTTCTATAGAGTTTCCAATACATTGTCCTAATCAACCTCTAGAGCAACCAAAACAAAAATGAACAATTCCTGAATTGAAAGATCCGGTTCATCTCCATTAAATTGAAGTCTTTTATAGAAAGTAGGAGACAACTCTGGTCATTTTGGTTACCAAAACTTCTTTTTTAAATGTAAGTAAACTCCGGAGAAGGTGCGAACGTCTCTAACACGATACAAAATGATCAATCGAATAGTTTTCAACTTGCTCGGTCTACAAATCGGGACTGTGAATTATGATCGAAATTGCCAAAGGTAAGTTGTTGTAGCTACCTAAACTCAGATTTCTCCTATACCATCATATAAACTAGATAAGAAGTCAACTAGGTTTAACCAAGCAAGAGTAGTCGTCAGAAAAACCTAGAGTTGGCAGAGAACAAATGCGACTAAAAATTCCAACAAAAAAAAACCTAGTTTTGAACAACTGCTCCAATAATGATGGAAAAAAATACTGAATTAATTAATAGTCTCCCACCTAAAAAAAAGAGAATTTAAAAAGTTGAAAAAATAAAATAAAATGGAGAATTACCCCTCGTGATCTTGCTACCGGTGGAGTAAGGCTCGACTCTAGGCTGACCCCTTATTTGGATCGGTCGGACTGAGTCAACCCGTTCCTGATTTGTTACTGAGTTGAGTCAAGTTAAACCGAGTTGGCCGTTACAGGATCTAAGTTGGCCAGTTAAGATCCGAGTAGACTCGCAAACCTTAGATCTGGTAAAGGGCAGCACAATAGGTTTTCGAGGATGACGGGAAATGGAACGCAGAAAAGACTGAGTTGCGGATCACCCAAAACCTTGGAAACCTGCTCAGCAAATCAAAAACCGCAGGATCCTCGCTTCTGGACCCCCGACCGCTGGAGCGCCACTGTGACTTCCAAAAAGGCGACCGAAATGCCGCTAGATCCCCGTTGGATCTGGAATCGCCGCTCTGCATATCTTTTCGGTGCCATAGAAGATGAAACGAAGGTGGGGAAAGCTTTGATCTCCAAGGAAAGCGTCAATGGCGGTGGAAAAGCATGTGGAAAAGCATGTCGCCGGAGAAACCTTGGTTTAGTTACTTTCCGACAAAAAAAATCTCTCCGAAAGCAGCTTGGGATGAGGGTAGGGGTGTTAGGACCACTAAAGTGGGTGTTTCCCAGTGGCGGCAACCCCCCAAGCTTGGATTAGGGTTTCGCTAGAGGAGAGAGGGGAGAGGTTTACAAAATAGAGGAGAGAGGGGAGAGGTTTACAAAATAGAGGAGAGAGGAATGAAAAAATGGAAAGGGTAATGTTAGAGTTAGCGTACTTCTACATCAAAAGATACAAAATAACTATAAAACATATGATTTTAGTGGACAGAAGGGATTGTGAACAAATATCACAAGATTTGGTTGAAACATCAAATATTGAAATTGAAACATCAACTATGGTAGTAAAAACATGCGGGCATTGTGCGGAAATGGGGAGAAAAATCGACTCGCGAATTCCCCCGACTCGAATTTTTAACCCCGCAAGATTTTCATAACAAGGAATCATTGATTCCCCATCACCTCAAAAAGATGATATTTGCATCTAAATCCCTCCGTATCTCCAAAACTTCTAAAAATTACTCTTAAAACTCTAGATATATATCTTTATATCTTAAATGTGGCGATGAGTTCGATGAATAATACTTTTTTTGTCGTACGCATTCGAGGCCCCTAAACCTCAAGCCTCGAACTTGCTTCAGGCATTTTTTATTCCTCCTTCTTATCTGCTAATATGTGTCAGTTTTTCTCCCTGCTTCTTATCTTTTTCCATAGGCTCCACGCTTTAGTTTCATTCACCCATTCCAGAAAATTCCATTATTATTTTCGTATTTCCTTCAACCGCTTGCCCAAAAATTTCTCTTCTCCTGGAATGAGTGGTGATGCTAGCGGAGGTGGAGCTGGAGGGTAGTGGAGGCGCTAGCGGAGGCGGAAGGAGTGGCGGGATGATGCTAGCGGAGTCGGAGGTGTGGGATGGCTCTAGCGGAGGCGGAGAGGCGGTGGCGCGTGGGTGGAGGTAGAGGGAGATCTGGGTAAAGGGAGTTAAGGGTGGAGGAGATATGAGTTGAAGAGTTTATTCTCAGATGGTTGGGTTCCTATGGTTGAACAATTCCACAAGGTAATTTCATAGTTTTCCTAACCAAAATTGGCCGCCTTTTCCATCACCGTTGCTCCGATTTTTGTAGTGTTTCTGATATGCTTATAATTTTTGGCTATTGATTTGTTTCGCAGCTGGTGTGATCTGTTCCGACAACATCTCTGCTTGAGGGAATGTCTTCGCCGAATTAGGATGAGCTCGGGACCGCCGGTGAGTTGCTCTGCCTATCTCCGTCGGCGTTGTACCGGCTGTATTTGTGAACTGGCCTCTTCGGCGGAGCTTGAGCAGAGTTTGCCATGCCTTTATCATTCTTAGCGGTGGCAGAGTTTGAGGGATGAAGAAGAAGATGGAGATGGTTTGGAATCAGGTTCGAGTGCACGAGCTCTTCATTAGTCTTTAATTTTCTGAGGTTTGGCGGTCATAGTTGTTGCAGGTATTTTGTAAGCCTACATTGTGCACATAACGTCATGATCCCTCTGCTCTTAATTTAGCTTTCAAGCCTTTTGGTGCTCAAATTCTGATCTATTCTTTGCTCGAGTTGTTCTTTTGCTAGCTGTTGCTCAGAGACCAGATGGAAAGAAAAATTGGACTGTATTTGATCAGGTTTTGTTTGAGATTTGAACTACTTGGCCTTTCAGATAGGTTGCTAGGAGTTTGATTACATTGTTTTTCGTCAATGCTTCAGCACAGTACGGTTTAGGTTTATGTAACTATGGTTTTTGGTTGTTTATTATTCAGAATGGTGTATCTAGCTCCATCAAACCACATCAAGTTACATATATTATTCCTGGTATAGAGAAGTTTGACCCTGCAGATATTTCTGATTTTATTGACAGAGCTCAAAGAAATCTGGTCGGTTCTTCTTATTATCATCATACCATACATGATCATAGTTTGATTCCTTTAAAAGAGTTTGAATTTATTATCTGTGGCAGGATCCATCACTTCTCGAGTTTGCATGGACTGAACTTCTTGAAAAGGATAAATCAGTAATTGTTGGAGAGCTGGTTGAAGTATATGTCACTAAAGTGTCATGGTTACATCTTATTGTGCTTCTAACAACCTTAGATAATGCTACCAGATGATTATTGGGAGCACGGAGCCTCTTGAAAGCTGTTGTGCTCATTTATTGCTGTCAAGGGATGATATATACTTCACTATTATGGAGTCAAAAGGCCTCATTTCTATTTATGGTCCTCGATCCACTCTTAAACTTCGCTGGTCCTTTATCCTTGTTAGCGGTGGAAGAAGGGGATATATGGTTTTTAATGTTGATTCGTACTTTTTCTCGTGTTTTCATTTGTTGATTCTTTTTTTTCCTATCTCTTGGAATTTGAAAATTTGAACATGAGATGTTTGATAATTTTCCTGGCTTATTGGATTTTTTCTTTTGTTTGTTTCAGATTTAAAATGGATTCGTCCGGCTCGAAATAGTTCTTGTATGTGATTATTTACTGAATGGGTTTTTATTTTCTTATGGGATTTGATTACTTAGCTAAAAGTTTTGATTTTTATGAGTAGGATGAGGAAGTAGCAGCTTTCGCGCTGGGGGCGGTGGTCAAAACTAAAACTGAGTCGGCCTCGGCATTTGTACCACGAATTTAAAGTGTGGTAATTTTTTGTACTTGAAAGGAGAGTGTATTATATCTTTTTTTTTGGAATTGTGTTAATCCGTTCAATTCACTGCTCGTCAATGCTTGTGTAAATACAATGTCGTACAAATGGAAGAACGAGGAATGCTAGATAAAAAAGGCCAGAGCCCCAAGATTTGGAAGGAGAGTGGCTATCAATGAAGCATCAATGTAAGTTTTAGCACGAACTTCCCCGACCTCAGGAATATCGAATTCGCATGATCCCACACATAGTTTGCAGTTATCAATCTTTTTGTTAACTATGCCAAACTTCTTATTTTATTGTTTGCATTCATTGATTAGTTAAACCTTCTGGTTTGAAATTTTAGGCATTTGTTACCTCAGCGCCTCTGGATTAACCGAGGTATATAATAGATGTACTCATAGGATGAGGAATTGTTTGATTGCTGTACTGTCTTTATTAATTAGAATTTTGCATTACAATGACGTTTGAGGTGATATTTGAATTTATTTTTGTGGAAACAATTATTGCATGTTGATTGACATTCCTATATATTGCAGGCTGATGTGCTATATATTGCAGAGAAGAATTCAAGAAAATAATGGCTCTGATGCAAGCTCATAACAAGCAAGGTGTATAATCTTGGTTGTTCAGTAGCAAATGGTGACCTGGTGGAGTACTTTTTGGGTAAAGATGGTCAGACGTGTCTTCATCATGATAAATTCGTCCAGTTCACAAGGCGTTTTGGATAAAAAAAAAGCCGACTCCTTTTAGTTTTATGCTTTTAGTTTTATGAATGAAGATGTTTTGCAATGTAGCCCCATTAGAACCATAAATAGAAACACATGAAATATTAGTCCAACTTCTAAGGAATCTTCACGATAAAGTATGTTCGAGGGCACGAGGCATTGTCCCTTCCAGGGCACGAGGCACTACCCCTTTGAGCCCAGAATGAACAACCCCTTCGAGGGCATAAGTCAAGACCCTTCGAGGGCACAAGTCGAGACCCCTTCGAGGACTCAAGACGAGACCCCATTGAGGGCACAAGACAAGACCCCTTCGACGGCTCAAGATGAGACCCCATCGAGGGTACAAGATAAGACCCCTTCGAGGGCACAATACGAGACCCTTCGAGGGCACAAGATAGGATCCCGCCGAGGCTACCAGACACCACCCCTTCGAAGACACAAGACAAGACCCCTTCGAGGCTACAAGACAGGACCCCTTCGAGGCCACAAGACAAGACCCTTTCAAGGCCACAAGACAAGACCCCTTCGAGGCCACAAGTCAAGACCCCTTCGAGGCCACAAGGCACTCCCCCTTCGAGGACACGAGGTACTTCCCCTTCGAGGGCACGAGGCACTACCCCTTCGAGCCGAGAATGAACAACACCTTCGAAGGCACACGCCAAGACCTTTAGAGGGCACAAGACAAGCCCCCTTCGAGGGTAAAACACGAGACCCTTCGAGGACATAAGGCTCTACCCCTTCGAGGGTACAATACGAGGCCCCATCGAGGGCACAAGCCAAGACCCCCTTCGAGGGCACGAGGCACTCCCCCTTCGAGGGCACGAGATACAACACCCCTTCGAGATCAGAATGAACTACCCCTTTCGAGGGCACGAGATACTGCCCCTTCGAGGGCACGAGACAAGACCCCATCGAGGTCACTGGCCCTTCAAGGGCACGATGCACTACCCCTTCAAGATCACCAGGTGCTACCCCTTCGAGCCCAGAATGAACTATCCCTTCGAGGACACAAGGCACTACCCCTTTGAGGGCACATGACAAGACTCCTTCAAGGGGACATGTCACTGCCCCTTCGAACCCAGAATGTACAACCCCTTCAAGGGCACAAGACAAGGCCCCTTCGAGGGCACTAGACAAGGCCAATTCGAGGGCACTAGACAGTACCCCTTGGAGACCACAAGGCACTACCCCTTTGAGGTTAAAAGACAAGGGCCCTTTGACGGCACAAGCCATGACTCCCGTCGAGGGCACGAGACACTCCCCCTTCGAGGGCACGAGATACTGCCCCTTCGAGGGCACAAGCCAAGACCCCACTCGAGGGCACACGACAAGACCCTTTCGAGGGCATGAGACACTACCCCTTCGTAGGCACAAAACGAGACCCCTAGGAGGTCATAAGACGAGTTCCCTTCGAGGGAACGAGGCACTCCCCCTTTGAGGGCAAGACACACTAGCCTTCAAGGGCACGAGCTACTACCCTTCGGGGGCACGAGCTACTACCCTTTGAGGGCACGAAGTACTACCCCATCGAGGGCTTAAGTCACTGCCCCTTCGAGGGAACGAGGCACTGCCCTATCGAGGGCACAGGGTACTGCCACTTCGAATCCAGAATGAACAACCCCATCCACGGAACAAGCTGAGACCCCATTGGGCACAAGACAAGTTTCCTTCGAGGGCAGAATGAACAACCCCTTCGAGCCCAGAATGAACTACCCCTTCGAGGGCACGAAGCACTAGCCCTTCGAGGGCACGAGACACTACCCCTTCGAGATCACGAGGCGCTACCCCTTCGAGCCCAGAATGAACTACCCCTTGGAGGCCACGAGGTACTACCCTTCAAGACAGTACCCCTTGGAGACCACAAGGCACTACCCCTTCGAGCCCAGAAGACAAGACCCTTTCGAGGTCACAAGACGAGGCCCCTTCGAGGTCACAAGACGAGGCCCCTTCGAGGCCACAAGCCGAGACCCTTTCGAGGGCATGAAGCACTCCCCCTTCGAGGGCACAAGCCAAGACCCCCGTCGAGGGCACGAGATACTGCCCCTTCAAGGGCACAAGCCAAAACCCCCTTCGAGGGCACGAGGCACTCCCCCTTCGAGGGCACGAGATATAACCCCATCGAGATCGGAATGAACTACCCCCTTCGAGATCAGAATGAACTACCCCTTTGAGATCACGAGGCACTACCCCTTCGAGCCTAGAATGAACTACCCTTTGGAGGCCACGAGGTACTACTCTTCAAGACAGTACCCCTTGGAGACCACAAGGAACTACCCCTTCGAGCCCAGAAGACGAAACCCCTTCGAGGTCACAAGACGAGGCCCCTTCGAGGGCACAAGCAGAGACCCCGTCGAGGGCACGAAGCACTCCCCCTTCGAGGGCACGAGGTACTGCCTCTTCAAGGGCACAAGCCAAGGCCCCCGTCGAGGGCACAAACCAAGACCCCCCCTCGAGATCAAAATGAACTACCCCCTTCGAGATCAGAAGAACTACACCTTCGAGGGCACACGACAAGACTCCTTCGAGGCCACAAGGCAAGACTCCTTCGAGGCCACAAGGCCAGACTCCTTCGACGCCATGACACTACCCCTTCGAGGGCACAAGGCAAGACTCCTTCGAGGGCACAAGACAAGGCCCCTTCGAGGGCACGAGGCACTGGCCCTTCAAGTGCACGAGGCACTGGGCCTTCAAGTACACGAGGCACTGGGCCTTCAAGTGCATGAGGCACTGGGCCTTCAAGTGCACGAGGCACAACCCCTTCGAGATCACGAAATGCTACCCCTTCGAGCCCAAAATGAATTATCCCTTCAAGGCCACGAGCCACTACTCCTTTGAGGGCACAAGACAAGACTCCTTCGACGTCACGAGGCACTGCCCCTTCAAGCCCTGAATGAACTACCCCTTCGAGCCCAGAATGAACTACCCCTTCGAGGCCACGACACTACCTCTTCGATGGCACAAGACAAGACTCCTTCGAGGAAGCGAGGCACTGCCCCTTCAAGCCTAGGATGTACAACCCCTTCGAGGGCACAAGACGAGACCCCGCCGAGGGCACATGACAAGATCCTCTCGAGGACACAACACGAGACCCTGTCGAGGGCACAAGACAAACCCATAATGAACTACCCCTTCGAGGCCACGAGTCCCTGCCCCTTCGAGTCCTGAATGAATTACCCCTTCAAGGGCAGAAGACAAAGCCCTTTCGA
Source organism: Rubia yunnanensis (assembly GCA_037428765.1). Lineage (NCBI taxonomy): Eukaryota > Viridiplantae > Streptophyta > Magnoliopsida > Gentianales > Rubiaceae > Rubia > Rubia yunnanensis. The sequence goes on along the minus strand of CM075071.1, from coordinate 23,195,215 downwards.
GGGTACAAGACACCACCCCTTTCAGGCCACGGCACTACCCCTTCCAGGACACAACACTACCCCTTCCAGGATACGACAATACCCCTTCCAGGTCACCACCCCTTCGAGGGAGAGCAGACCACCCCTTTGAGGGCAAAAAAGGTAACTCCTTCGAGGATAAATAAGACAACCCATTCAAGGGTAAAAAAAGACAACCCCTTCGAGGCACAAGACACTACTCCTTCGAGGTCACAATACACCACCCCTTCAAGGGCACAAGACAGGACCCCTTCGAGGACACAATACACCAACCCCTCGAGGCCAGAACAGACCACCCCGTCGAGGGCACAATACACCCCTCGAAGTGGACCCCTTCGAGGGCACAATACACAACCCCTTCGAGGGCACAATACACACCTTCGAGGGAACAATACACAACCCCTTTGAGGGCACAATACACCACCCCTCAAGGACAGAACAGACCACCCCGTCGAGAGCACAAGATAGGACCCCTTCAAGGGCACAAATCAGGAACCCTTCGAGGATAGAATAAACAACCCCTTCGAGGACAGAATAAACAACCCCTTCGAGGACAGAATAAACAACCCCTTCGAGGGCACAAGACAGGACCCCTTCGAGGACACAATACACCACCCCCTCGAGGCCAGAACAGACCACCCCATCGAGGGCACAATACACAACCCCTTCGAGGGCACAATACACAACCCCTTCGAGCCCACAATATACCACCCCCTCGAGGACAGAACAGCCCACCCCTTCGAGAGCACAGTCAGGACCCTTTCGAGAACATGACACCACCCTTTCGAGAACACAAGAAACAACCTCTTTGAGAACACAACACACAACCCCTTCGAGGCTACAATAAACGTCCCCTCGAGGACAGAAAAAACCATCCCTTCAAGGGCACAAGACAAGACCCCTTCGAGCCCAGAATGAACTATCCCTTCGAGACAACAACGCAAGACCCCTTCGAGGCCATAAGATAAACCTTCTTCGAGGCCACAAGACACCACCCCTTCGAGGCCACGGTACTACCCCTTCGAAGGCACAAGGCATATACCCATTCGAGGGCATGAGGCACTGCCCCTTCGAGGGCATGAGGCACTGCCCCTTCGAGGGCACTAGACACTACCACTTTGAGTGCACAAAACAAGACCCCTTCGAGGTCACAAGCCACCACCCCTTCGATCTAAGAATGAACAACCCCTTCAAGCCCATAATGAACTACCGATTCGAGCCCAGAATGAACCACCCCTTCGAGGGCACAAGACAAGACCCATTCGAGGCCACAAGACAAGACTCCTTCAAGGGCACAAGACAAGACCCCTTAGAGGCCAGAATGAACTACCCCTTCGAGGGCACAAGACAAGACCCCTTCGAGGGCACGAGGTACTGCCCCTTCCAGGGCACGAGACACTACCCCTTCGAGGAAACATGACAAGACACCTTCGAAGGCACGAGGCATATACCCATTCGAGACCATGAGGCACTACCCCTTCGAGGCCACGAGACACTACCCCTTCGAGGGCACCAGACAAGACCCATTCGAGTGCACGAGGTACCATCCCTTCGAAGACACGAGGCATATAACCATTCAAGGGCACGAGATACTACCCCTTCGAGGACACGAGGCACTACCCCTTCGATCGCACGGGGCACTGCCCCTTCGAGCGCACGAGGCACTGCCCCTTTGAGCGCACGAGGCACTGCCCCTTCTAGGCCACGACACTACCCCTTCGAGCGCACGAGGCACTTCCCCTTCGAGGCCACGGCCTACCCCTTCGAGGCCATGATTCATATACCCATTCGAGGTCACGAGGCACTATCCCTTCGAGGGCACAAGACAAGACCCCTTCGAAGGCACGAGGCATATACCCATTCGAGGCCACGAGGCACTGCCCCTTCTAGGGCACTAGACTCTACCTCTTCGAGGCCACAAAATAAGACCCCTTCGAGGTTACAAACCACCACCAATTTGATCCCAGAATGAACAACCCCCTTCAAGCCCAGAATGAACTACCCCTTCGATACCACAACGCAAGACCCCTTCGAGGCTACAAACCACCACCCCCTTCGAGGCCAGAATGAATAACCCCTTCAAGCCCAGAATGAACTACCCCTTCGAGGGCACAAGACAAGACCCTTTCAAGCCCAGAATAAGCTACCCCTTCGAGGGCATAGGATAAGACCCCTTCAAGGTCACAAGACAAGACCCCTTTCATAATCTGTTGTCGACAGCCCGCGCTTTGCGCAGGCTGGAGACCCCTAGTATACATATATATATATATATGTATGTATCCAATTAAATTTCATTATATTGCACACCAATATGAAACGATAGGCTCCATATGGGCCAATGCCCGTTGTTGTGGATGTTTCTGGTGGTTGGGCACGGTTTCGTTGCCAACCAATTTTCCTCACTTCAATTTTTTCTTACACGCCCTGTGGATGTACACTATTGCAATGGTCATTGGTAATAGCGGTGTTCAAATTGTCCGATCCAACCCGTTTTGATCCGATCCATTTGGGTCGGATCAATGACTCATTTGGGTTAAGTGGGTCGGATCAATGACTCATTTGGGTCAAGTGGGCCGGGTCAGCATGGATCAGGTCATATTTTAACCCAAATTGACCCATTATCTTGAAAAAAATATCATAAAAAAGAATTAGTTTGATAAACATATCCATCATTAATTTACTTCATAAATAACTTTAACAATATTGGAAAAAAATAAATTCATAAAGCTAAATTAATTGTAAATTGTAAATTATAAAATTATTTTTATATGATTTTGGTCGATTTGGACCGACCCAAGGATCCAATCTGACCCGACCTGACCCATTTGATCCTAAATTTTGGGCCAGTTTGGGTCGGGACTGCTTACCCATCCCGACCCATGACTAGCCCTAATTGGTAATACAGAAAAAAATGTTATAAGCAACAATCAAACAACATTTGACTCAGTGGCTGATCCTAAACAAATATTGAGGGGGTTGCTACTAAGAATAATAGACCAATGCAGTAAAATGTATAAGTAATAAAATTTTTAATCAACAAAATCTTAAACATAAATTCTAGTGCTTATCGCATAACTAACCTATGAAATTAGCGGAGATAATTGAAATCTGTGACTTTTCATGTGCTAAAATCGTTGTAGAATTGGTTTATTTTCAATTTTATCGAACAACTCTCTTTCAAGATACACAACTAAACCATCCTCCATTTTATTACGTAAATCGTTCTTGACTATGTTTGTTGCAGAGAAAAACCCCTCAAATGAAATAGTTGCAACTAGTAGGACAAGTGACAAGAAAAATTAAATATTGTATAATACAAATTTTATTTAAACAAAAGAGCTCTATTTAAAACTTAACATATGAGTATTGTGTGTTCAAATCTAATTCCAAAAATATTTTATATTTTCCCGTTATTTTGAAGTTGCTTTTGTCCAATTCCTAAAAGGAATTTAGTAATGTTAGTTTTTCCTTTTTATATTTTAGAGTCCGTCACTTGAAAAATTCTCTTTCCATAAGTTATAGAAAGATCAAATTTTAAACTGCAAATTAGAAGAAATGAAGATAAAATGTTCGGGTTACATTAATCGGATTATAAACTTTATAACAACTACATATTGTATAGTAACTTTTTAATATTGCAACTAAAATATTTTATCTTTTTATTATTCTAATTAAGCTCCATGTTTTCATAAGCATATGGAAATGCGATTTTCCATAAGAGTTTGCCTTAATTTTAAGTGGTAAAAGAAGAAGTATTGGTGTGCACATGTCTTTTCGTCAAATTCCTTAATGGAAGTTAATTAGCAATGTTTCTTGTTTTTATCTTAAAATACTCCATTTGGTTTCATTATACTGACACCATGTCAATTGACACATTTTTTTTGGAAAAATAAAATGTGTGAAAGAAATTATATTGAGAGAGTAAAAGGTAAATTTAATGGATGAAAATAATCTAAAATTTGTCAAAAAAAGAAGGTGCCAATATAAAAAGACCATTCCAAAAAGAAAATTGTGCCAACATAAAAAACCAGAGGAAGTATGAGTTAGTCTACTTTTGACCCATCATCTAATATAGAATTTTTTTTTTGAAACCATTCGAAGATGGGGGAAATTATATTAGGTTTTCCCAAGCCGTGTAATACATAAAACAGAAAGAAAAAAGATGAAGTCATGGCTTAGTCGAGATATACAAGAGTGAGCCATAAGCTCTTGAAGCAACATTTGTTGCTTCCAAAATAATGTAGGGTAAATAGTTAATAGTTAGAGGATTACAAAAACTATTAGTCTGTTGGAGAAGATCTTCGAACTTTTTAGTGAATCGTAATAACGAAACACAAAGCAGTCAAAAGCACTCCAAATAGACTAAAGAGCTTATCCTCTACTAGTAGAAAAAGCCATCAGTATACAGCAAATGATCCAGCAAGTGAAGTCAACAGCTAGTGAAGTCCTTCGATCCGTAGCCATACAGTGCATTGTACACCGCAGTTTGATGCAGTTTCAACCTACAAATAACAGTTCAAATCAGTAGCATCCATTCATTGTACCATCCTTAATGAAGGTGTACCTATCTGATCTAGCCTAATTAAACCTTGAATAGTATTGGAGAGCATTTGAAATCTAAATAGGGTACGGGTCTGAGCTCTAAGACAAGCCTTAGCAAGTGAATCAGCAACCAGATTTGCTTGTCTCTGAATATGCACTAGGTTGATATCACTCAGAAGTTGGTGAATATCATCAGCTAACTGGAACAATTTCCAGTGTGCATTTAGGGGATCAAGAACAAATTGAACTGCATTTAGACAATCAAATTCCATGTAAACAGGTGAATATCCTGCACACTTATCTAAAGCAAACTGAATTGCTTTCAGCTCAGCTTCCAGAGGGGAATTGGCCTGTGTATATTTAGTATGAGCAGCTATGAAACTACCCCTATTATCTCTGATAATCATACCAAGTACACACATGTTAGAATGACAACACCATGCAGCATCAACATTAATTTTGTAACCCCTACATGGCTTTGTCCAAGCAATTTTGAAAATTTTAGGCTTTGGAGTAGATTTGATCAGAGGTAAAAAGGAGTGTTCAGCAATGCTTAAATCAATAGTAGAGGCATGAAAACAGGTTTAGCATAAAAAGTATAGAAATTTTGATCCCTTGTTTGAGTGAGTACTAAACCTGTTAATGGCAAGGCAGAGTCATATAAACATTTATTCCTCATTTTCCACAGGTGCCAACATGTTATCAAGGAAGCAGTTCGAATAATTATTGAATGCAAAGAACTCAAACCAGGATAAGTGAGATAGCATGATAGTCTTTCCCATATAGATGGGAAAGATCTGTCCCTGATTCCCATGAATTGATGGACATTTTTCCAAACTTGCACAGCAAAAATGCAGGAATTAAAGAAGTGATCCAGAGAGTCCTCATGGTTATTACACATACAGCATTTGGAAGGCAAACAAAATCTCATTTTTCGCAGGACATTATCAAAAGGTAGATAAGAGTTAATCAATTTCCACATGAAAACAAAGATTTTCTTTTCAATTCTAGAACTCCAAAGATGTTGAATAGAAGCAATAGTACCTCTCTGGGTTCTGAGCAAGAGATAAGTGGATTTAAATGAGAACTCACCCCTGATTCCAGGTTTCCATATGAGCCTATCACCTCTGTGTATTGAAAGCTTTGCTTCCTGTAAAAGAGAGATAGCATTAGAGGGTAGAAGAGGAGAAATTTTTTGAAGCAAACTTGATTTATTTGAGATGAACTCTGAGACTGTACAGGCAACAGAGATATCAACAAGGTTTTGATCACAGAGATCCATAATGGGACCTACATCTAACCAATTCGAAGTCCAGAAATTGCAGTCACCTCTACCAACTATCACTCTAGAATTAGATTCTGCCCAAGCATTAACAAAACAAATCCTCTTCCAGTTAGGAGAAGACCTAGAAGAGGGTGGCAGTGATGCAACAAGATGAGTCCATAAAGCCTCAGCCTTTTGATATTTCCACCATAGCTTAACTGAGCATGTATTTATTATGGTGGTTATTGATCTGAAACCTAGACCATTTTGATTAATAGGAAAGCAAAGAGCATCCCATTTCCTCCATGTTCTTTTAGGTTTTAGATCATTAGACCCCCAAAAAAATCTGCTGAGTTTTTTTTCCATGACAGAAATGATCTCTTTGCTAGGTTTTAGAACTGACCATATATGCTGAGGAATAGAATAGATTCATGACTGTATGATTGTGATTTTTCCCCCAGTAGAGAGCCACTTATATTTCCAGCTACCTATCCTACTATCTATCTGTTCAAGCAGTGATTGAAAAAAGATTTTTTGTGCAATCCCAGTAAAAATAGGAACTCCCAGATATGTAAAAGGAAAACTCCCAATTTTCATACCTAGAATCCTCTTTTTATTGTTAACTGTGTGAACAGAGGCATGTTTTCCAATGAAGATGTCACTTTTACTGTAATTTATCTTTTGACTAGTAACATCTTCAAATTTGGACAGAAAAGCTTTAAATCTAATCAATGTCTGATTACCAGCTTTTAAAAAGACCACAGTGTCATCTGCATAAAATAAATGTGAGACTTGGAGAGAATTACCTGGAAGGTCATAGTATGCCAACTTACTATTCTAAAAAATAAACGCTAAACTCCTGGTAAATGCCTCAGAAAAAATGTTAAATAGAAAAGGAGAGAGGGGGTCACCCTGTTTGATACCTCTTGTAGATTGAAAAAATCCAACAAGCTTACCATTTATTAAAATAGAGAACCATGCCTGTGATAGGTTCTTCATAATGGAAAAAATGAATTTAGCATGAAATCCAAATTTAGCAAGGACACAATTTAGAAAAGACCACTTAACTCTATCAAAAGCCTTCTTAAAATCTAATTTGACAATGCAATTGGGATCTCTTTGCACCCTGTTCAGAAACCTTACCATTTCCTGAAGGTAGATGACATTATCTGAGATGTCTCTACCTTTAAGGAAAGCTGTTTGGTGCACCATGTAACTTCGTCCTTCTGTCTGTACAGTAATTCTTCCTCCACTCCTGCTCTAATTTTTTTAAAAATTTTCAGATCAAATATGGTCTCATCTTCAACTCTAAATTAGAAGTCAGTACTTTATCGAATTGTAAAAAATTTTAACAGGTGCTTGACAGAAAATATTTGAATTTACCTTCTTATGTGTCGAAGTTGAGGTGGCGCCGGTGCACCACCCACCCCCTCTAAATCTACCCATGATTTGACTTCACTAAGGACGAGTAGCCTAAATCAACCCCACTTGGTGGTTTGGACCGAAAAAGCAGCATTAGAGCACCCACAAATCCACGATGGTGCAGCCCAATTTTGGTCAACTTATCCCATTACCTTATTTTAAAATCCTCATTTTTCATCTTTTACCTACAGTCATTCAGTTTGCCACATCTTCAAATTCCATACACATCATTATTTCTTATCCACGTCATTTTATATATACTATTCATTATTTATATTTTTAAAATTTTATATTAAGAATTATATAAATAATAATAAAAGAAATATTATGTAAAATAGAAATATTTAACCGTGAATCTAATTCATTCAATATTAATATGTTTAAAAATATTAATTGATTGTTACAAACAATTTGTACATATAAAACTTTGTAATAATAACTAAGAAACACAACAATATAAAACCAAAACATCCACTGATTTTTTTTTAAAAGTTACACCATGAAACTATTACACAATAAGAAAAACAAATAAAAGCATACAAATTGAAGATTTTAATGCCGAAATACATAGTAAGGAAATTAATTTAAAAGACAAGACATTAAATAGAATATGCTCTTGCCATTTCTTTGCTTAGCCATTGAATGTGTTCTTGCCACTTGAAACACTATTTTTATTAATCAAGAAATAATAAGAAAAATCACGCATGGAGAAGAGAGGAGTAGTGCTTGTGTTCTCCCATTTTCAATGACATGGTCCCGCCCATTAAATGGAGAATAAATGGATAATACACATGGCAAATGAGAATAGACTCACATGTCACAAGAGCAACCCATTTTGGGTGCTCTTCTTCCGCTTTGAAACTTAAAGCCATGGAAAAAGCGCCATTGTAGGCATCTCCAATTTTCAGATTTAAAATCCCTCCCAAGCAGCCCCTACGTGGGTCTTACAACAAAGTATTTGTCGCCTTGTTTGAGAACCTACAATGGAAAGTTGCTGCAGTTTTGCAACTCAAATATTCACCAATCTCAGATGACTGTACACCAGACAAATTGAAGTTCGGACCACTAATTAACACCAAGGTTAAGGAGAAGAGCTGAACCACCTTGATTTAAGGAGCTGGCTTGACAGTCGAAGTTCTGGCTTGTCAAATGTTTGCACAAAACGCAAGAATAGTGACAGTTTACAATCAACATTGCAGAGTTAATAACTGGAATTGTTGTAGGTTCTCCCGGGACATCATTTTGGTTTTATGTCGCACAACAGCACAAGTGCAGGCCTAAAATGATGTGAGACTAAGCCACTTTTCCCTGTTTTGCGATCCCAAATATTAGAAGACACGGCATATCTAAGCAAAAAATGCATGCAAAAATCTAGTCATTGCAGTTGCAGCCACACCAGCATAGTTGATCTAGTCATATAGCAGTTATAGTCGCTTCTCAAACGATTGAACAGGTAGACAACCATATTTCAGTACACAGGAGCTGCTGATTGGGTCAAACAGGAGACAAGATCTATACACTTCATAACATATTGCATTATTTAATCTGCATAAAGTGCTTGCAGCTAGCTTGTCAGAGTTGCAAGTAAGGCTCACATAAAGAGTGCAAGAAGTTCTTCCAAACTAGAGAAAAACAAGAGGCCCATAGTCCTCTAAAAAATTGTCAACGTATCAAAATGAAACAGCATGGTTAGCTTTCGGTCTAAGAACATCCCAAAATGAGAGTTATCAAGAAATCTGTGATCGGGTTACCAGTGTGCGGGAAGACAAATGTAAATCCACCCTCATATCTTCACATTCCATTATCTCATCCAGTCTCCAGGTAGAATTGGCTGGCCCTTGTCCTGATAAGTGAGTGCATTGCAGCTGTTAAGAACTAGTCAACACCAAACAAAAAAAAATGAAGGTTCGTAAACTAGTACAGGTGTAAAACTAATGAGTCATTCTAATTGGTTATGGTAGAGATGAAATGCCCATACCTTTACAAGCAAATAAAATACTAAAAATAACAAAAATGAATCATTTTATGAATTTCACATGCTGGAAGAGAAAAATATTATAAATTTCACTGCTGCATACTAGTATGTATTATTGCTATCTGACATCAATGACAAGAAGAGGAACGCACGTCACGTGTTAAATTGCTCAACAGGAAGATATTCCTCACTATAAAGAAGACGAGGAGAACATTCTAGGATGATTATCACTACTTTTGTACCCTGGATCTTATCTTTGTCATACATCATATAGCAAACTCAATCTTGAAGAGGCAGTCATCACTCTCATTATAGGTTTCCTATAAGTAGTTTAAAATGTCAGATTTGCCACAAATCAGGATATTCAGTCCTCAACAGCTACATAGATAAATGGAAAATAAACTATGAATTAGAAAATCATATTTGCAGCAGATATAGGTCGACAGAAAGATTGGCTGCAACTAGTGGCAGGTAGTCGAAGAGAGGAGAAGTCTGCATAGAGAAGAGCTTATACATAGTCCCCAACAAGGTAACATAAGACTATAATAGGTGTATTCCTCACGCCATCTTGATGCAAAATGACTTGACCTCATTTTTCATGGCTGTGGCTTGAGTGATGCAGTTTCTTTCCAACTTGCCTTGAGGCAGCCCTGAAGGCTTTCCCCTCAATTGATTGGTGTGAAGTTCAAGAATAACTAAAAGTACTAAAGATTTTCCATCAGATACTGACAAGCTATATTTTTCGAACGAGGAATGGAGGAAACTAAAACAGAAAAGGCAATTGGCAAACGAGGACTAGAACTAACCAATATGAAAGGCACGGTAGATGAATCCACACCTTTTACCCCCCTTCAATGATCGTAGGTGAAGAATCACGCTGAGTAGTTTGATGCTCCTTTTGCTTGAGGTACTGATCCAAAATCGTCAGTCGGGCTGTCTCAAATGCAAAGTAGCCTAAAGCAGAAAAACAGGCACTATGAACAACTCTAGGACCCATTCCTCTGGTAAATCCCACACATCCTTCCTCCATCAAAATCTGCTTTACAGTGGCCGAAACGCCGCTGTGCATCACTGCCGCAGCCTTATTCACACCCTGAGTCATCAACCTAGTCTTAACCACATCCAAAGGAGTAGTCAAGGAAGCCGATATTGCCCCAGCCAATGCTCCACAACAAACACTTTGATACGGCTCCAAATGAAGCTGATCAGTCTTCCTCAAAACAGCGGCTTTCAGATACTCAAACGACGAATAACTCAACACGCCAGCTGGCAAATTCCTGAGCAATGTAGCACTGTAACCAGCATACAGCCCCAGGATTCCATCTTTCTCCAAAATCCTCGTAAGGACCTCCCAGGACCGCCCTTTCGCGCCAGCCTGCATCCTCTGCGTGATCAATTCTTTTGGCACCATAATTGCAGACGACACAATGTTCCCCATGGCACCAGCAGTGGGAGGAATCAGAACAGCTGGGAACTGCGGAATTTTGGACAAAATGGATTTTCCGAACTCACATGTGCCGAAATACACAGCCGAAGAAGCAGTTGACCCCACGATCACCGCAGAAACGCCTCTGTAAAATCCCAGAATACCCTTGCTCTGAAAAGTCTTGACAATTGCGTCGAATGTGCCGGTGTACATTTCTGACGCCCCCTTGGTTTGAAGCTTGGTTTTGATGGTGTCGAGCGGGTGAAGACACACATAAGTAAACGCACCAGCCATTCCACCAGCGGCGGCGCCAATAAGGGCTTTTTCCAGAACCGAGAGATTCTTGAACAAAGCATGGATTTTGGGTGAATCCCTGGTGGCGGGTTTCAGACAAATCTGAAATGCGGGTTTTTCTGGGTTTTTGATTTGAGGTTTGATGGAAAGTGTAGTGGATGAAAAATTGAGGGATTTTTTAGGATTTGTGTTCTTGCAAGTTCTTCTCAGGGGTGAAGTAGAGGTTGATAGTAGTGTTGTGTTGAGGTGGTTGAAGAGAGAATGGAAATCAGGATTTTGGGAATTTGATGAGAGGAGTTTCAGAGAGTCTAATCTTCGGGAGTCCATACCGTCGATGACTAATTGAGGTGTGGACGGGAAAAGATGATGATGCTCAAAAGCTCAGCAGACAACGTAGATTTTTGTATCCCTTCGTTGCCGGGTACCCGGTCTCCCGGCTAAAAAGGCGAAGATCCGCTCGCCCTCATCGGCCCATACCAACCGACACTCTGGCCAATGTATGAGAGGTAAATTACGGTAGCCCAGCACCAAGACCAATGGGCTCGGTATGGATTCGGTGCATACAAGGGAGCCTTGCAAAGCAAGAGCTCCTCACACTGCCGCTGCCGAGTATCGAACCTGGGTTTATTGGCTTTTCCACCCATCTCCCAACCACTGAGGTACACCCGTGGGTGTTACCCGGTCTCCCGGGCAATTATAGAAAACGGTCCGTGGCCCAATCCGAAGCCTGGCCACGCACCGTTTCGGTTCCGTCACGGGGAATTCCAATTTTGTGTAGGGGTACAGGCACGGGCAATGGGTTTTTTTCGTGAATTTTTTTTAAGAAAGAACAAAAAGATCCAAAGAGATCGCAAGAGGCCTACAATGAGATCTCTTGTATGGTCTCCTTAAAAAATACGCGTCTTTTCATTTCCATAATATCTTACATGATATTTTTATTCTATATAGATTAATTTATATTTACGGTCAAAGTATATAAAGTTTGACTCTCAAAAAGTAATTAAGCAATTTAGAGTGAGACAGTGGGAGTTATATTAGTTGAAATTTAGGGTCAACGTTTACAAAATTTGACTTTGAAAAAATAAATAAACAATTTTTAGTGGTGGGACAGAGGAGTGTATATTTATAAGCTAAAATTTTGTTACGTTTAGAAATTTTTCAACAAGAATATTTTTCATTTTAAATTATAATTAACTAAACACACAAAAAATGCAATGCCAAATGTCAATAATTGGTTGACTTACATTTGTACAAATAAAGAGGTACCCGCTTCTTAAATAATGAGCAACTCCTTATTAAAGAGTGATCCTTAAAACTCCACAATGATGCTCTTTAAATAAGGAGGGCTCTTTATTAAAAAGTGAAGTTAAGGAGCTCTCATTATGGATGCTCTAAACTGCTAAGAGCATCTACAATTGTAAGGGGTCTCCCTACTTTTTAGGTGTCACAGTTAAAGTTTACCAACGGTGATTTTTAGATTTTCATCTCGACTATTTTTCTGGTCCCTAACCAAATATCTTATATTTTGTTTACCCCCAAGGCTAAACAACATTTGTTCAACAATGAACATATTGAAATTGATTTGTTTGGTCCCCAAAGGTGGTTTTCAGGTGAAGTCAATGGTAAATTTGGTCAAAATATGTATAATGACCATTATACCCCTGTGTTTAAAAAAAAGAAAGAAAAGAACCTTCCCCTACCAGACTCTCTTTCCCGACCAGCCCCTCTTCGCCGCCACTCCCACAGTATACGAAGCCCTATAATCGTACGGATTCCCGCCGGGGATTCTCTCAATCGACATAACCAAATAAGAGCTCGACAGAGCCATCGGAAAGTTCACCGTTATTTAGACAAGGATTGCAGAACCAAATAAGAGCTCGACCCCGACAGCGCCACCTCCGCCTAGTGCCACCACCTCCGACTCCAAACCCAATCTTCATCAGATTCTTCTAGGCAGGCTGCAATGGAAAGCAACAACCTTCATCGGGAAAATTTTGAGCGTGTTATTAGGGAATTTTTTTGAGCGCGTGGTTTCATGCGCTCTTTTTAATTATAAGACAAAATTTCATTTTTTAGTTTTTTTAATTAGGTAAAATTACAAAAATACCCCTGCCTATACCAAAAAATAATTTATCCTTACCTGAAAACCACTTCTGGGATCAAACAAATCATTTTTTATTTGTTAGTTGCAGAACAAATGTGGTATTGGCCTTGAGGACTAAAAGATGACATTGCATTATATTTAGGAGACCAAAAAATAATTTAGTTTTTCATCTCCAACGGTACCGTCAGCATTTCTAAAGTTTTTATTTGCAGAATTTTCACTCAATTTGACATGTCCATAAATAAATTTAAAAACATTAATATTTATAATTTTTTTATTGTGGTCATCCATCAACAACGCGTGTTTATTGGTCCTTATATTTTTTAAATTATATTTTAATGATTAAATAATTATTAATAGTTTAATAATTATTTTTATAATTAATAACATACCTATTAAATTAATAAATTATATTTTGGATTTATAATTAACTTAATTAATTAAATTTAAATTTAAATTTGAGTAATTGAAAGTCAAATCCCTACAAATATAACTTCCAACATATTCGGTCTCGGTTTGCGAATTGAGTGCGAAATTACTGTAGCTACGTGCGAATTGAGTGCGAAACACACACTACTATTCACCTTTCTTCTTCCATTTTCACTGTTTTCCTGCTAACGGTCACATTCTGTTTCCTTCCTTTCTCTGATATGGCGGCTCCTCCGCCAGGCCGCGGCGAAATTGCGCCGGCCAAAACCTTTCTACAGGCTTTAGGTAACCGACCCCCACCGTTAAACGTTTCCCTTCCCTCTAACCCCGAAATCGTCCCAAAAACCCACTACAAGGGGGACATAGCTCGCCTCGTAACCAGAAAGGAAGCGGAAACTCTCGCTTCTCACTATCGAAATGCTCTGGTGGGTAAGTTTGCAAGAGACAAACCCTCGATGGCTGCCCTGAATGAGGCTTTCAACTCCGTGGGCTTCAAAGGTAAATTTCAGCTTGGATCCATTGATTTCAGGCATGTACTCATCCGCTTTCGGGACAAGGAAGACTACCAGAGGCTCTGGATTAAAGGTCAGTGGATTTTTAATCATGTCCCAATGAAAGTGCTTAAATGGACCACTGATTTCTCCCCTGAGGTAGAATCCTCCATAGTCCCAGTTTGGGTTACTATACACCATGTTCCAGTCTTCTTTTATAACATTGCCATGCTAGAATCCATGGGGAATCAGATAGGCAATTACATTAAAATGGATTCTGCTACTGCTGGCCTCACTAGACCATCTGCTGTTAAGATGTGTATTGAAATTGATTTAAAAAAAAACTGCCATCATTCATTAGAGTGGGCATAGAGGAGGATGGTATAGAATACAATGTGGTTAAACTTCCCCTAGAATTTGAGGATCTTCCCCTTTATTGTCACCACTGCAAAGCTATAGGACATGATGATAACTTATACATTTATCTACATCCAGAACTTAGGAAACCAAAGACCTATAAGATAGAAAAAAATAAAGTTCCCCAAGCTAATGATCAACAAAAGGGCTCTGAGGATCCTGTTCAGGATGGAGTAAATCGGAAGTATGATGGATTAAATAAGGCTGGGGGTTCTGGGGTTTCTGCTTCTGATAAACTCAAAATATTGTCTTCAAGGAATCTCAGATATGTACCAAAACAGAATGTAGTCTCGGTTATAAATGTTGATCAGAATGAGGCTATGGTTTCTCCCCATATGGGGGCAGATAAGATCTCTGAGAACAATGTGTTATTAAAGGATGATCTTGTTACAGATCAGCCTGATATGCTGGTTCTAGACCCTGATGTTAGGAAACAATATGTAGTTGAGGATCAATCCTTGGTCCTCAATCAAAAAATTGATGTGGAGCATAATTCTTTTGAGACTAATACAGAATACCCTATAGTGATTCAAGAACAGTCTGCTGAGATCTCAGTTTCTCATCTTCAGTCTCCTATACATTTGACCAAACAATCTCTATCTGCTCCACCTAATCTCAATACAAATACAGGTTTTGCTAGGGATGACATCCCTAGTAAACGGGGTAAGCCTTTCTCTCCTTTTAATCCTATTACTGCTGCAAAAAACTTTATTTTCTCCCAGCAGAAGCATAGGCAAAACAGATTCCTCCCCCTTGAGGATGAAGACATATCCAGTGATGAAGCTACTCCAAGGGACATCCCAAACTCTGCTTCCTTTGTCACTAGTGATGGAATTGATGATACTCCGGTTAGTCAGGTAAGTCCTACTGTTTTACACTCTGGATCAAGCAAGGTTAAAAAAGGGAAACAAACGGACAAAGTGTCTAATCATAGGAATGAGACCTATTTAACTCAGTTAAATACTATCATGACTAGATCAAAAAGCTCTAACAATGTTTCCCTATGAATAACACAACACTTAAGATTAAGTTTCTGGTTTGGAATCTTAGGGGAATGGATACTTCTATGCTAAGACTTCATAACTTGATAAGTAGGCACAACCTTGAGCTTTTATGCTTGATTGAGCCTAAACATGATAACATGCAATGTGACTATTATAGACAACGGTTACATTTTGACAACTGTGTGCATGCTAATAATGGACAGATTTAGCTATTCTGGAAATCTAGCATATCTCTAACAGTAAAATGGGATAATCTACAATTTTTAGCTGTCACATTGAATAGTCTTCCTCTGAATAAAAGTATGGATGCTTTCTTCATTTATGGCCTCTGAACTAGAAATGGCAGGAAAACTCTTTGGTCTGATCTTAAATCACTCAATCACTCTGATTCTATTTTTATTGGAGACTTCAATGCTATAACAACTATAAATGAATATAAAGGACCTTCTACTCCTAAATTAGGTAGTATGAGGGACTTTAATGATTTTATTAACGTTATGGCTTTGGAAGAAATTAATACTGTTGGCAATCTGTTCACCTGGAGTAATAATAGGTTAAGAAACCCTACTATTCAAAGATTAGATAGGGGTCTCTGTACTCCTTCCTGGTCGTCTAATTTTCCAACCTCCTCTGTCCACATTTTGAATAGGATCTCTTCAGATCATAACCCTATGCTACTCACTATTGGCAGTGATATCCCATCTACTCCTAGGTCATTTAGATTTTTAAATACCTGGTATAAAAGGAATGAATTCAATGAAGTAATTAAACAAAACTGGGATTTGCCTCTTCACAAATCAGGAATGCTTGATTTCTTCCTTAAACTCTTAAGACTGAAAAAAGAGCTCAAAATTTGGAATAACGAACAATTTGGCAATATAACTAATAATGTGTTACAAGCTGAATCTGCTCTCCAAACTCAGGAAAATATTTATGATCTTGATGCTTCTGTTGGAAATATGGTAAAATTAAAGGAGGCCAAAGCTAAGCTAGTGAGGGCTCTAGTAGAACAGAAGAGTTTCTGGAAACATAAAGCAAAGGTTAAATGGTTAAGGGAGGGGGATAATAACACAAGTTTTTTCCACAACTCGGTTAAGGAAAGATTGAGTAGATTAAAGATCACAAAAATCAGGAGTAGTAATGGTTAGTGGCTAGATGATATGCAAGACATTGAGAATGAAGCTATTCACTACTACCAGGACCTTTTAACTGATGATAGCTCCTCTGATAGTAATCTTTTCAAGTCTCATTTCCTCAGTCAAATTCCTAAACTGATCACTCAAGAAGAAAATGATAGACTATTACAACCTGTTTCACTGAATGAACTTAGGGACATTGTTTTAAGTCTGAACAAGAATAGCAGTCCGGGGCCTGACAGATTCACAACTAAATTCTACATTAAATCCCGGGATATAATTGCTAATGATTTACTGTCTGCTGTGAATGATTTTCTTGCTATGAACAATATTCCAAGGGGAATTGGAAGTACCTGGATTGCCATTATTCCAAAAAAAAAAACCCCCTATTTCATTTGATAATTATAGACCAATAAGTCTTTCCAATGTTCTTAACAAAATCTTTTCCAAAGTTTTAATGGAAAGACTGAAGCCCTTAATGCCAAAACTTATCTCCCCACATCAAACAGCTTTTCTTAAAGGCAGGGACATTTCGGATAATGTTATCTACCTGCAAGAAATGGTAAGGTTTTTGAATAGAAAGCAAAGGAACCCCAACTGTATTGTTAAACTTGATCTTAAGAAATCTTTTGATAGAGTTAAGTGGTCCTTCCTTTATTCTGTTCTTGCTAAATTTAGATTCAATGCTAAATTCATCTTTACCATTATGAAGAATTTATCACAGGCCTGGTTTTCTATACTAATAAATGGTAAGCCTGTAGGTTACTTCCAGTCTACAAGGGGAATTAAACAGGGGGACCCCCTATCCACTTTTTTATTTAATATTTTCTCTGAGTCTTTTACCAGGAGTTTAGCTTTCATTTTTCAGAATGGTAAATTGGCATACTATGACCTTCCAGGTAATGCATTTCAAATCTCACATTTATCTTATGCTGATGATACTGTGGTCTTTTTAAAAGCTAAAAATCAAACTTTGATCAGATTTAAGGCTTTTTTGACCAAATTTGAAGATGTTTCTGGCCAAAAGATTAATTACAGTAAAAGTGACATCTTCATAGGGAAGCATGCATGTGTACATACAGTTAATAATATAAGAAGGATTTTAGGTATGAAAATTGGGAGGTTCCC
The DNA here is from genome assembly GCA_037428765.1 of Rubia yunnanensis. NCBI lineage: Eukaryota > Viridiplantae > Streptophyta > Magnoliopsida > Gentianales > Rubiaceae > Rubia > Rubia yunnanensis. The sequence goes on along the minus strand of CM075071.1, from coordinate 23,177,565 downwards.
CTTCACATACCTGGGGGTTCCCATTTTTACAGGGATAGCAAGGAAAATCTACTTTCAACCTCTAATTGAGCAGATAGATAGTAGGATTGGGGGTTGGAAAAATAGGTGGCTCTCTACTGGGGGAAAATCACACTCATACAGTCCTGTATCTACTCCATTCCTCAACATATATGGTTAGTTCTAAAACCCAGCAAGGAAATCATTCATGCCATAGAAAAAAAACTCAGTAATTTCTTTTGGGGGTTTTTTGATCTAAAACCTAAAAGAACATGGAGGAAATGGGATGCTCTTTGCTATCCTATAAACCAAAATGGTCTAGGTTTTAGATCAATAACCACCATAATAAATACATGCTCAGTTAAGCTATGGTGGAAGTATCAAATAGCTGAGGCTTTATGGACTCACCTAGTTGCATCACTGCCAACCTCTTCCAGAACTTCTCCTAACTGGAAGAGGATTATTTCTATAAATGCTTGGGAAGAATCTAACTCCAGGGTGATAGTTGGTAGAGGAGATTGCAATTTCTGGACATCAAACTGGTTAGATATAGGTCCCATTGAGGACCTATGTGATCAAAATCTTGTTAATATCTCTGATTCTTGCACAGTCTCAGAGTTCATTTCTAACAAATCAATTTTGCTTAAAACAATTTCCCCATTTCTACCCCCTCATGCTATTACTTTGTTACAGGAAGCTAATCTTTTTACACACAGAAAAGACAGACTCATATGGAAACCAGGTATCAATGGTGAGTTTTCATTTAAATCTACTTACCTACTGCTCAGAACTCAGAGAAGTACTGTCACTTCTACTCAATATCTTTGGAGTTCAAGAATTGAAAAAAAAGTTTCTGTGTTAATGTGGAAAGTGATGAATTCACTTCTTCCCTTTGACAATGTCCTGAAAAATTTGAGATTTTCATTGCCTTCTATGTGTTGTATGTGCAATAAACATGAGGACTCTTTGGATCATTTTTTTAATTCGTGCTCTTTTGTTGTGCAAGTTTGGAAATCAGTCCACACATTCATGGGAATTACAGGAAGGGTTTACACATCTATATGGGATAGACTGTCTTGTTACTTGACATATAATGGTTTGAGCTCTTTACATTCAGCTATCATTAGATCTGCTGCTGTTATTACATGTTGGAACTTGTGCAAAATGAGAAACAAAGTTTTATATGATTCTGCCACTCCTCTATCAGGTTTAGTTTTAACTCACATAAGGGACCAAATTTTTTACATGTTCACTGCTAAACCTGTGTTCATAGTATCTAAGGTAGACATAGACATTGCAGATCATTCTTTTCTCCCTCTTTTCAAGCAACCTCCAAAGCCTAAAATCTTCAAAATTGCTTGGACTAAACCATGTATGGGTTTTAAAATTAATGTGGATGCTGCATGGTGTAGTCAATCTAACATGAGTGGAATTGGCATGATTATAAGAGATAGTAGGGGTGGTTTTTTTGCTGCTCATACTAAATTTGTAGCTGCCAACTCCCCTCTGGAAGCTGAAATGAAAGCAATTTTCTTTGCCCTTGAGAAAATTGTTGGTTTCTCTCATCCTGTTTGCTTGAAATCTGATTGTCTGAATGCGGTTAAATTTGTTACTGATCCATTTAAAGCTCCCTGGCCAATGTTTCAATTAGCTGATGATACAAAACAATATTTGGGAGATATCAATCTAGTGCATATTCAGAGACAAGCTAATTTGGTAGCTGATGCTCTTGCTAAGGCATGTCTTATGGCTGGGTCCAGCACATCTATGTTTAGGTTTAAAATGCTATCCAATAATATCCGGGGTTTAATTAGGCTGGATCAGATAGGTACACCTTCTCTAAGGACTGTTGTATGAATGGATGCTACTGATATTCTCTGTCCCTTGTAGGTGGACTCTACACCAAATTGCAAGCTCAATGGAGATGAATGCATACAGATGGAGAGGACTCTTGTCTTGCTGCCTTCCTACTTGTTCAACCTATACTCTTATGTACCTTCTCTAAGTAGTGGATAGGCAGCTTAGTGAATTTTGGGGTGTGTCTGACTGACTTGTGTTTCGATGCTTCGATTCACTAATAAGTTCAACAATCCGATGGATTTACTAAGTGTCTTTGTAATCCTCTAACTATTAGCTAGATATCTTACTTCATTTTGGAAGCAACAAATGTTGCCTCAAGAGCTTATAGCTCCCTCATGTATATATCAACTAAGCAAAGGCTTCAACTTTTATTTCTGTTTAAGTTTCTTGTTTTTTACAGGGCTTGGGAAGGCCTAATATAATTTCCCCCATCTCCGGATGGTTTAATTCAAAAAAAAAACTTCCAACTTATAATTATATAAAGAGTTTGTCTCTTGAAAGACGGTTTTTTCATAAGTCATGGAAAAATCAAGGTTTAAAGTGAAAATTAAAAGAAATGAAGATAAAATTTTCGGGTTGCATGAATCGGGTTATGAACTTTATAACTAGATGTTGCATAATAAAAGACATTTTACCTTTTATTATTCTAGTTAAACGATCTTTCCAAATATTTTGCCTTATATAAATATAAATATAAATATAAAATATGTTAAATTACAATTATTGAACTAATATAACGATTAATTATAAATTATATTATATATTTTATCTTTTAACATTATTATTTTTAAATATTATACATTAAAATTAAAATTTATTATATTTGTAATTAATAAGAAATTATTAATTAATTATACTTTTAAATTTTTATCTTAAATAAATAGTAAAAATGGTTAAAAGTAATTAAATAATTACCAACATTCAATAGCCTCAGTATGGCCTTCTCTATCTAGAGGGTGATGCTACCAGGTCTACTGTGAATATCGTTCGTCGTCAAACTATGATACGACTCCAGCATCACGTATTTAGAGAAGTTTAGTTTTCAAAACATTCTTCTACGGCAGTCACACGTTTTCTTAAACACCTTCTATTACTACTTGTACTTATATATTTGTGTAGTGTGTAATTATAAAAAATGTTCAAAATATATTTCATTTTGTATTAAAACACTGATAACGTTGGGGTTCTAATTCTATTATTGCATAATAAAATATTAAATATAAAACATATTTAATTATTAAATTTAAATAATATTTAAATTCATTAAACATTATTTAATCCGCATGCACTGTTATCTATATCATAATTTATCACTATACTATTAATTTTTTAATTTTATTGATTAATATCTAATATTAATTCTATAACTTAATTGGTTGGGAGTAGAAACTAAATATCTAAAGTTATAATTCATACACTTCATTAATTGTATTTAGGCAAAGTCTTAGGAAAGACCATATTTCCATAGTCTTATGGAAAGACGGAGTTTAAACAGAATAATAAATGGTAAAAGGTCTTAGTTGCAATACTAATAATTTATTATGCAACATGCAGTAGTTATAAAGTTTAAAATCCGATTCATGCAACCCAAAAATTTTATCTTCATCTCTTCTAATTTACACTTTAAACCTAGGTCTTTTCATAACGTATGGAAATACTGTTTTGCAAGGGACAGACTCTTGTATTTATCTATACATTCTTAATTTTAAAATTATTTAATCAACATTTGATTGAGTATTAAAAATTTTGTTATGAATTTTACTAGAATTGAATATGGTAAAAATTATAATGAAAATAATAAAATGAAAATTTTTGGCCATACATGTCCAAGCGAGGGCTGTGGTATGAATTAAGAAGTTCTATTCGATGAGCTCTATTAGAGCATCTCCAATCTAGTTTCGTTAGAATAAATTTTAATTGTCACTTAAGATTTACTGACGTCTATCATTAAATTGAATCCAAGAATGTTGATATTATGTGGCTGAAAATATAAGTGATCCGATCGAAATGGACTTCCATTATCGAAGGGTGATATCGAAGGCCGCGCTTTGCGCATGATTTAATTTTTTTATTGGGGTTGATACTTAGAGTGTTTAGGTAGTTTTATTTGGAAAAATCCCAAATTTCACGTTTACCATAATTTGGTACACCACTGAAGCAAACCAAACTACATTGGAAAATAAAATGGCAAAATTAATTTTAAATTTTGATTTATTTATATATATAAAATAAAATAATAATTTAAAGAGATTTAAAAATATTTTCAAACTACGTGGTAATATATATATGTATATATATATTTATACACAAAATATTATAAATATTAGTATATTAACATTAGAATTCAATTTTTTTTCAAATTCTAAAAAGTAACTATGAATTTATAGGTTATAAAATAATTTAATGATGTATTTTAATAATAATAAAAAACTATATGTTAAGTGCTAAATATATTCATTATATTTAATAATATATAAATAATAATGATGCATACATTATAGATTGTCAAAAATAAAATTAATTTCAATTATGTTAAAGTAAATCACGTTTATGATTAGATCTTGATTGATTCTGGATAAGTCATATTGACTAAGCCAGAGTTCTACTCATCTTATGTTTTCTTATTGTAATCTATATATTCTTGTCAGCAATACAATAATTGATTACGGGAAATTCATTCTTTCATGGTATCAGAGCCTTACCGATTTTGGCCCTGATCTCTTCACCCTCTCTCTTTCTTTTATTATTATTTTTTCTTCATCATCGATACAGCCTTCCCGCCATCCCACCGGTGTCCTATTCCCTGTGAAATCCCAATCTTCTTCGACTACAGTTGCAGTAGCGGTATCAGTTTTATCCCGGCGAATTCTCTGTTTCTCCACGGTAACGCAAATCTTCAGCACCGACGACCTCCTTCGTCGGCAGTCCATTTTTATTGGCTTCTCTTTGTTCTCCGACGTGATCTGTGGTTATTATTTCTGGCGTTCTCCAGCAGCAATTTTTTGTCTCCGACAACGATTCCCAGCAGCAACGGTATCTTAATTTTCAGTCACCATTTTTCTCAGTCCGTTCTTTAGCACCCAAGGTCTTCTTCTCCAGCGTCCAATTTATCTTCTCAGGTCCCAACATCAGATTTTAGATTGGATTTTCTGGCTGCGAAATTTTCCAAACAGGCGTGTTCTCTATTCTTGATCGGCAAGCGGAGTCTCTAGTGGCGCGTGAAGACACGCATGACAGTTAAATGCGTGTTCTCCACGCTCGCGTGAAACTCACAGCCATCAGTTTCTGTCTCGCGCATTGTGCGCTCAATTTCATTGCATTTGCAATCTGCATTTCATCCGCTTCTTGTCACTTTTATAACTTTGGAGTATGGCCCCTTTTGTTGGTATCTTTGAATTTAGGCATTCTGGTCATCATTGGATTGTAGATTCAGGCGCTACAATGCACATGACATCATCTCCTGCTGCTGTTGATTATGTGAGACCTTACCATGACTCTTCCCACGTCTAGATCCGTCAAATGGGTCGGGTCACCTATTGGATCACCGTTATCCATATACTATTTTCACTTATGGGATAATGACCCATTGGATTAATGGATACAATTGAGTTGTAGTTATTGGGTTTAGTTGAGCTAGATAATAGATCACCAGTTGGATAATTTTGGGTGGGTCGACTTGGGTTGGGTATTGGGTGACCCGTGGATAACTTCAAAGATAACTAAATTTTCACGAGTTTGATTACAAATTATTTAATTTTCCCTAATATATAATCATTATATTATATTATATTTAATAAAAATAAAAAATATGCAATATGTTGGTTTTGTAAACTCGTCGAAATTAACGAACAATATTAGTTGGGTTCGAGCTCGAGCTCGAATGCTGTACGAGCTCAAATTTTGTACGAGCTCGAATACTGTACGAGATTGAGCTCGAATATTGTACGAATTCGAATACTGTACGAGATTGAGCACGAATACTGTACGAGATTGAACTCGAATATTGTATGAACTCGAATACTGTAAGAGATTAAGCACGAATACTGTACGAACTCGAATACTGTACGAGCTTGAGTACAGTACAAACTCGAATACTGCACGAGATTGAACTTGAATAAATTTTGAATTATAATTTGTATAAATTGTGAATTATAGTGAAATTTTATGTTAAATATTACACATGCATTTAATTGGGTAATTTTGGATATTTATCTGGTATTTGTTAGATTCAATTGAGTTAACATAATATGAGACATATTGAGATCGAAATTTAATTATTCTCATCCCGCCCAATCCCAAAAACTAATGAGTATTTAATACACGATCCCATTGGATAATGACAACTTGTAACCCAAATCAGAAGAAAATATTTAATGATAACTCATTGGGTTAATTACATAATGACTTATTGGATAATGACTTATTGAATAATATATTTTAACTCATTGGGTTATATGAGTTATCTCATGAGTTATCCAATAGGTTATCCATTTAATGACCCAACCCATTTATGATCAAACCCATTATGACTAATTAATAAATGAGTTAATTGGATAAAGACCCATTAGATAATGGGTTAATTAGATTCGGATAATGGGTTGATCCAATTAACCCATTTGACTGACCTACCCATGTCTATGTTGGTAATGGTTCTCAAATCCCTATTACTCATGTTGGTGAATCTCGGATTTTTAAGTCTTTGCCTATTTATGATGTGCTTATTGTGCCCGATATTACTAAAAATTTGCTTTCTATTAGCAAATTAACTCGAGATTTAAATGCTGTTGTCTGCCTTGGTTATCGTTCTTTTATTATTTGGCATAAAATCACTAGGGAAACCTTGGGTCACAGTCATATTGAGGATAATCTTTATGTCTTAGACTATGGTGCACCTGCTTTAATGTTTACTGTGGAATCAAATAAGTCGCGTGCGTCCTTTGAAATCTGGCATGCTAGACTTGGTCATGTTCCGTATTCCGTTATTTCTGGTTTGCATGCTTCGGATCCTTAGCTGTCTTGCCGATTTTGCCTAAACCCACCATTTGTGAAGCGTGTGAAAAATCTAAAGGGAAACATTTATCTTTTCATACAAATGATAAACGTGTTGTTAGGGTACTTGATATAGTTTATTGTGACTTATGGGGGCCCTCTCCTATTATATCTGCTGATGGTTTCTCCTACTATGCCATTTTCCTTGATGATCATTCCCGACTCTCGTGGTTTTACCCACTTCTTCATAAATATGATTTTTGGGATGTCTATCGCCAACTTGAGGCCTTTGTGGAGAACCGGTTTTCTTCCACCATGAAAGTGTTTCGGAGTGATGGGGGGACTGGGTTTGTAAATGGTCGCTTACACTCTTACTTTCATATAAACGACATTCACCATCAGATTTCTTGTTCGTATACTCCTGAGCAGAATGGTCGGGCTGAGCGCAAGCACCACCACATTAATGAGATGGGCTTGTCTATGTCGTACCACTCTTATGTTCCTCTCTCCCACTGGTTACACGCCTTTGCTACAGCTTCTTATACCATAAATCAGTTGCCCACTCCAGTTTTTGGCGGACGATCACCATTTGAGGTTGTTAATGGTCGGGTTCCCATATACATGAGCTTTCATGTATTTGGTTGTCGTGTGTACCCTTATCTTCGTCCATATACAGCTTACAAACTCGCTCCTCGCAGTTTTCCCTGTATCTTTCTTGGATACGACTCCCAGTAAAGTGTTATCGATGTTTGGATCCTAAGTCTGGAAAGATATATGTCACCAGACATGCTTGGTTTGATGATACTTTCTTCCCTTATGCCGATGGTTCTACTAAAGTATCTCCGTTCTCCTTGGATGTCTCTACTTTTTTAGATCCTGCTGTTACATCATCTGATACTCCCACTTCTTCCACGGTGGCATCTCCTCCAGCTCAGTCTACCACATTGGTTGCCAGCCCTCTTGTTCCGCCGTCGAACTCTATTCTACCGTCTCTTGATCGGTTAACCCCCATACGGTCACCGATGGCCAGTCCTACTCCCCTGGCGATATCGTCTCCGGCCACCTCGGTCATTAAGTCCCCAGCGTCCTCTCTGGCTCCTTCTTCTTCGGCCTCTTCACCACATCATCAACTCATCGCATGGCCACTAGATCATCCACTGGAGCTATTCAGCGTCGATACTATTCTGATCTTATGGATCATGGTCTTTTTACCGCCCTTCTCACCCAGTCGGAGCCCACCGATTATCCTTCTGCATTGAAGGACCCATCTTGGGTTTCTACTATGAATGAGAAGATTGCTGCTTTATGGGCCAACACACTTGGGATCTTGTTCCACGCCCGTCTGGTGTCAACATTGTTGGATCCAAATGGGTCTATCAGCTGAAGTATCATCCTGATGGTACAATTGATCGTCACAAAGCTCAGCTTGTTGCACATGGGTTCTCTCAGATTCCAGGCTTCAATTTTGATTATACTTTTAGTGCGGTGGTCAAGGCCTCCACTGTCCGGACCGTTCTTGCCATTGCCACTATGTGCTCCTGGCATTTTTATCAGTTGGATGTCAAGAACACCTTTCTGAACGATATTCTTGATACTCCGGTCTATATGGCGCAACCAGTTGGTTACAAGGACTCTCTTCATCCAGATTATGTTTGCCGCTTGCGAAAGGCCATTTATGGTCTTAAGCAATCACCTCGAGTGGTTTCATTGGTTCAACACCTATCAATCTTAGCTCGAGTTTCGGTGCAGTTTTACCGACACTTCCATTTTTGTTCTTGCTCGAGGCTCATCATTGCTATATCTCCTGGTATATGTCGATGATATCATCCTTACAAGCAATGACTCTGGGCTTCTGCGACAGTTTATTGATTGGACACATCGGGAGTTTGCTATTAAGGATTTGGGCGCTCTCCACTACTTTCTTGGCTTAGAAGTATCACCCACTTCTTCAGGTCTGCTTCTCGGTCAAGCTAAGTATGCTCGGGATATTCTCACTAGTGTCAGAATGTCTAATGCGGCCCCGATCTCTACCGCCTTTGTTCATGGTTCGCAGCTACACAACTCCACCAGTCCGCTATTTCAAAATCTGACACTGTATCAATCCCTTTTTGGTGTCCTACAGTATCTGACGATTACCCACCTTGATCTGGCACCTGCGGTTAACACCGTCAGTAAGTTTCTTCAAGATCCTCGTGATGACCATTATGCTGTAATCACTCGGATTCTTGGCTACGTCAGAGGCACTCTCCATTTTGGCCTCACCTTTCGCTCAATCAGCACTCCTGAGGTCTTGGGGGTATTCGGATGCTGATTTGGCTCATTATCTCGAGACTCACCGATCTACATATGGCTATGCAGTCTTTCTTAGTGGAAACCTTGTTTCTTGGAGTGCTAAGAAGCAGCCTACCATCTCTCATTCCAGCACTAAGTCAGAGTATCGAGCTCTTGCCAACACAGCCTCGGAGATGGTCTGGATGACTCATTTGCTTCACGACCTTCGTGTTCCGCTTTCGAGCTCCCCATTGCTGTTATGTGACAACAGTAGTGCCATTTTCTTAGCTCAGAATCCGGTTGCTCACAAGCGGGCTAAGCATATTGACATCGACTATCACTTTGTACGTGAGTTGGTGGCTTCTGGCAAGCTGCGTGTTGCCCATGTCTCCACTGGTCTTCAGATTGCTGACAACTTCACCAAAGGACTTTCTCGTCCACTGTTTGAGTTCTTTCGGTCCAAGCTTTGTATCACTGAACATTCGACGCTTCGCTTGAGGGAAGGGGTGGTGTTAGAGTAAATCACGTTTATGATTAGATCTTGATTGATTTTGGATAAGTCATGTTGACTAAGCCAGAGTTCTACTCATCTTATGTTTTCTTATTGTACTCTATATATTCTTGTCAGCAATACAATAATTGATTATGGGAAATTCATTCTTTCAAATTCAAATTAACTCATTCATTTTGTTTTTTTACTCTTTCTCCATAAAAGTAAAATTGAGACATAAATTAGAAAGTTTTTAACTCATTGTCTATTTAATAATTAGTTAATTTAATTAGAATAACAAATTAATTTCTAGAATAGAATAAATTTTATTTTAAACATGAATTAAAAATAAGTTAGTGCCGATTAGTGTTATACTCGAGTTCATAAAAACTATTTTATTGGACCAATATAATTATTTATTCTCCATCATTCAAAATATAATTAATTGTGTTAATATAATATTTGTTGAGATCAAATATAATGTTAAAATACAATTTTAATGTTATATATATACGTGACATAATAATTGGCGGTTTGTAGCATATACACGTCACATAATAATTATTCATTTGAAGTTTCGATTGGTGAATGATTTCAAACAATACCCACAGTCGAAACATTAATATTATGTCAGACCGAAGGTGAATCAAAGTTCCAATCAGTATCTACCATTTGTGTCCGTTAAACAAAGAAGACCCTCCCTGCATTGGAAATGCTCTTAATGCAGCCTTCTTTCCTTTAAACTTCTATTGCAACATAGGATTTAATGACCCCAACTATAAATTTTCTCTCCAACCAAGGGTAAAATATGAGGGTCAGTATTACGTGGATAAAATTTACATTGACCTTGTCGAAGTGACCTTCTTTTCTCTGAAGGTGAAATTGACATCCGCACTTTGCCAAATCAGCCAAAAAATTGGGCGGGTGATTCAAATTTCGTTCTTTGCTGATTACATTTGCTCTCTATTTCTTCTTCCCACAGTTAGGTTTCAGAATCTCAAAATTTGTATCCACAAGAAGCAGGTATTCTTCACCTTGAACTTTTTTATCAATTTCTAGTCAAAATTTTGTTCGTTGTAGTGATAGAGGGGTATTTCAGCTGTTTTCAAGTTTGTGAGCTTATCCGAGAATTGACGTTATCAGTTTTCACTCCCATTTCGCTCAAGAGTTTTGAGGTAGAAAAGTTGAAAGTTGCATTACACACGTTTTGCTTTGTTGCTGTAGTTTTGGATGATGAAAAGTAGCCTTTTTTATGTAGATTTGCGACCTTATGCAATGCTTTGAATTCCCAATATTTTTGGTTTTTTTGTGCAAAATTATGGTCAAGGTTTCTATCTCTATATCTCAATTATAACTTTAGTAGGCATTAACAAAAGAGGGGTAGGTTCTTATGCCAAAAATTTGTTGTTGCGTCTGTCCTGCTATCTTTGTTATTGTATGTTTGCTAATTGGGTTGTTCTTATTTTTGTTTTATTTGATTACTGCTGAAATTAGAAGTGGAATACGCTGAAATATGTTGAGATTACTTCAATATATTGAAGTAAAAATATGAGTAGAAGTGGTGCATAGATTCTTTTTGCATAGATTGATTACCATTGTAAGCATATGCTTTTGAATAGTACCCTAAAGACACTGCACTTTCTTCCACTCTTTCTCTACCCCATTTTTTAGATTAAAGCCTTTTCCTAAGTCTGAAACCTGTGGTGCAGTATTCCACTTTTTCTTTACCTCATTCTAGCCTTCCAACACGGTACAAGATTCTTCTATATGTGATATTGAAGCATTTCTTCTATATGTACTTTTGATAAATGTCTATTTACTTGGACGTGATACCCTAAACTTGTAGGATTGACTTGGCATTTTAGTGAATTCTGCTCAGCTTGCTTTTCTTTACTACTTTAATTGAAGTTTTTGCGGTGTAGCAAAATTACCATGTTGGCTAAAAGATTATGTGGCTTTAAGTGGCTTTAGAGATTTTCATTGCTCTCAACAACAATATACTTGTGTGAGGAAAGATTTTAAAAGTCAATTAGTTGTGTAAGACTAACACTTTATCTTTAAATTTGTGTACCATTTGATAAATTTGTGTACCTTTTGCAACTCAGCTTGTTCTTCTTTTGAAGCAATCCATTCTTGCTTTGATGATTATAGCTTTGACACTATATCCCATCCTCTGTTTGCAATATAGGATATCAAGTTTAACTCTAGTTCCATGTTTTGCTACTTTCAACAAGCCCAGACTTTCTCTGTTTGCATAACATTGTTTTATGAAATTCTTCTTTGACTATACTGACTGATTATCTAGAGATCCCACCCCCTATGCTCTGTTATCTATATTCTATATTTATTCATTGATCATTTTTATGTTACTAAGCTTCTGTCCATGTTATTATTACTTATGCTTCCTAGTAGTTGGCCATTCATAAATTTCTGGAGCTCATAATTTTCTTGAATCATAGATAAGATTCTGTCCTTATGTAGGTTGTCTTTGATTTCATAGAGCTCATGGATTCCGGAGTTTCAGCAAGTTTCTCAGTCAAACATAACTGATTCCATGGACACCATACAATCTCTGAATTCTATTGGAATTCAGTTTCAAACTACTACCACTTTGCAAAACTTTGTTGATTTAGATCAATTTGGTTATGGGGTGTTTTCATCAAACTTTCAATATCAACAAACTTTTCCTCACGTTTCTTCTCAGCCTCCATAACAATATGGGCACAAATTTTCTTATCGAGGTTTACTTAGTGTTCCGAATTGGAATAACATGAGCTCATATTCTGAACCATCCAAACCATCCTGAAAGAAAAAAAGTCGGCCTTAAGCCCTAAAAAAACTCCAGCGACAGTTCAACGTTAGAGTCTTGATGAAGATATAGTACTTACAAAAGTTCGACTACATGTCTCATGTGATGCTGATATTGGAGCTGGCAAAAAATCAGAAACTCTGTGAAGTTGCATTTTACAGGTATGTAGAGAAAATATGGGGAAATTCGATAGAATACGTGACGCAAATGCCTTGGGATGTCGATGGGGAAGACTTCAAGCAGCAATAAACAAATTTCATGTATGCTATGAACGGTTGGAGAGAATGAGAAAAAGCGGAACAACACTTGAAGATGTGGTAACTACTCTCTTTTGATTTATAAAACCGTATATAACTTTAAAATATATTCATTTTTTTAGTCTTGTCTATTTGTAATTTACGTACATGATACAATTATAGATGGCATTTTTCATTTGTTTTATGTGTAGAAAAGAGGCGCATTGCGAACATTCCAGGACACCAACAACAATCAACCATTCAAGCATGAAGAATGTTAGGATATTTGTAGACAAAATGCATAATGGTGTACACAACACCTAACTAAGCAAGATGGAGTCAAGAAGTGAAAGTGTGTAGTTGATATCTCAAATCAAAATCCACTAACTTCAAAGCAAACATAGTCCGACCCAATTTCCATTCCAGGTTTCTGAGTACCACTTCATAAGTTACTTAACTTTATTTATCTATATAAGAATTAGTGCTCCTTTTATATTCTCTACATCATTTTTTTCTGCTACTAATACTATCTTATTTTCGTAAAAATATCTCAACAATTCACATTTCCACCTTCTTTATAATGATGTATGGTTAAAAACCACATTGCAGTAGTAGCATTTGAATATGTGTGTGCAGATTTGTTCATATAAGTTCAACAAGTAGTAGTAGCGCCTGTTGAATATTTTAGTTTGTTTACTTGTCTTTAAAACTCATGGCATTTATGTAACTGAAATAGTTTTTGAAAGTGTACTTTTTTATTATTTAAATTTCAGATTCATAGGAAAATGTTTGTTCTGAAACAAAAGCTAACGAATTGGAAAATATAAACGATGAAGGAGTTGCTTGTCCAACTGTTGGAAGAAAAGGAGTAAAAGATCAGAAGAAAAGGGTGGTAGAAGAAAAGGGTGTGGTTGATGCTCTAGGTAATCTTCAAACCTCTCTTGAAAGGAAATTTGATTTGAATCGTGAAGAACTCGATATGAAGAAAGAAAGAGAGAAGAAAGAGTATGAGCTGAAGGAAAAAATATTCAATGCGGAGATTGAATTCAAAAGGAGTACCCAAATGATGAAATAAAAAGCTCAGAAGAGAATAGAAGAGGAACGCATATTGGAGAAAGATCTCAACAAATTTAGTCTGTACGTGCACAAAAAATTGAAGTAATGCAAGCTCGGATATTGAAGGAATGGGAAAAGGATGGACGTTTTGGAGATGTGTCTTCCAATGATGATATTGACCTCTAATGTTTCTATCTTTTTAAGTGTTTAATTTTGAGTTTGAGAATACAATATGTTTGTTTCAATGTTTTTAACTTCATTTTCAAGCTCTGCTTTCTAGTATTCTCCATGGACATACATACTTATGAAACAATTATGTGATATTGAATGTGTTATTTTTTTTATCCCAAAGGCTTATGGAATTATGAATGGGCATATCTCCAGGATTTCTTCAACAGATAACAACATAATTCTCTAAGCATGGAAAATCTGAGAATACCATGTTCATGTCAAAGAAACTTAATATATTCCAATGGTCATGAGCTTTGCATTTTACTCACAGATACTAAGCATGTCTAACTTCTACCACAAAGAGATGATTGCAGTCAAATAAGTTTGCAACAAAGAGTCAGATAAGGTGGTAACTACTAGTGTTATACGCATCATGTTCATAGCTTTTATTTTTAATATTAACTGCAACGAAAAACAACCTGCTATTAATAATGAAGACAATACAATATTCACCCGGCTTTTATCTTGGATAAAAGATATATACTACATGACAATGTTGTGAATGGTTTTGCTACTGCATTGTGGTAATATTTTTCAATATACCCGGTGAAGGATAATGGATACTGCATTGTTGGTATTGTGCCGTACAACAAAACAAAATGATTCAGACACTTGTTCCTTCTCACACTGTGGCTGCCAAGACTACTAATCCCAGAAGAACTTATTCACATTTCGTTTATACCAACTAAAAGGCATGACAAAACACATATATTTTCTAGGTGAAGAGACATATTTTCTCAATGTGAATATAATCAAGGAGGAACTAACAAAAATAAATAATGTAGTTCTAGATATAAAGAAAACAAATTAAGTTTATGCATCACCATGTCTCTCCCACAAGTGGTTGATGAGATCATCCTTCAAGTCTCTGTGGATGCTTGAGCTTTGTACTTCTTTAAGTCACTTGATCATTTTAGAGAAAATAAGGGAGTAGTTATGCTCCACATTCACATTATCAATCGTTTCTCCCATGTGAGGAACCAAATCTTCAGGGTTGATTCCTTTATGATTCTCACTTTGAATGATCATATTATGCAATATGATACATGTTTTCATAATCTTCCCAAGATCCTTAACATTCCACATGCTTGCGGGGGCCTTTCACAATGTGCCATCTACTTTGTAACACTTCAAAAACTCGTTCTACATCTTTTCTCACGGTCTCTTGACATTTGGCAAGCAATTTTTCTTTTCAGAACAAGGCGATGATATTGATTGGATTAGAGTTACATATGGCGGATAGATTCCATTGGATAGGTAATATCCCATATCATTCCCATGACCATTAACCATAAAATGACATGGAGGTGCAATACCATTAACAAGATCATCAAACAACGGGGACCTATTGAGAACATAAACATCATTATTTGTACCCGCCATACCAAAGAAAGCATGCCAAATCCACAAGTCTCTTGATGCCACAGCTTCAAGGATGAGAGTTGGTGTTTTCTTAAATCCACTTGTATGTGTACCATGCAAAACTGTGGGACAAATTTTCCATTGCCAATGCATACAATCAAAACTTCCAAGCAGTCCAGGAAAACCACATTCCTCCCCTTCTTTAAGTAACCTTTCAACATCCCTCTCATTTGGTCTCCTCAAATACTCTTCTTAAAAAATATTTATTATAGCATCACAAAAATGTTTGAGGCTTTCAATTGCGTTACTCTCACCAATTTGAACATATTCATCGAGAACATCTGCAACACAGCCATACGCAAGCATCCGCAAAGCTGTCACCATTTTTTGTAAATGACTTATCCCCCATCTACAAAATGCATCAACCTTTGGGGTAAAGTATTGATCATAATTCCCAGCTGCATCTAGAATGTGATTAAATAATTCTACATCCATTAAAAAATGGTGACGAAATTGTTCTGATGTGTACTTAGAATAATATTTTTTAAAGTAATCATTGATGATCAACTAATGACGTTCACGCCTTTCACGCTTTATATACTGCCATCCGGGAATAAAGCCTCCATGTGGCCACTTTTTATCCATGGACATTATCAAAAGTGAAGCGTGAACGATTATAGAAATTGATTGCATATAACTTCTTGTTGAGGAAACAATACCATCATATTCTCACTGGTCGTCAAATAACCTTTTTGAGATGTTTGAGGAAACAATACCATCATACTGTCATCAGATTGAGTATACATACTGTCGAGGAAGAAATACCATCATATTCTCGTTGATTCATCGCTCGAACTATCTAACTCTGAGTCAGATTTGAAATCTAACGACATCTCTATATCTGAAAGCAAGTTATGTTTTCAAACTCGAATTAGCTACAAAAATATTTGGCAACTAACGTTTGTGTCATACTTAGAGTGCGGGAATATATAGAGATCAAAACATTCTGAGATAACAACCAAATATTAATACTTAATTCATCATTACCATAACATTAAGACCTCAATGTGAACCTAAACATAATTCATCATCACCGTTCACCAAACACACCAAATTGAGAAGCACTGCGCATAAAAATATGAAAGAAGCACACATCTGTGTGTGAGTGTTATTGTCTATAACCTCAAATTAGCATCGATTATTTTCCTATCCACTAAGTGAGCTTTTTAGATCAGATTGAGTATACATACTGTCAAAATTAGATTCGCATCCCCAGATAATGATTGATGAAATGCTACTACCTATCTAATAGGTGAGAATGAGCAATTGAATTGTTTTCTTAGCCATAGCTTTGAAAAACTTATCAAGTCAAAGTTTCTCAGGGAAGATAAGAGAATAATTAGATGTCACTTATTTTTTCATACTAAGAATTTCTGGTCTAACAGATAATTCGTTAACCTTTCATCTAGCAGTACTATTACGAAGATAGCTATGAGAGCACAACAGTTAGAGACATAACAAGAAAAACCCAAACTATGACAGGTAGAAAATTTCAGAAGATCTAGTATACCAGTTTTGTGTTTTCAGTTTACTTTAGGAGATTCAAAGATGCCATTCATATTTCATAAAGATTACAAAACTATCAGAAGAAAAAAGATAAATTTCTGAGAACCCACACAATTTAGACACACGAATCTGTACAATATATGAAGGAAGCACAATTTAGACACACGAATAAAAGCATACATGCCATCTAAATTTCTTTCTGGATGTTTCTTATGTCACCCTTACCCAAAATTGCATAATTTCCCGACAAACGTTAAATGGTTGGATTAGCACAAAGGGGGCCTACAGTACCCCCTTTCCGACCTATCGATATCATAACCACATCATCATCATCCATCAAAACTAATCAGGATGATCCCCCAAAATGTATAACAGTGAAGATTGTACGTGTAAAATTGAAGAATCCCAAATATTATTCACGTACCTTGAGAATTTGATAAATTGATCAATTCGATGAAAAAAAGGTTGATGAAATTCTCTTACATTAAAGATAACGAGTTGTCAAATTTTTACCGGGAAGGAGTTTCATGTTTCGTGCTCTTTGTGTGCCTACATGTCAGAAAAAAAATAAAATTCATTTGACGGTTGGATTGGAGAAGAATTCTGAAGGTGTGTGCAAGTGCTAGTAAAAATTTTCCATGTGTTTTCTGTGTATTGGAGATGCTCTAAAAATACATCCACGTCAGATTTGAGGCTTCAAGTGACTCTCACATTGGAGACATTTTTTAATATTCAAGAGTCTGTTTGTAGATGTGGCAATCAACATTTACTCCAATTGAGTCCCACATTGGAGATGCTTAATTGACGATGTTAGTAATAAATGACTTTCACATGGGATTGATGTCTTAAAGTGACTGTCTATTCAAGACGTATTTTTGGTTTGAGAGTCGCTCTATCTGCAATCTTCTGCACCACTTTTGATACGCCATTGGTACGCCACAAACGTAACCGCGTTGTTTTATGACTTTTGGGATTAATTTTTTTTTACTTTCATTTCACTTCTTTCATTTCAAGCCGTTTTCCAGTTCCTTTCATTTTTTTTTGTATCTTTACATTTGTCCATTGTTTTGGCTTCTTGTTATCATTCTTAATTTATTAAACTTCTCTTTTATTTTTACCTTTACTTTTACTTTTTTTTAATGTCTAATCAAAAGATCAGAATTAAACTAAATCATATTATTGATAATTTATCTCGTTAAAGATGTTCTTATATTGAATGAAGATCAATAGTTAAATTCATTTTTTATTTAAAATAAGATAGATGCTTAAATTTTAATAATGTTATACATATTCTTCCTCGGGTATGGAATCACATCAACCATAAAATTAATCAAACTCACTTGAATCATTATGCAAATGCAATTTCTTAATTCCATACGATGGCAGAATGTTTTCAATGCAAATGCAATTGCTTAATTCCATACGATGGTATAATGTTTTGCAAATCAATAGGTGGGTGATGCAACAACAATTTTTAATTAATATTTAAATTTTACATTTATAATTATTATTTCATAAAATTAAAATTATGGAAATTCATCGTTTAAGATTTTAACATATAGATGTAGACCAACTTTATGGCCGAGTTGAGTTTTTTTAAAAAAACTTTTGATGCATTTGGAAATCGGTCGAGTCGTAACGTCGAGTCTCTTGGTGATAATCTGCAAGCAAAAAGCCCCGGGAGGTCCCAGGAGTAAACTCTCCGAAGCTTAAGTCAGTAAGTGTTTCTAGTAAATGTTCAAAAGTTCTCTATAGTAAGTACGTACCTATCTATTTATACTATATTAGGGAATAACGTATCTCCGGATTATACGCCTTGATGTACGACTTGATGTACGCTTCTCTATTAAGGAGATTTATTGTGCTGACGTGGGCTTGAGGTGCTCTCGGCCCAAGGTACTCTCGGCCTAAGGTACAGTAGGCCCAGCTGCGAGTTTACTTATCATCAAGAGCCCCCAGAAAATTTGAGGGTAGCATTGGGATTAGGATCTTCGAGGAGTCTCGATTTTATCCTTCGTTACTGGGCCCCTGGGTTTATGTGTTCTCGTAGAGGGTGTCGAGGATCCCCACTTGTTTTTTTTCTAGAGGAAGGGATCCCTAACTCGAGGCGCCGTCTAATTTTCTTTATGACTATCATTTATTATTATTTTCCTTTTAGCAGAATTCCAAGGGGGCACACGCGCACATGTTGATTATATAGGGAAGCACGTGTCAGGGAAAAGTTTATGAAAAGGCACGCCAACTTTTCACGCCTTTTCAAATTTTCATATCTCCTAAGTTAATCATTACTCTAACCGCATTTTTTGGGCTTCTTAATTTCCCATTTTCTACACGTTCTCTTCACTTTAACTGCAGGTGACTTCAAAGGTTTTCTTAGTACTCTCCTCTCCCTCCGTTCCTCGCTTACATTTCCCTCCTTCTACTT
Organism: Rubia yunnanensis; assembly: GCA_037428765.1. Classification (NCBI taxonomy): domain Eukaryota; kingdom Viridiplantae; phylum Streptophyta; class Magnoliopsida; order Gentianales; family Rubiaceae; genus Rubia; species Rubia yunnanensis. The sequence goes on along the minus strand of CM075071.1, from coordinate 23,158,273 downwards.
TCACCAGTAAGTTATCCCAACCTTCATCTTTCTTCGCTTCTTTTCCTTTATCCTTTGTGCTCATGGCTGATTCTAGCAAAGAAATCCATTGAGAGGGGGCATTCTGACATAATTGAGTTTGAGAGATTTGAGGGGGAATCGCCCAGAAGGGGAGATTCCGAAGCTTCACTTAGCAATCTGGGGCTTATCCCCAGGGTTCTAACCCTAGTGATGATGAGATTGGTAATTCAAGCTAAATACCACTTTTGGATTTCCCTGAGGAGGGTTTTCCCCGAGTTTGGCCTCCCGACCGAGGGAAATGATATATTCAGAGGTCTTCGCGTATTGTATACATTGAGTTTAGCTCCCCTTCTTCTAAGGAGGGAGGCCCCTTGAGGATGTTAAAGGAGGATAGCGGGCCGCTCCACTCCAAAGCCTCCTCCACCATTGAGCCACCGGCTCCAGGCCCCCCTGTGGAAGAAGAAACGTACAGGCCCCCAGCCCCGGATAAGTCTTGGACTATATCGGGGGTCTTACGATCGCTATTCCCAGGTCAGAGGATTTCCGCTGACATGGAATTAGAGTAATTAGGGGCAATGGAGTCTTACGAAGATCCCCCTGAGGGGAGGTCGGTCATTTTTCTAAAGTAGATCCGGTCAGGGTTGTGTTTTCCTTTTCCTCCAATATTTTGGAGGGTGCTCAGATATTTTCCAGTAAGCCCTACCCAAGTCCATCCTAATGCCATAACCACCCCCATGTTATTTCTCTGTCAATGCTACAACTTAGACATGAAACCCGAGTAAAAGTTGTTCAGTTCCTTTTTCACTGTGGCCTTCAACGGTAACTCCTCCGAGAAGATCATTACTTTTTCTCCCCACCAAAGAAGATGCAAGGTTTTTAACCTCCCCAGGAACCTGGGAAAGTGGAAGGATGCTAAGAGGGCTCTTATGTTTAACTGTCTTAGATATAAGGTTCCTCAATGGAATCCCAACGTTAAAGTCGAATTCCAACTCCCTGACAAGTTTGTTTGCCCACCTCACCTCGAAAGTGCTTGAGATTGTTTGCTATTCTCACCCCTTTCCTATGCCTCTTATACCAATTCCAACAACATAGTCGGGGGTCAAGCTTGGCCCCCCAAGGTTTTAAAAAAGTTTGTCTACGAACTTGTTAAGAAAAGAAAATTGTTGAGACAATCCCGCTTGGCTCCATCCGATGAGCCTCCAGTAGGTTCGAAGAGAAGGAAGCTAGTTAAGGGGTATAAGCCACGGTCTTCCTAGGACTTAGTAATCTGAGAGCCCTCTCTCAAGGATTCCCTTTTTTGTCCTGACATTAAAGATGTCATTCATTTAGTGCTTTGCTTTGTTGCATACTACCATATTTATACATATATTTTTTGTTGTATCTTGTCTAATATCTTCTTTCTCTTTAGTGGGCCGGAGCCTAGCGGGTGCTATGTCCAAGAGAGGAGCAAACACCCTCTCCTCCAAGAAGAAGGTTACCCCTTCCATCCCCCTACAGACAGTTTCCCACCCCTTTATATTTTGCCTTCAAGACATCATCTCCACCTTGAATTCAGCCGCGAGATCCTTCCAAAAGGAGCTTGATCTTTCTAAGGCATACTTGAAATCTTGGGAAAGTGGAAAACACCCAATTTTTGTAGCATGCTTGAAGGACCGCGACCGTAAAAAATTCAAGGTTTCCATCCCTCTCAAGGTTGTCAAAAATACTGACCTCCCAGAGGCCAACTGTCAAGATGACGTTCACTGCATAATCCACAATTTTGGTTCCCTCAAAAGGTGTCTTTCAGATGCTGAAAGGATGCATATAGTCAAGAGTCATCTTATAGCCACTCGGGGTCAGGCTTATGGGCTTATGGATAAGTTGGGTGGCATTGCCCAGCACTATGAGGTTACACAGAATGAGATCTTGAGGCTAAAAGAGGTGCTCTCCAGGTCCGGTGCTTCTATCGGTGATGAACATTCAGTAGTGGAATCTCTTTTAGGTGAAAATTCGTGGTTAGTCTCAGAGAACCAGACACTGCAGAGGGAGAACGTCAAGTTGGAGAAGAAAGCTCGACTTTGCTATCAGAGCCTTCATTCTCATAGCTTATTCCATGGTGTGGCTAATCCCAAAATTATCTCCGACAGGATTTTACCCAAATTTCTTCTACAGGCTTCCTATCACTGGCTTATAAAAAATGAAGGGGAAACACACAGGACTTTTAAGCAGAAGGAAGCTTACACTGCTATCCTCGAATGGTTAAAGAAGATACCTATTCATTCTATTAAGAATCAAAGGTCCTCCTCAAATTTAGAAGCAGATGAAGTAGCTAGGGGTGGTAGTTCTTCGAAGCGCCCCTTTGGGAGGTCTGCGAGGAAGCGGATCCACCCCCGTGGTCCTTGATCCACTTCAGCAATAAATGCTGATGACTATTCCGAGGAGGAACAAAAAAATGACTTTCAACGTGCCACTAATATCAAAGCAGAAGAAATATCGAGGATACATGTGGGAGTAGCAAGAGTAGAAAAGGAATTAAAGAAACTGTTGTAACTGCGTGCATACTTTTTTCCTATATTTGCCTTTATTATTGTGGCCTTCTGAGCCTTAATAACTTAGACCATAATATGTCAAGCTTTTGACAAGCTAATTGCATGTATTAATAATCAACTGTGAAAGAAAAAAGAAAAAGAGAAACAACGATAATTTTACCCAGGTTCGGTGTTTCCCACCTACATCTTGCAATAATTTTTCACTAGATCATCAAGCGATAACTACAATCAGCAGGGGTATTGAGGATATTACTTTCACACTCCTCCCTCTTTCTTTGACCGTAAGAGCTCATGCCTCTGGTCTTCAGCCTTTGCTAGAATATAATTTATGAGCTTGTGGCTCTATTATACAGCCTTAGCTGGAATAAAATTTAGGAGATAGTGGCTCTATTCTACAGCCTTAGCTGGAATGCATTGCAGGAGCATTTAAGCTCAAGGCTTTAGCCTTAGCTGGAATTTTTGGTAGGAGCGTTTAAGCTCAAGCCTTCGGTCTTAGCTGGAATTTTTACAGGAGTGTTTGAGCTCGAACCATTAGTCTTAACTGGAATTTTCTATAAGAGTATTTGAGCTCAATCTTAGCACTTAGCACATGATTTATCAGTGCTATTTTCCCTCATCATACATGGTGATATCTCCGGAGATTGGCAATGTTCCATCTCCTTGAGATTTGAGTTCCCCCATGGTCGCGAGGGTGTAGCTTCCTCTGGCATACGCTTCTATCAATCGATATCGTCCTTCCCAGTTATCCGCGAGCTTTTCCTTTGGCTCCTGCCTGCTTTTCTCATTCTTTCTCATAACTAGATCCCTGGGTGCAAACTACACTTTCTTAACCCTTTGATCGTAGTAACATTTCACCTTTTCTTTCACTTTAGCCTCATGTATCAAGGCTAACTCTTGCATTCCATTGACCATATCAAGGTCCAAACACCGATTTTCACTATTACATCTTCCCCGGCCATAGCCATCATCCTCGGGCTTGGTAGCCCTATTTCAACTGGGATCACCACCTCGAAACCATAGACTAGGCTATAAGGTGTTTCCCCTGTGGTCAAAGATTCTATAGTTTTGTATGTCTATAAGACGCTGGGCAACTCCTATATCCAATTTCTGGCTGCTCCCTCGAGCCTAGCTCTGATTCTGTTAATGAGGGTGCGATTGGTAACTTCTACTTGGCCATTCGCTAGTGGATGATAAGCAATCGTCAACTTTTGTTGGATCTTATATTCTTTGCACCACCTTTTAAAGGGATCATTGGCAAACTGCTTCTTGTTGTCTGTTATGATCGTCCTTAGGATCCCGAACTTGTACACAATGTTTTTCCAGTAGAAGGAACTAACTGCGATATTGGTCATTGGTTCAACTTCCACCCATTTTGTGAAATAATCTACCGCCACGATACTTTCCCGGGGCTTCAGGGAATGGCCCAACAAGGTCGATACCCCATTTGTCAAATGGCAATGAACTGTGAATACTCATCATCTCCTCCTGGGGAATGTGTTTCAATGGCACATGTTTTTGACACTGGTGGCAAGTCTGTATATATTGGTTTGCATCTTCGAGCATCATGGGCCAATAATACCAGGCTTGGATAAGCTTTCTCGATACTGACCTAGATCTTTGATGACTCTTACATATACCCTTGTAGGACTTCTTTATCAAATATTCAGCCTCGAGAGGGTTCACACATCTGAGCAGTGGTTGTAAATGAACTCCTTTATACAGAATTCCCTCTTGCATCTCATATTTTGACGCTTTCAGTTTGACTTTTCTGGCTTCAACAGGATTCTCCAGGAGTGACCCATCTCGAAGATACTTAATAATGGGCATCATCCAGTAAATTTCTTTATCCACAACCATTACCCCGTGCTTCTGAAAACTTCAATTATTAAGGGTCTCCATGAGCCATTGCTCTTGAAACTCCGCTCCTAAATTCAACGAAGCTAACTAGCTCAAGCCATCAGCCTTATGGTTGTGTTCTCTTGGTACTAGCTCCAAGGTATGGCTTTTGAACTTCCTGAGTAGAGGCTTCATAAACTCTAGATACTTTCGCAAGTTGTGCTCCTCTGGCCTCGTATTCCCCATTTACCTGATGCACTACTATCTAGGAGTCACTATAGATCTCCAAATCCTTCACATTCTGTTCCTCACCTAACCATAAACCAGTGATCAAGGCTTCATATTCAGTCTCATTATTTGTTGCCTTGAAGGTAAAGTGCAGCGCGTACGAGTAGTCTTTTCCATCAGGGCTAGTGAGTAAGACTCCTGCTCCGATTCCTCCTGAATGTGAGGAACCATCAATGTATAACCTCCATAATTCTTTCCTTAGGGATCCCTTCTCCTCCCCTATCTCAATAGGCTCGATAGTCTCATGGGTTTCGACTATAAAGTCCGTCAAGGCTTGACCTTTAATCGTTACCCTTGCCTGAAATTGTATGTCGTGCTCTCCTAACTCTATTACCCACTTCATCATCCTCCTCGAAGCTTCAAGTTTCAAGAGGACTTGCTTGAGGGGATAATTAGTGAGTAACATGGTCGGGTGCCCTTGAAAATAAGGTCACAGTCTTTGAGCGCCATGTACCAGTACTAGTATGAGTTTCTTGAGGGCGGTATATCTTGTCTCTGGTCCCTGCAGGCTCGGCTCACAAAGTATACATGGTGCTGCACTTTACCTTTTTCTTTCAAAAGTACTACACTAATAACTAGGGGCGAAGCGGAGATGTATAGAAACAAGACTCCCATTTCTTAGGTTTCATGAGCGTCGGTAACCTTCGAAGATGATACTTAAGTTGTTGAAAATCTTGTTCACACCTATCGGTCCATTCGAACTTCTTTGCTTTTCGAAGCACGTCAAAGAAAGGAAACTGTTTCTCAGCCCCCTTCGACAAAAATTTGCTCAAAGCTTCCAGGCATCTAATGATCTTCTGTACGTCCTTCATGTTCTGAGGGATCCTCATCCTTATCAGGGCCTCGACCTTCTCCGGGTTAACATTGATTCCCCTCTCTGATACCATGAACCTCAGGATTTTCCCACCCCCACTCCTATGACACATTTAGCAAGGTTCAACTTTAGATTTTAACTCCCGAGTATCTTGAAAAGCTCCTTCAGATCCCTCAATAATTCCTCATAACTCTCGCTCTTTATCACCATATCGTCCACATATATCTGCACATTTCTACCAATTTGGTTTTTGAACAACTTGTCCACTAACCTCTAGTATGTAGCCCCTTCATTTTTCAAGCCAAAAGGCATCTTCTTGTAACAGTACGTGCCCACACCTGTGATAAACGAAGTCTTTTCCTTGTCCTTATTAGCCACCAATGTATGGTGATAATCCTTGTGGGCATCGAAGAAAGACAATACTTGATACCCCGTAATTGCCTCCACCAACTTATCGATGAGAGGTAAGGGGTAACTATCCTTTGGGCAGCATTTGTTCAAATCCATAAAATCTATACACATCTACCAAGTACCATCTTTCTTTGGGACCATAACTGGATTAGCTAGCCATTCTGGGTAGAATACTTCCTCGATCACATCAGCCTTCAACAATTTGTCTACCTCGACCTTGATGGCTTCTGCCCTTTCTGTTGCAAATAATCTCCTTTTTTGCATGATGGGCCTGACCCCTGAATCAATGTTTAACCTATGGATTGCTAATTTTTGGGGAACTCCTGTAAGGTCTGAGGTATCCCACTCCTCTATTAACTTGATTAGCTTCTCCTTCACATCCCAGGGGTAAGTTTCCCCACAACCACTGTCCCCTTATCCAAGATTGGCATTTTTTCAGTTTCAGAAAGGCTAACTCTCCCATGTACTGAAGCTACATATCTCACCTCATTGCTTCTCTTACTGCTGTGAGGTTACAGCTCTTAGCCACAGCCTGATCCCCCTCGGATGGAAGCTATCCCTCTACTCGTTGGAAACTTCATTATTAGATGATACAGGGACCACATTGCTTGAGCCTAGCACATCCAAGGCCTTCCCAAAATTACATTGTACGAAGAGTAACCATCAACCAATATGAAGGTGCATTCGATCATTACCCCCTTATCCTCTTCAGATATCCATACTGGCAAGGTGATTTCTCCTATGGGATACATCGAGTTTCCCATAAATCCTGAGAGGGGGGTAGCTGACATTTTTGTATTATTCCTTCTAATATCTAAATGATCAAAACATTCAGCAAACATTATCTCGACCCCACTTCAATCATCAATAAAGACCCTTTTCACTAAGTTCGTTCCAATTACCACCGCTACCACCATCAGATCTGCATGCGAGGTTTGGTCTGAGACAGCATCCACTTCTGAAAATGTGACTGTCTCGCCCGGCCAGAATCTCTTGTGATTTGGCCCTTCTATAGGAGCCCTTCGAGAATCAGCCATCATGACTGAGTTTGAAGACCTCTCTCCTTTTATTTCACTTATCATGTTGATCACTCTCCAAATAGGTGGATTTAGCTATTCCTATTGTCCTGGTTTCCAGGGGGTTGTTCTCACAAACCCTCATCCTTTCTTGCCTAACATCTGCCTCGACATTCTTGTCCTTGATGCATTCTATCTCCTGTACCCCCATTATTATGAGAATATCTCATGTATGGTGGACGGTCCCCCAAGGGGCCGAAGGGGTTCCCCTTAACTTTCTTGTTTAGGTGTGGGGCCTTAAAGCCACCCCAACTTTCATTCCTTTCTGTCTCCCTTTTCAAATAGATGCAATCATTTGTATCATAGCCATAATCCTTGTGAAATTCGCAGAATAAGTTTGTAGCCCTTCTTCCTGCTGCTGTGGCAGGCGCGTTTGCCAAGGGTTTTGATTGTCTGAATACCCCTCCATAAATACTTAGGATCTATGCTGGATGCCTACTAGGGGGAGTATACCCCTCGAAGTTAGGTATGGGCGCCTCCTCTATTTTCTTCCCTCGATGAATATTACTTCTTCCTGGCGTATCGTTCATACTCTCTTTCTTTCTCCTGGTTGTTTCTTCAACTTTTGAGTGCTGCTCGACTATCTCCTGAAGTTTCTGTATGGTTCGAGGGACATTGTTACTTAATTTCTTGTATAACTCTATGTCTCTCATCCTAAACAAGTATCCTTGGATCACTTCATTTTCCGTGGTCTCCACCACCCCTAAGCTTTCATCTACATAATGATGGTAGAAGGCTTTTGTTGATTCTCCGGGGTTTTGTATCCCTCGGTATAACTCCAGCAAGGTTTTGGTAAACTTCTTCTTTTGGGCATATTGACTCAACAATGACGCGCTAAAATATCTGTAAGAGTGCAAAGACCCCTTTGGAAACTTTTTGTACCACTCTTGAGCCTTTCCTTGGAGATAACTCCCCACCAGTTTGCAGGTTAGCTTTTCATTGAAATCCCTTGAATTCATGAGACTAAGGAATGTCTGGATGCATTCCCTGGGATCAGACTCTCCACTATACGCCGGGAACCCCTCTGGGGGCTTGGTATCTACGGGCCATCGCTTTGAGGTTACCAACGACGAACACGGGGATCCTACCACCTGGCCAAGTGGCCCAATCATCCTGTATTACTCTTGCTTGAGGGCATCTCTAGTATCTTCTCTTTGATTTCCAGGGTTTAGTAATTCTCTATGGGGGTTTCCATAAGCCATTTGATGCCGATGGGGTTGAATTACCTACCCAGGATTTGCCCAGGCCATCATGATCCCTGAACTTCCATTATATAACCCATAAGGGTCGTACAAGCCATAACTTGTTGATGGGTTTGACATCCCTATGCTTCTATATCCTTGAGACCCATACCCCATCTAGGCTGTGAGATATCCTTGCATCAGGGTTGCCAGAATTGCAGGGGTCCGGAATGTGCTAACCCCAAGGTTTTAGGGAACGGAGGCTGATATGCTCTGGGATACCTTCCCATCAAGATGGTTAGAACTGCAGGGGGTCCGGTACGTGCCAACCCCAGGGGTTCAGGGAATGAAAGTTGAGGTCATGCCTGGTACCTCTCTCGAGGATATCCAAAGTAAGGAAACACTAACATGGGTTAAGCGGTGTTTTTTTTCGGGGCTTCCATGACCGTCAAATGGATGATCAGGGCTTCCATGCCTCGAGAGGGAGCTATCGGGGCCGAAACAGGTGTGACTTGATATCCTGCCTCTTCCATCATCTGAACTACCCTAGAAAAATTAGATTGTTAGGTATTCACACTTGTTGCTCGATTAGCTCGTAACGCTTGTTCATAAGCTTCTATCCATGACTCACCGAAGACCTCCGTGAAATGACCATCTCTCTCATCGTATTCCCTGACGTATACATCTGGCGTAAGATTTGCAAGCCCCATTCCTCGACATGCATTACTCACAGTGGTCCCCGAGGGTCCAGCTACATCTCAAGGTCCCTCGAGTATCACTAGAAACTGTCCAATAGAGCCTTGTTCTCCTCCCAGCTCTCCAGCTGAGACTTGCACCACTTCTCGTTCCATTTCCTGGGGTACTGAAGGGTTAACCATTCTTCTTCTTCTTCCTTGATAAGGTGATTGTACTTCTTCGGTAGCACCAGTTCCTTTCAACTTTAACCTCTCACTCCTCCGAGTATTCGTGGAGGTGGACATAAACCATGAAACTCAAACATGAATTAAATCGGTCCCACTGGGCGTGCCAATCGATGCGTCTGGAAACCGATCGAGTCATAACATTCAGTCCCTCAGTGATAATCTGCAAACAAAAAGCCCCGGGAGGTCGTAGGGCAATCCTTCATCACAACCCTATTTCATCTGCAAGTTCAGTGGTTAATGAATTACTAGCTGAAGAGATTAGTTTCATGTCCAAGATAGACAAAGAGACTCCTATACTCCCCACACCCTCTATTTTTGCTGTTCCCAGAGGTCCCTAAATGGGAAACCTATTGGGGAGGTCTCTTTGGATGAGTGTGATTTTTGCAAGGACAAGGGTCTTTGGAAGGTTCATTGTCCGCAATTGTTGAGCATAAGTAAGCCGCAACAATGACCTCTCCAATGATCGCTGCCTCCTTAGACACCTCGACTACCAGGGATACCCACACCTTGGCCACCATCTCATTGGTCACCTTGGCCACCTGCTCCTTGGTCACCCTGGCCACCAGCCCCTCGTGCACCTCAGTCCACTAGCGCGGTTGCTGCCCTTTTTGTGGATCCTTACTTGGTAGAGTAGATTCAGCAGTTCCTTGCCTCGCAGCCTTATTCCATATCTGCCACTACCTCTACAGGTTTTCCATCATCATTATCATCTTTCTCAAGTACATACTCCTCCTTGTGGATCCTAGATTTGGGCGTCTCTCATCACATGTCTCCTAACTTATGGTCATTTGTTTCATTCTCCCCTCCTTTGTCTCTCTCCATTATGACCGCTGATGGTACCCATATGCAATTGAAGGGTGTTGGTTCTGTTGTCACCTCTCATGTCTCTCTTAATGATGTCTACTATATACCTAGTATTCCACTAAATCTATGCTCAGCTAATCAATTGTGTGAATCTGGTCTCAATATCATCTTTTCTTCTTCCTATTGTTGATTTCATGATCCTCAGTTCCAGACAGTGATTGGGATATGCCGTAGACAGGGGAGCCTCTATGTGTTGGATAGACACAAAGTATCTAATGTTGCAGGTTCTACTATGAATTTGTTATCTTTTCATTTGAATCATTCACCTTCACCGTTTTATCTATGGCATTCTCATTTAGGTTATGTTTCTACACCTTGTGTACAATTCTTGGTCTTTATTGGAGCTTTAGAACATTTGAACTCTCATGACATTTCCGATTGCAGTGGTTGTAAACTTGAAAAATTTCCCGCCTTACCTTTTCATAACAGTGTTTCATTATCTCTTACTCCATTTGATCTTGTGCATTCTGATGTGTGGAGACCCTCTTTCGTACCTACGAAAGAGGGTCCTAGATTATGTTTCCTTTATTGATGATTTCACCCGTTATACTTGGGTTTATATTATGAAACCTAGATATGATTTCTTGGAAGTGTTTTGTGAGTTAAGAGCACTTATTAAGACATAACATTCTGTTGTCATTAAGTGTTTTAGGTGTGACTTGGGAGGTGAATACACCTCTAATGATTTTTGTAACCTTCTTTCTTCTGATGGAACCATATGTTAGACCTCTTGTACAAATACACCTCAGAAAAATAATGTTGTTGAGAGGAAATACCATTACCTTATTGAAACAGCTCGCTCATTCTTGCTGTTAGCTGAGGTTCCTAAAATATTTGGGGGGGGGGAGGGGAGCCCTTCATACAACTGTCCATGTCATTAACCAAATTCTAACCTCTCACAATTCAAGTTTGTCACCTTTTGAGAAATCGTATAGACATGCACCTGACCATTTTTCCTTGCGTGTTTTTGGCTCTACTTGTTTTTATTCTCTGGTGACCCACCTCCACTCGGGGTCATTAAAATCAAGTTGTAGCTAACCCGAGAGAAGGCATTCCAAAAAAAAAGGATTAGATGGGTGGTTAAAGATAAAATTCATAGTTCTTCACCAAACTCACTACTAAGCTACCTATGGGGTAGTTAGTGGCAAGGCCGAGTTTGTCCACAGAGATGCTAGAGTCTAATAGCCAATTAAACACCACTATGTATGGGTTGTCAATCCACCTGTGTGCTAGGAATAACTACTATTGTAAAATGGGGGAGGGGGGTTGGGTTTTCAAGTAACAAATACAATCATAAAAACTAAAAGACGAGAAAAATAGATAGATAGACACTTGGGGAATATTTGCATAACATGGTTGATTAAATTTTTTGATCGTTAATTCCATCACATATAAGACATTAACAACCTAATCTAGTGCTCATAACATATTGTGTGGTCGATGGTCAACACTTCCCCATACATGTCACTTAGGGTGCTTTTGCAATCTTCTATTAGCACCACCTCTGTAATTAGAGGAGTGCGACAAAAGCCCTTTCATTGCCCATATCTATTTCTTCCCTGTATAATTACATCCTGGGTACTACACCACGAATGCTCTTACCCTATGCCTCAAAAGGCAAAGGGAGATAGGCACCTTATCGATGACACTAGGGTTGCAAACCATATTTTTGCTACTAAATTCTATCTCTACCCATAACCCTTCTGACCAACTTTCCAGCTAAGACTGGTGTGCTATCATCTTAATGGTAAAACTCGAAAAAGACCTACGTGTAAACACCCACATGGACCCAGACCCCACTACCCATATCAAATCCATGTTTCTCTTCCCCGTGAGGTATCAATATGTGAACCAACATGAATGTAGAAGTCCTTCCCTTGACCCCAAGCATCGTTAAAACACAAGACGAGGGGCTTATGGGTCAAATGACAAGAGATTTATATTCTGTACTCGTTCTTACTGCTAAGCTACCAAGGGGTAGTAAGCGACATGTCCCAGATTTTTCCACAAGGATGCTAGGGCTCAAGTACTAGTTAAAAACACAACCTCGTGCAGGTCGTCACTCAGCACGAGTGAAAGGAACTCTTTGTAGTGTATTTTGAACTAATAACTACAAGCATGTAATTGCATAACAAATAAACTATTTATACTAAGCACTTGGGAATCATTTAGAAACATGGTATTTCTAATACTTCAATCCTCAATTCATTCACATATGGACATACAAAAGACCTATAAGTGTGTTCATAACACGTGGTGTGGTCGATGGCATACTCTTCCCTAACCCTGTCATGGTGGTTGCGCTTGCAACCCTCCATCGGCACCGCCATCGTAATTAGGGAAGTACAATCAGGTCCAAACATCGTTGTAGGTCTATTTCTCCCCTGTGCAATCACATCCCGGGCTTCCACCACAAATCCAACTACTCTCTCTGGGTCCTATATACGCTAGGCCTAAGGTTCGTAGGCACCTTATTTCTGATATTCAAGTTTCAACACAACACCTAGCTTGCTACTATTCACTATCTCTACCTGCAACCTCTCAGAAAACAGTTACGAAGTCAGCTAAGACTTGTGCAATGACAAATAGGTCAGAGCACTCTCAAATCCCCCGTGCACACACCCAAGTGAACGCGTTCTCCCCTACCCATTCCAACATCCAGGTTTCTTTTCCCAAGGGGGTATCAATAATTGTACCATGCATGAGTATATCCCAAAGTGTGTGCTTATATGTGGTGTACTACTAATGCATTTATAACATTCAAGAACAATCACAATTATATCATAAACACAAAGATAGGATGAATCTAATGAATCTCATAAAGCATTTTGAACATACAAAGTGCCAAAATGAATCCCAAGCTAATCTAACTACTCCCTAGACATGGAATTCAAATATAGATTTGAATTTCACATCTTTGGGATACATCAAGAAGAAAAGAAAAGATTACAAAATCTTCAAAAGGAACTCCTTCTTTTTCTCCAAGCTCTCTCATCTCCAAATGTATTTCCAAATAATGATCCCTTTCAAATGAGTAGAATAGTGTCCTATATATAGTAGCAGGAGATTGGGCCTAAAAATAGGCCCAAAATAGGCCAAAAGTAGCTACACCTTAGGTTAGCCGCCAAGGTTTCACCGGCTGGAACAGACGCCACGATACGTGAAGCATGCATAGCCACGGGATGCCAGATCTGCCACGATCCATGAATGTTCATAGCTGCGGACTTTGGAATCTGGCGTGGTCTGTGAAGCTGAGATCATGCCACCGTCTGTGAAGGTTTTCACAGACCATGAACAGTACACGGTTTTTTATCAAAGTTTTCCAACGGCCCGTAAAGGTTTTCACGAACCATGACCAACTTGTGGCTTCAGCTAATAAATTTTGTCACGACCTGTGAAGGTTTTCATAGACCGCGAGAAGTTTGTGGTCTTGCTCAGAAGTCTTCTCCCAGTCCGTGAAGGTTTCATGGATCAGCTCCATACTTAGCCAAATTCTTCAACTCTTCATCCCCTTGCTTCACGGCTCGGTGCTTTACTCACAGCCCAGCCCCTTGCCTCATGAAGATCTTGTGCTGCTCTTGTGTAGGTCTTCACAAAACCCCTGGATTCTTGTGTACTACTGGCCGTGAAGATTGTCACGGGCTACTGGTGCTTGACCATGCGCTGCCCGTGACCGGCCGTTGGTGCTTCATTGGTTGAACTCTGCTTGCTTGTCATGGGTGAACTGTTAGTCCGAATAGGGAGTTCTAGTAATCAATTTCATAGTACTCGAGAAGGAAAATCCAATGGAACCAACTTTGAAGGCTAATTCTTCCTGGATCATTCTCGGAATATGGAAACACTCCTCGGACCACGACTCACCATTTTCTTCTTTGACCGTCTTGAACTTCAAAGCCGCCTATCTTTGGCTTCAATCTCCTTATACCAAAAATTGATGTTTTTGGCCTTCGTCTACTACCATTAAAATGTGAATGGCCTTCAAATATTCTACCGTTAAAAGCAAACAACCTTCGCAAGAATATAATGTAATAAATAGCATTCACGGGTGACCTACTAAAAGTACTAATAATGAAGACCAACGAGCCCATGAACACGAGATGTCAAGAATCACTAATTATATATAAAAAAGTGGGATTTAGGATATAAACCAAACATGGTTGTCTAAACCCCTTGTCATGTAAACTCAACTAATGTTGCCAAACCGCCAACCAAAAGTAACTAAAACCTATATCAAAATGCATTCGTTAAAGCATGCGAAATGGTGAAGATCAGACTCCCCACACTTAAACCTTTACTCATCCTGGAGTAAATAAAATCAAAGAAAAAGGTTCAAGCAGAATGAAGCATGCAAAAATAGCCAATGCATTCAACTTATTCCCAAGCTACCCTAGTTCTCCCAAGAAGGTGAAAATCTCACAACTCTCACACTCCCTAAAGTTCCTAAAGCAACCAAACCATCCAAATCAAGTAAATGTGTATGGAAAAATATAAGTGACAAAAGATCGGAATGAAGCCAAGCTTACTTTCCCCAAAACTAGTCCCAAAAGAAATCAAACAGCAATCCTCAAGCAAAAAAATCCACCAAGGAAATCCAAAAGCCATCAACTTGGTTTCAACATAGGGATACCTCAAGATTCTATATCTAGTTGCAACCAAGGAGTCTAATGTATCGTCAACCTAGTATCTTGTTTTTTTTTCATTTTTTCTCTCAATTTCTCTCATTTTTCCTAAAGCCCTTTTGGGTTTTCATCCTAGATTTATCCCACAAAATGTTTTCACCTCTCACATTTTTCTGCACGGCCTCTCACTTTTTCCTAGACTCGTAAGTTTAGCCGGGCCAAGCCTCTCACTTTGCCTAGGTCTTTTGACCTATCCAGGCTTTTCCTAATGTTACCCAAGTCGCCCTTTTGGGTTTTTGACTTGTCCATGTTTTAATTTTTTTTCATCAAAAAGTAACAATACTAAATATAAAAGGTGTCAACAAAATCAACCAACTACAAAAGGTGCCCTCACACACAAAAAAAAGATTTCAATGAGGAAAAACTAAAAATATGAAGAGAATGGTTACCCAGAATTTCAAAACAATGGAAGATGATAATAGGGGAACGCAAAGAAAAAATGGACATGGATAAAAGGAATTCCAACTCCCCCCCACACTTAGTACTAAGGTGAAACAAGGATTTAGGAAATAGAGACTGATGAATTCCTCCAGAGACGTCTGGCTTCTTGCCCCTACTCGTGGGAGGATCCATGTAACGTTCCCCAATGACCGCGGCCATTAATCTACCAGTGACCTCCGAAAGTCCTTCTTAGAGTACCCCATTCTTGCTGATAGCTACTGTATCTGACCATCTATCCTCTCAAATTTGGCCATGGTATCCCAATGATGGTCATCGAACCGAGCGGTGACCTCTACCACATCCTTCCTGACTTCGAAGATAGACTGTCCCTATGATCTCTCCTAAACGGAGTGGTACTAAGGTGGCTCAGTCCACATATGATTATAATGTACTTGTGGGGTACCCCGGTGATCCATGCTCTCGGAAAGAGCTATAGTTAGGATTCTGCCAAGGGTGGCCTCTGTGATGAGAAGTGATGGATACACTGTGTCTGTGATGCTCGTGGGGTGGAGAAGACCACTGGTTGCCATAACCATCATATCCACTAAACTCCAAAAAGGCACTATGGTGGCTCGAGAAACTATGTCTATGAGATGGATATTCACATCCCCCGTGGAATGTTAAGAATCATCATGTATGCTCCTCGTCCTCATAAAAGGGGGTGGTATCACCAGTATCAGCTGGAAAGGTGGCGGGGGTACTGGCTGGTTCCCCATAGGTGGTGGACTAGCATGCTCGGGCTCTCCCGGAGCCTGTTCTTCATGTTCCTCTTCGTCCTTGTATTGGTCTACCATAACTGCATCCAAAATTGCTTCTAGCTGTATAATAAGATCTTTAGCGGTGAATCATTTGGCTAACTTGGTCCTGTCGCTCTGGGGAAGTCTTATAAATCTTTTTCCCTTGTACATCCAATACACTATGCCCTGCACCCTCTTCACGCACTTTTCCTCCATTAACACCAGAATGGTGAGAGTAAAAGGTTCTCCAGGGCTTGCCCTCATACCATCATTTTCCAAAAGCTGGAAATGGCAAGCAATTAGGGAAACCCTTCCCCCAATTGCTATCTTCCAGGTGTGAGTCCTAGCGAGAGAGAGAGGTTCATGCATCCCGGCATGAAAATATCCACCAAATTAGGGCAAGCCCTACATATGCAGACAGTCCATAAAAGATGCCAAAAATCCTCACCAGTGGTGGCAGTAGCTTCCCCTTGGCAACAAACAATGATGTTCAGCAACCTAGCCTTATACCTAAGTGCAGGATGCACCATATCGGTGTTTCGGCTCCTCTTTCCCCGTCCTTGCAAAGTAATTGTGTGCCAGAACACTTGCAGCTCACAAGTGTTGGGTAATGTATACCCTGTTACCTTCATGTGCCCCTTCCAGTGGAAAATACTCGCAAGTTCCTTGTAGGTCGAAAAGTGGTGCACATCTTCCAGATGGAAACTCACACACTTCCTCCCCCTCTTGTTCTGGCATTTATCCACCATGGCCAAGAACTCCATAGTGTAGCTATCATAGGTGGGGGTAGAAACAAAGACAAATTCCTCCATACTTATCTTACTTAACAAAAGTTTGACCGGTTTGTAGAGTTTGAAATCCTTAAGGGCCTCTTTGTCTAAAAACTTCGTCTCCACAATTTGGTGGTTCGAGAGCCTCTCCTATCTAACTCTTTAGGGCTAGATAGAGCAGTTAAACCTTTATAAGCAGGCATCTCTCTCCTCAAAAAAATTATAAGCAAGGTATGACAATTTTCCCCAAATTACCCCCGCAAAATATAACACTCTCCAAAGCAATTGAATAACTAAAATTTCTTCAAGATGGCCCTAATATGTAAGAACGACACACAAGTAGTTGGGAAAGTCTTGATTGTTTGAAAAATGATGATAAGTTTGGAAAAATACTTCAAAAGGTGATTGTTGTGGAATCTCTGATTAAGGGTGGTGGTTCGCCTCTCCTTTGGTGAACAAGAACACTTCCATAGTACAATGGGCAAGAAAAAAATCCGACCTCCTTGAAGAAACTTAGCATGAACCGAAGCCAAATTGGGAAATTTTGCTCAATGTTAAATAGGTAAATAGTATAGACGGTGGAACCTGCAGTAGGGCCCAAAAAGGACCCCACCAAATACAAAAAAGAATCCAACCTTAGGTTTCGTGGTGAAACCAAGGAGTAAATCCGCAAGAGAGATAGGGGGGGTGGGAGAGTGCAAATCCAAATGATAGCACTCCCCCATCCCCCCCTTTTAACTAATAAGGGAACTACCAACCCTAAGCAAGATAATCGAGCTAAGGGAGAGAACAACACAACCTGGAAAAACACAGGCTATAAAACCCAAGAAAAATGGGGTGAGAACAAACTCACTACCCATAATCAAATAATCCGCTTCTACCCCTAACAGATAGGGCCTTCTTCAAACGAATTCCATAAAGCAGCCGAGTGTTGTGAGACTCGGGTCTTGAGTTAATGTCAAAGCTGGAATGTTGATGAAGATAGCACGATCCAATGCAGTCGAGTAAGACTCGGGTCTTGAATATTAATCAGTTGTTGAAGCCGTTGATCCTCTGTTGAGTGAAGAAATCGCTTCTACCATGTACATCCCTAAGGTGAAGATAGAGGAATGTTATTGGCCTTCAGACATTCTCTTGTTGGCGCCGAGAGTGATTTGGAGGGCAAGAGTAAAATGAGGCCATGCCTACTACCCTTGCTAATCCCCGCTGAATCAACCTCCTGAAGATGAGAGAATGGATACACTTGTACCGCGTGCATCAAGCGTGGCGATTATGTAATCGCCCACTCCATTTTGAGCAAATGGACAACTTTATGCTAATTTAACACAAAAGTGTAGCGCGAGCATAGAGCGCATAATGACCGTCAAATCCAAGTAACAACTAGCGGTGGAGTAATTAATTTCGCGTACGTTAATTAATTATCCAACTACCAAACTCCTATGATCGGGCAACCAAATGTAGAAAGGTTGCTCTCTCATCCTCCCAGGGGAAAAGTTTCAATTATCCACCCAATACAATTTTAGCCCAAGGATATGACCAAAACTCAACAAAAACCCACAAATTAGAGGCCAAAAATGAAGCAAATTCAGCCCAAAAATAAGGCATAATAGCGGAAAATTTATCTAATTAATTAGGCCCAAGTTACCTTTAATTCAGCCCAGACGCTTAGTTTTTAACTTGGGCTAGCAGCTCCTCTTTTCGGCCCTGCAGCATGGCCTAGTTCCTCTAGGGTTTCAGCTTAACACAGCCGCCACCTTAGCTTTGCCATTTCCGGGTTAAAACCGGGTTATATCCCGACCCGTTTCTTCATGATTTTTCAGCCCAGCATTGGCCCAGGAATTCAGCCCAGGAGCGACATTTATTCAGCCCAACTCGGCTTAATCTCTTACTGCGCGACCCGGCTCCTCAAACCGGGCGTCAACCGGGTTATAAGCTCGACCCGGACCTCAGATTATCTTTCAGCCCAACTTCTATTTCAAATCGGCCCAAGCACTCGGCCCAACAGCAGCAGCGTTAGGGTTTAGTAATCTGACCCGGATTCCCTCCCTGGCGGGTCACTTGACCCGCGCCGCCGGCCGACGGGTCAAAGCCCTACTTCTTGTTTCAGCCCGTCATCAGCTCCATCTGGCCTAGCTTCTAGGCCCAAATTCTAGGGCTTAAAACCCTAGATTGATTAAACCCATTTCTACCTAATCGGGTAATCTGACCCGGCGGTGCCCAGGCGGGGTCCTCGCCGGAGTCACAGTTTTCCGGCGCCAGAAAACCACCGGAAACTGGAAATTTTTGCCGGAATCCGCAAAATATTGCACAAAAAAATTCTATCAAAATCTGGGCATCTTCCCTTATGAATTTCGGCTGGAATTAGCAACAAAAACAAGGAGTTTCCACGTCCAAAACTGAGCATGAGCAATCCGGCCAAACAAACACCTTTCTCCTTGCCGGAAACGCTCTTTTCCGGTGAGCAAAAACAACACAATCAACACTCCTTAATTCTCTTTTCCAGCCCTAAAATACATCCCAAACAAGAACAAATACGAATCCGAATCTAAGGCTAGAGAACTAAGACAATTTCATGCTTTTCTATCGCCGGAAAATCGTTTTTCCGGCGGCCTCCGATCGGAAAATCCGAAGAAACCAACCTCCAATTTTACTTCAACTCCAAAATTTTCAACAACTCTTCCGATCGGATAATGCATAACAAAACGAACTGAATCCTTCAAAGCATAACAAGAATTATAATTCACCGGTAAAAAGTGTTTTTTCTGGCGAACCCGATCGGAACATTCAAACCATTATCATCGAAAAAATCCATCCTTTACAGAAAATCTGATCCTCCATTCATCTAGATCTGAATATTATCATGAGATTGAATCAACGGGGAAAATACCTTGGGTCTATGGTCGTTAATGATTCCAATTAAACCAATTATCTCCAAACATATGTCTTGAATCCGACTAATCCCAAACCAACAACCCCATCGAACAATAACATTCAAACACCCAAAATCTTGAATCCCACATGAGTGTTCATCAGCAAGAAAATAAATTTAAATTCTTGGCATGCAACATAGCAATCTGGTTGAAGTACCAATTAAAACAAACAATCATGGACAGGGTGCCATCTGATCACATGAATGCCCTCTCAACAGATCCATCATGAACTCTTCCAAATACTATAGAAAATTCATGCTTCAAATTCATCTCTATTCCCAATCCAACATGAACATCACATTGACTATCCACTATAAACAAATAATCTTCCATACAAATCCACATAGATTCATCAAAAATAAACCTCTCATAAACCATCCAGATCAGATCTATCAATGAAAGATAAGAACTTACTTGGAACAATGATAGATCTTCATCAAATACGCTCCATCACCAACTTCAAGATCGAAAAGTCTGATCTTCACCCAAAACCTCCAGATCCAAAGATCAAATCTTCAAATTCAAGCGCAAATCATACCTCGAAAGATGCCCGGCGAGGAATCCAACATTAATTTCGGATTCCTCGCCGGAAACTCTGAATCGTAGGAGAGAAACTGGAAGAAAATCAGCCCCGGGAAGTCCGGAGAAGGGCTGCGCCCTTTTTTCTCTCCAAAGAGAATTCTCCTAATTATTGAGTTTTGAGAGCCGTTACGGCTTTTCTAGGACTGAGGGGTAGTGGGTTGTGCAGAGCTTTGAGAAAAGATGAAATTGATATGCGGTGGGGGGAAATTTGGGTTAAAATTAGGAGAGATATGGTGATTTTAGTGAGGAAGCGTGTGAGGAAGAAGAGGAATGAGGAGGCTGATGGGGAGAAGGGCTGGTCACGGGGATATATATAGGTTCTAGGATAGGCTAGGATTAGAGGGTTTGGCCAGCTGCATGGATCCCTCTACCAGTCTCGTGAAGATAGCTGGGTCCCGTGTAGGTCTCGTGAAGGTTGGTGTAAGCACGTGCCAAAACCGTGCTAGCATCTACGTGGCTCAGCTACGTCATCTTCAGCTGGCATGAAGGAGCTAACTGCGCCATACCCATATTCACGAAGCCCTAGTTTTGTGTCACAAAGTTGGCCTCGTGTTGAATCCTTTGTGAAAATATCACCTCACAAAGCCTTTGCCTCGTGATAATCTACCAAACCTCCCTTAACTTATCGAACAATTTTCCTCACACCTGCATCCAAAGACATTCAAAACCTTGAGTAGCACTACCATATTCTTCTAAAAACATACTAACTTATAAATTAAAAAGCAACGTTATTTTATTGTCATCTTCACGACTTATTTTTTCCTCAATGGTCTCAACTAGAAAAAGTGGATTGGTGGGTCACCGGAATCACCATCCTTGACACCACCAGTGACCATATCATGATGGTGGGTCGTCACATCATTCTAGGTTTACCTTTAGCCTTTGGGGCAATGATTCTAATGAAACCATCTCTCTTGAAAATGGATATATTCTTGTTAAGTTTGGGAGTTAGAAGGGATTTGGGAGTTTTTAATTCCTTGGTCCGCTTCCTTTCCCACTGCATGTTAGTAATCAAAACTCAACAAGAATATCATCACGAGAATGGTCATTCAAACAAGACAAGGCATATAGAGTTTCAATATCAGGAAAAAATCTCTTTTAGGGAATTTTCGAACAAATCTTTTTAAATTTATTTTTCATGCATCATGTAAACAAAAAAAATAGAGAAAAGATAAAAAAAACACTAACTACTCTACTAACACGTTATGCTCAACTAATACTCAAACTGAAAAGCATCCCTGGAAGAGGCGTTAAAATTTTGACCTGTCCTCGACCCGGGCGTCGTTAAAACACAAGCCAAGAGGCTTATGGATCAAAGGATAAGATATTTATATTCTGCACCCAATCTTACTGCTAAGCTACCAAGGGTAGTAAGTGGTAAGCCCTGGGTTTGTCCACAAGGATGTTAGGGCTCATGTACTAGTTAAAAACACAACCTCGTGCGGGTCGTTAACCCGCATGAGTGAAAGGAACAACTAGTAGTGTAGACATGCAACAGGGGGGTGTGATATGTCCATTTTATGTTCATAATTTAGTACTTTTTGGGGTCACTTTTTTTTCTCTTTTATTATCAAGAGCTTGTGTTTTACCTTGAAATTCTCTTAGGAGAGGTAAGAGCAACTTTACGCTCTTTTACCTCTTCTAAGGGGATTTTGCGTGAAAAAGGAAGAACATGAAGGCTTGAAGAACGGAGACCGTTAAAAGATCACTTCTCGAAGACTTTGAAGACTTGCTTCAAAGACACGAAGACTTGAAGACCGAAGGCCGTCGAAAACCATTTTTGAAGACTTTGAAGACTTTGTTCAAAGAGTTGAAGACTTGGAAGACCTTATTCAAAGAGTTGAAGACTTGGAAAATGAGAGGAATCATTGTGAAGATAAGTGTTCACCACAAGAACAAGAAAAGAAAACAAGGTTAGGTTCTGGCACCCGATGCAAGTCGCGATGAACCCGTCGTGAGTCGCGACCAACGGGTGGCCAGAACCTAACCTTATCCTTTTTGTACTATAAATAACACTCTCTTTCCTCTCATTCACATCTTCTTCTTCTGCATTTTTGGTATTGTTCTTAACCCTATTTTCTTCCATTTTCATCATTGAATTATCGTGTATTATGTTTTGGTTTTTATCATTCATTAGTATGAACTCTTGTAGCTAAATCTAGTTCTTGAGAGCAATTGATTGAAGCTTCCAAACTTATGTAGTAAGATTCTATATTTGCTCATTTATAAACATTTATTGGAGAGAATTTATTATGCTATTAATGTTGTGTTTTACCTCATTTATACCATGGGTTGTTTGAGTATATGAAATGTTTGTAAGATTGAAATGTTAGAGTGTTAGGAAGGTTGAAAATTTCTTAACTCATTTGATATTGAAATCCAAAAGCATGGATTTAGAACTTCTTCTGTATAATGTGTGGTAATTCTTGCTAGATGAGTATGTTAATGTGGTTTGTTTTCATATTTGTCACATAGATGCAAAAAAAGGTTGAACCTTGAATGTTGTTTGTTCTAAGTTTAACCTAATAAATGCTTTTTTTGGTTAAATGACTATGTCTTTGGTAGAAGGCTTGTTGTTATCAAACCTATGGTCTTTTGGGTGAAATGCCATTGATGAAATACCCCTATGATGTTATTTGTCTAGGGTGATCATCAATGAGGTTTGCAAATGGTCGTTGTTTGTCTTTGCAAACTACTCTTAAGGAGGAATGAATGTTGATAGTTGAATGAGAAGTGATAACATTCCCCATAGACAATAAATGTAATTGAATGAGTGAATGAATCAATGAGCTATATGAAGTTTAGAAGTAGAAGTCAATTTCCCCCCAGGCTCCGTTAATTATCATTTACATCGTATCTTTAGTTGTATTGCATGATTAGCATAGTTCTCTTGCTTTGCTAGTTGTTGTATTTCAATTTGATAACTTAGGATAAAAAACCAACCCCCTCATCTTGTTTACATGCTTGTATATGTATTTATGTATGTATATGCCTAGTATGTTTTCTCCTATATATGTTTAAACACTTGAAAAGATACCTCTTCTCGTGGATGACCCCAACTTGCCATTATCTAATTAATTGTAGATAGGAAGCATTAGGGCTTAAATGTATTAACTTTGAGAGGTACGCCAATGACCTCTCAAATTTTGGTGCCGCTGCCGGGGAAGATGTGTTTATTTTTAAGTGTTTGGGCATGTTATGTGTGATTATATGCTAATTGTAAATATTTGTTAGCTTGCTTTTATTTTGATTTCTTAGTTAATTTTCCATTTTCACTTGGCTTGGGGACGTAGTGTTCGAGTTCTTGGTGTATGGTTCATACACGATCCTCTTCACAAGAACCCCTACACTACGACCCCGAGTTAGAGTTGAATTTGAGATAGGCTAGGAGACATTTTTTGGAATGTTTGAATAAAACCCCTCCTAGTGACTATTTTGTGGATACCTCTTCCTCTATGGAACATCAACTTGAGCACGAAGATAAGCATATGGGAGGGGGACCTCAACATCCTCCTCTCCAAGGGCTAGCTCCTCTCTCCACCAAAGGGATATTCCTTTGGGGAAAGATTTGTTAAGAGACATCACGGCCCCTAACCTTGATCAACAACCAATATGCATTGAGTATCCCATGGCTGGACCAAACGGGCACTTTGAGCTAAAGACCGGGTTCATCAACATGCTACCCATCTTCCTTGGTAGGCAAGGGGAGAATGCCAACAAACACCTCACCAAATTTCACTTCTTGTGTGGTGGTACAGTTCCCCATGGAATGGATGAAGATTTCTATAAGTTGAAGGCATTCCCGTTCACACTAAGGGATGGTGCAAGAGATTGGCTCCACTACTTATCACTCAAGAGCATCAAGAGTTAGCTCGATATGAAAATAAAGTTTCTAGCCAAATACTTCCGAGCCTCTAGATCCACTGCCTTGAAGAAGGACATAAGCAACATCCTCCAATGGCATGAAGAATCTCTCTTTGAATATTGGGAGAGGTTCAAGAAGCTTATCGCAAGTGCCCTTACCATGGTTATTCAGAGGGGGATTTGATTTATTACTTCTACAATGGCCTTCTTGATAATGATCAAAGGTTGGTAATAAGTTCATATGGTGGCACTCTTGGGAACAAAACTTCATCCAAAGCGATGCAGTTGTATAACGAGCTAGCGGAAGAATCGAGAAACTTTAGCTCAAGGGCCGATTTGAGAAGGAGAAATCCAATGCCCGCAAGTGACTCTTCCAATAGTGGGAAGCTTGAGGACCAAGTCTCAGCCCTTGCATCTATGGTCAAATTGTTGATGACAAAGCCCGGGAATGCACATGTTAAATCATGTGAAATTTGTTACTTGGCGCATCCTACGGACACTTGCCCTACTTTTCAAGAGGACTATGTCGAGGAGATAGTGCCATGGGATATAAAGGGAATCAAGGCTACCAAGGCAACCAAGGATATCAAGGTGGGCAAGGCTACCAAGGTCACCAAGGCTACCAAGGTTATCAGGGGTACCAAAACTGGCTGTACAATTCGGGAAATCATGATAACCCGAACTTCCGGTATAGAAACCCTCAAGGAAGCCAAAACCCTCAACCATATTGGCCTCCTCAACAAAATTATAGGTCACCTCAACAATAATTTCAAAGGCTCCAAGACAAACCCCGAGACCAAGGGGAGAGCTCGGGGTTTACAAATGATGAGGTGATGCACGCCATTCACCGGTTGGGCATGTGTGCGGAGAAAAGTGAGAAATCCCAAGATGAATCCAAGGTGAGTATCAAGAACTTGGAAACTCAAGTGAGCCAAATAGCTCAAGTGGTGAATCAGATGGAAGCTGGGGAAAATGGTAAGCTACCCTCCCAACCGGAGATCAACCCTCAACAAAATGCAAGTGCTATCACTTTAAGAAGTGGTAAAGAGGTTGGCTCCCCCACGGTTGGTGAAGTTGTTGAGGACAAATCTAGGAAGCTTGAAATGCTTGAGAAAGAAGTGAAAGAAGAGAACGATGAGGTGGCCAAGGAGCAAGCAAGGAAGGAAAAAGGAGAAGGAAGAGGAGATCACCATTGAGAAATCAACCTCCATTTCCAAACCTTCATCCCACCCTCACAAGAAGGCAAGAGTAGTGGAAATTCCTCCATATGTGCCGGAACCACCATTCCCAGGTGAGGACTTCTGGTACTTAAATCCGAGGATACCAAATGGTAGGCTTGGGGAGAGATTTTCGAGCTACTTTGGTGATCTGTGTAAACTGAGGGATGAGATGATGGGAATGTTTCATGGGGATATGCAAGAACTAAAGGATCATTTGAGTTCGTGGTCTGGCTCAGGGAAATTCACAAGTAAGGCTTACTTCTTCATGCATCGGCATCATTATCCGAACGTGTATGTTCAAAGTTGTTCGGACGAGAAGGTCTTCAATAGCATTTGGCGTGGTTTTATCCCACCCAAGTTCTCTTTTATTGTATGGCTGGCTGTAATACAAAGACTCTATACGAAGGACAAATACCGATCGGAGGAGGAGGATAATATGGAGAAAATATGTTCATTATGCCATCTAGAAGAGGAAACTAATGAGCACTTGTTTTTCAAATGTGAATTCTCGGAGGTTGTATGGGGGCGTATCAGGACTTGGATTGGGCTCAAGAGATGAACACACACAATTGCAAGCCCCATGTCCTGGGTTAAGAGGCAAGTAAAGGGCTCAAAGGTCCGTAAGAAGCTTGGAATTCTAGCCTTGACCACCACGATTTATCGCCTTTGGAGGGAGAGAAATAATGTTGTTTTGAATGGTGCTCAACCCAGTGCCGACCGAGTGGTAAGAATCGTCATGAAGGATTGTTTCATGGTGATTAATCGCCTGTTCCCAGAAGAGCATTTGTATCAGATGATTGACCCAGGGAGTGTATAAGCATGGGGGGGGTCTTCGAGCACCCGAGGTGGTTGGGCGGGTGCCCGACGAAGAATCTTCCAGTTCGAGGAGGTGAAACTTGTTCGAGTGCGTGATGAGATGTTCGACATTCGAAGGGATCCAAGCACTCGAGGGGTATTCGACTCATGGAGTTGTTCGACTACTCGAAGGTGATGAACTTGTACGAGTACTCGAGGGGCGGTACTTGTCTCGAGTGCTCGAGGGGAACATCGAGTGGGTGATCATCGGGTGCCCCAGGGGGTGCACTCGAGGGGGTATTCGATTCATGGAGTTGTTCGAGTACTCGAAGGTGGAGAACTTGTTCGAGTGCTCAAGGGGCGGTTCTCGTCTCGGGTGCTCAAGGGGAGCATCGAGTGGGTGATCACCGGGTGCCCCAGGGGGGTCTTCCAGAGGGTCTTCCAGTTTGAGGAGGTGAAACTTGTTCGAATGCTCGATGGGATGTTCGACATTCGAAGGGATCCAAGCACTCGAGGGGGTATTCGATTCATGGAGTTGTTCGAGTAATTGAAGGATGTGATATTGTTCGAGTGCTCGAGGGGCGGTACTTGTCTCGAGCGCTCGAGGGGAGCTTCGAGTGATCGGGAAAATTTACGGTGCTCGAGGTGGTTGTATTTGCCAGGGTGCTCGAGGTGTGGTGGTTTTCAGGAGCATGAGGCGTTTGAGTGCTCGAGGTTGTCACTGGGACAACGAGGAGGTCCTCGTGACCACGAGGCGGCTGTCGTGACCTCGAGGAGGTCCTCGAAACTCGACACAGTCCACGAGCTCGGTTTCCACGGTGAGGCAATAGGTTTAAGAGTACAGACTTTGTTAATGATACTCTTTCTCCTAAGCCTAGTTTTTACTAATTATTTAATGGTTATTTATGCGCTCTATGCCCGTGCTGCACTTTGTGCTAAATCGGCATAAAGCTGTCCATTTGCTCAAAATGGAGTGGGCGATTACATAATCGCCACGCTTGATGCACGCGGTATAAGTGCGTCCATTCTCACATCTTCAGGAGGTTGATTCGGCTGGGATTCACAAAGACAAGAGGCACGGACTCACCATATCTTTGCCCATTTAATCACCCTCGGCGCCACCAAGAGAATGTTAGAAGGCCAATAACATCCCTCTATCCTCAACTTAGGGATGTACATGGTAGAAGCAGATTCCCCCCCGTACCAACATGGTGCAACCTGATCATCAGTTTCAATCTCTTTGTGATATTCAAGACCCGAGGTCTCTCAGCTGCATTAGGAATTTCAGATTTCATTCAGATTTTTGGTTCTTTGCACCTTCATCACCATTCCATCGACGACATCATTTCAAGACCCGAGTCTCACAACTCTCGGCTGCATTATGGAATTCAAATGAAGAAGGCCCTGCCTGTTAGGGGTAGAAGCGGATTTTTTAGACTATGGGTAGTGAGTTTGTTCTCGCCCCATTTGTTTAGTGTCCCATAGCTTGTGTTTCCCAGGTTGTTTTGTACTCCCTTTGCTCGATCATCTTGCTCAGGGTTGGTAGTTAGCTTATGTTGGAAAATGGGGGGGGGGGGTGGGGGAGTGTTATCCCTCGGGCTTCCACTCCCACATCCACCCCCTCCCACTCACTCAATCTCAGACTTGCTCCTTAGGTTCACCAAATAACCTAAGGTTGGATTGTCACTGTTTTGGTAGAGCTCCTTTAGGGCCTACCGCGGGTTCCACCGTATATACTATTTACCAGTTTACCTCTAAAGGACAAACGGAGGAAGGAGTCCAACAAGGACATCTACAAAGTCTTTTGTAAGTGTGAGGTAAATATCCCTCTTTTGAATGCTATTGAACAAATTCCTAGCTATGCAAAATTTTTTAAGGAATTATGTGTAGTAAATAGGAAACAAAGAATGAAGAACAAACTTAAAAATGGGAGAAGTGAAAATGTCTCCACTTTATGCCAAAGGGAGTTACCCCCTAAATGTAGCGATCCCGGCATGTTCACAATCCCTTGCATGATAGGAAATACACATTTTGAAAAATAAATGCTTGACTTAGGTGCATCAATAAATGTGATTCCTTATTCTTTGTATGAAAGCCTCAATCTTGGTACTTTGCACAAAACCGGGGTGGTGATCCAACTAGCCGATCGTTCTAGTGCATACCCTAAGGGTATCATCAAGGATTTGTTGAATAGGGTGGATTCCTTAATATTTCCCATGGAATTTTGTGTCCTAGACATGGAGCATGATAAACATGCCACCCCAATCTTGTTGGGGAGGCCATTTTTGAAGACCTCTAGGACCATTGTTGATGTGCGTATTGGTACCCTCACCATGGAGTTTGATGGGATTAAAGTAGAGTTTAACATAAATGACTCTATGAAGTATCCTCTTGAAGAGTATTCTTGCCATGCTATTGATTTTGTTGAAAATGTTGTGCAAGATATTTTTGAATTGAGTGGTGATGATTCCTTGTTAGTTTTTTTGGAAAATGATGTTGAAAATGCATGTCTTGTATATTGCATGAGTACTAACTTGAAGGAAACATTGAGGAGTTAAGCATTCTTGAGGAAGTGGTGCAAGATCCTGACCCTCTAGTCTTAGAGGAACCCGAAGAACCGGAATTCCTCCCATCACTTGTGAAAGCTCTGGTGATTGAGCTTAAACCATTGCCAAGTGACCTCAAGTATACATTTCTTGGGGAAGGGGAGACGCTTCCAGTTATCATTTCAAGCAAGCTCACCAAGGAGCAAGAAAAAAAGTTGATGGTGGTGTTACGAGAAAGCAAGGAAGCAATTGGATGGACTATTGCTGACATCAAAGGCATAAGTCCATCCACTTGCATGCATTAAATTTTGTTGGAGGAAGATGCAAGACCCGTGCAATAACCCCAACGCCAATTAAACCCACCTATGATGGAGGTGGTAAAGGCGGAAATCCTCAAGTTACTCCAAGCAGGAATGATCTATCCTATCTCGGATAGCAAGTGGGTGAGTCCAACTCAAGTGGTACCCAAGAAGAGTGGGATGACGGTAGTCGAAAATGAGAAGGGTGAAATGGTACCAACTTGAGTTCAAAATGGGTAGCGCATTTGTATTGACTACCGGAGGCTAAATGCAGAGACCCAGAAGTATCACTTCCCATTGCCATTCATTGATCAAAAGCTCAAGAGGTTAGCAATCCATCCTTTCTATTGCTTTTTGGATGGGTACTCAGAGTATTTTCAAGTGGTTATCGCCCCAGAAGACCAAGAAAAGACCACCTTCACGTGCCCCTTTGGTACGTTTGCCTACCGGCGTATGCCTTTCGGGTTATGTAACGCTCCCGTAACTTTTCAAAGGTGTATGGTACACATTTTCTCAGATTTTTTTGAAATTGTTTTCGAGGTATTCATGGATGATTTCACCATTCATGGTAATTCTTTTGATAACTGTTTGGAAAATTTGGCACAAGTTCTTAAATGTTGCATTGATACTAAACTTATGTTAAATTATGAGAAGTATCATTTAGTGGAGAGTAAGGCAATGTATTAGGCCATGTTGTCTCCTCTTAGGGTATTGAGGTTGACAAGGCAAAGATAGACACAATTCAAACTTTGCCTTATCCTACTAATGTGCACGAAGTGCGCTCTTTTCTTGGCTATGCAGGATTCTATCGCCGGTTCATCAAGGACTTCTCAAAGATAGCATCTCCTTTATACAAGTTGTTGCAAAAAGAGGTGGAATTTGTGATGGATGAGGGTTGTAAAGGGGCCCTCGATACAGTGAAAGGAAGGTTAGTTTCAACCCCTATTACACAACCCCCGGATTGGTCGTTGTCTTTTGAGATTATGTGCGATGCTAGTGATTATGCCGTTGGAGTGGTGCTTTGTAAAAGGGTGGGAAGAGCACCTCACGCCATTTACTACGCATCCATGTCTCTCAATGAAGACCAAAGAAACTATTCCACCATCGAAAAGAAGTTGATAACAGTGATATTTTCTTTGGAAAAATTTTGATCTTACTTGCTTGGTACAAAAGTTATTGTGTACACTGACCATGTAATGCTTCATTATTTAATGATAAAGAAAGAGGCTAAGCCAAGATTGATTGGGTGGATCCTGCTCCTGAGTGAATTTGAGTTACAGGTGTGAGACAAGAAGGGCGCAGAGAACCTCCTGGCTGATCACCTGAGCCGGTTGGCACCCTGCCAAGATAGTGAGGTAAATCTATTAATGGAGGAGCAACTATGGGAGGAGTTCCCCGATGAACAATTGTTCGCTATCAGGGACCTCTAACCATGGTATGTTGACATTGTGAACTTTCTTGTCTTTGGTAAATTTCCTCCTCACTTTTCTAAAGCACAGAAAGATAAGCTAAAGAGCGAAGCTAAATATTATGTGTGGGTTGATCCCTTTTTGTGGAAACATTGTGTAGACTAAGTTTTTAGGAGATGCATCCACGATAATGAAGTGCATTCAATTCTCACTTTTTGTCATTCTCACACATGCGGCAGTCATTTTGGAGCTAAAAGAACCGCTAGGAAAGTCTTGGAAAGTGGTTTTTATTGGCCTAATTTGAATAAGCATGCATACATATTTTGTAAGGCTTGTAACAAGTGCCAAAGAGTAGGAAATATCTCATCTAGAAATGAGATGACCCAAAAAGTTATGCTATATTGTGAAATCTTTGATGTTTGGGGTATTGACTTCATGGGACCTTTCCCTAGTTTTATGGCTTTACATATATTCTTCTTGTCGTTGATTATGTGTCGAAGTGGGTTCAAGCAAAACCCACTAGGACTGACGATTCTAAAGTGGTTGCAGAATTCCTGAAAGATAACATCTTCTCTAGGTTTGGGGTACCCCGAGCCTTGATTAGTGACCGTGGCACCTATTTTTGCAATCAGACCATAGAGGCACTCTTGAAAAAGTATGGCATCACTCACAAGACATCCACCGCCTATCACCCATAAACCAATGGGCAAGCTAAAGTTTCCAATCGGGAAATCAAGTCCATCCTTCAAAAAATGGTTAACCCTAACCGGAAGGATTGGAGTTCTTGGTTGAATGATGCCTTGTGGGCATATAGGACAGCTTACAAGACACCAATCGTTCTGTCACCATACCGGTTAGTGTTTGGTAAGCCCTGTCACCTACAGGTGGAAATTCAACATAAGGTTTACTGGGCGGTCAAAACATTCAATCTTGATATAGATGAGGCTGACTTGCATAGAAAGTTACAACTGGATGAACTAGATGAGATCTGGAGGGAGTCCTATGAGAATTCCAAAATCTATAAAGAGAAGACAAAGGTGTGGCACGACAAGATGCTCATTAGGAAGGAATTTGACGTTGGTAAAAAAGTCCTCCTATTCCAATCCCGCCTTTGCCTATTCCCAGGTAAGTTGAGGTCCCGATGGATCGGTCCTTTTGAGGTGGTTAAGGTATTCCCGCATGGCATGGTGGAGATTCTAGATCGAGCTAATTCCAGCACATTCAAGGGTAATTGACAACGTTTGAAACCTTACCACGAGAATTTTGTGCCGGAAAAGGGAGAGGATGTTGATCTCCTCGATCCAGTTTGTGAGTAACCTCCAAGAAAAGGGAGTAAGTCACGCCGACGATGTTAAATAAACATGGTTTTGATCATCTGGATCGTCATTCGTGACTTTCCGTTGATGTTGCTTGGTTTTGGATTTTGTCATTAGTTTCATTATTTTGCTTTGTGCTTTTCACAGGTTGTTTTTCCATTATTTTTTGCAATTTTGAAGCCAAGGAAGGGAGAAATGCTTCGAGTCAAGAAGGAAAGACTTTGAAAAGAGGAGGAATCAGAAAATTTTTCTAAGTACCAGGTTAGTAGTCCGTCGCGATTCGCTACCACATCGTCACAAGTCGCGACGGCCTCAGTAATTTTTGGTGAGATTTTTGGGTTTCAGCCTCCACTTTTCCCATCCCGCGCTGCGGCGGACCATCGTGCGCTGCACCAAATCATGAATTTTGGCTGAAAATAGAGGTCTCGGCCTCCACTTTTTGCAAGTCGCGATGGCCTCAGCGCGAGTCGCAACGGACCATCGCGAGTCGCGGAAAATTGGTCGCGATTCGCGACCAAATCAGGAATTTTGTGTGAAAATAGAGCTCTCGGCTTCCACTTTTTGTGAGTCGCGATGACCTTGACGTGAGTCGCGATGGACCATCGCGAGTCGCAACGAAGTGGTCGCGAGTCGCGACGTAAACAGTGACTTCTGGCATTCTTTGACCTACCCATCACGAGTCACGATGTACACGTCGTGAGTTACGATGTACGTACAACTCTATTTTAAAAAATGGGCAGATTTATTTTTTTTGCCACAAACACTTATCTTCTCGATTCCTCCACCGAGCCTTCACCTCGCCGATGTGCACCACCTCACCGCCGCGCACCACCTCGCTGCCGCTCACCACCTCACCACCCTCACTCCATACCCCCATCCCTTCTTCCCGATCTCCGCCCACAAATCACCATAAAATTTTGAAGATTACAAACCCTAGAATTTGGGGGTTTTGTGACTTTGGTAAATTCGATTTCAAATTGATTGTGGGCTCCCTCCTTTCTTCTTCCAAAGCATCTAAGTTGTACATTTCTTCACCTTATTGAACTCCAATTGTGATTATGATTGTATACTCTATTTATTGGACATTGTGTAGATTATGTGTGATGCCTTAGGAAATTAGATTTTTGGAACTTGGTTGATTTTTGGGAATGTATTGTGCTTGCAATTTCATTTGATGGGGATTGTATGAATTTTTTATGGTAATAGCTTGGTTGGATGTAGGATAACACGAATAAGCACTTTGAGTGTATTGAGTTGCTCGTATTGGTCTTATGCTTGCATTGCACTATTAGTGTTGCTTTGGTTGAGAATGGATTGTGGTTTATACTAGATGTGAGGCATGTTGGCCCTTGATGAGACTTAGTTGTTATTTGGATAAAATGTTATTGTTCTTTGAAATGGTATTTTGCTTAGTGTATTTTAGCCATGGGACTTGAATGTGGACATTGTGAATGTACTAATGGTGGCTAAACTAATAAGGCATGACTGTGATTTTAAGATATAGCATATTCGATTTCAACTATGTGAGAACTTCTTGGACTTGAGAATATGGGCATGTGGGACATAATATGGATTGTATGTGCAATTGTGAGTAGAACTTGAACTAGTAGGCTTGAACTTGATTTGGCTTGTGATGATGAACTAGTTTACGGTTGAGTATCAATTTGCAATATTGCATATACACATATTCCCGTGCATTTGACTTGTTTGCTATGGTTTTTAGATATGGCCCCTACAAAGAGACCCAGGGCTCCTCCCCAAGGTGGGCATACCGTCGCTCCACCTCCGCCTCCACCACTGGCTCCAGAATCGAGCCTTGTACCTCCCCCTTCAGATAGGTACACGGGTTTGACCCGGATCACCGGGTCTTATGCTGAGAGATGGGAGGCCCTGGCGAGTTGTCAATTCAAGGAGACAAGTTTTGTAGAGGTACCCACACTAGACGCTTTTGGGCTCACCCAGCTTGTCAGATGCCTCATCGCCAAAGAGGGGATGGAAGGATTCATGAGCAAGAGCGCACCCTCTTACCGGAGATACACGCTAGAGGTCCTGCCCATGGCCAAGATATGCAGCATGATAGATGATCAACCATGTGATAGGTACATTTATTTCCACTTGGATGTTATATCTTGGCAAATGACCGTCTCACGGATTGAGGAGGCGTTTGGATTTGACACTGTGGAGATACTGGCAAGGTTGGACCCATAGGCCCAGGAGTGATCGATTGAGAATAACATGAAATTTTGGAGTGTCATCAACATGAGGCCAAAGAAATCCCATGACAAGAGCAGTGTCATCATCCACCATGCACTCTGTTATGTGCACCGACTATTGGCTGGCACAGTAATTTGCTTGGAGGAGCCGACGAATGTGCCAGACAACGAAATTCACTTTTTGTGGCACTTGACAAGTGAGGGACTATGATACGTGTTATGGGCTGAGTTGTGGATGAAGAGGATCGTGGAGGTGGCAGGAAAACCAAAGGGGAATATCATGGTCGGAGGTATGATAGGCCTCTTAGCGAAGTACCTAGGATTGGTTCCTTCGGCTAACTTTCTGCGCTTAGGGAGGCACACTTCCTACCTTATCACTCCTGAGAGGTTGGTTCAATTTGAGATGCTCAGTGCCACCCGCACCACGTGGCTATTCCACTGGTTGTATGGCGCCAGGAAGGTCACATTTATGGCACTTCCTCAGCCCAACAAGACGAAGCTAGAATTTGATACACCTTTAAGAGACTTGGAGATTTCACCTGACTCCTTGTGCAGAGAGGACTCCAGTGTGAGCTCTACAACCTTGGTCCAGCCCCTATCCAGTGCGATGATGGCAGCCTACCTTTCTCTGAGCGACAGTAGCAGCAGCACTCCCCACAGCCTCCACCAGAGACTGAGTCGACGCAGGAAGACGATGAGCCACCTCATTACTCCCAGCCTCCACCAGATTTCAATGAGCGGATGATACAGACCATGCATGATAGATTCTGCCACCAGGACAACATGATACTGGAGCACAACATGTTTGTCTCCCAGAGCTTCATTGACATGGATGAGGAGATTGATCACCTATCAGCTCGCATCCATGATATGCAGTCCCAGGTAGGCAGTGTCTCAGGCCCCAATCTAGGAGCAGAGAGGCAGAGAGCTAGGAGGCAAAGGAGCATAGATTGGTTGGCTCGTTATCAGCAGCGCTATTTGGTGGTGGCCCTTCTTCCTCACATCAGTGATTTGTGAGCACCATATCCTTACCCTTTCCATACTTTGCTTTGTACATTTTGGCCTTATTGTCTACATTGAGGGCAATGTAGTGTTCTAAGTGTGGGGAGGGGTATCTACTTTGAGGTGTTTGGGGTTGAAGATACTTTGAAGATAATTTTGGATAACTCTTTTGTTTTATTTTGGATATTTTTCCCTTTTGTTTTGGGATGCTTTTCTTTTGATATACTTGGATAATGTTGGCTTTGATACCTTTTTAGCCTTAACATTTGGAAAGCACTTTGCTACTTTTTAGATTGGAGAAATGTGATAAATTTTGAAATTTTAAAAATAATAGAAAATGAAAAAAATAAAAAGAATTCCGCTAAGTTGAAAACCCGAGAGGGCATCTTAGGCAACATTGGGGGCCCGGATAGGTCAAAAACTCGAGGGGGCGACCATGGCAAAAATAAGAGGCTAAATATGTAGAAAAAGGTGAGATGTAAGCAAAAAAACATGTCGTGAGGCTAGGATGAAAACCCAAAAGAGCTCCTTGGCAAAATGAGAGAAAATGAGAGAAATTGAAAAATGTTAAGTGATCACTCATTTTTCGGCATTGGAGTCATAAGGTTGTGGTGGCCATACGGATGGATCGGGTAGCTTGACATCTTGAGGACCACTTGGGAGTGGAAAATTTAGCGGGAGAAGACGAAGTAAGTTATGAAACTCTTGATCGTTAATATGCTTCGTTTTTAGGGGTGATATATTGATATAAAGTGGAGCATGTGTTTTTAACCTTATACATGTCTTTAGCTTCACCTTGTATCATTGGATTTGGGATTGTTAATTCGGGATTTGGAGATATTTTAGGGATATCAATGAATTGATGGGTTGAGATAGTTTGGGTAGATTTAGGAATAGGGGTTGTGGGAAGCTTCTCATTTGACCTTAACATTGGGATGTGTGATATTGAGAGTTTTGTGAGGTATTGACTTGGGGGAATAGTAGTTAGGATGTGGATACGTCATTTCCTTCGTATGCTTGGATCTTTTCTTACTCAAGGGCGAGTAATGTTTAAGTGTGGAGAGGTTTTATATGTCCATTTTATGTGCATAATTTAGTACTTTTTGGGGTCACTTTTTTGCTCTTTTATTATCAAGAGCTTGTGTTTTACCTTGAAATTCTCTTAGGAGAGGTAAGAGCAATTTTATGCTCTTTTACCTCTTCTAAGGGGATTTTGCATGACAACGGAAGAACATGAAGGCTTGAAGACCGGAGGCCATTAAAATATCACTTCTCAAAGACATTGAAGACTTGCTTCGAAGACACGAAGACTTGAAGACCGGAGGCCATCGAAGACCATTTTTGAAGACTTTGAAGACTTTCTTCAAAGAGTTGAAGACTTGGAAAATGACAGGAATCATTGTGAAGATAAGTGTTCATCACAAGAAGAAGAAAACAAAACAAGGATAGATTCTGGTGCCCGTCGCGAGTCACGACGAACCCGTTGTGAGTCGCGACCAATGGGTGGCCAGAATCTAACCTTATCCTTTTTGTACTATAAATAGTACTCTCTTTCCTCTCATTCACATCTTCTTCTTCTTCTTCTGCATTTTTGGTACTGTTCTTAACCATATTTTCTTCCATTTTCATCTTTGAATTCTCTTGTATTATGTTTGGTTGTTTAGCATTCATTAGTATGAACTCTTGTAGCTAAATCTAGTTCTTGGGAGCAATTGATTGAAGATTCCAAACTTATGTAGTAAGATTCTATATTTGCTCATTTATGAAAATTTATTGGAGAGCATTTATTATGCTATTAATGTTGTGTTTTACCTCATTTATACCATGGGTTGTTTGAGTGTATGAAATGTTTGTAAGATTGAAATGTTAGAGTGTTAGGAAATTTGCAAATTTCTTAACTCATTTGATATGGAAATCCAAAAGCATGGATTTAGAACTTCTTGTGTATAATGTGTGGTAATTACTGCTAGATGAGTATGTTAATGTGGTTTGTTTTCATATTTGTCACATAGCTGCAAAGAAAGGTTGAACCTTGAATGTTGTTTGTTCTAAGTTTAACCTAATAAATACTTTTTTTGGTTAAATGACCATGTCTTTGGTAGAGGCCTTGTTGTTATAAAACCTATGGTCCTTTGGGTGAAATGCCATTGATGAAATACCCCTATGATGTTGTTTGTCTAGGGTGATCATCAATGAGGTTTGCAAATGGTCGTTGTTTGTCTTTGCAAACTACTATTAAGGAGGAATTAATGTTGATCTTTGAATAAGAAGTGATAACATTCCCCATAGACAATAAATGTAATAGAATGAGTGAATGAATCAATGAGCTATATGAAGTTTGGAAGTGGAAGTCGATTTCCCCCAAGGCTCCGTTAATTATCATTTACATCGTATCTTTAGTTGTATTACATGATTAGCATAGTTCTCTTGCTTTGCTAGTTGTTGTATTTCAATTTGATAACTTAGGATCAAAAACCAACCAAACCCCCCTTGTTTACGTGCTTGTATATATATTTATGTATGCATATGCCTTGTATGTTTTCTCCTATATATGTCTAAACACTTGAAAAGATCCATCTTCTCGTGGATAACCCCAACCTATCATTATCTATTTAATTGTAGATAGGAAGCATTAGAGCTTAAAAGTATTAACTTTGAGAGGTGCGGGGACGACCTCCTAGGGGGTTGGTATTTTCAACTAACAACTATAAGCATATAATTGAAAAACAAGTAAACTATCAATACTAAGAACTTGGGAATCATTTAGAAACATGGTAGTTCTAATGTTTCAATCCTTGATTCATTCACATATGGACTTACAAAAGACCTTTTAGTGTGTTCATAACAAGCGGTGTAGTCGATGGCATACACTTCCCAACCCTGTCACGGTAGGTGCGCTCGTAACCCTCTATCGGCACCACCATCATAATTAGGGGAGTACAACGAGGTCCGACCATCATTACCGGTCTGTTTCTCCCCCGTGCTATTACATCCTGGGCTTCCACCACGAATGCAACTACTCCCCCTGGGTCATATATATGCTAGGCCTAAGGTCGTATGCACCTTATCTATGATACTAGGGTTTCAACACAACACTTAGCTTGCTACTATTCACTATCTCTACCTGCAACCTCTCGAACAACAGTTACGAAGTCAGCTAAGACTGCTGCAATGACAAATAGGTCATAGCACTCTTGAATGCCCCATCCACACACCCATGCAGACGCGTTCTCCCCTACCCATTCTAATATCTAGGTTTCTCTTCCCAACGGGGCATCAATAATTGCACCATACATGAGTATATCCTAAAGTGTGAGCTTCTGGGGTGTACTACTCATACAATTATAACATTCAAGAACAATCACAATAATATCATAAACACAAAGATAGGATGAATATAGTGAAACTCATTAAGCATTTAGAATATACCAAGTGCCAAAATGAATCCCAAGCTAATCTAACTACTCCATAGACATGGAATTCAAATATATATTTGAATTCCACATCTTTGGGACAAAGCAAGAAGAAAAGAAAAGATTACAAAACTTACAAAGGAACTCCTTCCTTCTCTCCAAGCTCTCTCCTCTCCAAATGTGTTTCCAAATAATAATCCAACCTCTCAAATGAGTAGACTAGGGTCCTATATATAGTAGTAGGAGATTGGGCCTAAAAGAGGCCCAAAATAGACCAAAAGTAGCAAAACTCTAAGTCAGCCACCAAGGTTTCACAGGCCGACACAGATGCCATGGTCCATAAAGCATGCATAGCCATGGGATGCCAGATCTACCACGGTCTGTGAATGTTCATAGCCGCGGCCCATGGGATCTGGCACAGTCCATGAAGCTGGGATCATGCCATGGTCCATGAAAACTGTGAATGTTCATAGCCACGGCCCATGGGATCTGGCACGGTCTATGAAGCTGGGATCATGCCATGGTCCATGAAGGTTTTCATGGACTGCAAACAGTACACAGTTTTTGCTCAGAGTTTTCCCATGGTCCGTGAAGGTTTTCACGGACTGCGAACAACTTTTGACTTTTGCTTAGAAGATTTGTCATGGTCTTTGAAGGTTTTCATGGACCACAAGAAGTTGTGGTCTTGCTTAAAATTATTCTCATGGTCCGTGAAGGTTTTCACGGACCAGCTCCATACTGAGCAAAATTCTTCAACTATTCATCCCCATTACTTCACAGCCCGGTGCTTTTGTTATGGCCCGATGCCTTTTCTCCTGAAGATCTCGTGCAGGTCTTCACGGAATCCCTGGATTCTTGTGTGCTGCAGTTCGTGAAGACTATCACAGGCTTTTGGTGCTTGACCATGCACAGTCTGTGACCAGCCACTGATGCCTCGTTGGCTGAACTTTGTTTGCTTGTCACAGGTGAACCGTTAGTCCGAATCAGGAGTTCTAGTAGTTGATTTCATAGTAATCAAGAAGATAAATCCAATGAAACCAGCCTTGAAGGGTATTTTTTCCTATATCTATCTCAGACTAAGGCAACACTACTCAGACCACGATTCACCATTTTCTCCTTTGACCATCTTTAACTCCAACGCCTATCTTTGCCTGCAATCTCCTTCTACCATGCATTGATGCTCATGGCCTTTGTCTACTACCATTTAAATGTGAATGGCCTTCAAATCTTCCACCGTTAAAAGCAAACGACATTCACAAGAATGTAATATAACAAATAACATTCACGGGCAACCTACTAAAGGTGCTAATAATGAAGACCAAGGATCCCATGAACACAACGTGTAAAGATCACTAATTAAGTATACAAAATGCGGGAGTTAGGATAGAAAACCAAATATGGTTGTCTAAACCCCTTTGTCTTGTAAACTCAACTAATGTCGCCAAACTGCCAACCAAAAGTAACTAAAAACTATGTCAAATGCATTGGTTAAAGCATGTGAAATGCTGCATATTTGTAAACTAAAGTGTGTGCTAATAAAGTGTATCATTCATGCAATCATAACAATTCAAGATCAAACCAATATAATATCACAAACACATAGAATTAGGAATATCTAATTAATCTCACACAACATAAATCAATACATGAATACAAATATTATTCCCACACTATATAACTACTCCCTAAGCATGGAATTCAAGTCTTTCAATGAATTCCACATTTTGGGCAAAAGAAAAATAAAGAAAAGAAAGAAAAAGAACCTAGAGAGAAGGGAAAGTGTTTTCTCTCCCTAGGCTACTCTTCAAATCCAAAATATGATCTAAGATATAAACCCTAGTAGACTAAAGGATATACATAGTAGTAGAGGATTAGGCCTAAAATAGGCCAAAAATGCTAGCAACCGCCTCTGACACGAGGGGCCGCCCTTGGCACGATTCGTGCTGCCTCATGCTGGCGTGGCCTGTCAGTCTTTGGCATGAGCCATGTGGCTCGTGCTGGCATAGGGCATCGATCTTAGCACGACCGTGCTGGCACGGTCCATGTCAACCATCGCATGCCATCGTATTGAGCTCCATTTTTACACTTATGATCCGCACTCTGTGTTGTTTAGCTCGGGTCGTCATCCGAATCTTTGTTTTGCTCAATTTCTTGGCACAGGCGCACTATTCTTCACACCCTGTGGGCTAGCTTGACATTTGTTACTTGAACGGCAGAGGCCATGTGAAATGGAATGGTTCGCGCCAATACTTAGCCAAATTTGGAAGGACAC
Organism: Rubia yunnanensis; assembly: GCA_037428765.1. Taxonomy (NCBI): domain Eukaryota; kingdom Viridiplantae; phylum Streptophyta; class Magnoliopsida; order Gentianales; family Rubiaceae; genus Rubia; species Rubia yunnanensis. The sequence continues at coordinate 23,117,864 of CM075071.1, read as the reverse complement.
GACCAGTAGAGGTTGGCACAGCTCATGCTAGGTCTTGGCATGACCCGTGTTGCTTGGTACGGCTTGTGCCAAAGGCCCTAACACGGGCTGTGTCTCATGATACGGGCCGTGAATGGTTTGGCCTCGTGTTGGGCACAAACGGTCTGTACTGCTAGTGGCTGGTTCGATCGGCTGACTTCTTTGCTCTACTATGGATGAACTGTTAATCCAATTTGAGAATTTTGTAGCCGATCTCATAGCACTCGAGAAGAAAAATCCAATAGTGACACCCCCAAGAGCTGATTCTTCTCTTATCTTTCCCAGAACTTTGTGCAACTCACGGACAACAATCCCCCATGTCTTCCTTGGGTTCTTTGAACTTCAAATCTTCCTATATATAGCTCAATCCTTCTACTACCATGCTTAAGATTATGTGGCCTTTGTCTACTAACATTCTTACGAATGCCCTTCGATATCTTCTACCATTCTTGCGAATGATCTTCAATACCAAGATGATGAAAAGTACCCACGAGCCACCTACTAATGATGATCTCAAAGGAAGATTTAGGTGACCATGTATACAAGGTGTCCATTAGTATATGTTAAGTCTACAAAAAGTGAGATTTAGACAAGAAAACCAAATGTGACCGTCAAAACCCTTTGTCGTGTAAACCTAAATAACACTAGCAATCCAACTAGTAAAACAAGCTAATTATTATGTTGTATGCATTGGTCAACGCATGCATAATGATGCACATAATCTGGTCCCAAGTTGAACGTAGTAAATTGTCACCTAAATTTGCCTTATGTGTTTTCTTGGGATATGGTAGTGGCCAGAAAGGATATCGTTGTTTTGATCTTGTCAGTCAGAAACTTTATGTCTTGTGTCATATAGTGTTCTTAGAGCACATTCCTTTCTTTTCTGTTCCCGCTAGTTCTTATCACATGACTCAGTCAGATCTTATTTGCATTGATCCTTTTCACATCACTCCCGGTGAGTTTCCATTATCGGTATCTGATACTTTGGTTCCTAACATGCACGCTCCTTCTCCAGCCTCTCCTCCTACATTGCCTCAATCACCTACTGAGACTGCAGACAATCCTCCATTGTGTCAGCCTACTCGTATCCGTAAGTCAACTCAACAACTTAATTTTGCTTATTCCTCGTATTCTCTAACTTTTTTCTTCATTTCTCGTTTCTATTCATTCTTTTTCTGAGCTTACGTACTATAGAGAGGTTATCTCTGATCCTTTATGACAGGTTGCTATGGCTGAGAAACTCACTGCTCTGCATCAGACTCAAACTTGGGATTAGGTACCCTTGCCTTCTGGGAAGCATACCATTGGTTCTCTTTGGATCTATAAGATTAAAAAAAAATCTGATGGATCCATCCAGCGATAAGAGGATCGTTTTGCCAAAGGTTATTCTTAGGAGTATGGCATGGACTATAAGGAAACCTTTGCCCCTGTTGCAAAGATGACCGCCATTCATACTATGATTTCAGTTGATTCTGGTCGTTAGTGGAAAATATCGCAGATGGATGTTAAGAAAGCATTCTTGTATGGTGATTTTCACAAAGAGTTTTACATGAAACCTCAGCCCGGGCATGTATGCAAGCTTCGCAAGTCTCTATATGGTCTCAAACAAGCTTCCAGGGCCTGGTTTGAGAAGTTCTCCACAATGATCACCTCTCTTGGCTTTCTTCCCAGTTCTTCTGATTCGACCTTGTTCATCAAACATACAAGTAAGGGTCGTATTCTCCTCTCCTTATATGTTGACGATATGATTATTACTGGTGATGATTGTGATGACATTGAATCAATGAAGTGTGACTTGGCTTGGTGTTTCTCTATGAAAGACTTGGGTTTACTCCGTTACTTTCTTGGTATTGAGGTGGCTACTTCTTTTAAGGGCTATCTTTTATCTCAGCCCAAGTATATAGCAGATCTTTTTAAGCGTGCACATCTCACTGGCAATGGGACTGTTGACACCCCTCTTGATACCAATGCTCACTACTCTGCCACTGATGGGTCTTCTTTGTCCGATCCTACCTCATATCGTATAGTGTTGGCAGTTTAGTTTATTTCTCAATTACTCGTGTAGATATTGCCCATGCTATTTATGTGGTTAGTAAGTTTGTCAGTGCCCCTACTTCAGTTCAATGGTCTGCTATTCTTCGCATTCTCAGGTATCTTCGAGGCACCCAGTTTCACAGTCTACTATTTCCCTCCTTATCATCTTTACAATTCCATGCATATTTTGATGCTTATTGGGCTAGTGATCTTGGGAATCGTAAGTCTACCACTAGATTTTGTATCTTTCTTGGCGACTCATTCATTTCTTAGAGGAGTAAGAAACATGATGTTATTTCCCGCTCCTCCACAGAGGCTGAGTATTGTGCCATGGCTTTGTCTACTTGTAAGAGTGTTTGGTTGCATTGGTTTCTTGGTGATATAGGAATCACGCTTTGTAGTCCTACCCTATTGCATTGTGATAATCAGAGTGCTATTCACATTGCACACAATTCATCCTTCCATGAGTTCCCCAAGCATATTGAGATTGATTGTCATTTCACCCGCCACCATTTGCAGCTTGGGACTATTTCACTGCCTTTTATTCCCTCTTTTCTCCAGATTGTAGATTTGTTCACAGAGGCTCACTCCATTGCACAGTTTTGTTTCTTGTCTGAAAAACTCTCGATGCTTATTGTTGTAACATCGTGAGTTTGGGGGGATGTTAGCCATTTAGTTAAGGGTTTTATGGCATTTTCATGTAATAGCCTTTAGGACTCTCTTCATGTAATATGATGAGCACACTTGCAAGAACAAACTTTACTAATCATAATTATTCTTTTCTCTCAATCCCTAAATCCCCAAATTTTTAGAAGAGATGGAAGATTTATCAGCTCACACTGAGTTTTTTGTTATAACGGCTGCTTATATTCCTGTTGCGTCTAAGCATTAAATAATTAGAATTTGATTAGGATTAAAGCTACATTAAGGGTAATTTAGTAAATTAACAATTAAAATTACATGCACTTAGAAATTTTGTGCCTGTACTTAGATTTTGTGTTTTATGTATTCCTTATGTCCCACAGTATTTATCTTTGTTTTTGGTTCAATCTTTTACGCAACCTGATGATCTAGCATCTTTTGATATCAAAAATCAACTTTTGTAAATTTTTCATGAGTGATGTCATATGGAGAAATCATAAGTCTGACTTTTAATTGGGCTTCACCTCAAGAGAGAGCAGCCTCACACACCAACAAATGAGAGGATGTATTGAGATCATCTCTAAAGACATACATAATACAAGAATATCCTCAACAATTCAAGAGTGGACATTTTCAAACACCAGTAAACGAGAGGATTTATTGTTATCAAAGTTTTTTTTTATTGGTTTTTGATATATGAGGTCCTAAAATACTGGATCTTCCTTTTTACAAAAAAAATATATTCTTAAACACTCTGTTTAAAGACACAAATCAACACGCAATTTATAAATATGGAGCTCTAATTGGATGATACATGAGCCTTGGGTCCAGTTGATTGATATGTCCATTTTATGTGCATAATTTAGTACTGTTTTGGGTCACTTTTGTGCTCTTTTATTATCAAGAGCTTGTGTTTTACCTTGAAATTTTCTTAGGAGGAGTAGGAGCAACTTTACGCTCTTTTACCTCTTCTAAGTGGATTTTGCGTGACAAGGAAAGAACACTGAGGCATGAAGATCGGAGGCCATTAAAGATCACATTTTTGAAGACTTTTGAAGACTTGCTTTGAAGACATGAAGACCGGAGGCCACCAAAGACCATTTTTGAAGACATTGAAGACTTGAAAAATGAGAGGAATTGCTATGAACATAAATGTTTACCACAAGAAGAATAAAAGAAAATAGGATTAAATTCTGGCACCCGTCGTGAGTCGTGATGGCCTCATCGTGAGTCACGACGGGCCCATTGCGAGTCGCGGGTAGCTAGAGTTTAACCTTATCCTTTTTGTACTATAAATATCACTCTCTTTCCTCTTATTCACATCTTCTTCATCTGCATTTTTGGTACTGTTTAGAACCCTATTTTCTTACATTTTTTATCTTTGAATTCTCTTGTATTATGTTTGGTAATTTAGCATTAATTAGTATGAACTCTTATAGCTAAATCTAGTTCTTGGGAGCAATTTACTAAGGATTCCAAGCCCATGTCTTAAGAACAATTAGTAGCCTATTTGATACTCTTACTATTATGCATTTATGGAGCATTGAATGTGTTTGTTAATGTCATTAATGTTATTGAAAGATTGAGTATATGAAGTACCTTTTTTTTTTAATTAAACCATCCATAGATGGGGGAAATTATATTAGCCTTCCCAAGCCATAAAAAAAACAATTTAAAAGAAGCCGAAGCTTAGATAAGTTATACAGTCAGAGCTTATTGCTCTTGAAGCAACCTTTGTTGCTTCCAAAAGAATGAAATAGAGTAGTGTAGAAACCGGAGGATTACAAATACTAATGACTAGGTAATCGGATCTCGAACTTCTTAGTGAATCGAATGAACGAAACACAAGTCAGTCAGAGAAGACCTTTACCTAAATCATAAGCCTATCCTCTAAGTTAAGAGTGGAGGAGATAGCAAAATGTAAAACATTTCCAACAGTGATTGTGGTTAGCCATTCTGGGAAGATCAGCAAGGGGCAACTAAGCCATTTATCCCATTTTGGGACCCTTCCATATGATTCTGTCCGTGCTTGATGTCTTCAAATTGATATACACAGTCCCATGAAGAAAATCAGCCATCACTCTGTCTAGTATGATCCCTCTAGCATCCAGCAAATTTGTCATAACAGCAAAGTAGAGCCTGTTGACTCACTGGTTTCACTTATCTCATCAGAAGTATTCCTGTGAAGATGACTAAATGGAGATGAATCCAAATGCCCGCCGTAATTGATTCTGCTCTCTGAGTGAAAGTAATCCACCAGGATCCATCCTCCTGAAATATAAAATACGATCAGTAGCATCTATTTCAGATATCAATCCGAATAGAAGGAGTACCCATCTGGTCCAATCTTATCAAACCTTGCACAAAATTAGTTAAACTTTGAAAATGAAGGAACGATGAGGATGACAGATTACTTAAACAATCCTTCGCTAATTTATCTGCCACTAAGTTGCCTTGTCTATGAACATGCTTGAGAGGAATCCCTCCCAGGAGTTTATTAATCTCATCAGCCAGACTAAAAACTTTCCATGGTGACTTATAAGGATCTACTACATACCCGATGGCATTTAGACAGTCAGATTCTAAATAGTAAGAGAGATTTATTTCTGAACCTGCTCTTAATGCAAACCTTATTGCTTTCAGTTCTACCTCTAAAGGGGAATAGGCAGGGGAGATCTTAGTATGAGCAACAATAAATCCTCCCCTACAATCCCTTACAATCATACTAATACCACACATATTCGTTTGACAGCACCATGCAGCATCAACATTGATTTTATATCCTATGTCTGGCTTTGTCCAAGCTATTTTAAATATCTTTGGCTTAGGAGGTTTTTTGCTCAAAGGTAGGAAAGAATGTTCAGCAATTAACCTATCAATCCCAGAGACAACAGAGAATGGCTTAGCAGTAAACAGATAAAAGATGTGTGTCCTAATATGATTGAGCACAACACTAATCACAGGATTAACTGAATCATACAAGCAATTATTTCTAGTTTTCCACAGGTTCCAGCAGGTTATTAATGCAGCAGAATGAATCATCTCAACTTGTACATTACTGAAACCATTATATGTGAAATAGAAGGATAGTCTATCCCAAATGGATGGGAACACCTGATCTCTGATCCCCATAAAAGAATGAATCTGTTTCCATATATGCATTGTAAATGTGCAGGAATTAAAAAAATGATCAAGGGAATCCTCATGATTATGGCACATACAGCATTTAGAGGCCAGTGAAATTCTCAAAGAATGTAAAACATTGTCAAAAGGAAGGAAGGAGTTCATCATTTTCCACATGAAGACAGAAACCTTTTTTTCAATTCTGTAATTCCAAAGATGTTTAAAAGAAGCCACAGAACCTCTATGGTGACTTAATAATAGATATGTAGATTTGAAAGAGAACTCACCATTGATTCCCGGTTTCCATATTAGCCTGTCTTTTCTATGAGGAAACAACTTAGAATCACGTAAAAGAGTTACAGCATGATCAGGGAGAAATGGAATGATTTTAGCAATCAAGGCAGATTTATTGGCAATAAAATCTGAAACACTACAGTTAAAAGGAATATTCACATGTAATTGATCACAAATATCCTGTAGTGGTCCTATATCCAACCAATTAGAGGTCCAAAAATTACACTCTCCAGTACCAATAATGACTCTAGATTGAGATTCTGCCCAATCATTGATGTAGCAAATCCTTTTCCAATTTGGTGAAGATCTGGAAGAACATGGAAGAGATGCAATCAAATGAGTCCAGAGAGCCTCACCCTTTTGATATTTCCACCAAAGCTTGACAGAACAAGTTTTAATAATAGTATCTATTGATCTAAATCCCAGATCATTTTGAATGGTAGGATAGCAAAGAGCATCCCACTTTCTCCATACCCTTTTTGGATTTGTATCATCAGAACCCCAAAAAAACTTGCTCAATAATTTTTCTATGTCCAATATAACCTGTTTGGTAGGTTTAATCACTGACCATATGTGCTGAGGAACCGAGTATATACAGGCCTGTATCAAAGTAAGTTTCCCTCCCATTGAAAGCCACCTATTTTTCCAGTTTCCCAGTCTATTCTCAATCTGTTCCAATAAAGGATGGAGGTAAGTCTTCCTAAATCTGCCAGTAAAAATGGGGACCCCTAAGTATGTAAAAGGAAACCTTCCTAACTTCATTCCTAAAATTTTCCTAATCCTTCTAACTCTGTTTACAGTGGCATGCTTTCCAATGTACAGTTCGCTCTTATTATAATTAACATGTTGGCCAGTGACTTCCTGAAAAGTATCTAGGAAAGCCTTGAGCCTGATCAAAGAATTGTTATTAGCTTTGAGGAATATCACAGTATCATCAGCATAAGAGAGATGGAGAGATATGAAATGCATTACCTGGAACAGCATAATATGATAAACTACCATTCTAAAAAACAAAAGATAGGCTTATAGTAAAAGCTTCAGAAAAGATATTGAACAGAAATGGTGATAGAGGGTCTCCCTGTTTGATACCCCTTGTTGGTTGAAAGAAACCAACTGGCTTACCATTTATAAGGATGGAAAACCATGCCTGAGACAAGTTCTTCATAATCAGAAAAATAAATTTTGCATGAAATCCAAATTTTGCAAGCACAGAGTATAGAAAAGACCACCTAACTCTATCAAAAGCCTTCTTAAGATCTAATTTGACAATCAAGTTAGGTTCTCTCTGTTTCCTATTTAGGAATCTCACCATTTCCTGAAGGTAGATAACATTATCATCAATATCTCTACCTTTTAGGAAAGCAGTTTGGTGATTGGAGATAAGTTTAGACATTAAAGGCTTCAATCTTTCCATTAGAATCTTAGAGAAAATCTTATTTATAACATTAGAAAGGCTGATCGGCCTGTAGTCATCAAAAGAGGTAGGTGTACTTTTTTTTGGAATAATTGTAATCCATGTACTGCCAATCCCTCTTGGAATATTATTAACTGATATAAAGTCCTGTACAGCTGATAATAAATCATTAGCAATTATATCCCAAGACTTTATATAGAACTTTGCAGTAAAACCATCCGGACCGGGGCTACTTTTGTGATTGAGTCCAAATACAACATTTTTAAGTTCAGCAATTGATACAGGTTGTAGTAATTTTTCATTGTCATCATGTGTGATCAACTGTGGGATCTGACTTAAGAAATGATGTTTAAAAATATCCCTTGCTTGGGGAATATCACTTTCAGGGAAATTTTGCTCAGTTAGGAGGGCCTGAAAATAATGGATGCATTCAGTCTCAATTCCTTGTGCATTATCAATCCACTGTCCATTACTCCCTTTAATTTTTGTAATTTTTAAACTACATTTCTTTTCTCTAACTGTGTTATGAAAGAAACTAGTATTGTTATCACCCTCCTTCAGCCATTTAACTTTTGCTTTATGTTTCCAGAAACTCTTCTGTTCAATCAAAGCCCTCACCAATTTTGCCCTAGCTTCTTTCATTTTAACCCTGTTTTCAGTTGTAGCATTCAGATCATACTGTCCCTCCATTTCTTTTAAAATTGATTCAGCCTTTAAAACATTATCATTAATATTCCCAAACACTTCCTTATTCCAAAATTTTAAAGATTTTTTCAGCCTCAACAATTTTACAAAAAAGCCAACCATTCCTGATTGTTGTATCTGAGCATCCCAACTTTGTCTAACTGCCTCACTGAAGCCATCTCTTTTATACCAAGTGTCAATAAACCTAAAAGGCCTTGGAGAAGATGCAATATTACTACCTATAGAGAGTAGCATTGGGTTATGGTCAGAGGAAATTCTATTCAAAATATGCACCGAGGAATTTGGAAAGTTAGTTGACCAAGAAGCAGTGCATAAACCCCTGTCTAGCCTCTTAACTGTAGGATTTCTTAGCCTATTATTGCTCCAAGTAAAGATATTACCTACAGTAGGAATTTCTTCCAAGGCCATGTCATTTATAAATTCTCGAAAATCTCTCATACTACCAATCTTTGGAGTAGAAGGACCTCTGTATTCATTAACAGATGTAATAGCATTGAAATCACCAATGAGTAAAGAGTTTGATTGAGTACAATTCTTAAGATCTGACCAGAGATCCTTTCTACCTTCTCTAGTTCTAAGTCCATACACAAAGATAGCTTCCATGCTTTTATTCAGAGTAATGCTACTCATTTCAACAGCTAGAAATTGCAGGTTATCCATTTTACAAACAACAGAAACACTATTTTTCCAGAATAGCCAAATATGTTCATTATTAGCTTGCATGCAATTGTCAAAGTGAAGTAACTGTCTATAATGCTCACATTGTGAGTTGTCATGTTTAGGCTCAATTAAGCATAATAACTCAAGATGGTGCCTGTCTATCAAATTATGCAACCTAATAATTGAGGTATCCATTCCCCTAAGGTTCCACACTAGTATCTTAATCTGAATTGTACTATTCATAGGGAAACATGATTGGAGCTTTTTGATCTAGTCATGATTGTATTTAACTGAGTTAAAAAGCTCTCATTCTTATGTGATTTAATGTAGTTATCCTGATCTAAATATTTTATTTCCCCTGCTAGTGGTTGAGGAGACATAGGAGTTGCCTGATTAACCTGAATACTAACAGTATCATTATCCTTGTCCACCAGTAGTGACTTTGTTACTTCAGTAGTCTCAACTTGATCTTCAGCTGGCTCATCCTCTGCCAGTAAAAGAAACCTGTTCTGCCTGTCTATTTCTTGAGAGAAAATAAAACTTTTAGCAGCAAGAATAGGGTTAAAAGGTGAGAACCGCTTACTCCTGTTGTTAGGGATGTCATCCTTGACAAATCCTGTTTTTGATATGAGATTTGGTGGAGCAGACAAGGACATCTTACTGAGTACCGAAGATTGAGGACTACCTGTTACCCCCTCATGGACATCCCCATGAATCTCATTTGAATTATCATTAGGGTCATCATTCAAGAAAATCACAGAAGGATGGTTTATTACTTCAGACTGGACTTCGACAGGATTATCATTTATTGGTTCAGTACTTAATGGAGGGGACTGTTTATTCACATCATGCTTTATATTTATCATATCCTCCCCCTGTACAGCTGACTCAGCTCCCCTTAATTGATCACCCTCTCCAGATACAGGCTTCTTTTTAGGTATATATTGCAAATTCTGACCATACAAAGTCTTAGATTTCTCATTAGCAGTAAGACCCGAACCACCAGCCTTATTATGCTCCACATGAGGCTCATTTTGTGTAGTCTTATTGATAGATTTCACTTTATCCATCCTGTTAGGCCTTGGCTTCTTTAGCTCTGGATGTAAATAGATGCAAAGACTGTCATCGTGTCCTATAGTTTTACAATGCTGACAATAGAGAGGCAGATCTTCAAATTCAATGGGAAGCTTTACTACATTATACTCTATTCCATCTTCTTCAATACCCACCCTAATAGAAGATGGTTGTTTCTTTTTCAAATCAATTTCAATGCACATCTTAACTGCAGAGGGCCTAGTTAATGCAGCAGTTGCTGCATCCATTTTGATATAATTACCTATTTGATTCCCCATTGATTCTATCATTGCGATATTATAAAAGAAAACCGGAACACAGGGGATAGTGACCCAAACAGGTACAATAGAAGATTCAATTTCAGGATTAAAATCCGTATTCCATTTTAACACTTTCGTGGGAACTTGGTTAAAAATCCATTGACCTTTGATCCATAACCGTTGATAATCCTCCTTATCCTGAAACCGGATAAGGATATGCTTGAAATCAATAGATCCCAATTGAAACTTACCTTTGAATCCAACAGAATTGAAAGCTTCGTTTAGAGCAGTCATTGATGGTTTCCCCCGAGCAAACTTACCGACGAGAGCATTGCTGTAATGTGCCGCTAGCGTTTCAGCATCTTTCCGAGACACAAGACAGGAGATTTCGCCCTTGTATTGGGTTCTTGGTATAATTTCAGGGTTCGAAGGAAGGGAGGTAGTAAGAGGGGGTGGCTTATTGCCCAGAGCTTGCAGAAAGGTCTTGGTCGCGGTTGCTCCACCGCGACCAGGCGGAGGAGCCGCCATCAGAGGAGAAAAACAAAAATTATTAACCGATGTAGCAGCAAAGTAAGGAGAAGGGATGAAGATGGGTTCGATTCAGTTAGGAAGAGTGTGTTTCGTGTGTGTTTCGCACCGTAGTCGCACGCAGGAACAGTATTAGTGACCGTTAGTTCGCTGTGAAAACGATTTGCTGTATATGAAGTACCTGTATAATAGGCTTGCCAGGGTTTGGGGAAATTGGTTGATTTCCCATTTTCTTGATAGGAATCCAAGAGTATGATTTAGAGCTTTTGATTGTGTTGATGAATTCATAATTGCTATATGAATATGATAATGTTGAACTCTTTGTCATGTTTGTTGATTGTAGCAAATGAGAGAAGTCTATGAATGTCGATCGTTCTTGATTAATCTTGTGTAAATGCATGAATTGGTTAAATGCTTAGACACAATGTAGTGTTTATAAGTGTTTCCATACTTGTTGATTATTCATGATAAATGCATCAATGGGATACTTTTAGTCGTGTTTCGACTACGGGAGTCATTGGTGAGGTTTGAAAGTTACGTTTCTTTGTAATAATATTTAAGAAAAATAATAAAAATGAAGAAGGGGTATATTTTGTACTTTTTGTATCTTTTTTGTGCCTACGAAATAACAAGAGATGTCGAATGCACTCTTGTAAACTACTATCTAAGAAGGATAGAAGTTTAGCGTTCACAACAAGTAGTGAAAGTAGTAAATAGGTTGCATGTTCAATGATGGATAAGAGGCTTGGAAGTGGAAGTCAATTGCGCCCAAGGTTTCGTTAATTGTTGTTTTCATCTTATCTTTAGTAGTATTGCATGATTAGCATAGTTCTCTTACTTTGCTAGTTGTTGTACTTTAATTTGATAACTTAGGATCAAACCAAACAAACACCCCCCTTGTTTACATGGTTTTATATGTATCTATGTATGTATATGCTCAGTATGTTTTCTCCTATATATGTGTAAACACTTGAAAAGACCCCTCTTCTCATGGATGACCCCGACTTGCCATTATATACTTAATTGTAGATAGAAAGCATTAGGGCTTAAAAGAATTAACTTTGAGAGGTATGGCGATGACCTCCCTAATTTTGGCGCCGCTGGGAAGAGGCATTTAATTTTAAGTGTTTGAGCATATTATGTGTGATTCTATACTAATTGTAAATATTTGTTTGTTTACTTTTATTTTGATTTCTTAAGTTAATTTTCCATTTACACTTGGGTTGGAGATGTATTGTTTGAGTTCTTGGTGCATGGTTTGTACGCGATCCTCTTCACAGCAACCCCTACACTACGACCTCGAGTTAGAGTTGAATTTGAGATGGGCTAGGAAGCTTTCTTTGGAAAGTGTGAATAACACCCCTCATAGTGACCATTTTGTGGATACATTTTCCTCTATGGAACATCAACTTGAGCATGAAGATTAGCATCTGAGAGGGGGACCTCAACATTCTCCTCTCCAAGGGCGAGCTCCTCCTCTCCAACAAAGGGAGATTCTTTTAGGGCAAGCATTGTTAAGAGACATCATAGCCCCCAACCTCGATCAACAACCAATGTGAATTGATTATCCCGTGGTTGGACCAAACGGGCACTTTGAGCAAAGACTGGGTTTATCAATATGCTACCCATCTTCCTTGGTAGGCTAGGGGAGAATACTAACAAACACCTCACCAAATTCCACTTCTAGTGTGGTGGTACGGTCCCCCATGGAGTCGATGAAGATTTCTATAAGTTGAAGGAATTACCATTCACACTAAGGGTTGGTGCAAGAGATTGGCTCCACTACCTACCGTCCAAGAGCATCAAGAGTTGGCTCGATATGAAAACAAAGTTTCTAGCCAAAAACTTCCCGGCCTCGAGGTCCACCGCCTTGAAGGACATAAGAAACATCCTCCAATGGCATGAAGAATCTCTCTTCGACTATTAAGAGAGGTTCAAGAAGCTTCTTGCAAGTTTCCCTTACCACAGTTATTCGGAAGGGAATATGTTTATTACTTCTACAATGGCCTTCTTGATGAGGAACAGCGGTTGGTAAGGAGTTCTTGCGGTGGCACTCTTGGAAACAAAACTTCATCCGAAGCGATGCAATTGTATGAGGAGCTAGCGGAATAATCAAGAAACTTTAGCTCAAGGGCCGATTTGATAAGGAGAAATCCAATGCCCGCAAGTGACTCTTCCAATAGTGGGAAGCTCAAAGACCAAGTCTCGGCCCTTGCATTTATAGTGAAATCATTGATGAAGAAGCTTGGGAATGCGCCACATGTTAAATCATGTGAAATTTGTTACTTGGCGCATCCTACGGACACTTGCCCTACTTTGCAAGAGGACTATGTCGAGGAGGTGAGTGCCATGGAATATCAAGGAAATTAAGGCTACCAAGGAAACCAAGGATATCAAGGTGGGTAAGGCTACCAAGGTCACCAAGGCTACTAAGGTTATCAAGGGTACCAAAACCGGCCATATAATTTGGGAAATCGTGATAACTTGAACCTCCGGTATGGAAACCCTCAAGGAAGCCAAAACCCTCAACCATATCGGCCCCCTCAACAAAAATATAGGCCACCTCATCAATAATTCCAAAGGCTCCAAGACAAACCCCGGGACCAAGAGGAGAGCTCGTGGCTAACAAAGGATGAAGTGATACAAGCCATTCACCAGTTGGGCATGTGCGCGGAAAAAAAGTGAGAAGTTCCAAGATGAAGCCAAGGTGAGTATCAAGAGCTTGGAAACTCAAGTGAGCCAAATAGCTCAAGTGGTGAATCGGATGGAAGCCCGGGAAAAGGGTAAGCTACCCTCCCAACTGGAGATCAACCCTCGACAAAATGCAAGTGCTATTGGTTTGAGAAGTGGTAGAGAGGTTAGCACTTCACCGGATGATGAAACTGTTGAAGAGGAGCCTATAAGGAATGAGGCGTTTGAAAAAGGGGTTGAGAAGGAAGAAGCCCATGAGAAGAAGGCCGAAGAGTTAGCCAAAAAGAGCAAGGAAGAAGAAATCGAGGTGGAGACATTGGCGCCAAGACCGAAGTCAACCTCTATCCCTGAACCTTCATCTCCCCCTCACAAAAGAGCAAAGATGGTGGAGATCCCCCCATATGTACCGGAACCTCCATTTCCGGAAGCCTTGAAAGACAAAAGGAGGAAGGAGGACAACAAGGACATTTACGAAGTCTTTCATAGATGTGAGGTAAATATCTCACTCTTAAATGCCATAGAAAAAAATCCTAGATATGCTAAATTTCTGAAGGAATTATGTGTTGTGAATAGAAAACAAAGGGCCAAAAATAAGTTGAAAAATGGAAAAAGTGAGAATATTTCCGCTTTGTGTCAAAAAGAGCTACACCCTAAATGTACCGATCCTAGCATGTTCACAATCCCTTGCATAACAGGAAATACACTTTTTGAAAAATCTATGCTTAATTTAGGTGCATCAATAAATGTGATTCCTTACTCTTTATATGAAAACCTCAACTTGGGTACATTGCACAAAACCGGGGTGGTAATCTAATTGGCCGATCGTTCTTGTGCATATCCTAAAGGTATTGTCAAGGACGTGTTGGTTAAGGTGGATTCCTTAGTTTTCCTCGCTGATTTTTATGTCCTTAACATGGAGCATGATAAACATGCTGCCCTAATTTTGCTGGGGAGGCCATTTTTGAAAACCTTAAGGACAATGATTGATGTGCATAAGGGTACCCTCTCCATGGAATTTGATGGAATAAAAGTAGAGTTTACCATAAATGACTCTATGAAGTATCCTAGTGAAGAACATGTTTGATATGCCCTAGATGTTGTTGAAGAAGTTGTGCAAGATGTTTTTGAACTAAGTGGTGATTAATATTTGTTAGTTGCTTTTCAATGTGACAGTGATGATGCCCACAACTTGAAGGAAACCCTTAAGGATTTGAACCTGCTTGAAGAAATGAAACAGAGTCTCTCAAAACCTCCTCCCCTACTCTTACAGGAGCCCGGGGAACCGGAATTCCTCCCATCACTTGTGAAGCGCCGGTGATTGAACTTAAACCTTTTCCAAGTGACCTTAAGTACGCTTTTCTTCGGGAAGGGGAGACGCTTTCGGTTATCATTTCAAGCAAGCTCACCAAAGAGCAAGAAGAAAAGTTAATGGTAGTGTTATGGGAAAATAAGGAAGCAATTGGATGGACTATTACCGACATCAAAGTCATAAGTCGATCCACTTGTATGCATAGAATCTTGTTGGAAGAAGATACAAGACCCATCCGGAACCCAACGCCGTTTAAACCCACCTATGATAGAGGTGGTGAAGGTGGAAATCCTCAAGTTACTCCAAGCGGGCATGATCTATCCAATCTCGGCTAGCAAGTGGGTAAGTCTAACTCAAGTGGTATCCAAGAAGAGTGGGGTAACGGTGGTAAAAAAAGAGAAGGGTGAAATGGTGCCCGCCCGAGTTCAAAACGGGTGGCGCATTTGCATTGACTACCAGAGGCTAAACGCGAAAACCCGGAAAGATCACTTCCCGTTGCCATTCATTGATCAAATACTTGAGAGGTTAGCGAGCCACCCCTTCTATTGCTTTTTGGATGGGTACTCGAGGTACTTTCAAGTGGCTATCGCCCCGGAAGACCAAGAAAAGACCACCTTCACATGCCCCTTTGGTACGTTTGCTTACTGGCGTATGCCTTTCGGGTTATGTAATGCCCCCGCAACTTTCCAAAGGTGTATGGTAAGCATTTTCTCAGAATATTTTGAAAATTTTGTTGAGGTATTCATGGATGATTTCACCATTCATGGTAATTCTTTTGACAATTGTTTAGCAAATTTGGCACAAGTTCTTAAACGTTGCTCTCATACTAATCTTATGCTAAATTTTGAGAAGTGTCATTTTATGGTAGAGCAAGGCATTGTCATAGGCCATGTTTTCTCCTCTAAGGGTATTGAGGTTGACAAGGCAAAGATAGACACAATTAAAACTTTTCCTTATCCTACCAATGTGCACGAAGTGCGCTCTTTTCTTGGCCATGAAGCATTCTATCATCGGTTAATCAAGGACTTCTCAAAGATAACATCTCCTTTATGCAAGTTGTTGCAAATAGAGGTGGAATTTGTGATGGAAGAGGGTTGTAAAGGGTCCTTCGATACATCGAAAGAAAGGTTACTTTCAGCCTCTATTATACAACCCCCGGATTGGTCGTTGCCTTTTGAGATTATGTGCGATATGAGTGATTACGCTGTTGAAGCGGTGCTTGGTCAAAGGGTTGGGAGAGCGCCCCACGCAATCTACTACGCATCCATGTCTCTCAATGAATCCCAAAGAAACTATTCCACCACCAAAAAGGAGTTGCTAGCAGTGGTATTTTCTTTGGAAAAATTTTGATCTTACTTGCTTGGTACAAAATTTATTGTGTACACTGACTATGCAGCGCTTCATCATTTAATGACGAAGAAAGAGGCCAAGCCAAGATTGATTAGGTGGATCCCACTTTTGAGAAAATTTGAGTTGGAGGTGCAAGACAAGAAGGGCGCGGAAAACCTTATGGCCGATCATTTGAGCCGGTTGACTCCATGCGAAGGCATTGAGGTAAACCCCGCAGTGAAGGAGCAACTATGGAAAGAATTCCCTGATGAACAATTGTTCCCCATTAGGGATCTTCAATCGTGGTATGTCGACATTGTAAATTTTCTTGTCGCTGGTAAATTCCCTCCTCATTTTTCTAAGGCCCAAAAGGATAAATTAAAGAGTTATGCTAAGTACTATGTGTGGGATGATCCCTTTTTGTGGAGACATTATGCGGATCAATTTGTTAGGAGATGTATCCCTGATAATGAAGTACACTCAATTCTTGAATTTTGTCATTCTCATACATGTGGCGGTCATTTTGGAGCAAAGAGGACCGCTAGGAAAGTTTTAGAAAGTATGTTTTATTGGCCTACATTGAATAAGCATGCATACACCTTTTGCAAATCTTGTGATGAATGCCAGAGAGTAAAAAATATCTCCACTAGGAATGAAATGCCCCAAAGGCCTATTCTATATTGTGAAATCTTTGATGTTTGGGGTATTGACTTTATGGGACATTTCCGTAGTTCTTATGGCTTTACGTATATTCTTCTTTCCATTGATTATATGTCGAAGTGGGTTGAAGAAAAACCCACTAGGACTAACAAATCTAAAGTGGTTGCAAAATTCCTGAAAGATAACATCTTTTCTAGGTTTGGGGTACCCTGGGCCTTGATTAGTGACCATGGCACCTATTTTTGCAATCGGACCATAATGGCACTCTTGATGAAGTATGACATCACTCACAAGACATCCACCGCCTATCACCCGCAAACCAACGGGAAAGCTGAAGTTTCCAATCGGGAAATCAAGTCCATCCTTCAAAAAATGGTTAACCCTAACCAGAAGGATTGGATTTCTTGGTTGAATGATGCCTTGTGGGCATATAGGACAGCTTACAAGACCTACCGGTGGAAATTCAACATAAGGCTTACTAGGCGGTCAAAGAATTCAATCTTGATATAGATGAGGCCGACTTGCATAGGAAGTTACAATCGGATGAACTGGATGAGATCCGGAGGGAGTCCTATGAGAACGCCGAAATCTATAAAGAGAAGACAAAGGTGTGGTACGACAAGATGATCATTAGGAAGGATTTTGACGTTGGTCAAAAGGTCCTCCTATTCCAATCTCGCCTTTGTCTACTTCCAGATAAGTTAAGGTTCCGATGGATTGGTTCTTTTAAGGTGGTTAAGGTATTCTCGCATGGCGCGGTGGAGATTCTGGATCGAGTTAAGTCAAATACATTTAAGGTTATTGAACAACGTTTGAAACCTTACCACGAGAATTTTGTGCTAGAAAAAGGAGAGGACATTGATCTCTTCGATCTGGTTTGTGAGTAAACCCTAAGAAAAGGGAGTAAGTCATGCCGACGACGTTAAATAAACTTGGTTTTGATCATCCGAATCATCATTTGTGACTTTCCGTTGATGTTGTTTAGTTTTGGATTTTTGTCATTAGTTTCATTATTTTGCTTTGTGCTTTTCATGGGTTGTTTTTCCATGATTTTGTTGAAATTTTGACGCCAAGGCATTGGACTTTTGAAGGGAGAAATTCTTGGAGTCAAGAAGGAAAGACTTGGACAAGAGAAGGAATCAGAAAAAATTTCTAAGTACCAGGTTAGTATTCCATCGCGAGTCGCGACCACATTGTTGTGAGTCGCGACGGGCTCAGTAGCTTTTGGTGAAATTTCAGCTTTCAGCCTCCACTTTCCGCGAGTCACGATGGCCTTGTTGTGAGTCACGACGGACCATCGCGAGTCGTGATGAAGTGGTTATTAGTTACGACCAAATCAGGGATTTTGGCAAAAGAATGGAGGTCTCGGCCTCCACTTTCCATGAGTAGTGATGGCCTCGTCGAGAGGTAATCATAAATTTTGTGTTGAAATTCATCTCTCGGCCTCCACTTTTTGCGAGTCGCGGCGAGCCCGTCGTGGGTCCTTGAGACATCATCCCCTTGAGACCTCGAGTCCTTAAGGCCGCAATCCCTTAACTCGAGCCGAGCCTGAAAGTCCACCAGTCTCTCGAGACCAGCCCTTCAAGACATCATCCCCTCGAGACCTCGAGTTCTTGAGGCTGGAAGCCCTTAACTCGAGCCGAACCTAAAAGTTCATCACCCTTTTGAGGCCAGTCCTCTAGACCAGCCCTCGAGACATCATCCCCTAGACACCTCGAGCCGCAAGCCCTCGACTCGAGCCGAACCTGAAAGTCCATCACCCTCTCGAGGCCAGTTCTCGAGGACCAGCCCTCGAAACTTCATCCCCTCAAGACCTTGAGGCTGCAAGCCCTCGACTCAAGCTGAACCTAAAAGTCCATCACCCTTTTGAGACCAGCCCTCGAGATATCATCCCCTCGAGACCTCGAGGCTGCAAGCCCTAGACTCGAGCCAAACCAGAAAGTCCATCAACCCTCTAGACGTCACTCTCTAGAAACTAGTCCTCGAGACCTCGCGTCCTCGAAGCCGCAAGCCCTCGACTCAGGTCGCGAGCCGAACCTCTCAAGACCTCAGGTCCTCTAGGCTAGAAGCCCTTGAGACCAGTGAAGCCTTTTAGCCCCTCGAGACTAAATATTTCCTCCTCGAGACCAGCCCCTTGAGACCAATGCCCCACGAGACCAAATCTTTTGCCCTCGATCCTAGCCAGGCCTAAGCCCCTCGAGTTGTCATCTTTCATCCTTGAGCCTAGCCAGACCTGAGCCCCTCCAGACGTCATCTTTCATCCTTGAGCCTAGCATGACCCAAGCCTTCCCTACCCATCACGAGTTACAATGAACACGTCGTGAGTCACGACGGGCTTACAAGTCTGCTTTAAAAAAATGAGCAAAACTCTCTTTGCCACAAACACATCCACGTTTCCGCCGCCACTCTTCACCTTCCTCCGTCTTCCCTCCACCAAGCGACCGCCGCTCATCATCGCTAATATCCGCCCTCCGCCGCTCACTACCACCTGTCCATACCCCATCATTTCTTCCTAATCTCCACCCACAAATCGCCATAAAAAACTTTGAAGACCACAAACCCTAGAATTTGGAGGTTTTATGACTTTGGGCAATTCGATTTCGAATTGATTGTGGGCTTCCTCCTTTCTTCTTCCTAAGTATCTAAGTGGTACAATTCTTCACTTTATTGAGCTTCAATTGTGATTATGAATGTATACTTTATTTATTGGATATTTTGAATATTATGGGTGATGCCTTAGGAAATTAAATTGTTGGACCTTGGTTGATTTTGGTGAATATATTGTGCTTACAATTTAATTTGATGGGTATTGTGTGCATATTTTGTGGTTGCAGTGTGGATTGTATATTTTTTGGCTGTGGTTTGGATTGTATTGTGCTTGTTCGATTTTGGATTGTGTGCATTTGTGTTGCTTTGGCTGAGAATGGATTGTGACTTATGCTAGATATGAGGCATGTTGGCCCTTGATTAAACATAGTTGTTATTTGGATAAAATGTTATTGTGCTCTGCAATGTTATTTTGCTTAGGGTAGTTTAGCCATGGGACGTGGATGTTGACATTGTGAATGTACTAATGGTGGCTAAACTAGTTGAGCACAACTGTGGTTTTGAGATATAGCATATTGATTTCAACTATGTGAGAACTTCATGAACTTGAGAATACGGGCTTGTTGGACATGATATGGATTGTATATGCAATTGTGGTTAGGACTTGAACTAGTTGACTTGATTTTGATTTGGCTTGTGATGATGAACTAGTTAAAGGTTGAGTATGAATTTGCAATTTTGCATATACACATATTCCTGTGCGTTTGGCTTGTTTTCTATGGTTGTTAATTATGGCCCCCACAAAGAGACCCAGGGCTCCCCTCCAAGGCGGGCACACCGCCGCTCCACCTCCTCCACCGGCTCTGGAATCGAGCCCTGTACCTCCCCATCCGGATAGGTACATGGGTTTGACCCGGATCACCGGGTCCTATGCTGAGAGGTGGGAGGCCCTGGTGAGGTGCCAACTCAAGAAGACGAGCTTTGTGGACGTGCCCACATTAGATGCTCTTGGGCTCACCCAGCCTCTCAGATGCCTCCTTGCCAAAGAGGGAATGGAAGGGTTCATCAGTAGGAGCGCACCCTCCTACCAGAGATACACACTGGAATTCCTATCCACGGTTCATATAAGAAGCATGAGAGGTGATCAACCATGCAACAGGTACATTCCTTTTCACTTGGATGATATATCTAGGCAAATGATCGTCTTGCAGATTGAGGAGGCTTTTGGATTTGACACCGCAGAGATACGGGCCAGCCTGGACCCACAGGCCCAGGAGCGATCGATCGAGGATGACATTCACTTTTGGAATGTCATCAACATGAGGCCAAAGAACTCCCATGATAAGAGTAGCGCCATTATCCACCCTACACTCCATTATGTGCACCGACTATTGGCTGGCACAGTACTTTGCTTCGCAGAGCCGACGAATGTACCAAACAATGACATTCATTTTCTATGGAATTTAATGAGTGAGAGACCAGGATACGGGTTGTGGGCTGAGTTATGGATGAAGAGAATTATGGAGGTGGCAGGAAAGCCAAAGGGGAAGATTATGGTCGGGGGTATGATCGGCCTTTTAGCAGGGTACTTGGGATTGGTTCCTCCGGCTGACTTTCCGTGTTTAGGGAGGCACACTTCCTATCTTATCACTATTGAGAGGTTAGTTAGATTTGAGATGCTTAGTGCCACATAAACCACAGGGCTATTCCATTGGTTGTATGGCGCGAGGAAGGTCACACTCATGGCACTTGCTCAGCCCAACAAGACAAAGCTGGAATTTGATACACCTTTAGGAGACTTGGCGATTTCACCGGACTGCTCATGTAGAGATGATTTCTAGCGTAAGCTCCGTGACCTTGGCCTAGCTCCTATCCATCATGATGATAGAAGTCTACCTCCCTCTAAGCGACTGCAGCAGTAGCACTCCCAGCAGCACTCCACGCAGCCTCCACCAGAGACAGAGCCGATGCAGGAGAGCAATGTGCCACCTCACTATTCCTAGCCTCCACCAAACGTCTACGAGCAGATGATGCAGACTATACAGGATGGATTCTGCCGCCAGGACAGCATGATATTGGAGCATAATGTATTTGTCTCTCAGACCTTGATCGACATAGATGAGGAGATTGATCACATGTCAGCTTGCATCCATGAGATGCAGTCCCAGGCAGGCGGTGTCTCAAGCCCCGATCCAGGAGTGGAGAGGCAGAGATCTAGGAGGCAGAGGAGCACTGAGTGGCTGGCTCATTATCAGCAACGCTATTTTGGCGGTGGCCCTTCTTCCTCACGTCAGTGACTTGTGAGCACCATATCTTTACCCTTTCCACACTTCACTTTGTAGGTTTTTTGCAATATTGTCTACATTGATGGTAATTTAGTGTTCTAAGTATGGGGAGGGGTATCTACTTTGGGATGATTGGGGTCGAATATACTTTTGGAGATACTGTTGCATATCTCTGTTGCATGTCTCTTTTGATGTACTTGGATAATGTTGGCTTTGATATGTTTCTTAGCCTTAGCATTTGGAAAGCACTTTGTTACTTTTTGGATTGGAGAAACATGACAAAAGCTAAAAATTTTGAAAAAAAATGAAATGAAAAATAAATAAATAAAAAGAATCCCGCTAAGTGGAAAACCCGCGAGGGAAGCTTAGGCAACATTGGGGGCCCTGATAGGTCGAAAACCCGAAAGGGAGACCTAGGTAAAAATGAGAGGCTAAATGTGTGGAAAAAGGTGAGATGCGAGCCAAAGAAACATAATGTGTAGCTAGGATGAAAACCCGAAAGGGCTCCTAGGCAAAATGAGAGAAAATGAGAGAAATTGAAAAATATTAAGTGTTCACTCATTTTCTGGCTTTGGATTCATAAGGTTGTGGTGACCATATGGATGGATCGGGTAGCTTGACATCTTGAGGACCTTTTGGGAATGGAAAATTTAGCGGGAGAAAACGAAGTAAGTTATGAAATTCTTGATCGTTAATATGCTTTGTTTTTAGGTTGATGTATTGATATAAAGTGGACCATGTGTTTTGAACCTTATACATGTCTTTAGCTTCACCTTGTATCATTGGATTTGGGATTTGGAGATGTTTTAGGGATATCAATGAATTGATAGTTTGATATGGTTTGGGTAGATTTAGGATTAGGGGTTCTGGGAAACTTCTCATAGGACCTTAACATTGGGGTGTGTGATATTGAGAGTTTTGTGAGGTATTTATTTGGGGGAATAGTAGTTAGGATGTGGATACATCATTTCCTTCGTATGCTTGGATCTTTTATTACTCGAGGGCGAGTAAGGTTTAAGTATAGGGGGGTTTGATATATCCATTTTAGCTGCATAATTTAGTACTGTTTTGGGTCAGTTTTGTGCTATTTTATTATCAAGAGCTTGTGTTTTACCTTGAAATTATCTTAGGAGAAGTAAGAGAAAATTTACGCTCTTTTACCCCTTCTAAGTGGATTTTGCATGACAAGGAAAGAACACGGAGGCATGAAGACAGAAGGCCATTAAAGATCACATTTTTGAAGACTTTTAAAGACTTGCTTCGAAGGCATGAAGACCGTTTTTGCAGACATTGAAGACTTGAAAAATGAGAGGAATTGCTATGAAGATAAATTTTTACCACAAGAAGAAGAAAAGAAAACAGGATTAAATTATGGCACCCATCGCGAGACTGTCGCGAGTCGCGATGAGCCCGTCGTGAGTCGCGACCAACGGATGGCCAGAATTTAACCTTATCCTTTTTGTACTATAAATATCACTCTCTTTCCTCTCATTCACATCTTCTTCATCTTCATTTTCGGTACTGTTTAGAATCCTATTTTCTTCCATTTTCCTCTTTGAATTCTCTTGTATTATGTTTGGTTGTTTAGCATTAATTAGTATGAACTCTTGTAGCTAAATCTAGTTCTTGGGAGCAATTAACTAAGGCTTCCAAGCCCTTGTCTTAAAAACAATTTGTAGCCTGTTTGATACTCTTACTACTATGCATTTATGGAGTATTGAGTGTGTTTGTTAATGTCATTAATGTTATTAAAAGCTTGAGTATATGAAGTACTTGTATGATATGCTTGTTAGAGTTTGGGGAATGGGTTGATTTCCCCTTTTCTTGATAGGAATCCAAGCGTGATTTAGAGCTTTTGATTTTGTTGATGGATTGATAATTTCTAGATGAATATGATAATGTTGAACTCTTTGTCATGTTTTTTGCTTGTAGCAAATGAGAGAAGTCCATGAATGTCGATCGTTCTTGACTAATCTTGTGTAAATGCATGAATTGGTTAAATGCTTAGACACGGTGTAGTGTTTATAATTGTTTCCAAGCTTGTTGATTCTTCGTGTTAAATGCCATCAATGAGATACTTTTAGCCGTGTTTCGACTACGAGAGTCATTGGTGAGGTTTGAAAAGAGATGTCGAATTCACTCTTGCAAACTACTATCTAAGAAGGATAGAAGTTTAGTCTTCACAACAAGTACTGAAAGTAGTAAATAGGTTGCATGTTCAATGATGGACAAGAGGCTTGGAAGTGGAAGTCAATTGCGCCCAAGGTTCCATTAATTGTTGTTTTCATCTTATCTTTAGTAGTATTGCATGATTAGCATAGTTCTCTTACTTTGCTAGTTGTTGTACTTTAATTTGATAACATAGGATCAAACCAACCAAACACCCCCCCCCCCCCATCCCTTGTTTACATGCTTTTATATGTATTTATATATGTATATGCTTAGTATATTTTCTCCTATATATGTGTAAACACTTGAAAAGATCCCTCTTCTTGTGGACGATCCCGACTTGCCATTATCTACTTAATTGTAGATAGGAAGCATTATGGCTTAAAAGTATTAACTTTGAGAGGTATGACGATGACCTCCCATTGATCATTGATCATATCCTATCAATGGGCTGACAAGGTCCACGGGAAAAATATATTCAATAAAAACTCCAACATAGAAACTATAACTAGCATCATAATCATTGTCGAACACTAATACTTGTCCTTCAAGGAAAGAGAATCCCAACCCTTGATGATCACGAAAATTTCACAGGATATTCGCCCTACAAGTACACAAGTATGAACTACTTGTAATTCAATCACAATCAATTACTTATCTTCATACACTTTAGCTAGCCAAAGCATTAGAGGGTTTTCCCCACGTGACCCCTCGAGAGACTTTTCTTGCAAATCGACGTTCGAGAATCGACGACGTACATTGATGGTATCTCAGAAGTATCAATCGGCACGCAGATCTATCTAGCCAGATAGACGATTCATCAGCTTATGTCCAATTCTACCAACACACGTTGCGTAGAAACGAACAATAAGGGGGACGGAGCGCATGGGTTGGTGAAGAAATTGAGTCACCAAATCGGAAAACTTACAAAATACGGTACAAGCCCAGCAAAAAAGTAATGACCAACCTTGGAACCCAACCTGCATGCACGATTCCAATTGACGCTTCGATCGGACAAGGTTTAGCCTTGGGTGCTGATGAAGGCCCAAATCTATGTGGTGCAGGATCATCACAACAACCGGAGGCCAAATCTGTGCCTAGGGTGGTTGGCACTAGCATGCTGCACCCTAAATCTAATTTGCAGGCTGGGGTTGATGGACAGTTTACCGGGGCTTTAGCCGATTCACTGATAGAGGCATACAATCGAGCGATTCAGTAAAATCATCTTCCACTGCACGAGTCCGTGATCAATATTCTGGACGAACAACACTCAACTCACAGACTGAAGTTTCGTAGATAATGAAGACTCTCATGGCGGAAGGTTATCAAATCATGGCTCCTCCTAGTCTCATTGCCATATGCGTTCCATCTGATACAAATGGTCCCCTTATGCTAGGTTGTTCCAATAGTATCCTAGCCAGGGTATCCAAGGGTCGGAGCACAGCCCCTCCACTCCTCGATGTATCAACCACATCCCACTTTCCAAGAATACACTTAGGGGGTGACATACTCGGTGCCACCGGCAAGGAGACGTTACACGTGTTTGTGCACTCTGGGGGGTTTTATCCGGGATACGATTCTATGGGTCAAGTGTTGTACTCGTACACATCAACGGTGAGATCTCTACCCCACTCTAGCTTTACGGTTCAACTGTTGTATCTATATTCCTCGATGGTGTGTTCCCTACCTCATACGGCTCAACAGTTGTACCAGTATGCGAATTCTCATACAACATAACCTATCAGCTATGATAACAACAATGCTATAAACATGGAACTAGATCAATCGATAGGCCCATCAGGGCAAGCTGCTAGCTCTCCCTTTGCCCTTGCAATTATGCTTACTCGATGGCCAAATGATACGAAGCCAACAGAAGGGCTCCCCACATACAACGATGATACAGACGGTCGGAAGGGCTCGTCACAGATCCCAGAGAATTCATACAAATCTTTCTAGACTTGATGATCTCTCTAGACTTTGATGTGAGGTTGACAACAAAATGGTCAAGAGCTACCTTCGAGGAAAGACCTAGGAGTGGTTCAATAAGTTGGGCCACGAAACGTTGCACTCTTACAGGGTTTTCAACAAGGCTCTACTAAGCCAATTTTTTTCCAAAAGAAGAGGTTTACTCAAAACCACGGTCGAGCTATATACCAATTGGCAATAGCCTGGAGAGACCTTAGAGGAATTCTACCATCGATACGTAGATGAAAGTTTCCTGTCAATGAACATACAAAACATGATATTATTCAGGGGTACATGATTAGAATGATCGATGATGATACCCGGGCCTTGGGCCCAGTCGATCATCATTACCATCCTATTGATGGGCTGATGAGGTCCATGGGAAATATTCGATATACACTCCAACATGGAAACTATGACTAGCATCATAATCATAGTCGAACATTACTTGTTAGAGAATCCTAATCCTAGATAATCACGGAAATCTCACAGGATCTCTGCCCTGTAAGTACACATTTATGACCTACTAGGAATTCATATACAATCAATTACTCATCTTTATACACGCTAACTAACTTAAACATTAGAGAATTTTCCCCTCAGGAAGGTGTCTCAGACACATCATAATTGGGATAATCGGTTTTTGTTTAGAAAGAAGGGTTGAGGAACCGTGAATAGTCCTCATTACCTATCACGGTGGTTTTTGCCATTGTTCTTGAAAACAATTTGTGCCATTATTATACAAAACTAGTTAGTTATTCGGTATACGAAGCAGCTATAACTTAAGAGGCACAGAGAAAGACATCTCATGCACACTGTTACTCACGAGCAACAACCACCACCTGCTTTCCGAAGTTGCGGCCAGAGAAGAGCCCTACAAGTGCAGCTGGAGCATTTTCAAGCCCTTCAGCTATGTCCTCCACATATGTAACTTTGCCTTCCCTGATGTGTGGGAGGACCATTTCAAGGAACTTGGGATAGAGATGATAGTGATCGGGCACCAGGAAGCCTTCCATTCGGATGCGCTTTGAGATGAGGCAGAACAGGTTGCGTACACCCTCGTGCTGCTCCAGGTTGTATTGCGAGATCAAACCACACACAGCTATGCGACCGTGGAGTCTCATGTTGAGGAGCACCGCGTCAAGCATCTTCCCTCCCACGTTCTCAAAGTATATGTCAATTCCTTCAGGAAAGTACCTGCACACACAAGATTAATGCCATTCTATACGGACAAATTTTCAGTTATGATATTTTCAGTTAGCATACCTCTTCAAAGCCGCATCAAGATCTTGCTCCTCTTTATAGTTGAAAGCTTCATCAAACCCGAATTTGCTTTTCAGCAGGTCAACCTTAATTGAAACCATAAAAGGACACTAATAAGGAAAGCTACAAAAGATGAGATCAAAGATGCAATATTGTTCTCATTTAGAAGAATATGGTCAATAAGTGGATTTGTTTTCATCACTTCAACTGAAGTGAGAAAATGTATCCTTTTTGCATGATTGGTTGCTACACTGATACTCTATACACACATTCCTTCTATAATCTGAGAAACGCAAGCTATAAATGGCTTCAAATGATTTTTAATGGCACATTTCAGCAAGCATGATTTTTTGTAAAAAGCTAATACATGCTTTAAATCATTTAAATGCAATCAAGTGCATCATAAGCATCAAAAAACTCAACTAGTTTGCTGAAACGGAAATTTTGACAGCAGACGTGGTGGGGCACTGACCTTTTCTTTAGTTCCAGCACTTCCAACAACATAACAGCCGAGCAACTTTGCGAACTGTCCTACAAGCTGGCCAACGGCTCCAGAAGCAGCTGAAATGAATACACGCTCTTCCTTCTTCGGGGAGCAAACCTCAAAAAACCCGACATAAGCAGTCATGCCAGGCATACCTTGAACGATTCAACACAAAGAATACATTACAGATGCGAAGGAAAGGGCGCAGAATAGAAATTACTGTCATTAGAAGCATTGATGTTAAGATTATGCAACATTCTGCAAATGAAATGAGTATTTTATTTACTTCACCGACAGTATAACAATGTTACAAGAAACTTAAATACCGTACACGATTATGTCTGCACTCTGTCCTAAAGTGCAAATGACCAGTTTCATAAACAACCACATGCAGAAAAGCATAACCAATAGATTCAAGGTAAAACCAATACAACAAAAAAGGGGGGGAAAAAGCCTTCATCTGTTCATTCATACTGTTGCCATTATGTGAGGATGATGTCTCTAAGCTCTCTAGCATTCATGAATTTCCAGTGAAACCAGCAAAGCAAAAGTGACAGATTTCAATATATTACAGAGCTCATCATGCTTTTAGTAAATCATATGTCGCTAAGTACTAAAACAAATGCTGTTTGTTCCCCTTTTTAGGGTGTGTTTGGTAGAGCTGTGCTTATAAGCAAAGCTGGCTTATTTTGAAAGCAAGGGGAGACAAGCTTCTGCTTTTCCCTAAAAAAATAGCTTCTGTGTTTTTCCCTAAAAAATAGCTTCTGCTTCTTAAATAAGCACTTTTTCAGTTGTTTACCAAACACAAAACAGGTGCTTAGCTTATAAGCAAAACACTTATAAGTCCTACCGAACAGAGCCTAAATGGTTTGAGATAAAGAATCGGAAATAGCAGGAGTTAGTAGGCACAAGACAACTGAAATGTAAAACTAAAACTTTCCTGTCTCAAATTTTTTAGAGCAAGTTATCTCTCAAAGTTATTTAACACAGAATGCTATTCTTTTGATAGTGTAACGCGAAAGTATATATGCTCAACTAATATCTCTGCTCTTTTCATATCTGCTGTATAATAATTTTCCCCAGTAAGAAGAGATTTACCAAGAATGCCTGTATAATAGGATAGGGGCACATCATTATGCTCAATATTGAAGCAAGTCTCTGGAGCAGTAATGGTGCTGTATTCTTCCCATCCCACAACTCCCCAAATGAGATCACCCTGCTTGAATTTGGGATGAGAGGACTCCAAAACTCTACTAACTCCGAGTCCCACAATAGGCTGCAAGATTAGCAATGACCCTAAGTTTGTAACTGGACATCCACTCATCAGTTCAACATATTAGTAAGTATAACAGAACATATCGTGTATTTTTCCACAATCGGCTTCATATGATTAAAACAGATTAACTAGGTATGTATCCATGATCAAAATCATTGCATCCGTGTTTAAAATGAGCGAAATCTGTATGATGGCTTTGGTACAAAAAAAGAAAGCTACTAAGAGTTCAGATACACATTATTTCAGTTCTATTAAAATCCTAAGCATAGAGATCCTTGAACAAGCATGACAAATATATGCCAAACAAATGAAACCTTCAGTTACATCACACTGTCACGGATTTTCGACTGTATGTACCTGAAACTTTCTGTGTTATTATCTATATAAAACATGATCTCACATTATTTTATTTTTGCCTCCATATTAGATAGGCTGCAGATCTCTCTACTGCAGACCTGTTCCAACTACTTCCCACTGTCAATGCAAATGTATAATCTTATCCAGAATTTCACAAATTGAATCTCAAGGTTCTGGCTATATTCATCACAACAGAATATAAGTTGTAGATTATATTTTGAATGTTCCAAAACCATCGAAAGTTAATACTCCATATTGCAACCATCGGAATCATCCTGCCCCAGAAACAGTTTTCCTTTCCGGACAAATATATCAGAACACTCGTTCCATATGGATTTTTTATCCTCAAAATTGCTAACTTTAACCATAAATGTCATTGATATATATCATCACACAGGATTTTGTTAGATTCGTCCTATAGTCTATTTCCGAAACTTAAGTTTTTCATTCATTTTAATTATACAAAGATGAAGATACTAAATTATTAATGTTTTTAGAAAACAACGAAAAAGCACGAGACATGCATTCTAGCGATGAGTAAACAAAAACTACCATCATCTAAAAATTACCCCAAACAATTGCAAATATAAAGTGAAGGTAACTTTAATTGCAATGTCATTCAACTTCCACTCCTTGGTATATGGCACTGTTTCTAATAAAATTGTATAGTAATTCTCTTCAAATAATGCTAGTTCATCACTTGACTTAATTTTTCTGTGGAAAAAAATAGGAAAACTTACAGAACCAGGAGTAAATGGCGCAGTGTAGTGTCCTTGGATATTGCTCATACGGCCCCTCATATAAGGATCGCATGACAAGTAGAGATTTTTAACCAAAATTGCCCCTGAAGAACCCTCCGGGAGCTTCAATTCAGTACTACTTGTCTGCATCTCCATGTCACTCTCTTTTGGGAACCCATTAACGTAGTTTTTCAGAATCACTTGCTTGTTTTCCATTTTCTTCTGTCTGCCCTTTTCTTGCGAGAAAATGATTGTGGATTTCGTGTTTGCGGAGATATCTATAGAGAAAATGCCCAAGCTCGAGTTCTTCCCTAGGTGCTGTTAATTGGCGCCCAATGGCCTAACGTATATGGATGGATGCCTTCGATCAGTATGGAAACAGGAGGTTTAAATTGCATCTATCCGCATCAATTTCGATCAAATTACCAATCAATCATCATAATTTCTCATAAGCATATCCATGTCCCTCATCAATCAAAATATTTTCTCATGGATGGTGTATCTACATCCTCATCGATTCATAGGAGATTCCATGTACAGTTATAACAATTCAAAGTGCAGATACATTTTATAGTATTTTTTCTATTAAACAAGGCAAAGTCTTGGGAAAGACAGTATTTCCATATGCTTATGGAAAGACGGTGTTTAATTATAATAATAAAAGGTAAAATGTCTTAGTTGTAATATTAAAAATTTAGTATGCAGCATGTAATAGTTATAAAATTTACAACCCGGTTCATGCAACCCAAAAATTTTATCTTCATTTCTTCTAATTTACACTTTAAACCTTAGTCTTTCCATGACTTATGGAAAGACCGTCTTTCAAGAGACGGACTCTATTTATGGCAAAGTCTTGGAAAAGACCGTCTTTCCATAGACATATGGAAAGACGGGGTTGAATTAGAATCATAGAAAGGTAAAAAGTTTTAATTGCAATATTAAAAATTTATTATATAACGTGCAGTAGTTATAAGTTTATGACCTAATTAATGCAACCAAAAAAATTATCTTAATTTCTTCTAATTTGCAGTTTAAACCTTAGTCTTTCCATAACTTATGGAAAGATCGTCTTTCAAGGGACAAACTCATTTATGTTCAAATAAATAACTTTTCTAAATTCTAATGGTTTGCCACCTAAAAGAATAGACAAAGTCGTGGGAAAAACCATCTTTCCATAGGTTTATGGAAAGATAGGGTTTAATTAGAATAATAAAAAAAGTAAAAGTTCTTAATTGCAATATTAAATATTTATTATGCAACGTGTAGTAGTTATAAAGCTTATGATCCGACTAATGCAACCCAAAAATTTTATTTTCATTTGTTCTAATTTTCAGTTTAAACCTTGATCTTTCCATGAGTTAAAGAAATACCGTCTTTCAAGAGACGTGCTCAAAAGAATATATCAATTAGTGGTTAAAAGAATTATATAATTTATGAAATGAAATACTCAATTAGTTAAAATGAAAGGAAGGTTTTTTTTAAAACTTTGAATGGTCTTCAACAAAGTTTGTGAAAAAAATCGTAATACCAATATGTGTAAAAGGACGGAATGAGTATAGTAAATTGTCCGTCCTATAAGTATTGGTCTGGTTAATTTTTTATGATTTTCAATGATCATGTTTGACCGCCAATATCTCTAGATACATATAATATTTTTACATAAGAAAATTGATATTTATAAAATAGATGTTAAAGATAAATTTAACAACATCTCACATGATATTTTATTATACATGTATTAATTTATATTTAGGGTCAAAGTTTACCAAATTTGACTTTGAAATAGTAAATATGCCAATAAGCTTTGGATGGGGGAGTATTCAATACAAAAAATAAAATCACAACTTAAACTTTTTTTTCTTTTTATCATGAATTATTTATTTAATATATTTTAGATTACATGGAACCTTATATTTTAAAATTATTTTTACATTTTCAACTCCTACTTATATTACAATATGTGATTTATATTCATGTCACTAATATAAGCGAGAATAATTTGGACAGTCTCATGCACAGAATTCTTCTCTCCTTTTCTCTCAGGCACGTTTCCCAATTAACGGAAACCAGTACCTTCTCTTAAGCTATCCGCTGCCGTTAACGGCTCCTTGCCGGTAACGGCTTCTTGCCGCTGCTGAAACCACTGCTTGCTTGCGGTTTTCACCGGAGGCCAGCATGGCCGCGAACGCTAATGACCAAACTCCACCAAAAACCTTCGCCGCTGCGCTACAAATCAAAGCCCCTCCTCTGTCCAAAATTCTGCCCAATAACCCAGAAATCACTCCCAAAACAAACCACCTGGGTGATCCATCTTGTTTGTACTCGGAGGAACAGATTGCAACGCTCTCTGCGCATTACTCAAATGCACTTGTGGGGAAGTTTACCAGGGGCAGAATTTCGATGGAGCTATTGGAACAGGCCTTCAAAACGATGGGGTTTGAAGGTAAGTATCAATTAGGCTCACTTGATTTCAAACATGTCCTGATTAGGTTTGAAATGCTTAACGATTACCAAAGATGCTGGATGAAATGTGTTTGGAATCTTAATGGCATCTCACTGAAAATCCTAAAATGGACACCTGAATTTTCTACCCATATCGAGTCTCCAATAGTTCCAATCTGGTGTACAATTCGTGAAGTCCCATTATACTACTATAACTCAGCCTCTATAGAAGCAATTGGGAATAGTCTTGGCAGTTTCATTAAGAACGATTTGGCCACAGATATGCTAACCAGGCCTTCTGCCATTAAATTCTGTGTAGAAATGGATCTCCAAAAACCAATGAATCACTTTATAAGGCTTGGTTCTGTAACCAATAATAGGAAATATAAGGTGGAATATGAGGATGTGCCTCTGTACTGTGATTATTGCTTGAAACTTGGACACTCTTTGCCCCAATGTAAGGCTAAGCATATGCCTAAAGATGATCTAATTCAGGATACAACCCTAGAGCCAATTGTATCCCAAGCAAAATGGCAGCAAACTGGGAAAAAATTTGAGAAGGCCCCTCTAATAGTTGACTCTCAAGATCAATCTCTATCACATCAGATTAACAAGAATATTGGTACATCTAGTGGATCTGAACACAACATATCACATAGCCCCCCCCCCACAGGGTACCATCAATATCCAGAGATCTCCCACTGCCATCTCACACACTCAGGATAACTATGACAGTTCTATATCTAGGCTGTTAAGGGATACTGCTATCCATAAATCACCTATTATGACATATGCTAAAGATGACATTCAGATAGGATCCTTTTCTATTCCTATGTACAGCCCAAATCACAATCTAGTGCTCTCACAGCCTGGAACTAGGGCAAACAGGTTTTCTGTTTTGCAGAATTTGGAGGATGGCTCCAAGAAAGAAGGTAATATTACTGAGAAAGTTAAACCTATGGAAGATGTTTCAAACCAGCAAGACACTACTTCTCCTTCCATCACAGGTATGCAACAAGGTAAGGCTAAACTAAAGAAAAATAATTATTTGAGTCAATTAAATAGGATGATGCTGAGATCAGCAACAAAAAGTGCCAAATCAGGTGAACAATGTTAGTCAATTCACATGTCAATTGGTTAGTGTGGAACATTAGAGGCATGGACACATCAATGCTTAGATTATCTAATTTATGTAAGATTAAGAAAATTCAGTTGTTGTGTATCATAGAACCAATGCATGACAACAGTTCTTGTCAATCATATATGCAGAAACTCCACTTTACTCATAATCTCACACTGTACAATGGGAAAATATGGTTAATGTGGAATAACTCTATTTCTGTTACACTGCTTTCTACTCATGAACAGTTCCTGCATGTTAATGTCTTGCATCATACCTTTAACTGGCATATGGAGGCAGTATTTATATATGGCCTTAGGAATAGGGAAGGTAGGAAGACTCTATGGACTGATCTGGCTCCTATTTCTAAAGGGGAAATAATTTTCATTGGTGATTTTAATTCAATAACTTCCCTAACAGAATATAGAGGCCCTTGTTCCCCGGCACTTGGTAGTATCAGGGATTTTAACTCATGGATTAACTTAAATGGGATACAGGAAGTCAACACTGTTGGTAACCTTTTTACTTGGTGTAATGCAAGGCTTAGAAACCCGACCTCTAAAAGACTAGATAGAGGCCTGTGCACCATTTCCTGGAACTCAAGATTCCCTGCCTCTTCCATTCAAATCCTAAATAGGCAGACATCTGACCACTCTCCCCTTCTTCTCCAAATCTCTTCTTTAACATCTATGAATCCAAAACCTTTTAGATTTATAGATGCATGGTTCCTTAGACTGGAGTTTAAAGACATAATTAATGAATGCTGGAATTTACCAATGGTTGAAACAGGTATGCTTAGGTTTTACCTAAAACTCATTAGGTTAAAAAAAGTTCTTAAGAATTGGAATAGGGTCAGTTTTGGTAATATTGACCTTAATGTCAAGCTAGCAGAGGAGGCTTTAAGATCTCAAGAAACCATCTTTGACCTTAATCCCACAATTCAGGAAAGAATCATACTAAATGAGAAAAATGCATTACTGTTAAAAGCTTTAAAGGAAAAAGAAAAGTTTTGGAAACAGAAGGCAAGATTTAAATGGCATAAACTGGGGGATAATAACACTAACTTCTTTCACAAGACTGTGCTTGAGAAAAATAGTAGGTTGCAGATCACAAAAATAAAAAATGGTGCTGGCAATTGGATTAACTCCCAGGTGGAAATCCATAATGTAGCTGTTGAATACTTCACTGATTTACTTACTAAACCCACACAGGAATCTGATATGACATATTATCCTCATTTCCTAAGTCAGATCCCAAACATTATTCAAGACAGTGATAACCAAATTCTGGCAGCATTAGTATCTGAATCTGAGCTAGAAAGAGTAGTAAAAGGATTGAAAAAAAATAGTAGTCCAGGTCCGGATGGCTTTTCACCTAAATTCTACTCAAAGTGTTGGCATATCATTAAAGATGATCTGATTTCTGCAGTTAATGATTTCATAGATGGAATAGCTATGCCTAGGGGCATTACTAGCACTTGGATTACATTGATTCCTAAAAAGACTACCCCCTCCTCTTTTGATGATTTTAGACCTATTAGCCTTTCTAATGTACTGAATAAAATCTGCTCTAAAATCTTAATGGAAAGGCTAAAACCTTACATGGACAGGTTGATCTCACCTAACCAAACTGCATTTATGAAGAACAGGGACATTTCGGATAATATCTTGTATTTACAGGAAATGCTCAGGTTTTTGGATAAGAAAAACAGAAATCCAAACTGTATACTTAAACTTGATTTAAGAAAGGCTTTTGATAGAATTAGTTGGAACTTCCTTAAACATATTTTGCTTAAGTTTGGTTTCAGTGGGAAGTTTTTAAATGCAGTTCTTAATAACTTGTCTCAAGCATATTTTTCTGTTCTAGTCAATGGTAATCCTGCAGGTTATTTCAAGGCATCTAGGGGCATCAAACAAGGTGATCCTCTATCACCCTTCCTATTTAATCTATTTTCAGAAGCATTTTCAAGGAGTTTAGCTTTCTTATTTCATACTAATAAGCTAGCTAGCTTTCAGACTGCTGCATCCATTCCTTCAGTGTCTCATCTTAGCTATGCTGATGACACTATTTTATTCATGCAAGCTTCAAAGTCCAATTTAATTAAGATCAAGGCATTCCTTGAAGTTTTTGAGTACACTTCGGGTCAAAAAATCAATTTTGATAAGTCTGAATTCTATCTAAGCAAAAGGGCAAGCACTGCTAAGCTTCATCAAGTTAAAGCTGTTCTACAAATGAAAAAAGGATCCTTCCCCTTTCAATATTTAGGCTGCCCAATTTTCAGAGGTAGAACTCTTAGGAGATATTACCAACCTTTGCTAGCCAGCATGGACCAAAAGCTTCAAAATTGGAAAAACAAATGGCTAAGTAATGGGGGAAAAATGGTCTTAATTAAATCTTGTCTCTACTCTATTCCTCAACATATATGGACAGTAACTAATCCACCCAAAGGAACCATTAAATTATTTGAGAAAAAATTGGCTCGATTCTTTTGGGGGAAAACAGAGGACAAAAATAATAGAGTATGGAAAAAATGGGTAGATCTTGCTAAGCCTACTAAGCTTAATGGCCTTGGTTTTAGATCCATTACAGCCATTGTTGAGTCTTGCTCCTGTAAACTGTGGTGGAAGTCTCAACAAGGCACTGCACTATGGGCTAAATTCATATGGGCACTCCCTATAACCCATAGGAAATCTGTCACATGGAAAAGGATCAGTCTAATCAACACTTTTGCTGAGTCTAACTCCTTAATCATACATGGGAAAGGGAGTTGTAGTTTTTGGCTGGCCAACTGGTGTCCACATGGTCCCCTCATAAACCATATCCCAGAAAGTATAATATCCCTTATGCCCTACATCAGTGTGGCAGATTTTATCAACAGTAGAAACTCTATTCTGGATCAGATTTCCTCCTTCTTGGGGCATGATACTCTTCAGTTTTTACAGGGGGTGGAAATAACTAATGAAAGGGATGACAGAATGGTGTGGAAAGCTGAGCACTCAGGTAACTTCACATTCAAATCATGTTATAAGGCCTTAACCTCACAGACAGGTAATTTTATAGCAAACTGCTTCTTATGGAAAATACCTGTGCAAACAAAGATCCTTATTTTCACATGGAAACTACTAAACTCTTTTCTCCCTTTTGATGAGGTGCTTATTTCATGTGGCTTTAGTCTTGCATCCAAATGCCCTATCTGCAAACATTCTGATTCCATCCAACATTTCTTTGTGAACTGTAACTTAGCTCAGGCTGTCTGGACTAATTTTGCATCCCTGTTACAATTCAACCTAAATGCTCTGCAATCTATTTCACAAAGATTCTTCATGTTTTGGAATTGCAGTGACTTACCAAAAATTGAACAGATTTATTGCAACATCTTACCTTCCTTGATTTGTTGGGGCCTATGGAAGGCTAGAACTGGTTTCCTCTTTGATAATAAACCTTTTTCACTGAATGTTATCTGCAAAGAGGTGGAAGAATTGATCAAACTAACCTTTTTAGTATACCCTGGAAAACTGACATCAACTGGTCATATATCTTCCTCACTTAGACAACTGGTTACTCTATCTAGACCCCCCCTAAGCCAAATTTTTCAAAGATTATATGGGAAAGGCCTGGCCATGGTTATATAAAAATAAATGTTGATGCATCTTGGTCTAATGGTAATGCTTCAATGGGTCTTATTGCTAGAGATTCTTCTGCTTGCCCAATTCTGATTTCTTCTGCTACTGTGTCAGCTGATTCTCCTCTTTCAGCTGAAATTGAGGCAATACTATATGTTTATCACATTTTCCCTCACCTGAATCACACACATGTAATTGAATCGGACTCAAAAGTGGCTGTTTCTATGATTAATGATCCTTACAATGCTCAGTGGGAATTTTTTGACAAGGTCTATAAAGCCAGGGCTATGTTAGGCCGGGCTAAGCTCCAACATGTCTTTAGGGAGGGGAACCTTGTTGCTGATGCTCTTGCTAAAAACCATGTTCATCCGGGGTTTTCTTTAGCTAATCTGTCCAAGCATATTAATGGTCTTATTACTTTAGATAAACATTCCTTGCCTTCCATCCGAGTTCGTAACATCAATTGAATTGATACTGCTGATGGAGTTTTGAACGATTATGCAGGTACGGAAAAGATTTTACAGAAGAAAATACAACACAATGGCTAAGCTGGTCCTTCACTTCGGAGGACGACTCTCCCAGCATCTGCATTACCTTTTTAATGTGGATATGATGTGAACATTAGTTACATGTAGAAGTTGCCTGGCCGGGGGAGAAAATTAACACAAGGGGTGGAGATTTTCTCCCCCGGATCGCAACTTCTTCAGATACTGAATTACTATAGTATAGATGCACATATATGTAGGCTAATACTTTTGGAGACAACATTGTTGCCTCAAGTCTAGTGACCTTGACACACTCATGTACATTCTGTTTCTTTTGATATAGGGCATGGGGAACCCAATACATAACTCCCCCACCTTAGGGTGTTTTTATTAAAAAAAAAAAAGAATAATTTGGACTAAAGTACAGGGAACTTACATTTCTAGTTTACAGGGGGATGCATAAAGTTGTTGATGCAAGGTTATGTATCCAAAAGCTAAATTCAGACTTGGTAATCCCTTAAGAAGTCAAAGGATTATAAAGAAGGAAAACATCTACACGTTTAGTTCCTTGGAAAGAGCCTATTTACATGACGAGCAATAATCAAATCATCACTAAACCAATCAATGTGATGAACACAAGTTCTTGATATTCTTTTCCTCACAAATCATATACCTAATGAAGAGTTATTCCCTATCTCTGACACCGTGCACAAAATCATGTTATTACTGAACATATCAATTAGGGCCTGAAAATCTCCTCCGCCGTGTCGGAAACGACATTTCACAATATAGCAACGGGGATCCACGATTTCCTGTGAAGTGTACTGCAGGGAAACAAGCGGCATCATCCATTGAGAAGTTATGGATACATGAAATGGATTGCATTATAGTATTTGAGTAATAGTATTTGCATAATCCGAATATCTGATGTTCCAACTCACCATAGAGTAGGTATCCCTCATTCCCTTCATAAGCTTACTCAAGCTTGATTAATGTTGTACAATATTTGAACTAATGGTGTAGTAGTATTACTGATTATCTCTGTCTGTCATAGAGCAACGTTATACCTTGATCGATAACTCCAAATCCTACAGCTAATAATAAGTGGTTTGATCTCAGGGCTGGACCAGGCCAGCCAGAAAAATTGTGAAACCAATACACTCATGAATTCCAAATATTCTATGCATCAGAACAATTTTCTCACCTCCCATTTTTCTCGGTAAGGACTTTCACTTTCTTGGTCCTTTAAGAAGCCTAAGAATGCAAGAGAGCCGAAGAAGAAGAATCCTCCTGACCAATGGCCTCCTCCACCACCTTTGCACCTCCACTGCCTCCACCATCACCATCATTACGGAGAGGCAATCTCATTCCACCATCATCCAGTTCGAAAGATTTTCCCTGACCTGAAGATGAATAAGTAATAAATATTCCAGCCTAAGAATCCTTACAAAAAAATTTTCATAAAATCAACAGATTCCTCGAGCACACTCACATAATCTAATTCTACACATTTCAAAAAGGACAAAATATTAAAAAAAATTCTAGAACAAATAGCGCAACATGTAAAACAATGCCATGCAAGCTCATCTTCTAGGTGGGGGCATAGAGTGATTTCACAAATTGTGTTGGTGTGCTCTTATGATGTTTCTAACTATCATTGATATATCAATGGAGAAATTGCCTTGAATAGGAGCAACGGTAATTGTAGATGATTGTCGTCTAACTATTTATGTCTGCCCTTCCGCCGAGCAAGTTGCATTCTTCAAAAACCTATATTCAAATAATCGAATGAGTAACTCATGTACTGGCGATTTCTAATGATTATACAAGGAGATGGCCAAAAGATCAATTCAAATATAAAAGATAATTACCATGGCAGAACCACATTACAGATGCACGCTTGGCTCGAATGGCATATGTCAGGAGTTTTTTACTTGGAAGAGGCTGAAAATGCAAACACGTTGGCTTAAGTACAAGGGGCTAGATCCCCCATGCCCAACATCTGTTTTAACAAACCAGAAACACACAATCAACATGAGCATAAGACAAAAACAAACTGTTGAGGTTCAACCAAATGAACACTTGCAAATCAAACACATTAAGCCGATGCACTGTGCTAATAACTGTAAATGGTATCATTCTAACAATGTTGAAAACATAGAGAAGGTACATCACAGACACCATAAAACATTACATGCTAACATTTCATCACAAATAAATATCACATATTTGCATCGTATATAAATACTTGCTGGTATCGTGAATGGACATGTAATTGAGCTAGCCATTAAGGACGATGACATGACGCCAATGGATGATAGCACACCTAAAGTTCAGCAAGCCATTATCAACCAAAGTATTAGGATCGGGATGTTATATCCAAAACGGTAATCATGGCAGCGGATGAATCCAAAAGCTACCTTCTGTGCATAGTTTACTGAGTTACCATAGTTTACTGAGTTACCATAGTTTACAAATGATCTAATCGGTTCAATATGCACTTACAATCTATCCAAACTGGCTGTAGCTGAGTTACCATGGCTTATGTCTTTCCTAATTTGGCTCAATATTCATCACTCATTCCATTGTCCATTTAGTTGAATATACCGAATCTTGACAATTTGTTATGCTCAAATATTTGGAAGCAAGGATAGCAATACAAAAATGCTTCAGAAATCTGAATAATTGTGCAACTAGAACTTGGGGAAACATGGTTTTTATATTCTTCACTGAAAGAAAGAGCTATGTGCCGCTGCTTTCAACAAATTATAATTTCATCTTAAAGCTATATTATCATAGTCTAGGATACACATTGGCGTAAACTTGTTTCGTCAACATCAATATACTTTGCACTGTCACAAATAAGAAGAGAGAAGCTTAAACTTTAGGATACAATGTAGGATCATCATCATGATTTTTATCAAACACACAAAATCAACACAGAGCAACTTCAAAGATAAAAGGAGAGTGGTACATTAAGTGTCATGTCCAGTGAAGAAGGGAATGCAAGGGACAAACATCAAGGCAAAACTAAATTTCTTCTATATGAATGTGCCCTTAGAACAAGCAGGATATGTCGTCCCCAACTCCAAACATCCTGCCGAGGGATATCAAGATAAAAAAGATCATTTCAAATGCACAAACTCAAACCATTAAACATTTCCCCCATCATCGCATCAGCCCCGGAGAAACTTATCACCTTGACATGAAGGAAAAAGAAACATAAAAACTTTATAACTTGGCTCTACAATGCCATTAATCCAACACTAACCTAGTCACTTTTACATAATAGAATGTAAAGATTATCCAAACAGAAACCCCCTGGGCATAAACATGATCATAGTGCTTATTGTTCTTGTGGCATAAGATGAAAAAATGCTATAATAACACACACGATTGACATCCTAGCTATACAATGCAGATAGGTAAGCCCGTCAAACGGATCGGGTCACCCTTTGGATAACCGTTATCCATATACTATTTTCACTTATTGGATAAGACTTATTGGATAATGACTCATTGGGTTAATGGATATAATTGAGTTGTAGTTATTGGATTTAGTTGGGTTGGATAATGGTTTACCCGTTGGATAATTTTGGGTGGGTTGAGTTGGGTTGGGTAATGGGTGACCCGTGGATAATTTCATATCACAGGATAACTAAATTTTCACAAGTTTGATTACGAGTGATTTAATTTTTCCCTAATATATAATCATTTATTATATTATGTAATATAATATTATGTACATAATATTATATTTAATAAAAATAAAAAATATATAATATGTTGTCTTTGTAAACTCGACGAAATTAACGAACAATATTAACGAACAATATTAGTTGGGATTGAGCTCGATCTCAAATACT
Source organism: Rubia yunnanensis (assembly GCA_037428765.1). Classification (NCBI taxonomy): domain Eukaryota; kingdom Viridiplantae; phylum Streptophyta; class Magnoliopsida; order Gentianales; family Rubiaceae; genus Rubia; species Rubia yunnanensis. The sequence goes on along the minus strand of CM075071.1, from coordinate 23,076,501 downwards.
GTACGAGCTCGAATATTGTACGAACTCGAATACTGTACGAGATTGAGCTCGAATACTGTACGAACTCGAATACTGTACAAACTCGAATATTGTACGAGATTGAGCTCGAATATTGTACGAACTCAAATACTGTATGAGATTGAGCTCGAATATTGTACGAACTCGAATACTGTACGAGATTGAGCTCGAATACTGTACGAGATTGAACTCGAATATTGTATAAACTCAAATACTGTACGAGATTGAGTGCAAATTTTGTACGAACTTGAATACTGTACGAGATTGAATTCGAATACTGTACGAGCTCGAATACTGTACGAACTCGAATATTGTACGAGATTGAACTCGAATAATTTTTGAATTATAATTTGTATAATTTGTGAATCATAGTGAATATTTATGTTAAATATTACACATGCATTTAATTGGATAATTTTGGATATTTATTAGGTATTTTTTAGGTTCCCATTGAGTTAACATAATATGGGACCCATTGAGATCAAAATTTTCCATTAACATAATTATTCTCATCCCAAATCCTAAAAAATAATGAGCATATAATACCTGATCCCATTGGATAATGACAACTTGTAACCCAAATCAATAGAAAATGTTTAATGATAACTTATTGGGTTAATTATATAATGACTTATTGGATAATATATTTTAACACATTGGGTCATATAAATATCTCATGGGTTATCCATTTAATGACCCAACTCATTTATGACCTAACCCATTATGACATATTGTAGGAAATAAGGGTAATAATCTGTATCTTCTATTCAAGAATTCAGGATACATTATATAGTAGTACAGGATACCTATCCCAGCTAGGAGAAGGTAACATAATACAATTATATCTACAATTATGGTAGGAATACAAATCCAATTCGAATACCAATACTAATTAACACTAATTCCATAACAACACTAATACTAATTCCGTAACACTCCTCCTCAAGTTGGAGCATGCGCAAGAGTATGAACTGAATAACTACGCTCAGGACGAGTAATCGTCAAATAAGTCAGGCTCCCAATTAAGCGGCGATACTGCTTCGGGTCATGGTAAGCTGGACCTTCAACATGTGCCAAATCATGTTGTTGCTCCATCGGAAAATCAACTGGTTTAGAAGCAGATAAACCTGTATCAGATAGGATGTCCAAAGCATATTTCCTTTGCGAGAGAAACATCCCCTCTGGTCTTCAAGCAATCTCTATGCCCAAAAAATACTTAAGCAAACCAAGGTCCTTCATGTGAAAACAAGAACCCAAGTATGTCTTGAACTCAGAGATGTGCGAAGAAGAGCTACCAGTAATGACCAAATCATCCACATAAACCAGAACATGTAAAGACTTTGATCCATGGGAATAGACAAATAAAGAGTAATATGTCGTACTTTGAACAAAACCAAATGCCCGTAAAGCCTGAGCCAGTTTAGCAAACCAATTCCTAGGAGCTTGGCGAAGACCATAAAGAGATTTCTGAAGGCGACAAACCTGACCATGCGGAACTGCATAGCCAGGCGGAGGACACATGAACACTTCTTCATGTAAATCACCATGCAGGAAGGCATTATGAACATCCATCTGATGCAATTCCCAACCACGTACAACAACAACGGACAGGAATAATCGAACGGAACTCATTTTCGCAACCGGAGCAAAAGTCTCTATGTAATCAATTCCTTCAACCTGGCGATTTCCAAGAACCACTAGTCGAGCCTTGTGATGTTCAATGGTACCATCAGAACGAAACTTCGTTCGGTAAACCTATTTACATCCAATGGCCTTTTTATGCACAGGCAAAGTAGACAAAGCCCAAGTCTGATTCCGCTCTAGGGCAGTAAGTTCCTCAACTATAGCATCTCGCCAATGAGAATGACGGGAAGCCTCAGAGTAAGTAGTGGGATATGCACTAGAAGTTACAGCACCCAAAAATATAGAATGCATACTAGAAAATTTATCGCAATTTACATAATCAGTAAAAGGGTAGAGAACACCTGAGGACAGTGATGACGAATGAGGGAACGTAGTCGAAGGGGGGGGGGTCTTCAGTAACAAGAGCACAAGTAGAATCATCACAATCATAATCAGCCAAATACGACGGTGGATGTCGAGATCAAACACTCTGTCTGGTAAATGGTGGATCGACGGCAACTGGCGGAGAAGAACCAGCGATGGAAGGTGTAGGAAGGGCGGCCTCGGGCGGTATTGAGGTACCGACGTCGGGAGGCGTAGTCGACGGTAAGCCGCCGGAGATTACCACCGAGAGGTTGTCGGCCGTTGGGGAAACGCTGGCAGTGACTGGAAGTGATTGGCTGGAGGTCGTCGGCGTTGACCCGCCAGCGGTGACCGACGGGGACTGGTTGGCGTTGACCGATGAAAGGGCAGCCGGTGGCAGTTGGCCACCATCGGTCAGCGTTGACCGGTGAATGGGCGTTGCCGGAAGCGGTTGATCGGAAAAACCGCACGGTTCTGGTGAGAAGGAGGAGGAAACCGGCGGTGTAGTGGTGGCGCCGCCAGGTTCATCAGATGAAGCAGATTGCTGAGTTGCAGAATACGGGAACTGGTCTTCAAGAAATCAGCATCCTGAGTATTAAAGACAACTCGAGAGTCTAAGTCGAGAAGCCGATAACCTTTCTTTCTGGCAGGATAACCAAGGAACAAACATCGTCGCTTCTTGGTGCAAACTTGTCACGGTATCTAGGAACACGAGCAGCAAAAAACAAGCACCCAAAAACCTGTAGAGAAGAGTAATTTGGCGCCTGGCCGTAGAGTAACTCAAAGGGAGTACGACCGTTGAGAAGCTGAGTCGGTGTTCGGTTGATCAGGTAGGCAGCAGTAAGAACACATTCTCCCCATAATTCAATAGGAAGATTGGCTTGAAACCGTAAAGCTCGTGCCACATTGATTAAATGACGATGTTTTCTTTCAACTCGACCATTTTGTTGCGGAGTATCAACTATAGATGTCTCAAAAACAATCCCAGATGCAGTAAAGTGAGATCGGAGAGGCAAAAATTCAAGGCCGTTATCAGCTCGAACTCGTTGAATTGTTCTTCCCCACTGGTTCTTTACTAAGGCACTAAATTCTAAAAATCTAGAAGCTACTTCAGATTTAGCTACTAACAAATAAACCCAAACAGCTCGGGAAAAATCATCTACTATTGTCAAGAAATAAAAAGCACCATGGTGTATTATAAGGTCCCCAAACATCACAATGAATTAATTGAAATAATGCAGTAGCATTAGTAGTACTTAAAGGAAAACTATGTCTAGGCTGTTTTGCTCTATAACATATAGAACAAGGCACAAAATGTTTATTATTGCTAGGAGAAATAGAAGACAACACCGTGGAAGATGGATGACCAAAACGCTGATGCCATAAATCAGAAGAGGACAGTGAAGCAACTGTAGGAAGAGGCTGCAGGACAGGACTTCGAACACGAGCATCCAGCAGACGAAGCCAAAACACCCCCTCCCCTTTCTATTCACCTACGCCAATCACTCTCCTCGTACTGATTGTCTATAAAATGCAATAATTTTCAGTAAACAAAGCTAGACAGTTTAGGGTAGATAACAATCTAGAGCATGACAGTAAGTTGCAGCGCAATGTATGGATATATAACATGTGCGACAGTATAAAACCATCAAAACAAATAGATCCAAATTGTGTAGCGGAGAACATCGAGCCATCGGGCAGAAAAATATTCACAGCATCAATAGTAGTAGTAAGATCAGAAAGAGAACCTTTGTCACCAGTCATATGATAGGAGGCTCCCGAATCAAAGATCTATGGTAAAGTATGCTTACCAGACTCATCACCAGGAAGAGAGTGAAGCTGATTAAACAGGTTCATGGTCGTGCTCCATTGTTCATCAGACAGAGCAGGGCCAAAATCGGAGCGAGCAGGTACAACAGAGGAGGCCGCCGCCACCAAACTGGGTGGTGACAAGGCGGCTTCTGCGAACGGTGGCGGGAGCGAGAGATCAGTGGCGCCACTTGTTTGACCGGCGTTGACTAATGGCCGGTCAGGTGGTGCCAATTTCTTGCCCTTCTTGAACCACTCTGGGACACCATGTATCTTGAAACAGGTATCTTTATCATGACCCTTGCGACGACAATGGGTACAAACAAGATTCTTGCGGTCGGCTGCAGAAAGAACAACTGGCGAAGAACTTGCAGGTGGTGAACGTCGTGGAGCATACGCCATGGAGTTAGAAGAAGACTCACGAGCTTGAATGATAGCTCTATGATTCTCCTCCTAAGTAACAAGGGCATACACCTTCATGACAGATGGCAGTGGCTCAATGCTCAAGATGTGGGATCGCAAGGTGTGAAAACCTTTGTCGAGACCAGAGATGTATTGGTAGATCAAATCCTTCTCTCTCTCATGGAGGATTTTTGCCTAAAAATTGCACTGGCATAATGCCTTGTAATCTTCACATATACAAACCAGAGGAGGTCGCATGCAGTGATAATCTGCAAACAACTTCTTCAGTGTGGCAAAATAGATGCCGATGGGTTGACCGTTCTGCCTGCAACCTTGAATGGCTTCTTGTGTCTGCAAAAGCTTCATTCCATCAGCGAAAATAAATCGTGCCTTAAAATCATCCCACAAATCCTTGACTGTGGAAAAAGAAATTGTAGAAGATCTTATCACCGGATCCAGGGTTTGCAAGATCCAGCAGACAACAGTACCCTTAACCCCAGGCCAAACAGCAGCATCAGGATGATCATCCTGGGGTTTGGTGATGGATCCAGTAATGAACCCAATCTTGTGTTTGGCCAAGAATGCGCAACAAATCGCATCGGACCATTCATTGTAATTTTCTTGACCTTTCAGCATGATTGGTACAAGTTGTAACCCTGGACCATCCCCAGGACCAATGAAGTAAGGATTAGTCGACACACGACCAATCGGTAAAGCAGGACGAGGGCCAGATTGCAATTGCAGCTGCTGAAGTAAAGATGTAATCACGTCATAACTCATATCCTGAAGTTTCGAACCCTCAGGAATATCCAAACGAGGTTGTTCTTCAGGATCAGACATATCATAAAATCATGTATGGATTAGAACACACCGGCGGTGATCGGCGGAGCGTGAAGGAGTTCGGCCGGTGGTGGCAGAACAAAAACTCGAGCAGCGAACGGCATTGAAGGGCGTCGTCGGAAACTGGCGGACAGCGGCAGCACTGGTGCAGCAGCAGTGGCGCGTGGGCTCAGCAGTGGCGCGTGGGGCGATGGGCGGCAGCTCGGAAAAATTTAGGGCAGCGAAAAATTTTCTGTTTCAGGTTTCAGAATTTTTAGGCTCTGATACCATGTAGGAAATAAGGGTAATAATCTGTATCTTCTATTCAAGAATTCAGGATACATTATATAGTGGGACATGATACCTATCCCAGCTAGGAGAAGGTAACCGAATACAATTATATCTACAATTATGGTAGGAATACAAATCCAATTCGAATACCAATACTAATTAACACTAATTCCATAACAACACTAATACTAATTCCGTAACACATATTAATAAATGAGTTAATTGAATAATGACCCATTGAGTTTGGATAATGAGTTTATCCAATCAACCCATTTGACGGGCATGCAGATAGGCAAAGAAGTCAATTGAGGCTAGATAAAATACCCTGTCTCCTGGTCATATAAAAGTTCATAAATTCACCTATATGGAAGGTGAACATGATGTTCTTCAAGACTAATTTATCAGGCAAGGGACATTGAAAGAACTAAGATCACTGCATAAACAAATCATTAAATGCCAACAAGATTCAACCCACAAATCTCCGTCCCCTAACAAATTCAAAATAAATATAAATATAAGCGATGGCGCTACCGTCGGTGTAGACGCCGTCAAGAGACTTAATGTACCCAATCGAAGGGTTCTTACCTTACAACGAAGAGGTCATCCGCAACCGCACATCCTAAAGCCTTGGTGGCGCTACCTGATCGTGCAGACCGATGCGTCATTCACGAAGCATCAGAGGTAGAAATAATGGGAAAAAGAAGGCAGAACAAATGAAGAAGGCGATGAAACAGAGTGCGAAGAAGAAGAGGAACAAAGAAGAAGACGGAATTAGAAGGCAGAACGGTGTGGTTTTCTCAAGATTGGGAAGTTAAAATAATTATAGAAATATCCCCGGCTGATAGTAATATCAAACAATCCTTATTATATGGTGCTTTGCAGTAAAACAAAGCTACCTTCTAATTTTTTTTAACACGAACGCGAATTGCTTTCCTTATTTTTTCAGAATCCTCGGCATTTATCACACTACTACTAGCAGATTATCTTCTCCTCCAATCTCCACTGCCACAGCAAACGTGTACTATAACAAGATCCCCTAATAAGTTTTTTCAAAATTTTGTATCACAATTTCGTACCGGTAAATTCAATTACAACACTATATTACATTCCGGTTAGGAGAATGGAAATTATGGATGTGCAAATAGTGTGGTCACCTTAGTATTTGTGCAAAGGAGGAGAAACAGGAGCAATACCCAACTAAAAGGAAGAAATCTATAAACACGAGATACACCATCTCTCTTGAGTGGGATGACCAGAACAAGAGTGTTGTTTCCAAGAGAGAACAAATTGGCATACTGCACACACATATAGCTCCATTTACTGATGACCTCCCTCCCTGCTACACAAACTTGGCTGATCTTCTTAATCTTCCTAGCCCAACGTTTGATCCAAATGACTTAACCGGCGTTCTTTCCTATGAGGTAACTCTTGCCATTTCCGCATTCATTACACCCAATTACTGAAACCCAACTTATTAATTATCTCAAAAGGTTGCCACCTTCCTGGTGTGTACCATCGCCCAGTTCCTCAAGATCACCACTTATTAGTACTTACTCGAAGTAATCTCGATGTTTTGTTGCACTTAATTTGATTGATATAATCAAGATTACTTTAAGGTGTTTGTGTAACTGGGGAGTAATCTAATTTTTAAGCTGATTGTGTCTTTATCGTGGGTTGATCTTAAATAAGAATGGTCGATGAGGACTGAAGTTAAATAATCAAAATTTGATTGTTTAAACTAATTAAGGGTAGTATAGTAAATCTTTCATTAAATTTACCTGCATTTAGGATTTTCCTACCCATGCTTAGATTTTGTGTTATTTTTATTTTCAATGCATTATTTGAAAAGGCTGAGAAAACAGAGGAACTATTGTGCAAATATTGAAAGAAAATATCAAAATCTGAAATAACCGCTCTCTATTTCTCTCTCTCTCTCTCTCTCTCTCTCTCTCTCTTATCTCATCCTCCAAAATTTCATCCAAAATTCTTGAAGTTCATCAAACCTCGATGCAATCTAGACGATTTCACCTCCAATCTTGACGATTTCAGCTCCAATCTCGACGAATTCAAACGATAAGCACAGATGAAGCTTCAAACAACGAAAGGTTGAAGATTCGACTTGGTGAAAAAATTTCTTCTAAAATTTGCTTCAATTTTTTTCATGAATGTGATAAAGATGATGCTATAATTGATTGAATTGACAGGAAAAACAAGTAGCGTGAACCACACCAAAAAAATCATGTACTTTGACGAAAATGAGATTCTGCAAACCACAGGTAATCTCGACGAAGAACTGAGTCTTGTTGTTAGAAATATGATGTCTATACACACATAATGAGGTATACAATTAGTAAGGTGATGTTTGTATTGCAATGCTAGTTCCTTGTGCTGTAACTAGGAATCCTTGATCAGTAAATCTATATCATTATATGAATGATGTTTCCTGCTTTTCATTGTCAATGTGTAAAGAATATAGCATGAGTGTCCTGTCTTTCCTATTGATGTTTATGTTTATACTGATGATGTGTGAAGGATATAGCATGAGAATTCTATTTTTTTCTAATGTTTTTTGGTGTATATGATGAGGAGGTTGCTGTTTTTTTTGTTGAGTTATTCATAATATATCATGAGGTTCCTGTTATCTCTGTTGAGGTTTATATGTAGGTGTTGAGGTTCATTGTTGTTCCTGTTTGATGTTTGTAAAACAGGAGCTGATAATGAAATACAGGAGATAGATGTTTACGAATGCTTGAAAGGGGTGTCAGCAAGAACATGAGACGAGGTAGAAGGCCTATACCGTCGCCACTCAAAAGCAAGATGTTTCAGTAAATGAAAATCAACAACACATAGGACAAACGACAACAAGTTGAAGGGTAGATACTATATTTGTTCTTGTGAAGGCAAAACAAACAACACGTTCGTAACTCCAAAAGTTAAGAATAACAATAGAAAGAAAAGGAATATTATCTAACAAGAACAGGATGCAGAGCTAAGATGTTTATTCAAATGACCGAAGATGGCATGTATACAGTCCATCAGCATGTTGTAACTCACAATCATGACCTCACCTTTCCTCAGTGGCAAAATCTGCACCAATGTGAAAGGAAAATAGGCCTCGAAAAAGGAAAAACAATCGAAGAGATGGAACAAGCAGGACTGACACCAGCAAATGGATACAGGTACATGGTAAATGATGCTGGAGGTGAAAACTTAATCGGACGCACCATGAGAGATCACATCAATTATGTGAGTAAACTCAGAATGAAACAAATAGAAGATGGATATGCTCAAAATGGATTGATATGCACACAAAACATAATGAAAAAGAAGAAGGCTTCTTTTTTAGGGTAGAGCTCGACAGTGAGGGAAGAATGTCTGCACTATCCTAGAGGGATTCCATGATGATTAAAGATTTCAATATATATGGTGATTTGTTGGTTTTCGATAGGACATATCGAACAAGTAAATACAACCTCACTTGCGCTCCTTTTGTCGGCCTCAACAATCACAGAATGAATGTCATGTTTGGATATGCCTTCATCAACGATGAAACTGCATAAAATTTTGTGTGGTTGCTGAAAACATTTAAGAAATCTTAGGAGAAATTGAGCCTATCACTATTTTCACAGATCAGGACCAGACCATGACAAAAGCCATACATGAGGTATAATTCACATGCATTTGTCTTCTTACTTATGTTTCAATAATATATAATGAGGTTTCATATTTTTTTACTGATGATGTTTAACTAATCTGAAATGAAGTTGTTCTTTTACCTAATAATGTTTTGTAAACCTGAAGTTGAGGTTGCTATTTTTTTTAATGTCTCAATCATATTGACTGAGGTTTATATTTTTATTGGTGATATGTGAATAATATAGAGTGAGGTTTTTTTTCCCTGCTGTTGCTCTGTAAATATGAAGTTCAACATGTTATTCTTTTTTGTTGATGCATAAATATTATTAACTGAAGTTTCTTTTTTTCCTTGATAATGTTTGAGAACCTCCATCTGAATTTGCTATTTTTTTAAATTTATAGCTGAATAATATGACCTGAGATTTCTATTTTTCATGCTGATGTTTATGAACCTGTAGATGATGTTTAAAAAAAATCTAGGGTCACACTATTTGTGCAAGCAAACAACTTGATTTTTACAAGTATATTTTAATGGCAGGTGTACCCCAACACAAGGCATAGACTTTGTACTAGGCATCTGAAACAAAATAACATCATCCACTACGACAATTTGAGGATTGATTCTGAATTCAACAAAGCATTTGACAAGTGCTTGATGTTCTGCTCAGATAAGAACGAATTCGAGAATGAATGAGCAGAAATGATCAACAAATATCAACTACAAAATCATACTTGATTTAAGCGACTATACACGCTGCGAGATAGATAGTGCACAACATTGAGGAAGGACTACTTCTCAGCTAGAACATTGTTTTCACAAAGAAGTGAGAGTACTAATGCCACTGTCAGTTTTAAAGCATCAAAGACTACAATACTCGTCAAATTTTATTAGGTTTACAGTGCCACAATCCATAACTGGAGAACCAAAGAAGTAGAGAATGAGTTAGACTGTTCCAAAGCAAGACCAAGAGAAGAAGAATAAGGTCCAGCAATCCTCAAACACACATTAAGAATCTACACACACATGATCTGCAAAGATTTTAGGCTACAATGTGATATTGGAATAACATCAAGAGCATATCTCGGAATAAAATAAGGAACCATGTCCATTTATGAAGTTTTTCACGAAAGTAGTAACTCAAATGTGATAGTGGAATAACATCAAGAACATATCTCGGAATAAAAGAAGGAACCATGTCCATTTATGAAGTTTTTCACGAAAGCAGTAACTCAAAAGCATAATCAGTTCTATACACAAAGGCAATAGAAACTCAGCAAGCAAAAGTGCAATGTTCCTACAAACACTTTGATGAAGTCCGGTTCCTTTGCAGCCACAGCCTACATGTATTGCACATGTTCAACGAAACAAGAATCCCAGACGAGTACATAAGCTTGAGATGGACTAAGATGTCAAAAATGGAAATCTGGAACAGCAAAACAAAGATCACAAGCGCAATACATGTAAAGAAACTTATCAATATTTATACAATTATAGAATATAGATGTTTGAAGTTTCAAAAATGATATTTGCTGAGTTCTAGATGAACTTTTCTAAATTAAATAGTAGTATGATCAGTATCTGAAGTGTTTTGGTACTTCTGTTGATGTTTCTATGATAATGAATGAGGTTACTATAAATGATCATTAATGTTTCCATTTTTTGAAGGTTGATGTTCTTCCAGACTTCCTTGATACTTATCAATGATGTTTCCTTGATTGCTAGGCACTAGAACTAAGAGAAAAAAATACCATGGCGTCTACAAATGACATGGAAATTCTACAATTTGGTATTAAAGAGTGAGGAAAACATTGAAGTAAGAAGAATATTGGAAAAATTCTTTGATAACCACTCAACCACCATCAACACCCTAACCTCACAAGTGGAAGACACTACACTTTCATAAACCAATACGAAAACACAAATACGAATCATATTTGCACCAGCTATCCTTAATCCGGAATATATATAAAGGCAAATGGAAGGAGTAAAATATGAAAATCAACAATTGAAAGGAAAAAGTCAAGTGCCAATGAATTTGGATCCAAGACAAGCACCCACATATTTTGATATGTTCTGTGTCAACATAGAGTTGTTGTTTTTAAGTTTTTATATAACACTTCATTTTTTTAAATAATCAATCATTCCAAGATGCTGGAAAAAATGCCCAATAATGATTACAATGAGTGGAATTGACATCCAATCTAACTAGCCTCTAGCAATAACTAACATATTTCAAGGACATCTAAGCTACATGTCAACCAGACTGATCGTCTGTACTATCATAGATAAGAGATCCAATAAAAGCTACAACATCGCCCTCAGGGATATTAATTTTCTTCCTACGAAAATCATGACCACTTGGCATAGAGGAGCGTATCACACATCAATATCACTACGCCAAATAGGGATCTTCTACAACTGTAACACCACTTGATCCAACCACGATCTATGTTGTCCAAACTGTAAACACATTGAAAAACACAGATGACAAATCCATATTAATGGAAACACAAAAATAAAACCACAAACAAAATTACAAACACACGATCTGAACAAGCAGATCGAGAGAAATACACCAACGTGAACAAGTAAATCGAGTTATAATCACACAAAAATCTACTCGATCAAGTCGAATAACAAAACTAATATGCGGAGATAAATCTCACACTTATTCAATGACAAAAATGTGAACTAAAATAAACTATTGCTCCCCATCTCCCCTAATGGGAAGATGGGGGAAAATTGAAGAAGAGTTGCAGTAAGAGATGGCTCCGCAATTGAGGGTTTATGAAATTATATAATACCGCATTGAAGTACTATGATTGTCTATTCAATTAAAATTATTAGAACCTCATTTTATTATTAAAAAACCTCATTCCTCAATGAGGAACATCAATAGCATTTGGCATAACATTTTTTGAATGAAGCAAAGTTTGAATTATAAGAGATGTTTATAATACTTTTGCTAATGTTTCAATACTACATATTGAGATTACAGTTTTTGGCATTGATGTTTGCAATTTCTGGCAATGTTTCTATAGTAATTTTATTTAAATAAATTTATACAACAACTTCGTTTGCAAAAAAGGAGCCGTAGAAAGTCCACAGAGGAACATCAGTCTATAATAACTAAAACTCAATGCAGAATACATAAAACTAAATGTATAAAATAGAAACTTCTTCATTAAAAAAGAATTGAAATTACAACATCAAAATTGAAAAACATAAATCTAATCTGAAGATATAACAATCCACAACGATTCAAATCCATATATGGAAGGGTCGGGAAGACTATCATCTAAAGGCTCTATTCTAGCCCCTTCAAACTCATAAGTCCCCGCAAAAACAACATCTTTATCATTCAAGAAATGACCTGTTATGGCTTCACCAGTGAGGTAGATACAATTCGGCTTCAATATACCATCAGGAGCTGAAGACGAATCAACCATCAAAGATGCATTGTTGCCTAAAAATGGTGCATCTTTTCCCAAACTAGTAATTCTTCTAAACTGCCAGTTTACCACATCTGATTCAAATATATCAAAGTTCATACCAATTGAAACACAACCCTTAAATAAAAGAAACCTTCCATCAGAGGTTTCGGCCAAATGATTCTTCGTAAAGAAAACATTATCATATACACCAGAAATATCACCAATCAGGAGATGAACCCATTAAATTATGATCCAAAAGGATCAGAATACCAAATTCCAACACCACCACTACTTTCACAAACTGCATAAAACCTACCATCATAATAACTAACATCACAAAATTTCAAAGCTTTGTCAACTTTAGTCTAAGTATCATCCCCAGATCTCCAAATTCCCAAACTACCATTTTGAAAAACAACCATAAGATGAAAGCTTGAAAAAGATGCTAGATTATTAGATAACACAACTTTCCCCATATAAGCACTAATATCAAAAAGATTATGTCCACAATTAGGAAGCTGAATTTTAGTAGTCGAAAAAGGGTTCAATAAGAATACGTCACTAGACTCATCTAAAACCAATAACCACCCGAACTGAACCTCAATGCACTTTCTTCCTCTGAGCTCAAGAATACGAAGTGTCATAGAAATCTCTCTTCATCAAACAAAAAAATCACGCTCAACACCATATTCTTCTTATGGAGTCTTCAACAGAGGAATGCTACGTCCCTTGAAGAACCTCCTACTCACAGCAGCTCGCTAATAACTGCACACTCCTCTCATAGACATGAAATCACAAAGAAAAAGAAGACGCAATGCAATGTCAATAAAAAAATCATCATTCAGATCAGACCAATCAGTTCTTTGAGATTTCATTTTTGCTCAGTCCAGTACGTAAAAAGAGCTGAGAAGCTTGAATGCAAAAGGTTATATTTCTACAAAATATTCATGTTTCAACTTATATAGAATTGGGAATTTAAAGAGGTTGCTTATTGAGAAGGGAAAAAATAACTTTTTTAGGGAAATGAAAAGGTGTAATGATTATAGAGGCTGCAAAAGTGCATTAAAAGCTACAAATTGAACAGTAAAAAAGTTGAATAGTAATAATTGAAAATTGAATACAGAAAACGTTAACATAATTTAAATGAACCTTATTCCCAATAATAGAAACATTAATTACTCATAAAAACCTTTAAAAAACTATAAAAATTCAACAACAATTATCCCTATTTTGTAGAAACACTAACACATGCCCTTCACTACCACATAATCTGCATTATCCTATGATTTCCATTGCCACGTTCTGCCCTCCTCCATTGCTTACTCTATTACCATACAACATGGGAAGTGAGTTCCTTTTTATTACATTTTGCAATTATTTTGCTGTTAAAATCAAAACCTAGTTGAACAAAAATGAATGTCATCACAAAATACGTGAACCTCAAACATTATTAACTACTTGTCGTTTATCAAAGCTATGCAGAAAGAAGAAATGCAAGTTATATTTCTAAAAATATTCCATGTTTCAACTTATAAACAAGAGGGAATTTAAAGAGGTTGCTCATTGGAAAGAAGAAAAATAACTAGTTAGGTGAAATGATTACAGCAACTATAAAAGTGCATTAAAAGAAACAAATTTGAACAATGTAAACACCAAAGAGTAATAACTGAGCATTAAAATTAGACAACGTCATGATATTTTAAATGAATCTCATTACCAAACACATAAACGTCAATTATTCACAATAATCTAGTAAAAGAAAAAAACAAACTAAAAACATCATTCCTAAAACACAACCTAGAATTTAAATAGACACTTCAAATCATCAACCTTCAAATTCAACAATAACCAAAACAGAATTCAACACATAAAAATCTAAACGTTTCTGATCATCAACAAACCATTACAAATCCCAAACTAAATGATACTACAACTACACATTTCCATCAGCATTTTGACTGCTATTGATGAACCTAAAAAGGTCAAATGACGGCATCTCAGCAACCCTTGCCTTTTTGTCAAACACTTCCTTGATCAATGAATCCATCTGAGAAAGTGTCGGAGGAGTAAACTAAATCATCTGGAAGTAAATCAAATGTTGGAGGAACCACTTTCACAATACCCTCTTTCATAGGAATCAGACCTTCTTCAATACCTTTTTGAATGTTTTTTCATTGCTTTTTCGACTGCTTATTTCATTGCCTTTTTCACTGATCTTATAAAAATATTCAGCAAATTGGTCACTTGCAATTGAAACAAGCCTCTTGAACTTCTTCATAGCAACTTCCAAAGGCTACCAAAACAAAAATGGAAAAAATAATCAGAAGATCATAAACATTAAATCATATTAGAACACAATAAAAAAACCAACATAATAAAAATCCACAACCTTAAAAAAAATATGAATATTGAATTTCAACATGAAAACAGTAAACCTCATCACAAAAACCTAAACCTCAACAATAAAAAAATGAAACAATGCAACTTCTTCAAATTCATGGTCACAACATCAAATGAACACAAAACAAACTGAGCACCATCATGAATTTAAACTGAAGCTCAATAAATCGAAACTTAGCAAAAGAAAATCAACATCATCAAGAACATACAAGTAAAAAACCTCACCATACAAAAATTGAACCTCATCCTAAAAAATATGTACATCAACACAGAAAAAATAGAAAGCTTATAAAAAAGGAACTAAAGTCAATCAATAAATCAGAATACTTACACTTTTCGCAGTGCGCTCAATTTCCTCATCATCCTCCAAACCTACAGGCAACTCCAGCTCAATGAAGCGGTGCTTGCTGCTCTTCGTAGAAGAAAGATTCTTTCTGATCGGAATACAAACAACCAATACTCCATTATCAATTAATGGAAATTGACAGCTCTTCTAAGGAAACCAGTGTAACCTCCACGTTGATATAAGTAACAATGCTTCTTCATAGTTTCGGTATCCCAATGTTGGTGTAATGGAAGGTCAATCGGATCACCAGATCATGGAATTGGATATCGGTAAAAGGAAGCAAGAAGTGGGATGATCAAACGCACATTCAAAAAATTGAATTTTTGTTAATGCTTGACCCTATGAAGACTCCCACATAACATCTTCCACACAAATCCACACCAATAAAAACTAGAATTTTGATTAACATCTTCTAAGGAACTCACTATCTACAAATCTACAGTGCTACGAGCAATAGGAGCTAAAAAACACTCCAAGGAAAACATCACAAAACCACGCTTAAACTCAGGCATTTAATCTTCTCTCAATAGATTTGGGATAGCGCTATATAAATAATTCACAGTAATAATCCTATCCTTAATCGCATATTTTTCAATCCACCTAAACCTAATTGAAATGTCATCAGCAACAACAACCTTACCTAAACCCTTATGACTCACCTCAATAACAGCCTTATCAGATATAGGAAGTTGGAACATGTCAAATATGTCATTCTTATCTAGCAGATAACTGTTACTACCAACCTCATGTACTTGAGCAATAGAATCGATGTCCTATATCAAAATTTGAACCAAATCTTTAGGCACATGCCTAATCATGAACCTCAACAAACCACAAAATCTAATCAGTTCAAAAACTTTAGTATGAGAATGTTTCAACTCATCCAAAACCTCAACAAATTCGGAAACCATACAAGTGGTCTTAAATTTCAAGCTCGGTAAAAAGTATGAAAAAAGCAAAACCTCAATCAGTGGAACTAAACATGAATAATTATGAACCTCTTTATACATAACCTAAACCTCCTCTGAAAAGAAGAAAAGATCTGTAACAAATTTTAAAAAAACAACCAGTGCACCTTCTTAAAAATTCAATCCCAGAACCTTTTAAAATGATTTTGAAAAATAAGAACCATCGATAAACATATTCAGCATGGAACATCAGCATCAAAAAAATGAACCTCATATTAAAAAATATATGAACTTCATCACACAAAAAACTAGAAATAAATAAATGAACTAGAAAACTAAAAACTCACATATTATCAAGGCCTGCATCAATCATTCCAATTTTCACTTTCTTTTTAAACTTCTTCTCCACAACTGAAGACTTCTTAGCTCTTCGCTTCCCACCGCATTTCTTTCCCACACCCTTCTTCAAAGGAGAACTATTTTCCTCAGCAATATTTTGAACAATCTTACCCAAACAAGCATCAACACTTAAGGGGTCCAGGTCTTTCAAAATTAAAGACCTCATCCTTACCTTCAAATTCATCGAAGTGCCATCCTTACATTATTTACCCTTCAAAGCAACCTTCTCTTTATCCTCGCCAATCCCAGAGGACGTAGCCCTGCTTCTTTAACCTTCAATACAGGATAATGTTTCTTCCTTTTACGCTGAAGATGAGGGGACTGAGACAGTGGCTGCATCCAAATATCATAATCATCTTCCTTTTCAGGAGCATCTTCTACATCATCATTCCTAGATTCCGGCAAGTGATTGTCCTCTAAATGCACATCATTTGCAAAATTCATCGCAACTACAAAACCAACATGAAAAAAATGTGATCAAGAATTGTAATAATGAAATAAACATAAAAAAACCACTGTTTTAGAAAATAAAACAAAACAAAAAATCAAAAAGGGAAAACATAAAAAATCACTATTGACAGCATCATTCGAAAAGTCTTCTGCTAGCTTGGGATTCACGTCATCAGATTTCTTAAGAACCTTATGCAAAATCCATGGTAACCTCATTGTCATTGGATTTTACATTTGCAGTACTGGACTGCATTCCTGAACCAATATTCAACTCAATATCATGATCAGGACCTGTATAAAAAAACACAAAACAAGATGAAGAAAAGTAAGTAACATGAAAAATAATATCAATAATAGAAAATGATGCATGACACGTAAAAAACTTATAGGAAACAACATCAGATTCATACAGACCCCTATTGGCTACCATCTTCTTCTTCATCCTATACACATTAGGAACTTTTTTAACTGCTCCCCGCTTATGAAGAAATTTATGAGGAGCAGCAACAACATGTTCTACTGCAGAGAAAACAAATAACATCAACAAAACACTAAATTAACCAAATAATGAATAAAATAACAACAAAAACAATACCCTTTCCATCAACAGTTAAAGAAGGATCTTCGGTAGAAGCAGGTGGTACCTCAACAGAAGCTAGTGATACCTCAACAGAAGCAGCTGGCATCTCAACAGAAACTGGTGGTACCTCAACATAAGCAGCAGGTACCTCAACATAAGCAGCAGGTACCTCAACATAAGCAGCAGGTACCTCAACATAAGCAGCAGTTATCTCAATCGAAGCTGGTGGTACCTTAATAGAATCAGGTACTGAAACTTGAACACTTGGAGCATCAGCATTTTCAAAAATAGCCACAATGAAGCATGTAAGAAAACACAAACACAATAAACCAACAGGAAAAGGAAGTATAAAAAAGGCAATAAACTAAAACATAAAAAAAACATAAGACCCTTTGCAACATTTTCAAAAACAACATCTTTCTTGACAACAACAAAGTCAACAACCTCATCAACAACTGCAACATTAACATCGGAAGCCACATCTTAAACCTCATTATCAGCAGCACTAACATCACAACCATTCATTTTAACCTCATTATGACTCACAACACTCGTAGAAACATTTGAACCTATACCAAAACCCAAAAACAAAAAAAAAATCAACAAATAGAAAAGGAAACATCAACACAAGAAAAGCTTAAACCTAAAATATGAAATACTAACCATCCTCATCACCATCCTTCTCTGGGGCAGTAAGGAAAACTTCATTCTCATGATCAGAACATTCATTATGAACCTTATCAACCTCAGCACCAACATTTGAACTTGTATCAAAATAAAAATAAGAGCATCAACAAAATGCAAAAGATAATATCAACAAAACAAAAATCAACAAATGCAAAATAAAAAACTTACAACCAGGATCCAAAGTTGATGCAACATATAACAACTCTTTGAAATTATCACCTTCATATTTAGAAATTATCTGCATATTCCGAGACTTCATAATTCTTAACATTGAACGCATGATTTCTTTAGAATTTCTTCTTCTACCAGCTGCCTTTCTCTTTGGTTGCCGGCGCACAACCAAAACATGTTGATAAACGTGTACAAGATTTGACAAACTATTCTGAGGTAAATCAATTTACCTATACAAATTTTTATTGTGTCAATCTGTGTACGTGTGCGTGTAGAACGTCGACATACATGAATAGGTGACTTAGAAGGTGTTGTAAAAAACAAAAATCAGATGGAAAACCTAAATAAGGTTGGCATAAACCTCACCAGGTACATATAAATGTCAAATAATAAAGGATAAACCTCATCAAAAAGTTACCAAAAAATAAGCCTCAACATATTAGACATGAACCTCAAAACTAAATTCACATAAATCAATCCTCAAATTAATAAAATGAACCGCAGATGAAAAATATCAATAAATTTGGCATGAACCTCAAGAGCTACACATAAATGTCAAACAGTAAAGGGTAAACCTTATCAAAAGGTTACCAAAAATAACACCTCATCATTTTAGACATGAACCTCAACACTAAATTCACATAAATCAATCCTCAAATCATTAGAATAAACCTCAGATGACAAGCCTCCTAAGTTTTGTATGGGCCTCAACATATCTTCATACTAAATCATGAAAATCAATAGCTACACATAAATGTCAAGGGAAAACCTCATCAACAACTCACTAAAATGCACACCTCAGTATGTTGAACATGAAACCCATCACAAATTCACATGTTCGAACCTAAAATAATTACAAATAAACTTCATCAGATTACAAAATGTTGAAAAACATTCAAACTGCAATTAAAAACTGGCAAAATTACACACAAATAACAAATAAATAACAACACAAAAGACGGAACAAATCCAGAAAAAAGCAAACATCCAAAACCTAAGAATGCATGAATAAAAACCTAACATAAAACATCAAAAACATCATCACACAAACATGAA
Organism: Rubia yunnanensis; assembly: GCA_037428765.1. Lineage (NCBI taxonomy): Eukaryota > Viridiplantae > Streptophyta > Magnoliopsida > Gentianales > Rubiaceae > Rubia > Rubia yunnanensis. The sequence goes on along the minus strand of CM075071.1, from coordinate 23,057,108 downwards.
ATCCAAAAATAAAACCGAAATAACACCTGAAACATGTTCCAGCCGCAATATTGAAGGAGAAACCACTCTGACAGTTGAGAGGACTCATCACGCTTTGTACGAACTATAATCTTTAAAAAAATGAACACAAAAATTATGGCAATACACACAGTAAAATGAAAATGGAAAATGCATGAAAAAAACACACAAACTTACTGAGTGAATGTTCTATCGAAATGCAGCGATTTCCACCAATTCGAGGCAGTTTCCGGCGTAATTTGACGGTTTTTGGCGGAAGGAGGAGGTTAAGAGTGGTTTTAGACGGTTGGAGGAAGAGGAAAAAAACATGGAGAATAAAAAATGAAAGTTCAAATCACAATTTAATATGTATACAAACACAAAACTTTTGTAAATTTCACAAAAAACTCTCCACTTTTTTAGCTTATTTTAAAAAGAATCCCGCTTTAATTGAAAATACCATTAATTGCATAAGAGGCTCTGTCTAAAGTTTAGGCTGCATAAAACAAGACGTTGTGATAGTAAAAAATATTTTTTTATAATTCTTAAGGTTGGATTATAATTATGAGAAAATCCCATGTTAGACCGACTAACGATGACTCGCACCCTGCAAGGTCGTTACCTTGTGGGATAATTACCCAAGGAGTGCTAAGTGATCAAAGATAGAAATTTATATTGTTGCTCATGTACTCACTACAAACCACTTTAGGGTAACTAGTGGCAATTCTGGGGTTGTCCACAAAGATACTAGAATTAGAGGGTTAGCTTTACACAACCTACAACCAGGCGTCACTCCAATTGTTTGTCTGGAATAGCTAATGCTTAAGAAAATATAATTGGGGGGGGGAGGTTGTGTCTAGCAAACTATTGAGCATGTAAGCAAATAAATTAAAACTATAATTAACTAGTCTTGGGGGGTATTTGCGTAACATGACTGATTAATGAATTTATTCTGTTACATGTACGACATATAATCCTATCTTATGCCTATGTCACATAGTGTGGATATGGCTTTGAATTCCAATATCTGTCACACAAAGGTTCGCCTCCCCTTAAGCATCAACTCACCACCTCCATAATTAGGGAATGTGCATCGATCAACCTTTTTTTATCCGCGCTTCATTTCCGTCATCTCACTCTCGATGCTAACGATCCCCCATTTAAAGGATCGCAACCTTGTGTAGGTCGCAACCGTTAGATACAAGAGTAAGGAAAATACATCCCGGACACTCCACTGTGGACACCAACCCTAGGCCTAGAGAGACCTCTCGTGATGACTCTGGGGTTGCCATGACCCTAGCCGCTACAAACTAGAATTCTTGTATATCAGGTTAAGGCAAGGGATTCCCCTCGTGAGGAATTAGTCTAGAGCTCCTAACATGCAATCACACACCCAACTAGCCAATTAGAATTAGAGTCTAACAGCCGGATCGGTACTCTCAAGGTGGCATGAATGCACTCATCTCCCCGATACTCTCGAGCCTACAATAGCCCTAATATAACACTCCCAAGATAACATTTTATTCTAGCACGATATTATACTATGCATGAATCTATGGATACATTATAAAGCATAACATGTCATAAATCTTACAAGAATGTAAACTACAAACCAAGTACAAATATTCATAAGACATAAATAGATAGAGTAATCTAAACATCACAAAGTCAAAATCAAGTCATGAGTACAAATACTACCCCAAGAAATAAACTACTCTACAGACATTAAATCCAAAGCAATCATTGGATTTTTTTTTAAGCAAGTAGTCAGACTATTTATTATATTAAAACTTGGTGGTTGTGGCTACCTATTACATCGTGTGCCAGGTTATGGGCATTTGCTACACCATATCTAGGAACTTTCATTACATGGGATCCATAAAAAATAATTGCTAGCATAATTATACTTCTAACTAAACTCTTCTGTCCTGGTGGGATGTTTGGCAAGTTACGGATGTGATTCAACGCCATCTCGCAGCCCATCTGAATCCAGATGTGTGTTGCTGCTATTTGCCTTGTACTTTCCATTGCTTCGTGTATGCCTGCTAATTTGGCTTGGACCGCTGACAGTGCTTGAATTAATCGCGATCCATGCCAGGTAGTCTCATTTTCCCCTTGTGATGCACATCATGTTACTACTTCCTTGCCATCCTGTGGTTGATAAGCAACATCAATATCAATCCTTGTCCAGTTTGTGTATTCTTGAGTGTGGTCATCCTGTTCTTTCCAGATCAGGTGCATATCCCCCACGATAACCCTCCTAGGCTCTCTTGTTGCTTCTTGGTCAGGTTGATTGACCCTTTGTTCTAGTTGGTGGGATTGAGTGTTGGAATCTATTGCTAGACGTTGTTGTGACTGTAGAATTTGGCCTTCCTGCTTGTGTTGTCTTGACAATGGCTAGGGTTGCTTCTACAAATGGCCTTAGTTTCTTTAGGGTTTCCTTGTTCCTTATGCACCATATTACTCAAATGATAGTACATGTGAGATCGATATCTTCCTTCTCTAACACGACCTTGAACCATTCTCGTAGCCATTGTTTCAATTGTAGGGGATGCCCTCACCCAAAGTCAAACCCCAGCTTTGAGGCTCTCTAGACTCTCCTTGCTAATTCATATTCTAGAATCATGTGTAAGGGTGTTTCGGGCTTTGAAAGGCACATTTGGCAGCTAGGGATACCTCCATACCTCTGACTCTTAAGGCTGGGCCTGTTGGTACTGCATTATGAATTAGTTTCCAGACTAGGAACTTTACTTTTTCTGGTGTCCTTGAGTACCATATTTTCTTCCAGCATTTTCTAGCATCCCTAGTTGTTGGCGTTGCGACTGAGTTGGATAATCTCTTACTAATCTTGGTGTTCCATGCCTTATAATACCCACTTTTGACGGTGTACTTGCCTAGCCAATCTTTGTCCCCAAACTTATAATCCTCTTGACCCAGTGGGGCTAGTGGGATGTGAAAACTGGTTATATATTTAGTTATCTCTGGTTGAAAAAAACATCCTTAGCAGTGGAATTCTCCATTGTTTTGAACCGTCGATTAGATCGCAGATTTTGAAGCTGAGTAAAGGTAATAACTGGAGTTCATACCTTAGCGGATTTTTGTGGTTTGGGATCCATTCTTCTTGGATGTTGATGTCTCGCCCATCTATCACTTGCCATTTGAGTCCACGTTTAATCAAATCCTGAACCCATAGTATACCTCTCCATCCCCAAGTTGCTCCCTGCTTCAACTTGACATCCATAAAATCCTCTTTACTGCAATATTTCTGGATGAGTAGTTCAGATAAAAAATATTCCTTATCAGTGATGATCTTACAGGCTAGTTTTCCTAGCAAGGTCTGTGTTGTTGATGCAAGAACATGCTTGCTTAGTGTCACCCTTCCCGCGACTGACAGGTCTGCCAACTTTCATTTTGTCGTTCTTGCCTTGACTCTCTGAATCAATTTCTCGAACATTGCAACTTTTGGGCCGTCGAAGTTCATGTCATGTCCCAGAAAGTTCTGTTGGAGTCGATCCTCGAAAACCCCAAATGTCTGGCATAGCCTGCTTGGGTATGTGTTGGGACTGGCTAGAAGAGCCGACTTATGGAAGTTTATTCGTTGGCTCGAGTATGCCGCAAACAGGTTTAATTTTTGCACCATTTTTTGTGATCCACTTTTAATGATGTTGAAAAAAATGATGCAGTCATCAACATTAGATGTGATACCAATTGTACTGTTCTTCCTATCTTGACCCCCGAGCAGAGCTCCTGGGTGTTTTGGGATGTCACTATAGAAGAGAATGCTTCCTGACATAGAATGAAGAGGAACGGTGACAGAGGACACCCTTGTCTCAGGCCCTGCCTTGGTTGGAATGAATTGGAGACCGTACCGTTGAAATTTATGGAGTATGATACCGCGGTGACACTCCATAATCCACCTTATCCATTTAGTTGGGAATCTCATTCTTCTCATCATCTACTTGAGAAATTCCCACGATACTTGGTCGTACGCCTTACTCATGTCAGTATTCATTGATGCCATTGGTTGTTTTCATGTTTTCTTCTTGTAAATGTGCTCAATATCTTCATGAGCTATGAGTGAGTTCTCGACAATTGATCTGCCTTGTACAAATGCTGATTGGTTGCCCGATATGAGAAAGCCAATGACGGTTTTAAACCTGTTGGCCAGGACTTTGGCCATGATCTTGTACGTAACGTTGCACAGACTAATTGGGTGTAGGTCAGTTGGTTCTTTTGCGATTCTCTTTTTTGGTATTAGGATGAGAGTTGTTTGGTTCTGGTCCAGTGGCATCGTCATTTTTAAAAAGAAACGTTGGACAACTCTTGTTATCACGTCCCCTACTTCTGGCCAATAGTGTTGGGCCTGGGGCCTTCCACTTTACCATTTGGAATATCGCTGCTTTGATTTCCCGTGTCGTGACTTGACTCTCCAGCTAACCATGTTTGTTAGTGTTTACCCTCGTGTTTATGAGGTTTAAGATATCCTGCATGGTAGACTGGCCAAAAGCATCTGCTGGCATAACTGACTAATTAGTAAATACTGCACTTACATATTTGACGACCAATTGCTGTAGATTCTCTGGCTTTCCTATCCACTCTCATGTGTCGGTCTTAAGTTGCGGTATATAGTTTCTGCCTTTCCTTTTCTGGGCCCATTGGTGAAATACTTTAGTATTCCTATTGCTCTCCTTCAGCCAGATTGTCTTTTCCATCTGCTTCCAGTAGTCCTCCTGCTGAGTTAGAAGGTTATCGAGATCTGTGGATTTTTCATGCATACCATCAGCATCCTTCAGTCACTGCTTTGCACCCAGTTGTTCTTTCACCCACCTTATCTTTTACTCCAGTTTGCCTACATTTTCCTTTGCCCAGTCGTGCAGCCTCGTTGTGGTGCTTGACACTTTGTTGTTGAAGGCTGCTACCATGTTATTGTGTTCCTCCAGGGGGTGTGGCCTTGGAGATCCTTGTGCCTGGCCTGTATTGTGCTATACTGGTCTCCAGATATGTCTCACTAATTTCTTCGTGTGGTCATATCTCACACATAATGATTCGAACCTTCTGCTTGTTCTTTGATTTGGGTATCTTCTCCTTGTATGTTTATTTAAGGTGAGATCCCCATGGTCAGATCCCATGATTTGTGGTTTGTGAGGCAATATCTTTGGAACTTTGTTGTCTAAGATGGGTTTGCAAACGTTCGGTCCATCCATTCGAGGATGAGTTCGTCACATTTCCTACAGTTTGACCAAGTGAACCATTGACCATTACTCCTTAGCTTCTCTTATATTTCCCCTTGTAATCAACTTGTTAAGATCGTCTGCTTCTTGTTCCAATGCCGATCTTCCTCCTGACTTGTCTTCGTCGCCGAGGACTTGATTAAAATATCCCGTCATGAGTATTGGTAAGTTGGTGGACTAGAGGAGCATCTCAATGCTATCCCATACTGACTTCCTGTGGTTTTTATCAGGGTGCCCGTACACAAGGATCAACATCCATTCATCGCCTTGGGCGGTCATGATTTTACAGAATACAAAACGTGGGCAGCTTTTTATCACTGATACTACAATATCCTGGGACCAGGCTACGTAGAGACCTCCGCTAGCACCTACTGCGTCTACTACTTCCCATTGTTTAAAGTACAACCTACTAAGACACTTAATTACTCTACAATTGTTACACTTAGTTTCCATAAGAAAAACATTATTGGGGTTATACGTGTTGATGTAGGTGTTGAGCATCTTTCCTGTCAGGGGATGTGACAGTCCTCTACAATTCCAACTGAGTAGACTCATATACCTCTTGCTAATTGTTCTGGATCAACCACTGAAGTACCACATCTTTGTTTCTCTCCTGTCTACATGAATGTCTGAATTGTAGTATCATAAGTTCTTGCTTTGATGATCACTGCCTCCCCCTATTCTGCTTCAAGAGTGGGGTTTATTTCCAGGGAATTTGACGAGTGTTTGGCGGATCTGTGTTTTCTTCGGTTCACCTAACCTCCTTTTCTTTTGGAAGGCGATCTCTTGCAAGTCCTCCTCTAGTGCTCTCTTCCCTTTTGTTCCCAGTGTTGCTGCTATTGGCTTCAACTCATTCATTGGCCACTACATCGCCTCCCTTTGGGGGTGTGTCATGTTGCCCGTGCTTGAAGTAACTTGGATTTTTTATGATGAGGTACCCCTCTGCCTTGAGCTTGGCCCTTCTTGTGACTCGGCATCCTCCCTTAATTTCAGGCTCCTAACTCTTTCCATATTCTTCTCGATATGGCTCCACCACCATGTATGCCCGATTCCTACCACCATGTTCAGTCCCACCGTCTGCGGCCAGTCTTGGTCCTCCGGAGCTATCCCCGACGACGTCTCCAATTGTGACTCCAATGGTATCTGCGGCCTGTTCGTGGTGGTCATCTTCGGTCATGGCTTTTGCCCGGTTCTTGTTGTTGACGGCATACCCACCGAGGTCCGTCGCTCCAGCATCGTTCAGTTCCTCCCCACAATGGGGGATTGTGTCTGTTGGTTGGGTTGGGCTAATAGTGGTTGGGTTGTGTCACGCACACGGAATCGAAAAAGTGCAGAAATGGAAATTGTATTGATTTTCTGAGTTTGACAGAAGGATTACAGAAACGAAAGAGAAGGAGAGAGCTAGTTTGCTGAAGGCTATTTCCCAATTCCAAAAACATCATATCCCTCCCTCCCTTTCCGTGCTATTCCATATACCTTCTAACTTCCTAAAAATCAACTACCTATAATCGTTTGGATTCTGTTGTTGAAAATGGTTAGACTAACAACCTTGCCGCTGCTGTTGAACAAGGAAGTTGAGGTTCCAGCTTTGCTTCCAAAAGTCCGCTCTACCCTTAGTCTAGTTGGGCCACTTGACAATCCCCTCTCCTTATGAAACAGCTTGTCCTCAAGCTATGTTATCCTGCATCTTCAGTATTGAAAGGCAGGGAACTGGTTCATTATAAATGTACTATCTTCCCATGATGATTCTTCCTCTGGCATGTGTTTCCATTGTATAAGCCACTGCACTTTTTGTTCAGAACCCGAGTCAAGCATTCTTCTTTGCAAAATGCGTTCAGGCTCCAGCAAGAAGAATTCAGATTGGTCTGAACTGGGTATATGAGTGATCGATACTGGAAGAGGTCCATGGTGTGGCTTTAAAAGAGATGCATGAAAAACAGGATGAATTTTCTATGTAACGGGGAGTTGCAACTTATAAGCCATAGCTCCAATCTTCTGAAGAATGACAGAAGGACCAAAAAACTTGGGAGCTAACTTCATACTACTCCTCCGTGCCATAGAACTTTTCCTGTATTTTTGAAGGTTCAGGTAAACCATGTCACCCACTTGAAATTGCCTATCTGTTCTCGTTCGATCAGCATGAGTTTTATAACGATCCCGAGCAGCTTTAAGATGGGTCTGCAACAGTAACTAAACTGATTCCCTCTGACTAATCAGGTTCTGAGTAGCCAGGATAACCACTTCTATGAACTCTCCTAATGGAACCTGTTGTGGCTTAAAACCGTATAAGGCTTCGTAAGGAGTCATTTTAATACTGGCTTGGTAGGAAGTATTATACCACCACTCTGCCAATCCTAACCAATCTTTCCAAGTATCTGATTTTTCCCCACAAAAACACCTTAGATAGGATTCTAGAATCTAATTAATTCTTTCAGATTGTCCATCGGTTTCCGGGTGATAAGCGCTACTGAATTCCAATTTCACTCCCAACCTTGTGAATAGCTCCTTCCAAAATTGACTAGTGAAGATCCTGTCTCTGTCACTGATGATAGCTTCCGGCAGGCCATGCAATCGATATATTTCGGCTAAAAAATGGTAGAAACCTGAAGAGCAATAAGCGGATGAGCCATTGGAAGGAAGTGGGAATATTTAGTTAACTGATCAATCACCACCATTACGGTATCATATCCCTGTGATCTTGGTAGTTTCTCAATAAAATCCATCGAAATATTTGTCCAAGGTTTGGTAGGAATGGGAAGTGGCTGTAAGAATCTAGGTGGATGAATGTTTTCATGTTTACATCTCTGGCAGATGGAACAATTACGAACAAATTGTATAACATCCTCCTGCTTGCCCGTCCAAAAGAAAAGAGATTCAACTCTTTTAATGGTAGTCGTTTGTCCAAAATGTCCTCCCAACGTGGATGACTGCAAGGACTAAAGAATAACTTGTCTGATGCCTTCTGAACTTCCAATGTAAATTCTGTTTTGTTTCTTTAATACTCTTCTAAGGTACTGGAACTCAGCATTGGTGGAACAATTGCCCTGTAAAGTAGCTTGTAGGATCATGTCCCGCGCTACTACATCCCCTTTGTAACTATTCTCAATTGACTCAGCCAAGTTGGTTGAGCTGATGATATTACATTCAGCCTAATGTCATTAATGACAGCCTGTTCATCACTCTGGCAATACTTTTTTTCCATTCCCAGTTGAGGATTCATTTCCTCTTTTGCTTCTGCAAATGTAAGAGTCTGAATACTCCTCAATTTGGTAGAGCTCATATTACTGTTGTTTTGTGCTCTAAAGTCCTCTACAAAACTCGTTTCTGAATCTTCCCAATTGGTTTGATCATTCTCATCTATACTCAAGGTTTCTAAGCATTCTGAATCAACATATGTTAACTCATTCACTCTAACATCTTGACCATTGTTAGGAATCCTTGATACGGTATCCGCAGCTCCATTTTCCTTACCCTTTTTGTACTGGATTTCAAAACTCAGTCCAAACAACTTAGTAGCCCATTTATGTTGCAAAGCACTGTGTAACTTCTGGTCTAACAGGTATCTCAAGGATTGATGATCAGTCTTAATAATGAAGTGATGACCCGCTAAGTAATGCCTCCATCTTTCAATGGCCATAACCATTGCCAACAACTCCTTCTCATATGTTGACATTCCTCTATTCCTAAGACAAAAAGATTTGCTGAGATAAGCTACGGGATGTTGCTCTTGTATCAATACCGCGCCCATTCCTATGTCTCTGGCATCCATTTCAATCACAAAATCCTTATCAAATTCAGGTAATCTCAAGATGGGAGCAGTTGTGATAATAGTCTTCAACTCTTGAAAGGCTTTAGTTGCTTCCGTATTCCAAATTAAGCATCCCTTCTGAGTAAGTCATGTAACGGTCTACAAATGCTTCCATAAGACTTGATAAATCTTCTATAATAACCTGTTAATCCTAAGAAACCCCTTAACTCCTTGAGTGTTTTAGGTACAGGCCAATCTAGAATGAAACTTATTTTCTTGGGGTCCATCTCCACATCCTTAGCAGTGATAATAAGCCCAAGATATTCTACTGAAATTTGAGCAAACACACACTTAGACACCTTGGTGAATAATTGGTGCTTCTTTAGCAAGAGTAATACATGTTCCAAGTGCTAAAGGTGATCCTCTGAAGACTTACTATACACCAAGATACCGCCAAAGAAAACCAGAACAAACTTCTTGAGTTGTTGCTTAAAGATTTGATTCATTAGCGATTGAAAGGTAGCAGGTGCATTAGTCAACCCGAAGGGCATGACTAAGAATTCAAAATGACCGCTATGTGTTTGAAAAGCCTTCTTAGAAACATCTTCTTTTCTCACCCTTATTTGGTGGTAGCCTGCTCGAAGATCAAGTTTGGAAAAGAATTGAGAGCCGTGTAGCTCGTCCAGTAGTTCATCTATAATGGGAATAGGAAATTTACCTTTTATGGTAATGTCATTTAGTTTCCTATAGTCAATGCACAATCTCCATGTATCGTCCTTCTTCTTAACCAACAAAAATGGAGATGAATAAGGACTATTGCTGATTTGTATGACTTGTTCTCTAAGCATGTCCTCCACTTGTCGCTCAATCTCGGCCTTGTGTGCATGTGGTTGCCTATATGGTCTTATCTGAAATGGTTGCGAATCAGATTTGAGGGTTATTTTATGATCCACATCCCTTATATGTGGAAGACCCTTAAGAATTTCAAATACAACTGAATACCTGTGAAGTAATTGTTGTACTTCAGGAGGTAAACTGGCACAGCTAGGCTGATTATTTCCTTGAATGAAGTTCTCATCTGATTCCTCCTTCTTCTTGTGAGGTTTGCCTTCCTGAATATTAAGCTCAGAGATATGATTGTCACCTCCAGCACTACTTTGTTTCAAAATTTTATTGTCTTCCACACTAGTTGCAGGATGATTCCCTTGCTGAAACTTTATTCCTTCACATGAGTATAAACTCTGTGTTTCATTTTCTGTCATTGCTACTGCATATCTCAAGGTGAAATCCGAACCTCGGTTGCTTCCCAGAATATCCACCATATTTTCACTTTTCATTGCAGTATGAAATAATTTCCTCCTCTTGTATTCAGCCATTTGTCTTGCTTCACAACCCCTTATTATCCTCACCTTAACCTCCTTATCCGTACCAAATACAGTCCAACTAAGACCATCACTCCGGAAGGAAATGCTCCTATCCTTGAAATCAAAAGTGATAGGACTATATGTCCTCATCCAATCAACACTCAACAATATGTCAAAGGCCCCAAGAGGAAGAACTCGTAGATCATAGCTAAATTGGTGCTGATTAATTTCCCAAGTAACTTTTAGGCAACTAGCATATCCTTTAACCTTCCCACCATCAGCCACTTCCACAACGAAAGGCCTAGAAGTGTAATCTAGCTTAAGATTCAATTGTGTGACAAGTTTTGGGTTGATAAAGCCATCATTAGCTCCAGTGTCAAACAAAATACTCACATAATGACCTTGAAATTTACCATAAATGATAATCGAATTACAATTGGAATTGTCACCCCCTAAGGTCTTCAACATCAGGTGCTCAGAATCAATCTCACTTTCCTCCGTAATTGGAATATCATATTGTGCATTATCAACCACATAAACCTCTCCATTATCGTCATTGTCTTTAGTATACATGAGATGTACTTGTCTAAACTTACAGATGTGCCCAGCACCAAAATTTTCTCCACACTTAAAGCACAGTTGATTTTCTCTTCTAAACTGAATCTCTTGGGGAGAGATTTTCATGAAAGTTCCTGACTTGAATTTGTTTTCTAGTTTAGGTTCTTCCCCTTGTCCATACCCCTTGGAATTAGCTCTATCACAATTAAATTTCCCACCTGCAACACTACCTAACCTAGAACTAACCTGATTCTCGTTCCAATTCCTTCTAATCAAGTTACTCAGATTTTGTTCCTGTAGTAATGCTACCTCTATAGTTTCTTGTAATGAAGTAGGCTTAAAAATCTTAACCATGGGTTTTAATTCATCCTTAAAGCCACTTATGAAGCTTGACATGAAATAAGATTCAGGAAGTAAGGGATTCTTACTGATGATCAGTGATCTGAGCTCTTCGAAGCTCTCCTGGTAGCTTCTGACACTATCTTTCTGCACAAGTTTATTGAATTCTTCAATTGCATCCTTGCCTCCTGCTTCCCTAAATCTCTTCATAACTGCCTCCCTGAACTCTTCCCAACTCAAATTTGGTTTGATGAACTTTTCTCCATAAAACCAAATCTCAGCCTTATTTTCCAAGTAAATCTCAATGGCCTCTACTTTCTGATTTTCAGGAATCTGGAAAAAAGTTAAAGAACTTCTCACATTTTCTAATCCATTCTCTTGGTTTCTCACTATTGAAAACTGATAGCTTGATCTTTGGCTGCTGATTCCCCGACATTCTACCAATCTTCTCCTTCCAGCGAATGTTCTGTTCTTCGAGTTTGCCGACATCCTCTTTGAACGCATTAGTAGCCCGTGAGTCATGATTCTGTCCACAATTCTGACCTTCGTAAGCTTGCCTCTGTGCGTACAGAGTGCCGAATGCCTGAGAATGATTAGACTCCACCTCTTCTCTCGATCTGGATTTACTGTTGTTCCTATGAAACAGAGTTGTTATTCTTTCTTCAAACTGTTGAAATTTCTGAGTCATCAACTGATCCATACGATCTTCTAGTTCTTTTCTCATTGCTCCACATTTTTCTTCAATTGTTGAATACATCTGAACTCCTTGCAGCTCCAATTGAGCCTTCAAGTTTGAAGATAGTTCCAGAATCCTTGAATCCTGATCTTTCTGATGATTTTCCAGCGTTCTCAATCGTGTGTTTTCCACCATATCCAAAGATTGACCTGCTCTGATACCAATTTTGTCACGCACACGAAACCGAAAAAGTGCATAAATGGAAATTGCATTGATTTTCTGAGTTTAATAGAAGGATTACAGAAACGAAAGAGAAGGAGAGAGCTAGTTTGCTGAAAGCTATTTCCGTATTCCAAAAACATCATATCCCTCTCCTCACTTTCTGTGCTATCCATATACCTTCTAACTTCCTAACAACTAACTACCTATAATCGTTTGGATTCTGTTGCTGAAAATGGTTAGACTAACAGCCTTGCTGCTGCTATTGAACAAGGAAGTTGAGCTTCCAGCTTTGCTTCCAAAAGTTCGTTCTACCCTTAGTCTAGTTGGGCCACTTGACAGGTTGTTTAACTGGAGGAGGTCTTAGTATGTCTTAAAGGTTGGGTAATTTGAGCTTTGGCTTGGGCTTTTTTGGGGTGGGTTATTAAATTGTGGTTGGGATGTAGGTATATTAGGAATTGCTTTCTTGATGAGTGTGTGTTTCAAAGGTATGTGGTTGTGGGTGGGCTTGTTGGGCTTGGTTTCCAGAGTTGTTGGTGGTATGTGGTCCATTTTGAGCATCAGATAAAAGTGAATTTAAATTACTTTGGGCCAGTTGACACATAACTTCACCATCACTCTCATCTTCGTGTCCCACTTCTTTAAGGACCCCACTCGCCTCCAATAATTCTGTCTTTCTGCACTAGGTTGTTCCATCCGATTTCCCATCACCGCCTGCTCCCTTTCCCCACCCTTCTTTTTCTTTCCACAATGATTATTCTCCTCTGCCACTCACTTCCCTTTTGCTTTTCCCTTTCGAGAGTACTCTGGGCTGAGAGCACTTTAGGTTTGCGTCAGCACAATAAATTTCCTTAATAGGAAGACGTACATCAAGGCATATAATTCGGATATATGTTATTCCCTGATACAGTATAAATAGACATGTATGTACTTACTAGAGGACTTTTGAACATTTACGAAAAAACACTTACTAACTTAAGCATCAGAGAGTCTACCCCTGGGACCTCTCAGGGCTGTTTGCTTGTAGATTATCACCGAGAGACTCGACATTGCGTCTCGATCAGTAACTAGAATTGCGATGACCTTCCCAGTCTTGAATCCTTTTACTCATAGCCATTTCCAGACGCACGCCCAGTGGGACCAATTTATGTCACGTTTGAGTTCCTTGATTTATGTCCACCTCTACGAATACTCGGAGGAGTGAGGTTAAAGTTGAAAGGAACTGGTGCTACTGAAGAAGTACAATCACCTTTTCGAGGAAGAATAAGGAGAATAGTTAACCCTCTAGTATCCTAGGAAGTGGAGCGAGAAGCGGTGCAAGTCCCAGCTGTAAAGTTGGGAGGAGGGCAAGACTCAATTGGACAAATTCCAGTGATACCCCAAGGCCCTCGAGATGTAGCTGGACCCTCAGGGCTCACTGTGAGTAATGCACGTCAAGGAACAAGGCTTGGAAATCCCACACCAGATGTATACATTGGGGAATACGATGAGAGAGATGGTCATTTCACGGAGGTCTTTGGCGAGTCGCATATGGAAGATTACGAAAAAGCCTTACGAGTGAATTGAGAAACATGTGTGAATACCTCATAATATGACCGAGCCAAAGCAACTGTGGAAAACAAAGAATTTACTTCCAAAGCCGAACAAGAGGAGGTTCCACCGGTGGTACCCCTCAAGATTCAATTTCAGGAAGATGCATTCGGTGCAACTGGTGCTCCCGAAGAAGAAGCTTCTGAAGATAACGAGAGTGATAGCGAGGACAACTCCCTTCGTGATCCGAGAAATGATAACCTTACCAAGGCAGGCATGCATTGGGGATGGCTTTCGACAAGTTTGAGATTTCCACTTGGTGTAGGGAACGGGGACGACTCGTGCCAGTCGGTCATATCAGCCAAGGAAAAGGATCATGTCCCCATCGCCTTCGAGGAAGTTGATGGTGAGTAGTTTGTGTAAAAAACTAGAGCGCTTGGATCGCATATTGTAACTATGCCTTTCAGAGGCGGGTCAGATTTGGTACATGGATACACTAGCCTAATGTCTAGAAGGATCTAAAGGAGGAAGTGTGGAGAGACATAAAGGTAAAAAATAATTTCACAATAATTAGTTTATAAATTCATAATTGATACTATTAAACTATATATTTATGCTCCTAACCTAAATATTGTATAATCCTCCATCGCAGGCAAGTTTCAAGTTTGAAAGGAAATTGACTGAAGACCAATAGAGGAGGTTGAGGAAGAATGTGGTAGGAAAGGCTGGCGATACACATCAAAACTGGAAGTCCAAGGTAGCGAATAAATACATATGGTTTTTTTCAAGCAGCAAAGTTCCAAAATACAAGCACTGGGAAAAGTACAGGTGGATAAGTGAGGAGGAGTGGAAGAAGTTCGAGGAACACAAAAAGACAGAGGAAATGATGATAAGTAACGTTCTAACATGATAACATAAATAATATTTCAATATTTATCAACTAATTCATTGTGTTAATAACTAATTAGTTTTTGACAATTATTTTTTTGGTCTCTAACATATGATCTTATACCATCTTTTGATCCCCATGACTAATACCGCTTCCTTTCAGTACCCAACAAATTCAAAATGATTTGTTTGGTCCCCAAACTAGATTTTGGGTGATTTTCAGGTAGACTAAAAAAAAAATTGTTCCTAACATATGATATTATACCATCTTTTGGTCCCCAAAATCACTTGAAAATACCTGAAAACCACCTTGAAAATCACCTTCGGGACCAAACAAATCATTTTGAATTTGTTGGGTATTGAAAGGAAGTGGTATCGGTCTCGGGGACCAAAAGATAGTATAAGATCATCTGTTAAGGACAAAAAAAATAATTTAGTCTTATTTTTTAAAAAAATATTTTCAAAAAAAATAAAAAAGGCAAGCGAGCAATCTAAGGAAAAGAAGTACACCCACCACACCGGGCCAAAAGGGAACAGGGCTACAAAAGAGAAGCTGATAGAGGAGCTAAAAGAGAAGGAGCAGAAGATGCTAAGGGACCAGGGATACACGGAAGAAGAGATCGGGGAGGAGATCAATTCCAAGAATTTCATGACGGACAGATCGCTGGTCTACTTGGAGTTGATCAAGGGAAAAGACAAGGAGTATGCAACCCCGGAAATCAAGGCCATAGTGGAGGATATTGTAAGTATCCAATGCATTTATAGTTTCATATTTAAGTAAACTATTATTTTCACTAATAACACAATAATATGAACCGCAGTGGAGGATGAACGAGGAAAAAGAGAATGGAACCCTAGAGTTGGGCTCGAGTGAGAACATTTTGATAAGAGCCACTGGGAAGAGGGATCACCTGAGTCGCTATAGAGGTACCCAATCCCGATTGCCAGCAGTTGTTGCTATCCCAGGCATAGCAAAAGGCAAGTGCAATAGCAGCTCCTCGTCCCAAAAGAAGGAAGCTAAGAAACCTTCCACTGATCAGCCGGTTGTCAAGACGATGGTCTCATACCTTAAGCAGTTGGTCAAGGGTATAGCTCCAGCAGAGGGATTAAATATTCCTAAAGGCCTTGCGGACCCAAAGATTTTCATTGAGAATGCGTTGCAAGGTGTATCCATCGGTCTCAGCGGCTTGGACTAAGATCTCCCCAGCGGCGGAGAAGAAGATAAGTAGGTAAATATGCATTACAGTTAACATTTCAAACTGTGGTTTTTCTTTTTCGTTTACACGTAAAAACTCTTTTAGACTAACTAAAATATCACTATTTTTAACAGGATAGTGAGTTGGTCACCTTGTACATCAAGGGCCTTCAGGGAGAGAGGATAAGGGTTTCTAAAGCATGGCTCCAAAAATATAGGCGTCCTGAGAAGTCACATGGTCTAGTAGCTCGCGTCTGCGTGTGCGAGCCAGTCTACCATCCAAGAGATCGGTTGCCATCTTCCAACCCCCATTTCAATGACGTGGGAGATGCTTAGGGAAGTGTGGTGGACTGGCCGATGACTTTGGTCACATTTGGAGATGATACCCAGACCGAGGACATTGAAGGCGGCCTAATCTGGACCGATGAATTTTATTGCGTCAATGTCAGCGACAATGAGGTAATAAAATCAACTAAATGATACATCTATTACATGTATGATTTTTTATTATGAATTGTTGAAATTGAATAAATTTTTTGTGCAGCTATCAACTCCTAAATAGTTTGGATCAAGCATCTCTTTTCGTTCCTCTAAGCAACATACATGAAATGGCACTAAAACTGGTACTTCTCATTAACATCTGTCGCTTGTACCGTATTTAATTATTTTTCAACTTGACTAATTTTGTTGCCATTACATAATTCTAGATTAGCTATAAGCGCCCATTCAAGACATATCCCAATATGGGAAGTACATCAAATACTGCAACGAGCTTGTGAAGAGTATGCAAGAGTTGGGAAAGGTGGTTTTATTTTCAGACTTTCAACTGTCAACTTTCAAAAAACATTAGAGTGCATTGTTTATCGATACTCTGGTGGAGTTCGAGAACAAGCTTGGAAACTTCAGAGCAATGACTTGGCTATCGAACTCATAGATAGATGTTTGGATGGGGTAAGGTTTACTTTTTCACATTAACTATATTTATTTATATCCTAATTTGTTTCAAATATTTACTAATGCTATTTTTCAAGGCATCTCTGGGACCAAGTCTTTGAAACCAACAAGAGCCACATTCAGTTTGTTTCGTGTTGTACGAGAGGCATTGCAACGGAAATCAAAGAAGCAGAAGTCAATGGTCATGCTAAAGCCATTCTGGAAACCAGCTTGTTACTGAAGCCGTGGTTTATGTGGTGCCATATATTAAAATGTAAGTGACACTTTTCAATTTTTCTCAATTATAGAAAATTATTCACCACTGACAGTTTCATTCATCTACTTTCTCTTCAACACAGCGATCATTGCTACTTAGTACTAATCTGTTCTAGTATGGAGGTAGTCCTTAACCTTGTCTCAATGACTGCAGGAATCAAACCACACAATACTTTCATTCATTTCATCGTACTAATTTTAACGTCTACAAGTGTGAGTTACCTAACCATTAAGATGTTAAACATTACTAGGCTTGCATGCAATATCAAAGGGAGAAGATAAAGATGGAACCGTCTCCGGTTTACACATGGAAAATCACAAACATCGATGTAACTCATTCAATCCAAGAGTCTCATCATTTCCACCACTATTTAATATTGTTACGTTTAACTCAAGTTATGCATTTGCAGTACCGACATCAGGAGAGTGGTTGGGAATGCGGATACTACGTCTTCCTCTTCATGGAAGATTTTGCGCTCAACACTACCTCTACACGTATTCTAGAGGTTGGTCGACAAATTACAAATTACAAATTTGTTCTTCTTACTTACTATATGCTTTCACGTAATTAATCATCGGGTTGTTTTGTACACGACAAATGTTTCCCCAGAAAAAAGGACAATACAATGGCAATGAGATAGCAGTTGTAACCGAGAGAGGGTGTCAGGGTTGGATGAACGTATATTCCAAACTGTGCAAGACTTCTAAGGATCTCGAGCGGTTTAATGAAGTATAGAAAATGGATTTCGTAGAAATTATTACATGTTTTCTAAAATTTGCATCTGGATGGATCATATTTTTTGGACATGTTTAGTGTTTAATTTATTCATTTCTTATTTCTTAGCAATAATCTTGTTTTTAGATTCCATCTTGTTGGATGTGATATTTCCCCGGATTTCGATCCAGATGGGCCAGGAAAAATCAAAATAGGGCAAAGCAAATGAAAAACAAAACCATCACCCATTTTTCATATTATATGCTGGTGGTGGAAATTTTACATCCTACTAAGAACAAGCACTGGCAATTCATTTACATGCTAGTGTTGGAAGATAGAGATCCTTTTATCCCAAGCACCAAAATTTCTTTTTACACCGGTGCTCAAACAAATAGTAACATTGAACTGGTGGTGGTCTTTATCTATAAGCAGCGGTTGCTTTATACTGGTGCTAATTATAGGGGACAAGCACCGCTACAGTATTGTTGGCATCGGTATTAAGAACCAATGTTGAATATCATTAATTAGCACCAATTTTGAATATCAGTGCCTTTGTAACTACGTTTTAGATTTACCCAAATACCAATGCCATAGGGGGTGTCTACAGTAGTGCCATAGTAATAATACGAGTCCAAACCAGAATGTTAAGAACATGTGCAATAGTGGTTCTAGAGCAGTTCCAGTTCAGAACTGGAACCACTCTGGAACTGAAGTGGAACCACGAAACCCCACAATGGGGGTTTCAAAGTGGTTCCACAAAATTGGAACAAGTGCTCGGTAGGGGAGAACTGGAACCGTGCCCGGTTCTACCACTCTGCCAAGCCCATGTGCTTGTGGGGTCCGCACTGCTCCCCCCCCCCCCCCCCCGTCTGACTGGGCCACATGGCAGCAGTTGTCCCCCCCTCCTTTTGAAACTTTTTTTGGTCTAACTAGACCACGTGGCCTAATCAAATGGTACCACGTGTCCCAACTATAATTTTTATAAAAACATTGAATTTTTAAAATTGAAAAATTAATTTTTGAAAATGTTTTAAAACGAAATACATCAAAAAAAATATCAACTTGCTTCAGATTTGTAATAATAAGTTAGACTAGATCAATATTTCTATTTTCAATTTATAATCATTGATCGAAATATATCAATATTTTACTATTTAAGTATTTATTGTAATTTGTAGAGTCATTATAATTGATTTTTGCTGATGTAATATTTTTTAAAATCAATTTGTCTTATAATTTATTTTTTGAAAAAATATTTAACAATTTCTTGACAAGAAAAATGAAATCTGTTTTAATTTTTAATTTAATAAAACACGAAAATTGAAGGAAAAAAAGCAACTCATTTAAACGTTTTTGAAAAAAATGAAATTCTACTATAAAAATTATAATGTATTATTAAATTTAACATTCAACTTATTTTGGGTGAACAAATTTAATTAAATTAAATGTTAATGGTAAAATTAATGAGTATGATAGAGAAAATCAAGTGGGATCCATAAATAGTATAAAATGGTTTCTTACCATTGTAGGGGGGAAAATGGTTAAGAGCACATGCAATGGTAGAAACCGATACCGGTTTCTTACCAATTAAATATATTATTTTTCTCATTCTCTCTCTTCCACCTCACTTTAAAAAACTACTTAAGAAACCACACATTTTCTTCCCCACAATGGTAAGAAACCACTTTTTACTATTTATGTACCCCACTTGATTTTCTCTATCCTACTCATTAATTTTATTATTAACATTTAATTTAAATAAATTTCAAAATTAGTTGAATGTAAAATTTAACAATACATTATAATTTTTAAAATTGAATTTCATTTTTTTCAACAATTATTCCAGATTTTTTCAATAAATTTTCTTCAATAATTTTCTCAAAAATTATTCCAAAATTTTGTTCCAAATCATTCCAAATTTTAATAAAAAATCATTCAATATTTTTAATTTAAAAACGTTTTAAAATAAAATTTTAAAAATAAAAAAATTCAGTTTTTTTAAAAAAATAATTAAAAACAAAGATAGGGGCACGTGGCCCAACCAGAGGGTGCCATGTGTCCCTCTATTTACCAAAAAAATATGGGCTGAATTTGAGTGGGACACGTGGCCCAATGTATGGGTGACACGTGTTCCACTCACACCAAAAAAAAATGGCCGCACATGTGCTCTGTCTGCCTCTCTGACGGAACGGTTTTTTAACCGGTCTAGGGACCGGTTTTTTAACAAGAAATCGGCCTAAAAACCACTACTGTGGATGTTTTCGGTTTCTAGAGCGGTTTTTAAATTTTTTGGGAACCCATTGCCCATGCCCTAAGGTGAAATGGAAGAAATAGAATGAGAGAATTAATATATTTAATAAGTAAGAAACCACTAGCGATTTCTACCATTGCACTTGGTCTAATGCAAAGCCCTAAGGACACAATGAATAGAATCAAAGCTGCAAATTTTCCTTGAGCCAAACTCGCGTCTGTAATGATATGAAAATTCAAAACAAAAGGGAAGAGAATCAACACGCTTCCACAGTAATCAAGAGCGGCAGTTTCAGAAACACAGTATCAATAAAATCAATCACGGGCAACTTTGATCACTTGTTTTCCGACGTTGCGACCACTGTAAATACCAGCAAAAGCTTCAGGGCTTCTATCAAGGTCGACAATGTCTTCCACGTACTTTATCCTGTTCTCTCGGACATGAGGAAGAACGAATTCGATGAACTCCGAGTACAGATGCATGTAATCAAGAACTTGCCATCCTTGCATTTTGAGGCGCTTGTAGAGAACGAAGGAAACATTTTCCATTGTATCGCGCACGCTAAGGTTGTACTGGGAAATCATACCGCACACTGAAATTCGGCCGTGCATTTTCATGAGAGGCAGCACTGCGTCCAGCGTCTTTCCTCCAACGTTTTCAAAGTCTATATCAATTCCATCAGGAAAGTACCTGCATTACAAGTCATGAATCATGATTATAGTTATAGTAAGATTGTATAATAAGTCAGGCTCTGTTTAGGAAAAATATGATGCAGTATACCTTTCTTTTATAAATTCAATTTTATTCACCCATTTCATTCACTTAAATCCAAACACTAGAGATGATCAATTGGCGGGATTGGAAAAAAAATGAGATAGAAAATTAATAAATGGGTAATTAATGGGATCGGGTATTAAATACCCATTAACTTTTGGGATTGGACAGGATGAGAATGATTATGTTAATGGAAAATTTTGATCTCAATGGATCCCATATTATATTAATTCAATGGAAACCCAACAAATACCCAATAAATACCAAAAATTAGCCTGTTAAATTCATATGCACTATTTAACATAAAAATTCACTATATTTCACAAATTATACATTTCTAACGCATGTATACATCAGTAGCCTAATAGTTTGGTGTTATTAGACATACCGTCACTCATTCATATGCTTATATTATGTTCTAATTTGCTGCCGGACATGGTACAATTCGTGTCATTTCATTTTATTTCTACAACACTGAGGACCATAAATGAGTCGAGCTGAACTCGAACCACTACTAATTCGAATTCAGCTTGTTTAAAATATCTCGAGTTCCAACTTGACTCAAAATTGTGCGAGCCTGTATTATATTGGCTTAAGCTCGAGTTCGAATGAAATTAGTTTGACTCAAGTTCGATTTTGAGTGAAATTAATTTGATTCGAGCTCCATTTTAATTTTACACTAGAGCCATGATTAAATATATAAAAAAATAATATACATTTTAATATATTTTTAGTAAAAAATTATAATAAATATATATTATGTTGTCTCAAGTTGGACAAGTTTAACGATCAGTGTTAATTTAATTTGAGGTCGAACTCGAATACTGTATGAGTTGGTTCAACCACACTTGAATTCGAATAAACTTGAATTTGAGTCGAGCTTTGATAGAGATGCTCGTAAATAGTTCGATTCGTTTACATCTCTAGTGTGACGAAGCTTGAGCTCGTGAACAGTTCTAGTGTAAACAAAGCAAACTGTTTGCGAACAACTAGATCAAATCTTGACTTCAATTCCAATTTGATCGAGCTCGTACAGTATTCGAGCTTGAGCTCGAACCTAACTAATATTGTACAGTACTCGAGCTCGAGCTCGAGCTCGTGCAGTATTCCACCTCGAGATCGAACCCAACTAATATTGTTCGTCAATCTCGTCGAGTTTACAGAGCATACATATTATATATTTTTACTATTATTAAAGGCAAAGTCTTGAGAAAGACTGTCTTCATATAGATATATGGAAAGACGAGGTTTAATTAGAATAAAAAAGGTAAAAGGTCTTAGTTGTAATATTTAAATTTTATTATGCAACGTGTAGTAGCTATAAAGTTTATAACCAGTTTCATGCTCGTCTTTATCTTCATTTCTTCTAATTAGCACTTTAAACCTTGGTCTTTCCATGGCTTATGAAAAGTCCGTCTTTCAAGAGACGGACTCTTTATTAAATATAATAGAATATAATGTAAATAATATAATATATTTATTCATGGCTCGAGTTCAAGCTCGAACTAAATTAATTTCACTTGAGCTCGCGGTGAATCATGATTCTACAGGTTTAAACGAATCGAACCAAGCTCAAAATATTTTAAACAAGTTTAACTTGAACAAACTCGTTTAGTTAGGAATCTGATGAAGTTTGAAAAATGTAACCATCATAATAGTCAGAACAGAGTAAAAAATATTCACACTAGAGTGGAGTCTAATTACACTAAATAATATCTTTATCAAAGATGAAAATTGATCGGGTATTAATTGGGTACCCATAATTACCCAATTTTAAATGGGTTTATGAGAAGATTGAGATCCCAGTCTCATTTCTCCTTATAACTCAATACTATAAAACACATTTGATCATAATCTCAAAACTAAAAAATAAGGGAAATTTCCCACCCCGTTAGCTTGTATTTAATGGGCCCCAATAATTATTGGGATCAATTGCCCCCTCTACCAAACATTTAAATTTGTGGTGTCACGTCCAACAAAACGGAAATGGGAAATGGTATGTGTTACAAAGTTACTCTTAAATGACATCGTAGAAGTATAAATACGTATAAGAGAAATCTTCACATAATAATAACGACAAAATAAAAACTCAATAGTTACGATGACTCCAATAATATCACATACGATAAAAATATTTTTTTATATGAATATTCAAATATAAGAACAAAGTTGGACAATGTTGACTATAAATAGTAATTAAGTGTGCCGCTTAGTATGAGACATATGGAGTAATAAAAAAAAGAGAAAGCCTCAAGGAAGACGACTTTTCCATAAGGTTATGGACAGTTCACATGGACTTTTACCTTAAATATTGTAATTTTGTATAAATTTTAAAATTTGTCTTTTATAAGTTAAAACAAATAATAATGTGTACTCGAAGGTAAAAATATAAAAATATATGATATACAAATATTGTCAACATTTTAAAATTTTGTACACCTTCCGTTTTTATATTTATGCTACCATATGTTTATGTGATTGGATTTAGGTGAAGGCAATAAGTGGATGAAATCGAATGTACAAAGTGAAAAATAGAATGCGTGGATGGAATTGATGGAATCTTTCCAAAAGTGTAAAGAGTGTCAAATAAAAGAAAATATCCATTTATTGTAAGTGTGCAGGAAGTATGTAATTTAACAAATACAATTTATAAAGTAAAAAATAAATGACATGTTCATGAGGTTATGGACATTACTCACTCTGGAAAAAAAAACAAAAACAAAAACAAGAAGAACAAGAAGATTCGGTGTGTGAATTTACCTTTTCAGAGCAGTACTAAGGTCCTCTTCTTTGTAATTGAAAGCACCATCAAATCCAAGTTCATTGATAAGAATATCAACCTAATTGCCATTGCAACAAATTCAAAAGAACACATACATTAGACGTTAGAAAGTATATGAAAATAATGAATTCCTACTATTAGAGATTAATTTTTGCCCTTGCAATTTCATCTGCAATAATTTCTACCCGTGATCAATTATCGGAAAAGTTTGTGGACTACAACCTATTGTTGTAACAAAGTTTGTGCAGTCACCATTTGAGCGGTTTGAATTATTAAAATTCTATTACCAACATATAAATAATAAACATATTATTAAGTGTAAAATATCATTAAATTCATTGTAGTATATAAATTATCGGTGTTTATACTTAATAGAAAGCTGATGTCTGTAAATTATAACAGGCCATTCATCAATTATTATAAAAAAAATTGAAGAAGCCATTCGTCAATTTATTTCCTTGTAAAGGGTACCCTGAAACAAGTTTGTAATTTTAAGACCACAATAATTAAGCTGTTAATTCGTAGTCCAAAAGAGACATTGGAACCATAATTGCGGATCACAATAAAGATTCTCAACTTGACATTATAGTACCACTAAAACTGAATTTAATAGATTTTAAAAATGAATTTAATAGGATTTGGACAGTAAATTAATTTCCATGCACGTGAACAATACAGGCTCAGCACGTTAGTTACTGATTCAAAATACTATTTAAAAATAATTTATACACTCCATGTACTCCCTCCGTCCCAGGCGAATCTGCACACTTTTAGTCAACTTTCTCAAGACACGTTTGACCATAAATTTCAACTAGTATACAGATACCAATGTCATCATATGAGATATTGTTGGATTCTCTGCATGCTGTATTTTCTAAATATCAAATTTTAACACACCGTTAATGTACGTAACTAAAGTTATCGTTGGTCAAACATGACCTGAGAAAGTTGACAAAAAAGTGTGCAA
The DNA here is from genome assembly GCA_037428765.1 of Rubia yunnanensis. Classification (NCBI taxonomy): domain Eukaryota; kingdom Viridiplantae; phylum Streptophyta; class Magnoliopsida; order Gentianales; family Rubiaceae; genus Rubia; species Rubia yunnanensis. Next base: position 23,032,665 of record CM075071.1, on the reverse strand, counting down.
ATTCGGCTGGGACGGAGTAATAATAGAAGCCTCCTACACACCGATTAACTATCAATCATAAAAAAATATTTTAATTATTTTAAAAATTAAACGGTAAGTCTTTTCGTACTCCCTCTGTTCCTCTAATAGTGGCACATCACTTTTGGTGATAGAATTTAGGAGAAGCTAAATGAATGGATGAAATTAAATTAAAATAAGAAAAAGTAAAATGAGTGGATGTAATAACCTTAAACTTGCTATAAATATAAATTATCAATATAAAAGAAGAAACATTTTAAATTAGAAAGTGTGCCACTATTAGAGAAACGAAGGAAGTATTTGATATATTTTGAAAATTTTTAAAAATGATAAAGATTCAATACAATAAATAAAATTAAATATTTAATTAACTTATTAATTACATTAATTATAAAATAATCGTACTTGATTGTTAATCTTTATAAAGGGTAATATGCAAATATAACCCTATATGTGGGAGAAAGTGCAAATATAACCCTGAGTTGTTTTTTAGTGCAAATATAACCCTAACTATTATACATATGTGCAAATATAACCCTAAAGTTACTATTCCGGCATTGACTAACCATTTCTGACCATTGACCGAGCAGAAATGACCAAAATACCCTTTTAACCTAATACAAAATTTAGAAAGACAAAAATGCCCCACAAACTACCCTCCCGCCACCTCCAATCCGCAGCCATGTTCACCTTCGGCCATCTCCCGCCGCTAGCCATCAGTCCATCACCTCCTGGCCACCAGTCCATCCCTCCAGCACCACCACAATCCCCAGAATTGGAGAGATGAATTGGAATTGGACCGAGCCTACATTAAGCGCCGCCGAAGCTCCTAAACTACCAACACTATAGATGCTTGACCCCAACCTAACTTTTAACAGTATCTGCAACTATGCCATTGCTAATCATTATGAACGCAAAACCCATTCATCCAAAAGAAACTAAAATTGACCAAGCCATACCAAAATTGAGTCAATGAAAAAATAGACGTGTATAACCTTAACAGAGGCGCATAGCTCTGGCACGGATTTCCGGTGAGAGACAATGTTGGCGGCGATGTTTTTGGAGATGCCTAAGAACTGAATCTTGTTATTTTCGTCATAAACGGCGTCGACGCCGGATCTCGAGAGGAATACTCTTGCTATTGCATCGGTTTTGGAAATGCAACGAGATCGGTTTCGGAGAAGCTCTTGGCAGCAGAAACAAAGAGGTTTTGATGGTGGCGCGATTTATCAGCTCGGAATCTAGACGAGGGCTTGAGAGATAGAGAGAGGAAAAGGAGAGAGGAACTGGGGATTGGATAAAATTTGAGGGTTGGAGAATTTCAAGGGAAGAGGGAGCATTGGGTGGCAATCGAACAATTTTAGTGAAAGAGAAAACGAAGAGAAGGGAAGGAGAGAAGGATATAATAGTAACTTCATCATTTTTCATTTTTTATAAAAAATTATAGGGGTAAAATTGACTTTTCATCTAATTTTAGCCTCAAATTGCTGAAAAAGGTTATATATGCACCTAACTTAAATATTTAGGGTTATATTTGTACTTTTAATTATTGCAGGGTTATATTTGCACTTTCATTAATTATATAGGATCATATATGCACTTTCCTCCTTTATAAAACAAGACCCAGTGCATGTAATAATATGAGCACGGTATTTTAACACCCACGGGTGTACCCCAGTGGTTGGGACATGGGTGGGTAAGCCAATAATCCCAGGTTCGATTCTCGGCAGCGGCAGTGTGGGGAGTTCTTGCTTTGCAAGGCTCCCTTGTGCGCACCGAGGCAATGCCAAGCCCATGGGTCCTGGTGCTGGGCTACCGTGATTTACCTCTCATACGATGGCCTGGGTGTGGGCTGGTATGGGCCGCTGAGGGCGAGCGGATTGATCGCCTTTTGCCAATGAGCACGGTATTTTAAATCTCCATTTTTAGGATCTTGTGCAGCTGCCCATCTTTACCCATTAACGTATTTCTAGAATCCAGTGCCCATCTTTACCCATTAACACTTCCTTTATAATAACGTCTTATTATTATTGTTAGTTTTCTTATTTGACAAAATTCAATCAATTCTCGTAATTATTTTCGTTATTTATTATCTTCATTTTTTCTTCATTCAATTTCATTTTTTACCTAAATTCGATTAAGGAAAAATAAGTATCACTTATTTCTTTATTAAATTTTATCCAAACTAAATTAAATTAAACTAAGCTATATTAAAATGAAGTAAATTGAGTAAAAATAATTTTGAAATTAATTAATTTATATATTATTAAAATACATAAATTGAATATGGTTGAACTGAAATATAACTAAACTAAAAGGAAGATGCTAGAGTGCAATACACCTAAGTAGCATTTCATCTCATACGAGTTCAAACTAATACTCAGTAATAGTGCTTTTATTATTATTGTTGTGCCAAATATAGTAAAATGGAAGAAGTATGTGTCATTTGATGTGGAAGGAGAGAGCACCTTTTCTTGAGTTCCAGCACTGCCAACCACGTAACAGCCAGTGAGTTTAGCAAATTGACCCACGAGTTGACCAACTGCACCAGATGCTGCTGATATGAACACTTTCTCTCCCTTCTTTGGCTTGCATACCTCAAAGAATCCCGCATACGCACTCAATCCGGACATACCTACATATGCCAACATAATATATTTATGATGACATTCCAAACTACATTATTTGTCGATTAAATGTAAACTAATCGATGAGGAAGAAATTTGTATGACAGAGCTGATATATAAAGAAAAAAAAAGTATTTTTCTAATGTTTCTTCATATTAGAGGGAGTTGATAAATAAAAAAAAATTAAAATTGCTCTCATATTTTCTGTAAATTTCAGCCCCGTGGGGGCTGAAGCCCCCTCCAGACCCCCTCCCTCCGCCTCTGGATGCTTTTGTTTCAGATGTGAATACTTAGAGCATCCACAATGGTAGTAGACTTAATGAGCATTTCTTATGTGCTACACATAGATTTAGATAAAAAAGATGTAAGAACCAACTATCAGCAATGTAAAATACTTCTTCTTCATTTCAAAATATAATTAATTTAAAATATAAAATAAAGTATCAATCATTGGTTGGTTGACATTGCACAAATAAGGAAGTACACTCCTTAAATAAGGCAATAGTCCTCCTTAAATAAGAAGCGCTCATTATTAAGAAAAGTGGAATTAAGAAGTTACTATTGTGGATGCGGATGCGAATATTAAAATTTATTTTAATAAATGAGAAATTCGTTCATGGCTAATTAAAGTTAGACACAAAAAGGTAAATGAGAAAAAGTTTGAAAAGTTTCAATTGAATCTTAATCAAAGATAAACAATCCAATCGCTTTGACTAAGTTCGGAGTGGTGCATGTGGCTCCGGCCGGCAAGCAAGGCTGTGTTTTCGTAGAAGATGGTTCTTTTAATGCCGAATAGTTTATTATTTATGAAAATAGTAAGATGCTTCAACGGTTTACTTTCCTTTTGCTGCATAATGTATTTTATGAGGATTAACTGACTTTGTCATTGTAAATTTAACAATTAATATTAATATCTATGCTTAAATAAAATAATAAAAATAATTGTCATACATCTAACAAAGTTGATATCATAACATTCTTAAAATTTAAATTTAAATTTAAATTCAGCTTAATTGTTTTTACTCAAAATAGTTCATCCAGTTACAGAAATGGGGAATGAGCAGATCATCATAGTTGGGAGTTGGGGATGCACTCGGGATTATCCGTATAGTTAGGGGGGAACTTGAGCCAAGTTTGGCATGAGCTGATGTTGTTATGCAAGTTTGAAACATATTAAAGGTCTTAAACTGCCTTGTTGGATCCCTAGAGATAGAAATATGCTTGCTCGCTCACTTGTTTATTTTGCAAGGTCGAGTGTATCGTAAGATGATGTATGGGATGCACCTCTGAACTTCTTTTTGTCAGGCGATACTGGACGATTCCAGTAATATTAAATGAAATTTACTTTTTCAAAATAAAAATAAAAATTAACTGGAATGAAAAATAAATGGATTTTGAATTCTAAATGCAGAAAAAAACTTAACTAAAATATAAAAATTTAAGTTATAAAATAACAACGTGACTATAATTTAGGAAAAACGAAGCCTAAAGCATTTTGACACAACATGTAGAAACAAACATAAACACACATACAGAGAGAGATAAAAACACTAGTCATATGCGTACTGCGTGTTACAATTTTTTAATGCTTGTAAGTGTATTAGGTAATTTGTAGTGTGCAGGCTTGACTTTTCATTACTTCATGTAAATCTTTATCTTTTGTTCTTTGATAAATAAGAGTAGGACCGAAGATAACTATTAGGCATTAAAATAACTTCACATGTATGTTAGCTCATGTGCATTTAATTATTTGTAGATTTAATATATAAAAAATTTAAAATACAACTAAAGGGACATGTATAATTAAGATCGAAATGGCATGGTGTTCTACGAGTCACACGTGTTGATCTAAAATTTTTCCAGACTTTATAATCTTTTAAAAGTCATTTCTTTTCTCAAGAGAATCAAAAAGTTAAACTATATGGAATCACACATATTTTTATTATAATTTTAAATCCACCGTCATATCATAAGCGAAATGCTATGCGTTCAAATAAAATTTTGATGGTATAACTGAATATAAAATACCGGAGATGCACCGAAGAACAAAAACTCACCAAAAAGTCCGGTATAGTAAGTAAGTGGAACATCTTTATGTTCAATCTTGACAAGAAATCGTTGCTCAGGTAGGTAGGTATACTCTTGCCACAACGTTTCACCCCACACCAAATCCCCCTTGCTGAACTTGGGATTTCTTGAATCCACCACCTCTGATACTCCAAATCCTTTTATTGGCTGCAGTGTCAGACACACTTGATATGAAGATCCCCACTAATTTAAATGAAACTGAACTAAAAATGATCAAGTGAACATAGATTTCATCAAATCAAAATGATTTTAAGTGAGCTGAATCAAAACGTTTGTTTAAATACTGGGTAAAAAACCACTGTAGCAACTGGAAAATTGGGCAAACCATTGGTGATGCAACTTACGGAGCCAAGAGGCCAGCCGGGAAAGGTATCGCCTCGGGTGGAGCGGGGGCCTTGCATGAGGAAGCAAAGGTAAGCATCGCAGGACAAGTACAGGTTCCTGAGGACGACGCCGTTTTCAGAGCCTTCCGGGACCGTCAAGCTCACGGTTGTGTAGCTGATCTCAAAGTCGGACTCCTTGGGTGGTCCTTCGATGTAGTTTTTCAGCAGAACTTGCTTGCTCTTCACTTCCATCTCTGCCTTTGAACTTGCTTCTACTCTGCTTCTGAGTGTGCCCAAGTATTTGTGGTACTTTCACAGGCTTCGGTAAACAAGTTTTATAGACATTGGCTTGGAATATAAAATGTCACGTTTTTTGCACAAACAAAAGGGTAAATGAGCAAAAGTTGGAAAAGTTTCAATTGAGCCTTAAACAAAGATGTAAATAATTTAATCCCTTTGACCGAAGGATGGAGAGAAAGCTAAAGACAAGTTTAAAGGGGTGCATGTGGTGGCTCCAGGAAGCAACGTTGCGTCTTTCTGGAAGTTGGTTATTTTGATAGCTGACCGAAAGATAAAGTAATGTGCGAGATGACATTGAGATCAGATATTAAATTGTATTTTTGAAAGTTTAGGGATTAAATGGGGTTTCAACTTGAATTTTTGAAAGTTTAGAGATTAAATGTAAAATTTTAATAATTTATGTTTAAATCAAAGAATAAATATCAATCTTTCATTTTCTTCTCTCACATCTTCCTTGCGTCTTCTGCAACTTCTCCCCAATTTCTCTTCTAGCTCCAAATTTCAACCGCACATAACCTTTCATTTCCTTTGGTTTGACCGCACATTTTCTCCATTTTTCTTCCATATTTCTCGCGCACAGTGATTTGCAAGCAATGTGGGGATTGCGCTTCATTTTCCAACAATTTTTCTGGTTTTAGCTTTGGTTTCCGGCGGTCGAACATAATACGACCTTCGTGTTTTGTTTATCTTCGAAGATAATGTCTCCGCTCTGGTTTTTTGTGCATATATTGTTGTTTTTTAGATTTTTTTTTAGTTTTATGGTTCATGTAATTTTCTAGGGCCAGTGTAGTTTTTACTGAGTATTATTGTGCTTCTTTTGTGATTATTGTTCATCATGTAGTTGAATTTTGTTTTATTGTGTGTTCAATCTCATGTTTTAGGGTTTATGTTGTTCAATGAGTTGATATTTGGGGATTTCGCTATTTTTTGTGTTTGGTGAATTATTCTTATGGATTTGTGCTAATTTTGTGTTGTTGCTGCTGTTTCTTAGATGTGGAAGAAGACTTGCCCACTGTTGTTGCAATCAAGAAGGAAGGGGGATCTGTAAGTTTTATTATTTTTCAGCTGTGATGTTTTAGATACAGCTGTTGATGTTTCTGGTTTTCTGTTTGATGTTTAGGTTTTAAGTATTGTTATCTGTATTGATTTGATGTTTTAATTTTAATGTTTGATGTGTGTGGTGTTTTCATGTTTAAGTGTGCAATTGATGTTTCATGTTTAGGTTTAAGTTTTGCTATCTGTGTTGGTGTGATGTTTTAATTTTCATTGTTTGATGCTTGTGGTGTTTTCATGCTTAAGTGTGTAATTGATGTGTAGTTTAGATTGTGTGTGATATCTTATGATTTTGTTACGATTTGTGCTATTTTTTGTGTTGTTGTTATTGTTGTTTCTTAGATGTTTAAGAAGACTTACCCACTTATGCTGCTATCAAGAACGAAGGAGGATCGGTAAGTTTTCTTCTTTTTTAGCTGTGATATTTTAGATACTGTTGTTGATGTTTTAATATTGCATTTGATGTTTCACAATGTAGTTGTCTGTCATGTTATCTGTGCTATTGTGATGATTTAATATCAGATATTGATATTTTTATTATTGTATGTGATATTTTATATTTTTTTCACATGAACACTTTTCAAGGCAGACACATCAAATACACCGGAGCCGACCTTTGTTTTTGGCTTTGGTGGAGTAGAAGAGTCGTCCTCTTCAAAACTAGCAGGAGAGATGGAAAGTTTGTGAATAAGAGAGCCACGAAGGGAAATAAGATAGGGGAAAATATAATTTGATTGGTATTGTTTAAGAATAATGTTTTAAAAATATTGGTTTATTTGTCAGAGCTGAGGCACTGGATTTTTATTGAGGTTTTAGGTTTATTTGGATTTTTTCAATTTTTACGTTAGCGATATCTTTGGGCATTTGAACCCTTTTGTAATGAATGATGTTTATCAAGTTATTTCTAATGCAACAATAGTGTAATGTATAAGTGCAGTGAAGCATATGAATATCTTGTTTAAATCAACATCTTCATCAGTTTTTTTGGGTAAAACATCAAACAAAAAAATTTGAATCATCACAACGTAACAATGTAACATCACAGTATGACAGTAAATAATGATCAACTCCCAAGAAGCTGATTTTTTTATCAACTGAGCATATAGTGTCTTTGTGTCGCCTTTTGTAAAGTAAATCCAAGTGAAGTTGTATGAGCGCGGTATAATGTTTCAAGCTCTTCCTATGTATTTGCTCATACTTCTTGAAGGGATATCTCGAACAAGTTTGTTAAACTTGTATCTGAAACACCCCACCCCCCCTCCCCCTAAAAAAAACATACAGTGAAATATAAGCTTGTTGTTATTCAGGAATTCAGTTACTTATGTTTCTGTTGAAACATCATGCCATAAATCTATAACATCCAACAGTATAGGAGCAGCATCATCTGTTGCATTTTTTCCAATTGCAATTTGAAAATGGATATTTTGTGTAATGTATAGGCTTATCAACTTTTATTTTTGCAACATCACATACTGATGTTGCAATATGTAATTCTGAACATGCTTAGTGAATTTCTAGCATAATGTTGTGATGGAGATGCCAAGACGACTACCACCATAAATGAAGACATTCCACGACTTGATCAAACATTTAAAGGATATGTTCGAGATCCTCTAAGTGACATGGCGGGACCTATGACTAGGTCAAGGACTAAGCTTAGGGATGCTTCTTTAAATGCTTTGATTGATCGCCTTTATGATGAAGAATTGAAGAAGGAGTCACCATCGACATCTTGGATTCATTATTCAAGATTGTCGACGAACTGAAGACATCATGAAGAACACTATACTCTTTTTTCCCACTGGGTTTTTAATGAGGTAGTGTGATCATTGTAAAATATTGTAAAATTATTTCATTTTGGATTTATTGGACTGATAGCTCGGCCATGTGGGATTTGAAGAGCTGAATTTCAAAAATACACTCCATTAAGGTTTAGTATATTCAGTTTTATTCTAATTAGAATTAGATTTGGTAAGATTAGATAAGGTAATATTCTTCAAGGTTACTTCTTGAAAAATTCAACCAGATTACCTTAGATTACCATTTATTTTAGGTATTTTAGTTAGATATTGTTTTAGCTTCTTAAAGCTGCCATAAGTCGATTCAGTGTCCATTTGTGATTAGGGTTTGAGGCAAGATTGTAACCCAATAAAAATGGAGGCCTTATGGACGAATTTTAACACCTTTCATCAATCAAATATACAACCTTTTGAGTTCATACTATTTGCTTGCGAGCTATTCCATTGTTGCTTAACCCCGAGGGCTAGTTAAGTATCAATAAACCTTGTAATCTGATCCTGGGGGCTAGTTAGAGAGCAAGTCGAAGTTAGGCATACCCCGAGGGCTAGACTCCTGAATTTCGTGCGAGATAGTGCGGACTTGCATATCCCTTCACTAGATCAAAGATATTAATTCTGCAAATCGTGAGTCTTCGCAAGGAGATTCATGTCAATTGGTATCAGAGCAAAGCGAAAGATCTACTAAGGCCGAAAAAAAACAAATAAAGGGGTTTCGAGTTTTGCATTAATTTATTTTCGCATATATATATATACTCTTTTGTGTCATATTTTAACTGTGTTTGTTTGATTTTTCTTACCAGGAGGATTGAATCTAGAGTCAAAGGACATCGAAGGGTCCGAGAGTTAGAATACTTGGGTATTACTATCCGCCTTCACCTTCATCAATCGAGTCAGGAGGATGTCGAAGGGTCTGAGCATTAACAAGTATTATCCGCCTTCGCCTCCCGGTCAGTTTCATAGTTTTAAGTAGCTTAAACAGTTTATGTGCCTGTGATATTTTCGTCAACTCTTCCGAAAATTATTGCATGCTCATAATCTTATTTGTTTTCTTTATCGTTCTTTGATTCCGTGATCTAGAATTATTCTTTGATTCTTGATTACACCTTATTAAAAAAAACATAGTCGTGTGTCATTTTCCATATATATAGTGTCATATTCTTGATCCTTACGACCTTGAATACCTCGAAGTTCATTGGAATCAAGAGGAAGTTGTCGTAGTTTTCTTATTCCAAGTTTTGTATAGGCGATTCTTGTTCCAAAAATTTTTGAAAGTCAAAAACAAAATGTAGCAGATTTTGGTTTTGAAAATAGGAATTTAGGATTTGAAATCTGAAATTTGGGGCAGATTTGCAATTTTCAAAAGTTTGGGGGCAGATTTGCAGTTTCCAAAAATTTTGGTAATTGTGACCGAAATTTTTTCTTGGGGAATAACATTCTGTTTGTGAGTTTTATAGTACAAAAAAAGGGGGGAAAATGAATTGTGACTGAAAAAAAAGGAAAGAAAAAGGAATCCAGTTTAAAAAAGGAAAAGAAAAGCCAAAATCCTGATCGGAAGAGAAAAATTAAATAAAAGCCAATTGAGAGAGGGGTTTTGTTCTGAATTTTTTTGACTTGGGGGACAAGTAAGTCATTAAAATCCTTTTCCACAAGGGATTTGGATTTAAGTTCCTATTCCAATTTGTTCTTGAATTTTCGGAACCTATTTGTCGCCTATATAAAGCAATCTTGTTTTGGTCATAATTCATTCAATACAACTCCAATTCGTGTCATTACAATTGTGTTTTGTTCCCTATTCTTTGTAGAATTTGGAATTCTAGATCGTAGAGCCAAATTTTGAGTTTATATATATTTTAATTTCAAAATAAGTTCTGCAGTACTCATCTCCATAGTTTGCTTTGAATTGCGGTGAATTGATCAGTTACCCTCGTATTAGCGTTCACCTTGTGAGTTGTGAGTGTTATACACTTGGTGAGTGACCTTACTAAACAAAGGGAAGGGGACGATTTTTTAACTAACCGTTTGAATTTCTTAGCAGTTCGCGAAGATGGGGGACGAAAATCCATTCGTCCCGCCTTTTGTTAGCAATCCTAACAATTTTCCATTGACAAACACCTCTAATAGTGGGCGTGGTAGTCATCCATGTGAAGAGGCTCCAGATAGTTAGGAGCGACATCGAATTAATCCAAATGAAGCCAATCATCCTGATCGGTTTGCTGTCGCAATAAATGCACTTGTGAGTGAAGTGTAAAGGTTGGCAAGAAAAATTGATAGCATGGCACCGCCTACACCTATATCATTGGTCAAGAGGGAAGAAACCAAGAAATATGTCCATCAATTCAATGGTTCTGGAAGTTCAGATGATTATTCTGATGATGGTTCAGAAAGGCGATCACACCGAGGGTCTTCTAGAAGGCATCACCCCAGTAAACCTCATTCCCGAAGGAGAGTGAAGATTAGTTCAGGATCTGATTCGGGTTCTGATGAAGCTCGAGATATCAAGGGTTTAAAATATGACATCCCTCGATTTGATGGTCAACACAATCCAGCGAAGTATCTTGATTGGGAGCGACAGATTGAGAATCTGTTTAATCTCAACAATTATTGAGAGAGGGAGAAAGTCAGTGGCGCAGTATTCTTTCACTCATTATGCGGCTGAGTGGTGGAAAAATAAAAAGAAGTCACGATATCTTGCCGGAAAGAAACCTATCTCCACATGGGAGAGATTGAGATCCGAGCTTCGCGAATATCATGTTCCGCCTACTTACTTGATGGAAAAACATTCTTATATGTCTAACATGAAGCAAGGAAATCGCACAATTGATGAATACTGGCAAGATCTTGAGTTGACCATGAGAAGGGTTGGAATGAAAGAAGACGACGCATTCATCAAAAATTGTTTCATTGAAGGCTTGCATGAAAACCTTCAAACGCCAGTCAAGCTTCAACATCACATATCTATGAATGATTTATTGGTGAAAGAAAGGTTAGTTGAGAGTACCCTGCGACCAAGGAGGCCACAACCCAGATTTCCAAGTCAACGACCAGGGTTTGACTCCAGAAACCCTAGTTATGGCCCCAGTAGGGGCACGGCCATGGGAGGAATAGGATCAGTTCAGACTTATTCAAATCCAACTTATAATCCTACCGAGAGGAGGGCGGCACCACCAACCCAACATGTTTCAAAAATTCCAGGTAAGTCTACTACTTCTTCATCAAATTTGGTTTCTGTTAACTCTCCTACTTGTTTTCATTGTAAAGAAATAGGACATGTCCGCAATAACTGTCCCCATGCACAAGTGCTAACAACACTTAAGGAAGGAGATGAAGAAGATGAATATGATGATATGCCACCATTGTGTGAAAGTGGTGAAGAATAGGTAGATGAAGAGATCATCATAAATGATCATGGTGAACAAGGTCCAGAAACACAAGGTAACTTTGTGTCATTAAGAGTTCTAAACTCTCAAATGGCTGAAACACAGGTACAAAGGATTAACATTTTTCATACCCGTTGCCTTGTGAAAGATAAGAATTGTTTACTGATTATTGATGGTGGTTCTTGTGCTAATACCGTGTCCAATCTTCTTGTTAAATCATTGTTTTTTCCTGTGACTACTCATTAATCACCATATAAACTTATTTGGATAAATGGTAGTGGTGAAATTAGGGTTAACAAACGATGCATGATTAACTTTAAGATTGGAAAGTACCATGATTCTATCTTATGTGATGTTATACCTATGGAAGCTAGTCATATTTTGTTAGGGAGACCTTGGCAGTTTGATCGTAAATCCATGCATGATATTTACACTAACAAAATTACTGTGATTAAGGATAGAACAAGGTATACTTTGGTTCCATTATCTCTAGTGGAAGTTTTAGAGGCACAGAGTCGCATGAGAGTCGATAAAGAGAAGTTTGCGACTGATGTGCAAATGGACGACCAAAACCCTAGCAAGGGCTTGAAGGAGATTGGCCACAAGGTGAAGAATGGAGGCAAAACCCTTGATAATTTTGACCAAATATCAAGGGAGGCCGTCCCAGGTAAGCTAGGTAAGTCTACGAATGATTCTGATAAGTCGCGTAAAATTCTATCTTCACATCTTAGTCCCTTGCTATCAATTTACATGATGAGACATGAACTTCCTAATAATTCTGGTAGATTGTTTTATGCATCAATTAGGGATGTGAATCGTGCTCTTTCTAATCATTCTTATGTGCTTATCATGCATTTTAAAGAGAGCTACTTTGCAGTGATGATATTCCTATGAATGTTCCTCCACGGTTTGCTCAGATGTTACAGGAATTTGAGGATGTTTTTCATGAAGCCTTACCCGTAGGTTTACCACCTTTGCGAGGTATTGAACACCAGATTGACTTGATTCCAGGTTCGGTTATCCCAAATCGCCTGGCGTATAAAGCAAACCCTGAGGAGACAAAGGAACTACAGCGACAAGTCGAGGAGTTACTTCAAAAAGGGTATGTGCGAGAATCCCTATCTCCTTGTGTCGTGCCTGTCATTTTAGTTCCTAAGAAAGATAAAACTTGGCGTATGTGCATTGATTGTCGTGCTATTAACAAGATTACCATTAAGTATCGCCATCCTATCCCTAGGTTAGATGATATGCTTGAAGATTTGCATGGATCTGTGATTTATACTAAAATTGATTTGACTCAGGGTTATCATCATATTCAAATTAATGAGGGAGATGGATGGAAAACTGCATTTAAGACTAAGTTCGGGTTGTATGAATGGATCGTTATGTCTTTCGGTTTAACTAATGCACCTAGTACTTTTATGCGGTTGATGAATCATGTCTTAAGAAAGTTTATTGGTCGGTTTGTTGTGGTCTATTTTGATGATATATTGATTTATTCTAAGTCGACTGATGAACATATTGAGCATGTTAAAATGGTTCTTGTTGCACTCCGTGAGTCTTGTTTGTATGCAAACATCAAGAAGTGCACATTTTGCGCTTTGGAAGTGGTGTTTCTCGGTTTTGTGGACTCTAAAGAGGGCATAAAAGTCGATGAAACCAAAATTGAGGCCATTAAGACCTGCCCGAGACCTACTAATGCCAACCAGGTACGTTCTTTTCATGGTTTAGCTAGTTTTTATAGACAGTTTGTGTGTGATTTCTCATCTACTGCTGCACCTCTAAATGAACTAGTTAAAAAGGATGTGAAATTTGTTTGGACTGAGAGTCAAGAGAATGCATTTAATGAATTGAAAGTGCGATTATGTAATGCTCATGTTCTTGCTTTACCTGATTTTAATGATACTTTTGAGATTCATTGTGATGCTTCCAGTGTTGGTATTGGTGTTGTTTTGATGCAAGAGAATCTACCTATAGCTTACTTCAGTGAAAAGTTAAAGGGCGGTGCTCTAAACTATCCTATGTATGATGAAGAATTTTATGCAATTGTGCGTGCATTAGAAACTTGGCAACATTTTATTGCATAAATAATTTGTCATTCATAGTGATCATGAATCCTTGATCCTTGAAATACTTGAAGAGTCAGATGAAGTTGAATAAGCGTCATGCTAAATGGTCTAGTTTCATTGAATCTTTTCCTTATGTGTTGCGTTACAAAAAGGGTAAAGAAAATATTGTTGCTGATGCTTTGAGTCGTAAACATGTTTTACTTACACGATTGGAATGCATTATGTTAGGGTTTTCATTCGTGCGAGATTTATATGCGACTGATTCTAATTTTTCATATATTTATGCTACATGCGAAAATGGTGCTTATGAGAAGTTTTTTCGGCATGATGGTTTCTTGTTTATGAATAATAGGTTATGTATTCCTCAATATTCTATGCGTGAATTACTTGTTAGAGAAGCTCATTCAGGTGGTTTAATGGGACATTTTGGTGCATTTAAAACTTATAATTTGTTGCGAGAACACTTCTATTGGCCGAAAATGGCACTTGCTATTGACAGGGTTTGTAGGAATTGTCTTGATTGCTTGAAGGCTAAATCTAAAACTAAGCCTCATGGTCTTTATACTCCATTACCTATTCCTACACATCCTTGGGTTGATATTTCCATGGATTTTGTCCTAGGTTTGCCACGGTCTCAGGCAGGTAATGATTCTATCTTTGTGGTTGTGGATAGATTTTTGAAAATGGCACATTTTATTCCTTGTAGGAAGACAGATGATGCAAAGCATGTTGCGGATCTATTTTTGAAGGAAGTAGTTCGGTTACATGGAATTCCTGCGTCTATTGTCTCTGATCGCGATGTTAAATTTTTATCCTACTTTTGGAATACCTTGTGGCGCAAGTTAGGGACAAAGTTGCTATTTTCGACTGCCAGTCATCCTCAAACTGATGGACAAACGGAAGTGACCAAACGAACCCTAGGGGCTCTCCTGCGTGCACTAGTTCAGAAGAACTTAAAGAATTGGGAAAAATGCATTCCGATTGCAGAGTTTGCTTACAATCGCACTATTCATTCTACTACTTCTTTATCTCCATTTGAAATTATTTATGGTTTTCTACCTATTACACCTCTTGATCTACTTCCTTTGAATTTTAAACAGGTTAAAAACCTTGATGGAGAAAAGAAAGCTGATTTTGTGAAGAAAATCCATGAGAAGGTGTGCATGAAAATTGAATGGACAAATGCACAGAATGCTGATAAAGCTAATCAAAGTCACAAGTTGATGAGGTTCAACGTGGGAGATTATGTTTGGGTTCATCTGCAGAAAGAGAGGTTTCCAAATGCTCGGAAATCTAAGATGAGTCCACGTGGAGATGGTCCTTTTAGAGTGCTGGATCGTGTGAACGATAATGCTTACAAGATTGAGTTACCAGATCATTATGGTGTTAGTACGACCTTCAATGTTGCTGATTTATCTCCATTTACATTTAAAGACGATTCAATTTCGAGGGAGAAACCTTTCGACCATGGAGGGAATGATGGAGATGCCAAGACGACTACCACCATAAATGAAGACATTCCACGACTTGATTAAACATTTAAAGGATATGTTCGAGATCCTCTAAGTGACATGGCGGAACCTATGACTAGGTCAAGGACTAAGCTTAGGGATGCTGCTTTAAATGCTTTGATTGATCGCCTTTATGATGAAGAATTGAAGAATGAGTCACCATCAACATCTTGGATTCATTATTCAAGATTGTCGACAAACTGAAGACATCATGAAGAACACTATACTCTTTTTTCCCACTGGGTTTTTAATGAGGTAGTGTGATCATTGTAAAATATTGTAAAATTATTTCATTTTGGATTTATTGGACTGATAGCT
Source organism: Rubia yunnanensis (assembly GCA_037428765.1). Lineage (NCBI taxonomy): Eukaryota > Viridiplantae > Streptophyta > Magnoliopsida > Gentianales > Rubiaceae > Rubia > Rubia yunnanensis. Next base: position 23,017,182 of record CM075071.1, on the reverse strand, counting down.
CGGCCATGTGGGCTTTGAAGAGCTGAATTTCAAAAATACAGTCCATTAAGGTTTAGTATATTCAGTTTTATTCTAATTAGAATTAGATTTGGTAAGATTAGATAAGGTAATATTCCTCAAGGTTACTTCTTGAATAATTCAACCAGATTACCTTAGATTACCATTTATTTTAGGTATTTTAGTTAGATATTGTTTTAGCTTCTTAAAGCTGCCATAAGTCGATTCAGTTTCCATTTGTGATTAGGGTTTGAGGCAAGATTGTAACCATATAAAAAGGGAGGCCTTATGGACGAATTTTAACACCTTTCATCAATCAAATATACAACCTTTTGAGTTCATACTCTTTGCTTGCGAGCTATTCCATTATTGCTTAACCCCGAGGGCTAGTTAAGTATCAATAAACCCTGTAATCTGATCCTGAGGGCTAGTTAGAGAGCAAGTCAAAGTTAGGCGTACCTCGAGGGCTAGACTCCTGAATTTCATGCGAGATAGTGTGGGTTTGCAGATCCCTTCACTAGATCAAAGATATTAATTCCGCAAATCGTGAGTCTTTGCAAGGAGATTCATATCATGTTGTATGGTTAAAACATCATGTCATATATTTGCAACATGAAACATGACAGAAGTAACATCATGATCATGCTCAGTCAACTTTTTCCATCATGCTACATAGTAAAAACATCATGCTAATTTCCATGAACATCATATGCTATAAATCCAATCTTCAACTACAAACAGTTATTTTCAGAATGTGCAAGAGACTCGACTACACTATTTAAAACTTCAAAAATAACTGCTCATAACGTGAATTCCTACATGTGAAAACTTGGGAGCTTTAAATTAAACTTTCAGCAAACTAATAGGATGTTGCTCTGTTCAAAGACAAATCAGCAACATGTATGGAAAATCATTTGTACAAATCAAGCTTTTTAAACACAATTTGCTACTCTTCAAATCAATAAATTGAAAGCTCAGAATCAATTATCGAAAGATCAACAACCTACCTTTTGAAACATGTACGATCTGTTCATCTTGATCAATTATTATACTCATAATTATTATACTATATGTTCAGAATTATTATACTCATTTTATGCATTATCTTGATCAATTGCGCAACATGGATGACACCGTTTCAAATGATGATATCATTATTTTGTTTGTCCTGGCATGAATTCATCTTTCTCTGAGTTTGCATCCGCTCAGATGATCACTGAACCTCCACTGGAGCTGTTTACTTTAGTGTCCAGGGTTGTGGCTCTTGACTTTTTTCATAAAGCTCGTTCAACTCCAATAACCAGACTATAATCTGCAGCTTTTACTACCTCTTAGCAATCGGTCCAGATAGCTATCTCGTGGCCGTTGGGGTCGCGACAAAAAATGGCGAGGCCGAGGTTATAGAGCTTCCGGATCTCCTTCTCCCGGCGGTGGCAGTTCATCTATCCATGGTGGCCGTGGCGGTGGCACTTATCAATGGCAGTGTTGTCATCACCCCGGTCATCTTGGTGTTTTTTGTTAGAAGATTTCTCATGTATCTTGCGACAATGTCACCAATTCTGAAGACACGTCTCAGCCTCAACAATATAATGTTGTTCATGCTGGTACATAGATTTTGGAGCTACTAGTCACATGACTTATGCATCCTCCAATTTGGATAGCATTGCTCCTTATAATGGAAATCGTCGTGTTTATATTGGCAATGGTTCATTTTAAAATATTTCTCAAATAGTGAATTCCTAGATTTTTTTATTCTCTTACTTTATCTAATGTATTGGTGGTTCCAAATATTACCAAGAGTTTATTATCTATCAGCAAGCTAACCCGAGATTTGAATGATGTAATCTCTTTTGATTATAATTCTTTTACTATCCAGAACAAGATTACCAACGAGCTCGTTAGCCGAGGACACGGGTATCTACATTTTAAACTATGGTGGTGCTTCTTTAGTTTCTTTTGTTAATGCAAATAAATTCATAGCTTCATTTTAGCTTTGAAATATTTGGTCAGGACATGATTATTTTTTCTGTTATTTCATCCCAAAATAGGAATGGTTTTTTATATGTTACTAGTTTGTTGCCTAAGTCTCCTTTGTGTTATTCTTGTGAGATGACTAAAGGCAAGCATATTTTCTTTAATGATAATTTAAAACGCGCACCAAACATACTTGATTCAGTTCATTGAGATATTTGGGGACCCTTTTCATGCTTCTCGTGCTGAGTATTCTTATTATGTCATTTTTATTGATGATTTTTCTCAGTTCACCATGTTATATCCTTTGCTATGAAAGCTTAACTTTGTAGAGGCTTATCTGCATTTTGAGGCTCTGGTTGAGAACCAGTTTTCTACCTCCATCAAAATTTTCTAGAGTGATGGTGGCTCCGAGTTTCTAAATCATCGCATGCGATCACATTTTGCTTTTAAGGGCATTCATCATCAGCTTTCATGTCCCTACACTCTAGAGCAAAATGGTTTTTGCAAAGCAGAATCATCGTCATATCACTGAGACAAGATTATCGATGCTCTTTCATTCCGGCCTTCATCATTGTCTATGGCAGTCTACATTATCAACAGGTTACCAACACCGATTTTATCTAGTCAGCCTCTGCTTTCTGTTATTTTTGGTACGACTCTAGATTATTCCGATTTTCATCCACCTGGTTGTTGAGTTTTTCTGTATTTACACCCTTATGTTGTGCATAAGTTGGCACTTCGAAGTCCGTTGTGCATCTTTTTGGGTTACAGTTCGCAGTACAAGGGTTATTGCTCTTTTGATCCTGCTACAAAACATGAGTACATCTTTGTCATGCTCGGTTGACGAGCTTCTTTTTCATGCGACTTGTACGGCCTTTTTGGAACATTCATCGATGCTTTCGGAGGTCTTTGAAGTGTCTACATCAGCCGATTCTCCCATTATTCTTGATGATTCTGATTTTCAATTTATACCGAGAGCTCAAATAGTGCTTGACCAAACCTATCTTTGTCTGTTGAACGCTAGAGCAGCAGCTTAGCCTGTGTCACCTTTGAACGCGCCGCCGCACGCGCCGCCATCGAGCTCACCTCCGCTCGTGCATGAAGTTCACATACCACCAATCTTGCAGCTGACGTCTTCCACAACGCCATCCTAGGATTTGCAGTAGCCTCCCAGCTTGCCGATTCGGCTGTTTGCAGCTCCATTGTCGCCGACCTTGGTCTATGCTATGCTAGTGTTGAACAATCCCATCTCTTGCCATCCAATGGCCACTGTCTCTTTCAGGTACAAGGATTTTTTTTATTATGATATTTCAAATTTATTGAGTGTTTTATTTGCAAAGACAAAGCAAGTTATCGCTCAGCTTTTAAAAACCTTGAATGGGTTTCTGCTATAGATTCCAAAATAAATGCACTTTGCACTCAGCAAACGTGGGAATTGGTTCCTCATCATCCTCATGTTATTGTTAACTCAAGATGGGTGTACAATTTGAAGTATAAGGCTGATAGCTTGCTTGATCAGCATAAAGCGAGATTGGTTGCAAGGTTTTTTTGCAATTTTCAAGTTTTGATTATGATCATACTTCTAGTCTTGTTGTGAAGGTTTCTACTGTTCGTACTATTTTATCTTTAGATGTTCTTCATAATTGGACGTTACGATGTTTGGATGTTAAAAATTCCTTCTTAAATGGTACTCTTGACCCACTAGTTTATATGGAGCAGCCAGCTGGATACAAAGACCCCACCTGCCCAGACTATGTTTGTTGTTTGCGCAAGGCTATTTATAGTTTGAAGTAAGCTTCTTGTGCTTGGTTTCAGTGCTTCAGTTCCTTTCTTGCTAGCTTGGGTTTTGTGTGCAGCTCTTGAGAAACAAATTTATTTGTGTTCTCTCATGATTCCTCTTTGCTTTATTTATTGGTTTTATGTTGATGATATTATTCTTATTTATTGATTGGGTTCTCTTATTTTTTGGTTCTCTTATTTTTTGAATTCTCTTATTTATTGATCAGGTTCAGCATGAGTTTAGGATTACCGATCTTGTCCCTATATTGTATTTTTTGGGTTTGGAGGTTGTTTCTACTTCTGACGGCTTATTTCTTAGTCAGCCCTGACATTCCAAGGACATTATTTTGCATGCAAGGATGCAGGATCCCACACCTGCCGATATACCATTTATGGCTTTTTGCATCTTTTCAGCTCCTTAATTAAGCCGTTTGGAAATTCCACTCTTTATCGGTATTTAGTTGGTACACTTTAGTATATGTCGATTATATGTCCCGATTTGTCTTGTGTTGTAAATACGGCCATTCAATTCATGCAAGCTCCTGCTAATAACCATTTCCAAGCTGCTACAAATATTTTGCACTATGTGCGTGGTACTCTTCACATAATTTTGCGCAAATCCATCTGCTTTACCAGTGCTTGGCTGCCATGATGCCAGTTGAACTTAACTATAAGAAACTGGACCTATTACTTCACCCTTTTTAACTAAGTTTTTTTTGTTAAGGGAAAATAATCAAGGTAAAAGTGCTTTTAACTCGGGTTTTCCTGAAGTAAATAATATTTTTACCTCGGTTAAAAAAACTGAGGTAAAAGGTACACTTTTTACCTCGATTTTAAAAAACATGAGGTGAAAATTTTGACATGATCGACAATGCACGCATGTCTGGCTTACTGATGTCGGTTGTGTTTGTGACCGACGTTTCACGTCACTCTCACAGACATGAATGCCCAACGTTGCACTCATTTTGCGCATATCAATTTCACCTATTAGTGTGACCGACGTCGCACGTCCCTCTCACAGACATGAAATGACTGACGTCACATGCATGTCTGGCTTACCGACGTCGATTGTTTTTGTGACTGACGTCACACTTCACTCTCGCAGATATGAATGACCAATGTCGCATGCATTTCTCGCTTACCAACGTCGCTTATTATTGTGACTGACGTCGCATGTCACATGAATGATTAACATTGCACTCATTTCTAGCTTATCGACGTCAACTATTTTTGTGACCGACGTCGCACTTCACTTTGGCAGACATGGTACTTATAAGTACACGAATAACTAGATAACACTCTTACAATACACGATTTAAAATTATTGAATATATATTAATAATGTAACTTTTTAAATAAAACTAAAATATATTTTTTAAATTTTTTATGCAACTCCATTTCTTTTGAATTTTAAAAGATTTTTATAATTATACATTTAACTATGACTTTATGTTTATATCTTCTTAATGAAATAAATGAAGCGTAGAGATCGAATAATACATGATCAAGGTTGAATATCAATAAATAAACTTTACTTTTTCACCGAATAAAATTTTATAAACTATTTATTCATAATTATATAAAATACGTAATATATAAGTAGTATATACAATAAGTAGTATATACAATTTTATTCGGTAGAAATAGAGTGTACTTATTAATATTTGATTTCGATCATATATGGCTTGAACACTACATTTAATTTATTTAATTTAAATATAGAAAAAACATAAACCCGCGTGAGAGCAAATCTAAGAATTTATTTCTAAGTATTGAGCACCGGTACAAAAATCGGTGCCAAAATGGCTCATACCGGTGCCTATATATATGAAAAGTAGTTGCTTATGGCTGCTTTCCATGGGGGCATATTTATTATTTTTTTGACCCGAAAGCAAACATGGGAAAAAATTCTAAGTATGTAGCACCGGTACAAATACCGGTGCATAAGTAACTCATACCAGTGTAACTCCAATATTTCAAAATTTTAAACAATCCCTCCAAAATTATGAATGAAAATTCAGGAAATTCATTTTCCCACCATAACTTAGCACCAATATGAATGAAAACAATGTCGGTGCTAGTATTATTTAATCTCTAAGTTAATTTTTAAAATATTTATATTAGGTTTATAGAAGAAATTTGGAGGCGGTGAATAACAAAATTGAAGACACCAAAGCGCAATTAAATATGAGATGATTGCGTCTTTGAAATTCTAGGTACATGGGATGAACGGAAGAGGCGCAAACATATTTATGAAAAATATGCTATGACCCAAAAATTTGTTACAACGTTATCCTTCTCTCCAAAATACACGATTTTTGTTATTCTTGCATAAATATAGAAAAAGAAAATACATAATGTTTTTAATGAATATTTGAAAAATGCTAGTACATGTTCTAGAGTAACTTAGGGTTGATTAATTAGAAGTAAGCAAGGGAAATCAGAAAGAATTATGGATATATTCTTGTGCCCGATTATTGATAAATATTTTGTTACGGACTTTAAAAATACAACAGGGGTGTATAGGGTAGCATAACGTTCGATCAGATTTAATTTGAAGTTATGAGTAAAGTTTTTACCTTTTGCACTTAGGTTCCTCCAAGAAAGTTGAAGTTGTCGAATCACAAATTTGGCGACACCAAAATGCAATTCAGTAATATACGATTGCGAATTTACGATTTGGGAATGTATGGGTGAACGGAAGGGCCTCAAAAGTTAACATTGATTACTTATACACAGTTTTGGAAAATTACATTATTGCCCAAAATTGTACTACCCCATGATCCATTGCTCCAAAATGCATGAATTTTGTTATTATTACCAAAATATAGAAATATAAAAGAAATTATTTTTTGTTGAAATGTTGGAAAGCGGTAGTACATGTTCTAGAGTAACTTAGAGTTGAATACTTATAAGGAAGAAAGGAAAATTGGAAAGTATTACAAATATGTTCTTATGCTCGATTGTTAATAATTATTCCGTTAAAGACTTGGAAAATACAATGATAGTGTATAGGTACCATGTCTTTAACACTATAAATTAGTTTGACTTCAACATTATTAAATGAGTTTGACTTCAACATTATTAAATTAGTTTGACTTCAACATTATTAAATTAGTTTGACTTCAACTAATGAACGATCAAATTTTATTTGACATTCCATATATAAACACTATAGTTTGACTTCAACTAATTAACAATGTTTTTAATTCTAAATGCAAATATAATAAAAAAAATTAAAATTTAGATGTTGTCATTTTTCCCCAAAATTTTAATTTATAAAACATATCTTTTACTTGAATTTAAATTAAAAATGTAAACATAAAATCAGATTTGATCCCAACTGACCCCACTCTAAGCCCAAACCTTAGTCCTATATAACACCTAAACCCTAATTTAATAAGCAAACCCTACATTTTAGCTCCCACCACCCTCTTCCATTCTCTCTCTCAACTCCCTCTCTCGGCGCTCAGCCTCCGGCGTGTCTCCACCGCGTATCAAGTGTGTCTCCACCACCTCTCACCGCAATTCCACTACGACTCATCTCCGGCCACCACACTCTCACCGTGCATCTCCGTACCACCGTGACTCTTCTTCGATTCACCCACGGCGATGATACTGTTATTTCCTTCGCCGGAGATCCGCAATGATGCCACCTGTCTTACCTCTCCACCATCCCAGAGCTCCACCGCGACAGCTTTACTCTGCATCTCCGCCTTGCTCCGTAGTTTGTCCGCCTTGCTTCTCCGCCCATCCGCCTTGCTCTGTCGCCCACCGCTACTCAATTTTCCTGCTCCTGTGATTCTTTTTTTTTTTTTTGCAATTCATAGCAATAAGCATTCTATGTTTGTAATATGAAATATTAGATTGTAAATCCACTATGTATTTTCTTATTCCCAATGTAACTGGTGTTGATTTAGTCTTTTAATGGTCCACAATATCTTACCCGAAAGCTCTTGGTTATGAACTACCGAAAGCATAATCGATTGGTAATTTTTTTAAATTTTAGAAATATGGTTGTGCGACATTGCACTCGCATCGGTCTTTTTTTTATTGTGGTTTGAAATGAAAAATTAGCTGCGATGTCGCTCACTGTTCGTTGAAATTTTTACTACGATTGGTATTGAGTGCGATTTTGCACCTGATTCGGTCATTAACAATATTTACCACGGTTATTATTTGAAAAAACCAATTTTTACCTCGATTATTAATCGAGGTAAAAATTATACTTTTTACTTCACCCACAGTTACCCCAATTTTTAGGGCTAAAAGTCGAGGTAAAAATGTAGAACGGGATAATAGATGTTGTTTCTTGTAGTGCTTGTTATATTGAGACTCGTAGGTCTACATACGATTATGACATTCTCCTTGGTGATAACCCGACGTCTTGGAGTGCTAAGAAGCAACCTACAGCCTCACGTTCTAGTTTAGAATCAGAATATCGTGCTATGACTAATACTGCTGAAGAGTTAGCTTGGTTGATGAATCTTCTCTGGGATTTACATGTATCGATTCATGTGCCTTATGTTTTGTTGTGTGATAACAAAAATGCTCTCTTTCTAGCTCAAAACCTAGTTTCACACAAGAGATCAAAGTACATTGATATTGACTATCATTTGTGCGTGAGATGGTGACTTCTTGCAAGTTCAAAATTGCTCATGTTTCTATTGATCTTTAGTTTGCAAACATCTTTACAAAAGGCTTACCTCGTCCTCATTTTGAGTTCTTACGTTCCAAGTTTTTTGTTACTAGCAATCCTACACTTTTCTTGAGGGAGGTAAGAGAGATATAGATAGAATAGAAGCAAGATAAAAAAAGGAATACCCTTTCTGATTAGTTTTGTAAATCTCATGTTCCATATTTGTTTTGTACTTTGTATCTCTTTGTACTCACTATGTATATGAATATACATAGTCACAATAATTATGCATTTTTATTAAGGAATTAAAATATTACTTATAATTGTAATTATGTTCTATTACATTTTCCTAGCTTGTATAAGTATTCTGTACTACTATATAATGTACCCTGAGATCATAAATACAAACACACATTATTACCCTTATTTTCTACATGGTATCAAAGCCTAAAATCCTGAAACCTAAGAAAATATCCCACTGCCATTCCGAGCCACCACCACCACCGTTAAGCTACGCGTTAATCCATACGCTGCCACCGTATGCTTCATTCCACCGATCGCCAATTACCACAGCCACCGTCTGACCGTGGTAATATGTGTGCCACCTCTCTTAATCCGATCGGTCTGTGCGTTAAGCCACACACGTCAATCCCAAAGCTCACGCACTTCCGCCTTCCCATCACATGCTGCCACCTATCTGATATGCCCTCGGTTACTGAACCTGTTGCTGATCCATACCTGATTTTGCACGATGTCTGCCTTTAGAGAACAAGCTCGTATTGATGCTGCACCTGAGGTTCCAAAGCTTCAGGATATGAGTGGTTATGATGTGATTGCGACTTTACTGAAGCAGTTGCAGTTGTAATCTGGCCCTCAGTCTACTGTAACTATTAGTCGTCTGTCGACCGTTCCTTACTTTATTGGTTCTGGCAATGGTCCTGGTTTGCAAATTATACCGAACATAATGAAAGGTCTAGAAAATTACATTGAATGGTCTGATGCAACACTCCACACATTCCTTGCTAAGAACAAGATTGGGTTCATTGATAGATCAATTACCAAACCAAAGGATGGTCATCCTGATGCTGCTGACTGGCCTGGGGTTAATGCTACTCTTGTCTGTTGGATCTTGCAAACCCTGGATCCGGTGTTGAGATCTTCTACAAGCTCACTTGCCACAGTTAAGGAACTGTGGGATGACCTGAAGGCACGATTTATTCTTGGTAATGGTATGAAGGTTTTGCAAATGCAAGAGGCTATTCAGAGTTGTAGGTAGAACGGTCAGCCCATCGACATTTACTTTGGCAAACTAAAGAAGCTATTTGCAAACTACCACTGCATGCGACCTCCTCTAGTTTGTGTCTGTGAAGATAGCAAAGCAGTGTGCTATTGCAATATTTCTGCGAGAGTCTTCCGAGAGAGAAGGAGAGAGAGAGACATAAAGGGATTTGATATATCAATTCATATCTAGTATCGATGAAGGCTTTCACTTCTTACGATCACATATCATGGGCATTGATCCAATGCCACCTGTCATGAAAGTGTATGCCCTTGTTGCCCAGGAGGAGAATCATCAAGCTGTCATCTGAGCTCGCGAGCCTTCTTCTAACTCCATGGCATATGATGCACGACGCCCACCACCTACAAGTTTTTTGCCAGTTGTTCTTTCTTCATCCAATCGCAAGAACGTATTTGTACACATTGTCATCGCAAGGGCCACAAAAAAAGATTCCTGTTTCCAGATCATTGGTGTACCCGAATGGTTCAAGGAGTTGAAGGAGAAAGCCAGCACCGCCAGGAGAACTGTGCCGGCCTCTTGGCCAACCACTACTGCCGTGAACGGAGGATCCACCACAGCTCTTCCACTCCGGCAGTCGTTCGCCAGCACCGCCATTTCGCCGCTTGGCATAGTGGTATCGACTTCCTCTGGCCGCGTCATTACACGGTCTGATTTTGGCCCTGCTCTGTCTGTTGACCAATGGAGCTTGACCATGAATTTATTTAATTAGTTTAATTATCTTACTGACAATGGGTCAGGTAAGTCTACTTTGCCTTGGATACATGATTTGGGAGCCTCATATCACATGACCGGTGACAAGGGTTCTCTTATTGATATTACTTCTGCTATTGACACTATGAATGTTATTCTGCCTGATGGCTCTGCGTCATCTACTACCCAATATGGTTCTATTTGCTTTAATGCGGTCACTCATGCTCATTGGCGAGATGCTATGACTGAAGAGCTTACTGCGCTTGAGCATAATCAGACTTGGACTTTGGCCCCTCTGCCTCTGGATTAGAAGGCAATTGGTTGCAAATGGGTTTACCGGACGAAGTTTTAGTCAGATGGTACTATTGAACTCATAAGGCACGCATAGTAGTTTTTGGGAATCGCTAGGTTGAAGGGATTGATTATACTGAGACATTGGCTCCAATTACGAAGATGAGTTCTGTATGCGTATTCTTATCTATTAAGATCATTCATGGTTGGGAACTGCATCAGATGGATGTCCAAATGCTTTCTTGCATGGTGATTTGCATGAAAATGTTTTTATGCGACCCCCACCAGGCTATGCCACTCCCTCTGGTCAGGTATGTTGCCTTCATAAATCTCTTTATGGTCTTCGCCAGGCTCCTAGAAATTGGTTTTCCAAATTGTCTTTGTCTTTACGAGCATTGGTTTTGTTCAGAGTAAGGCCGATTATTCTTTGTTTGTCTTTTCTCGTGGATCGGTTTCTTTGCATGTTCTGATTTATGTGGATGATTTGGTCATTGCTGGTAGCTCTTCTGCGCTCATCTCCGAGTTCAAGAAATACTTGAGTTCTTGTTTCTATATGAAAGATCTTGGTTTACTTAAGTATTTCTTGGGCATAGAGATTGCTAGAAGACCAGAGGGGATGTTTCTCTCGCAAAGAAAATATGCCTTGGTCATTTTATCTGATACAGATTTATCTGCTTCTAAACTGACTGACTTTCCGATTGAGCAACAACACGATCTAGAGCGTGTTGAAGGCCCGCATTACCTTGATCCCGAGCAGTACATGCGACTGGTTGGGCGCCTAATATACCTGACTACCACACATCATGAGCTTAGTTATTCAGCTCATACACGTGCTCAATTTATGAAGTCCCCTTGTGTTCCTTACTGGCAAGCTCCAGATCGTGTGTTGCACTACCTGAAGAGTCATCCTGGTCAAGGTTTATTTCTTTCTTCCAGTAGTGCATTACAGTTGTCTGCTTACTGTGATTTAGATTGGGCTGCATGCCCAATTACCAGGCATTCTCTTTTCGGATATTTTGTGATGATTGGTGATTCTCCGGTTTCTTGGAAGACCAAGAAGTAACCTACGGTTTCTTGGTCTTCCGCTGAAGCAGAGTATCGTGCTATGACTATTACCTGTTGTGAGTTGTTATGGCTTAAGTCTTTACTAAAAGACTCAGGGGTTATGCACACTTCTCATATGCGACTGTTTTGAGACAATCAATCTGCTCTTAATATTATGGCAAATCCAGTGTTCCATGAACGTACAAAGCACATTGAAGTTGATTATCATTTTGTCCGGGATCTTGTTCAATATTGCACTATTGTTACTCAGCATATCCGCACGTCAAACCAACCTGCGGACTTGTTCACTAAAGCTCTCGGACGTTACCAGTTCCATTCCCCGCTTGGTAAGTTGGACATTTCTGATCCACATGCTCCAACTTGAGGAGGAGTATTAAAGAATTAAAATATTACTTGTAATTGTAATTATATTCTATTATATTTTCCTAGCTTGTATAGGTATTCTGTACTACAATATAATATACCATGAGATCATGAATACAAACACATATTATTACCCTTATTTTCTACTGTTTTACTTTCAATTAATAGCTTATGGTTTTCAAGAGGTGGAGTCAATAGATAAAGTTAAGTTATCAAATAAAAGTGTAATAACAATTGGCAAAGTTTTGGAAAAGACCATCTTTCCATAGGCTTATGGAAATATGAGATTTAATTAAAATAATAAAAGGTAAAAAGTTTTAATTGTAATATTAAAAATTTATTATGTAACATGCAATAATTATAAAGTTTATAATCTGATTCATGCAATCTAAAAATTTTATCTTAATTTCCTTTAACTTTTACTTTTAAACTTTAGTTTTTCCATACTTATGAAAAATCTATCTATCTATAGACAGACTCATAACAGTTTTGGAAAGACAAAGCGTAAAGGAATTTGACACTGCATGTACATAAACATAAACACCAACATGAGAAAGATAAAAAAATGTCATTTGTAGTGTGCAATCTTGACTTTTCATTATGTTTTATTGTAAGATTTGTCTAGAGCATCGTTATTTATTCTGACATAATGAAAAGACCTCACTTTATGACAAATCCGTCAGGGTGGGTAGAAGGCGGCCAAGAGCTTCCACGTGACCCCATTTAAATAGATACAAATTAATTAGTACTCCATAATGAATCCCGTCTGACGCCCGACTGGTAACTTCCACTTGCACAATTTTATTATAAACAAAATTTTAAAAATAATCATTCATATATAATGGAAAAAATGCTCAGCAGCGATTACAATGCATATAATTAACATCCAACTCAATTGTACTCGAGCAATAGTTAATCTATTGTAAAGATACCTAAATTATATGTCAACCAGACTGATCACAGGTTGGAGATCCAATAAACTTATAATATCACCATCAGAATATTAACTCATTTTCTGCGAAAATTATGGCCACTAAGAGGAGCGTACCAACATCAATCACTTCGCCAAATAGAGATCTTCGAAAACTGCAACACCACTTAATTCAAAGCACAATCTACGTTGTTTAAATTGTAAACACCTTGAAAAATACAGATCTGACACATTCAAATTAATGGAAACCACAATACAAAACCACAAATAAAATAATGAAAACACAATCTGTACAAGAAGATCGAGAACAAACCATCAACGTGAACAAATAAATCGAGTGATCATAATGAATACAACAGTCTAATCTATCAGATCGAAGAACGATTCTAATGTATGGAGACAGCTCCATACTTATTCAATAACAAAAACAATCTACAAACAGTCCACGAATTAACTGCTACTGAACCAGTTAAGAAAGCACTTCAAGAAGATAAAATCAAGCTACCTATCTTAATGATCTCCCAGCTAAATCAACCTACAAACATTCAAGACCATAGTTTATGGAAAACTTACACCCACGGGTGTATCCCAGCGGTTGGGACGTGGGTGGGATTGCCAGTGTTCCCAGGTTCGATCCTCGGCAGCGGCAATGTGGGGAGTGCTTGCTTTGCAAGTGCTCCCTTGTGCGCACCGAGGCAATGCCGAGCCCATGGGTCCTGGCGCTGGGCTACCGTGATTTACATCTCATACGATGGCCTGAGTGTGGGCTGGTATGGGCCGCTGAGGGCAAGCGGTGATCGCCTTTTGCCAATTTATGGAAAACTTAGTCAGATACTCTCTCTTCATTGTATTATTATGGAAAACATGATGTACATCTGGCTTAGGATTCAAATAACACGGGGGTGGAGCTTGAATCACTAAGAATGTGTACACCAAGTTTTCCAGCTACACTCATTCTTTTGGATGCAAAATATTCTGCTTCAACAGATAGTCTAGGACGAACATTTAAGTTTATCTTTTTGAACATCTGATGTATTTTGAAATCAAGATGGGCTTGGGATCCCAAAAGATATCCATCACTTCGGTGGCTTAATTTTAAAAAAAACAACAAAGAATATCAATTAAAACTATGGTTTTCCCATCTCTTCATGCTGGAAATATGGGGAAAAGAAAATTGAAGAGAAGAGTTATTTTCCACATGGACGGCTGTAGAGAACGTATTTTATTTACTCTCTTTCTCACTCTATAGTTATCTTATTTCACTATTGAAAAAGTAAATGAACCATTTTCTCTGGGACAGAGGGAGTATTATTTACATTGTAAAAATTTATAAATATATAAATGGGAAATTTTTTTTATATGAGTTGCTATATTAATCGTATTGTATATTTTTTAAAATAATTTTTTGTTATACATAATTTTAGATGTTGAACATTTAAAAGCATTCATGAATAATTAAAAAAGAAGTGGTAAGAGTGACAAGCTACTTCAATTAAGACTCGTTTCGATCATCACGAGCGCGTTTGACTGAACACTGTTGCTTTGTACGATTATAGTGCGATTTAGCCAAAACGATTTACTGCCTGTCGTTTCTACCTATCTCCTCCTTCCTCCTCTTCTTTCTAACTGATAACGGTCACTGACCGGATTCACCACCGCCGTTATGGCGGCTCCTCCGTCTGGCCGAGGAGGAGGTAAATCATTCATCCAGGCTCTATCAAACCGGCCTCCTCCTCTTCATGACTCCCTCCCTTCAAACCCAGAGATTGTTCCCAAAACTCAATATAAGGGTGACATAGCTTGCCTGGTTAGTCGTAAAGATGCAAACATCCTCGCCTCCCACTACCGAAACGCTCTTGTGGGCAAATTCGCCAGGGGCAAACCATCTATGGCACAGCTTAATGATTCTTTCAACTCGGTAGGCTTCAAGGGCAAATTCCAGATTGGCTCAATTGACTTCCGTCATGTGCTAATTCGCTTCCAAGAGAAGGAAGACTACCAGAGGTTTTGGCTGAAGGGTCAATGGAGTTTCAATCACGCCCAAATGAAGGTTTTCAAATGGACGCCTGACTTCTCCCCCGAGGCAGAATCATCTATTGTTCCGGTATGGGTATCTATACCTCATGTTCCTGTGTATTTTTACAACTCTGCTATGCTTGAAATCATGGGAAACCAAATTGGAAATTTTATAAAGGTAGATGCCGCAACTGCGGCTCTCTCAAGGCCATCGTGTGTTAAAATGTGTGTAGAAATGGACCTGAAGAAAAAACTACCCTCCTTCATCAGAGTAGGAATTGAGGAAGATGGTAATGAATATAATGTTGTCAAACTCCCTTTAGAATTTGAGGATATCCCACCTTATTGCTATCACTGCAAATGTATAGGACATGATGATTTATCCTGTATCTATTTGCATCCTGAGCTTAAGAGAACAAATTCCAAGAGGATTGAAAAGGTGTCTTATAACTCTATGAATCTAATAGATCAAACTGAAGTCCAACAAATAGGCAATGTAGGTCATGGTGGAGTGAATTTAAATATTAATCAGGATGGAACCATGAGAGCTGGGAGTTCAGGAGTCTCAATGATAGAAATACAAAAGTCATTCCAAGCTCAGAAATTTAAATATGTCCATAAGCAAAAGGTGGTAACTATCCCAGTAAATGAACAAGGAACTAGTATGGATATTTTAAATGAAAAGGTCCTAACAGGGGTTGATCTGGTGACCCCTGAGGCACCCTGTGACCAACAACAGGGAGGAACAAATGAGGTTGGGGTTTCTATCTCCAGTGCTATCCAGGAAATTGTACCTGAGAACATTTCTGAGATTCATTCCATGGTTAATCAAAAGGATGGAGAGGTCCTCTCCCCTCTCATACATTCCCAATTACCTGAATCTAGTAAAGTCCTGACCAGCTCTTTTATCTCCCAAGGACCTTCCTCTGATCCCAATACATCAAGACATTTACCTAAGCACTCACTTTCTGCCCCTCCAAATCTTAGGAAAGTGTTTGCTAAGGACGATTTGCCTAGCAAACGAAGCAGGTCTTTCTCTCCCTTCAACTCTATCATTGCTGCAAAAAAATTTATCTTCTCTCAGCAGAAATACAAGGAGAACAGATTTCTACCCCTTGCTGATGAAGATCTTTCAAGTGAAGAGGCCACCCAAGGGCATAATACAATCAATGCAGATTTCCATGCTTCACTGGATGCTTTAGAAGCTTCATATTCTGATCATGATGAAGGTGCTTATAAGGTAAGTAAGGTTAGTCCTCCAGCTTCTAACC
Organism: Rubia yunnanensis; assembly: GCA_037428765.1. NCBI lineage: Eukaryota > Viridiplantae > Streptophyta > Magnoliopsida > Gentianales > Rubiaceae > Rubia > Rubia yunnanensis. Next base: position 23,000,866 of record CM075071.1, on the reverse strand, counting down.
CTGCTAGACTGGAAAATGATAAGTCACTAAGGAAATCTAATAAGCTGAGAAAGGAGTCATTTTTCTCACAGAAAAATACTATCATGACTAGATCAAAAAGCTCTAGTAATGTTTCCCTATGAATAATACAACTGTCAAGATTAAAATGCTGGTTTGGAACATCAGGGGAATGGACACATCTATGATAAGACTTCGTAATCTGATCAACAGGCACAAATTTAAACTTATATGTTTAATTGAGCCTAAACAGGATAACTTGCAATGTGATATGTATAGACAAACGTTGAACTTTGATAATTGTATCCCTGCTAATAATGGCCAGATTTGGATCTTTTGGAACTCTAGCTTAGTCTTAACAGTTAAATGTGACAATTTACAGTTCCTGGGAGTTAATCTGAATTGCATTAATATCCCCAAGTCTATGGATGTATTTTTTATATATGGACTCAGAACTAGAAATGGTAGAAAATCACTTTGGTCTGATCTCATGTCCTTCACTCACTCTGAATCCCTATTCATAGGTGATTTTAATACAATTACATCTATAAATGAGTATAAAGGTCCTTCCACTCCCAAACTCGGGAGCTTGAGGGATTTCAATGATTTTATAAATGCAATTGCTTTGGAGGAAATTAACACTGTAGGTAATTTGTTTACTTGGACTAATAATAGACTAAGGTCTCCCACAGTTAAATGATTAGATAGGGGCTTATGTACTTCCTCTTGGTCCCTATCTTATCCTGCATCCTCAGTTCAGATTTTAAATAGGGTTAGTTCAGATCACAACCCTATGTTGCTAACTGTTGGTACTGATATTCCATCCAATCCTAGGCCTTTTAGATTTCTGAATACATGGTATAAAAGAAAGGATTTTAATGAGGTAATCAGATAGAACTGGGAGATCCCCATTCATAAATCAGGAATGCTTTCTTTTTATCTTAAGCTTGTTAGACTTAAGAAGGAACTAAAAGTCTGGAACAAAGAAAAATTTGGAAACATTCAAGATAATGTATTGCAAGCTGAACTGGCTTTGCAGGCACAGGAGCTAATATCTGATCAGTCTGATTCTGAAACTGAAAGGGTAAAACTCAGGGAGGCTAGGGCTAGGGTAGTTAGGGCTTTGGCTGAACAAAAAAATTTTTGGAAACACAAAGCTAAAATTAAATGGCTACAGGAAGGTGATCATAATACAACCTTTTTTCACAACTCTGTAAAGGAAAGAAATAATAGGTTGAAGATCATAAAAATTAAGAGTTCAAATGGGCAGTGGTTAGACAATATACAGGATATTGAGATGGAAGTTATAAATTTCTACCAGGACCTTCTAAATGAGGATAGATCTACTGACAGCTCTATCTTCCTATCCCATTTCCTGAATCACATCCCTAAACTGATTAATCAGGAGGATAATGAACATCTGCTGAAACCAGTTTCACTAACTGAGCTTAAAGGGATAGTCCTAAGTCTTAACAAACTGAGCAGTCCGGGTCCAGATGGCTTCACAGCCAAGTTCTACATAAAATCATGGAATATCATTGCAAATGATCTTCTCTTGGCTGTTCAGGACTTTCTTTCTGCAAATATTATGCCTAGAGGTATTAGCAGTACATGGATTACAATAATCCCCAAAAAAAGGACCCCCATCTCTTTTGAAGATTACAGACCAATAAGTCTCTCTAATGTGATAAATAAGATATGTTCTAAATTGCTCATGGAAAGACTTAAGTCTCTAATGCCTAAGATCATCTCCCCTAATCAAACAGCCTTCCTACAAGGGAGAGACATTTCTGATAATGTAATTTATTTTCAGGAGATGGTTAGGTTTCTGAATCTGAAATGAAGGAACCCAAATTGTATTGTTAAACTGGACCTTAAGAAGGCTTTTGATAAAGTTAGGTGGTCTTTTTTATATAATGTCTTAGCTAAATTTGGTTTTCATGCTAAGTTTATTTTTTTACATTATGAAAAACTTGTCCCAGGCCTGGTTCTCTGTTTTAATTAATGGTAAGCCAGTGGGGTTCTTTCAACCCACTAGGGGAATTAAGCAGGGTGATCCTTTATCTCCTTTCTTGTTTAATATTTTCTCTGAGGCTTTCTCAAGGAGCTTGACATTCATTTTCCACAGTGGTAAGTTGTCATATTTTGACCTCCCAGGTAATCCTCCTAGAATCTCACATCTATCATATGCAGATGATACTATTGTTTTCTTTAAAGCAACTAAACTAACTTTGATTAGATTGAAAGCATTCCTGTCTACCTTTGAAGAGGTCACTGGGCAAAAAATTAATTACAACAAAAGTGATATCTTTATAGGAAAGCATGCTTCTGTTCAAAAGGTTAATTATATTAAGAGGATTTTGGGATTGAAAATTGGGGCTCTCCCAGTTTCATACCTGGGAGTACCTATTTTTACTGGAAGAGCAAAAAAGATTCATTTTCAACCTCTTTTTGAGCAGATTGATAGTAAGATTGGCAACTGGAAAAATAAATGGATTTCTACAGGGGGTAAGATTACACTGATTGAAGCAGGCATCTACTCCTTGCCTCAACACATTTGGTCGGTTCTTAAACCAAACAAAATGATCATAAAACACATTGAAAGAAAACTGAGCAACTTTTTCTGGGGAGATAATCAGTTAAATCATAAAAGATCTTGGAGAAAATGGACTGGTCTTTGCTTACCAACTAATCAAAATGGTTTAGGTTTCAGATCAATATCTACCAAGTTAAAGCATGTTCAGTTAAGCTTTGGTGGAAATACCAAAAAGCAGATGCTTTGTGGACTCATTTAATGGCTGCACTCCCTCCCTCATACAGGTCTTCTTCAAATTGGAAAAGGATATGTTCTGTTAACACATGGGCAGAAGCTAACTCTAGAGTCATTATAGGACAAGGGAAATGTAACTTTTGGTCATCCAACTGGCTAGATATAGGTCCCCTTATTAACCATTGTGATCAGAACTTGGTAGATATTGATGAGGACTGTACAGTCTCTGAATTTATATCTAACAACACTGATTTCATCAGCAAAATTAGTCCTTTCCTTCCACCTGAAGTTACTTCTCTTTTGCAGGATGCCAGACTATCTCCACACAGGGAGGATAGGCTAATATGGAAACTGGGCATTAATGGTGATTTCTCGTTTAAATTGACATACCTCCTGCTCAGCAACAGACCAGGTTCTATTGCCTCTGTTCAACATTTTTGGAATCACAGAATTGAGAAAAAAATTTCAGTTTTCATGTGGAAGATGATAAACTCATTTTTACCTTTTGACAACATCCTCAGAAATCTGAGATTTTCTTTATCTTCAAAATGTTGTATGTGTAATATACATGAAGACTCCTTAGATCATTTTTTCAATTCATGTGACTTTGCTGTGAATGTCTGGAAAATAGTTCATCAGTTTATGTGAATTAGGGATAGGCTTTTCCCATCCATATGGGAGAGATTATCGTGCTACATGACCATTCCCACCCTAAGTTCATTACAATCCACCATGGTTTGAACAGCAGCTGTAATTACATGTTGGAACTTGTGGAAGATGAGAAATAAATTCCTATTTGACTCTATAAATCCTTCCACAGTGCTAGTTCTTCATCAAATTAGGGATCAGATTTTTTACTCATTATTTTCTAAACCGGGTTTCATTAGATCTGCCATTGATTTTAGTATTGCTCAACACTCTTTCCTGCCTCTGATCAAACTGCCTCCAAAGCCAAAAATTCTAAAAATTGCATGGAAAAGGCCTTGCTCAGGGTTTAAGATTAATGTAGATGCTTCATGGTGCTGCAATACTAATATGTGTGGGATAGGAACGATAATTAGGGACAGTAGAGGTGGTTTCAAAGGGACCTTCACTCTCTATGATAAAGCCTCATTCCCTCTGGAAGCAGAACTGAAAGCAATTAAGTTTGCTACTCAGGTCTCTACTATGTACTCCTTACCTGTTCTTATTGAATCAGACTGTCTGAATGCTGTACTTTTTGTAAATGATCCTAATAGGGCTCACTGGAAACTGTTCACCTTATCTGATGAGATTCACCAATCTATGGGTGCCTTTACACTGAGTCACATTTACAGACAGGCAAATCTTGTTGCCCATTCCCTTGCCAAACAATGTCTAATAAACAAGGCTAATTCTGTTATCCTTAGTTTCTCTGAGCTCTCTAACTCAGTCCAAGGACTTATTAGACTTGATCAAATTGGTACTCCATCTTTACGGATGGTGAATTAGTTCGGATGCTACTGATTTCTACTGACTATATGCAGGTTTACTTCATTATGATGGGGGATCCCTGATGATTTCATGATCCATTGGATGTCTCAACTGCTCCTACTCGATTACATTTCAGTGCTGGGGAGCTGCGGCTGTGGCTCCTATGAAAATGATTGAACAAACATGATGCTGGCTCATGCTGATTCCAATCTCACACATCACTGTTCCTGGAATCTACATACTGCTTGACTTCTTTTCAGCATGGGGTTCTCCCTGAAGTCATAGCTTTCACAAGCTCTCTATTAGATGGCTATCAAAGATGCAACCAGCTTGTAGTTATTACATCACTCTCGGTTAGTAGAGGATATGCTTCTAACCTACGTAGAATGTTCCAAACTGCCTTGTGTTTCTTTAACTAGATCCACTAACAAGTTTGGTCATCTCTACTTTAGATTAGAAGCTTTTGTAATCTTCTATCGATCTGCCTAGGTTTCTTTCATCTTTTGGAAGCAACTAATGTTGCTTCACGAGCCAAATGCTCGACATTGTATATTAGAACTCAGTTTCGGCTTCCTAATCCTTTTTTCAAAAAAAAAAGAAGTGGTAAGACATTTATAGAGGGACGGAGGGGTAATTGTCTCTGTGCAAAGTGTAGAACGTAAACTTAAAATACAAAGATTTGAGTAAGACCGTCTCACCCAAGCTTATAGTGAGACCAGAAGTCTCTAAGAAAATTAAATAGTTTAAAGACCTAAAACAATAATATATAAGATATATTTTTAGGAATTATTTAGTTTTCTTTCGCTTAGATTCCAAAATTGAAAACCGCGAAAACCCTCTCTCAAATTGAATTTGCATTTCCAACCATCTGAAATCAGTTTAAAATTGCGAATTCGTGGCCTACATTTCATCGCAGTGTTTAATCCGGTTTCATAGAGGTAATGTATTCTGAATTCGTTGGATTTTGAGGTTTATATTTGTGATTTTTTGCTTTCTTCAAGTTTTCGACAATTATATCTATAAATTTTGGCGTTTGTCTTTGTAAATCCGGTTGTGCATGTGTTATATTGGCCGTATATTGTGTGTTTTTTTTAAAAAAATTGTTTCTTTATTTTGTAGGTATTTTTTTTTATAATGACGAAATTGAAGGGATCAAAGGAAGCTATAGTTGATAAGGATGACTCAATTGTTGATGAAGGTATTCAAACTTCATATATTGTTGATTTGAAAGGTTTTCTTCTGATTGTTTTGTTAATTTTTGTATTATTAAGGGGTTTGTGTTGTTGCTTTGTTTTATTGATAAATTATTTGACGTGTTCTTCATTTTTAGCAATGTTGCTATGTTTTTTGGTTTGCACAGGCCTAGCTCCGCCCCTGGGCTACGTTTAGACTATGGAGCATTCGAGGTTGTTCAATGCTTGATTGAGCAACATAATGCAATATTCACAGATGCAGATGAAACCGTTTGGTGACCGTCAAATCTCTGTATACGGAGGTCAAATAATTAAGGTCTATATAAAAGGTATTGTAGAATGATTTCATGAAGATAGTATATGACTAGTGATATGGAAGTTTGTTCAGGTGGATCACTTGCTGCTCACCCCTCAACCTTCTTCACCTGCAAAACTAGTCCTAGAAGTGATTCCAAGAGAACAGCTCTGACGATCAAGTCAGATCTCTCTCTCTCTCTCTCTCTCAAGAATTGGAATTTTTCAAAATGGTTACACTTACCTGCATATGTGACCTCTTTGTTCCTTTTATAGCTTACTTTGAATGTGACTTCACTTCTCTTGGGTTTACCATTGGATGCTTGATCGTGGCTCCGAGAAAGATGGTTCGTGGTCAACATGTGACCATAATCTCTGCTTTTCACAGTTTGTGTGTTGTGTCTATCTCTACTCGCATCACAAGCTGGTCTTGGGCACTTCAGGCCTAGGACCCAGTCTTTGGGCTAGGCATACACTATAAGACCCCTAGTCATGAATACTAAAAGAAACGAAGTAATGACATAACTTTATAGTTTAAATGTGAACTGATGTTGCTTGTCAACAGATTGTTCGTCATTTAAGACTACGTTTGTCGGCATTGCGAAGTGATGTTAGCTTTTTGGCTATATCTCTGTCTTCGATCTTCCTTCCATTTTGAATTTTTGAATTTCGAATTCCTTGTAATAAGGCTATTTTTGCAAAGATTTTTTTCTCTAAGGGCCGAGATTCGATCCTCATTTTTCGCTATTCCAGTTCGCATTTTCCTGATGTTTGTTCTCGCTTTACCTCTTAGTTGAGGAATTTGAATTGAATATTTAAATGTTACCCTCATTTAGTGTGCTATCTTTTCATATATTGCCGTCGTTTCGATAAAAGGAAAAGGTAATTTTCTTTTTGTGTTAGACTATCATCATTGCTTTTCTAAACTAATTGTCTTCCTCGATCTTGCCTTTTGTTGCTGATATTTAAGTTTTTTTTTCACATTTTCACTTCAGTCTATCTTCTCTGTTGCCCAAGCTTTCATCCACTCTGAGCACTCCTAAGTTTTTTGCGTATCATCTTCCTTCATCCTCTTCAAGAGTAAGTTTTGTCCTTAACTTAATTTCCAATTTCTTTGTTGCATATTCTGGACTTGATACGTTGAAATTCTTCCTCGATTTTTGGTAATTTCAGTAGTTATGTTTCTAACTATTTTCCAGTCATCTTCTCCGGCTTGCTTTCTGTTAATATTTGTTCTGTAAAACTTGTGTCCGCGGTGTTTGACCCTAATTAAGGTTGTTACTTCCAACTCTAGGACCCTCGCCTATTCATATATCTTCCTCTAGCCGTGTTAACCCTCACGTAGAAGATGCTCACTTCGACGGGGATTTTGGTCATGTCACCGGATCTTTTACCATACAGAGTATGCTGTCTGGTTCGTATCTAGATGATTTAAAAACAATTATTTCCTGTTTCTAGCCTCTTTTGAGCTTTGCGCACTTGCAAATTCTGAATGCGTTTGCACTCCTATACCTGGCTATATTTCTTGTTATTTGGCCTACTTAAACTTTGGCCTTTATTTTCCTCTCCCTCAACATGTGATTGAACTTCTCCCTTCGTACAAGATTGTGCTGTCCCAATTTCACCTCAAGGGCATCACTATCATAATGAGGTTTCTTCAGGTTTGTGAAAAAGCAAACGTTCCTTTCACTCTTGAATTGTTTTGCAACTTCTGTAATCTCTGAAAAGTGAAAAACACAGTAGATAAATTTACCTTTTATCCCGTGATCGCTGGGGTTGAGCTCATGAGCAGATTCCCCTGTAATGCTGATCTCTGGCGGATAAAATATTTCTTTATAAAATTAACACAAAACCCCAAAGTTGTTGTACCCTCTTGGAACTACAAGGTTCCTAAATCTAAGCTTCCTGGTTTGAATGTCCATTTTACCGAAGACACGGAGATCGTGGTCACACTTCGTGCTCATACATAACATTTCAACCATGCTCACTCTGATGATGAAGGTTTTTTTGTTTATTTTTGTTTTGATGTGCTCGATCTGTAATCTTCCTTATTTTGATGAACTGTTATTTCTTTTATTTGCATCGTATGCTCGTTTGATTTATTTTGTTCAATCTATTTTAGATATGGACCTATATAAAGGTGAAATTGATAAATTGCTCTTTGATGGCAACGATGAGGAGTTGGCTGAGGCTACTGTTCATATTGATAATGCTGCTGGGAGGAATACCCTCCAACAAGGTGTTAATAAGACAGGCCCTGGTGATAAGGGTAAGAACACTGAAAAAGGAAAGACAAGTGGTCATTGCTCTGTTGTGTCCAAACAAAAGAAAAAGAAAAGGGATAAGGGCGGTGGGCCTTCAGGTCATTCACTACCCCCTTTGAACAATGGGCGTGTTAACCATTCAAGTTCGCAAACTCTGGCACAAACTGAGAATCCTTTGGCCATACACTAGATGTGGTAAGTCTGCAGCTAAACTTTAGTGAACCCTTTTCATATCTTGATCTCTCATTTGCAAAATGCTGACTAATTTCGTTCCGTATTTTTTATTTGTCTTATATGGTCGGCGAAAGCCTTCACCTCGAGAGTGAGAAAATTTCCAAGTTTTCTCCTGCTGATGAGTCACTTTCGGAGAAGTATGAGGCACATGAAATGAGATGTGCAGCTCTAGAAAGTTTATTGAAAGCCAGTGAGGAGAGGGCAAAGACTGCTGAGGAAAAAATGAGCACTGCTGAAGAGCGTACCAGGCTCGTGGAGGTGGAGGTGACTCAGCTTCGTTATCAGTTAAAGGAGATACGTACCAATGGACCTGCTTCTCCTCAATACCCCCAAATTTTGGTAGATCGACTCTGCAATATGAAGTCATTCTATAAATTATTTGAAGATATTTCCAAAGATGCTCGCACCGTTGGTTACTGCGAGGCTGTGAATAATCAACGCGAGTGGAAACCCACTTGCAATCTGAAGAGTTTGTCTTCTTTGAAGAAGTGTGATAAGCCCTGGAGAAGAAGAGGGTGACTCTGAACAAAACTTTTATCCAAAATACTGCCGGTGGGTGACATCCATATGCCCTGCTCTCGCATCTTGGCAATCTTCCTAGTCTTCCTTCTGTGGCTGAGCTGAAGGAGTGTGAGGTAGATTTTTTTTGAAGATCTTCCATTTAAACCTAGCACTGATATTCCACCTCTGAACCTTGATTCCAGTGTGACTAATGAAGGTAATGCGAGCACTGAAGCTCCTGTCTAGTAGCCACTTGAAGAGATTCCCCCTCAGGAGCTAAGCCAAGAGCCACTGCTCTCTTTGTCAAGCCTACGCCTACCTCTACCTCTGAAGTTATTTGATTTCCAATGTACTGGGTTTTCTGTAATTTTAAATTTTAAACTTAAGACAATATTTTGGTGTATGTATGTACTATTTATGTGACTTCCATTATGAATGTTAGTTTATTCTTCATGTTTTATATTTCTCATCGCTCTTACTTATGTGTAGGGCTTCAATATTTTGTTGATAAAAATTCTTGAAAATACTTGACTTTATGGGATGTAGTGATCCTTTTTCTGAACTTATTAGCTTGTTTCGTGCCACTCAATCTTTCACCAAAGAATGTGAAGAGGTTGTTTCTTCTTATCACTTTTAGAGTATGCAATCCCTTCCCTTATGTCTTAGGTGGCAATTCCCGTTTGCTCTTCATCTCCCTCTTCGTGTTTAACCTGTTCTTACAGCAAGTTTGATCATGATGGGTATGATGTTAAATCGCTTGGCAAGGAAATTGTCCGCAGTGGGATTTTAAAGGGTTCGAGAGGTAAGAGTTTTTCAGTAGGGTTCGAGAGGTAGTGTTTTGGCAGGGGTTCGAGAGGTAGTGTTTTGGCAGGGGTTCGAGAGGTAGTGTTTTGGCAGGAGTTCGAGAGGTAGAGTTTCAACAGGGGTTTGAGAGGTAGTGTTTTGGTAGGGGTTCAAGAGGTAGAGTTTCAACAGAGGTTTGAGAGGTAGTGTTTTGGCAGGGGTTCGAGAGGTTGAGTTTCAATAGGGGTTTGAGAGGTAGTGTTTCAACAGGGGTTTGAGAGGTTGAGGGTTTAGTTAGAGAGAGTCAGGTTATGATGACATTATATATATATATATATATATAAGTAAACATAAACTCAGATTTTAACTCAATTTGTGCTAGGGCGATGCAACACCCACCTTAGTTAAACTTGGATTGACAACCGCCGCTTCTACTTCACTGCTCAACCTTCTGAATTTTGGTACTCAAAGTGTTTTAAGGCTGGAAGTTTTGGGGGAGGATATCACTGGTATTTATACTAAGTAAAATATAGGGTTCTGACACCTGCCCAACCTAAAATTTTATCCTTCAAACGTCCAACCTAGTTGCCTAAAATTACTTCTCACGTCCACCGTTCATTCCTTCCCAGTAATACCACTTGCCCAAAAAATTACTTTGGATAATTTTTCACATCTGCTGCTAGCTTTTCCCTTCATGGTAATTTTTTGCATTTATTTATTCCTTGGCTCATTTATTTGCTTATTATTACTATTGTCATATAATATATATATATATATATATATATTATTATGTGTAATTTATTCTTGGTAATTTCTCTTACTCATTTATTTATTTATTGTCATTAGTATTATTATTATTATTATATATATATATTATTTAAAAATACATATACATATATATTTTTTGGAAAATTAAAGGAAAGATGGGAATTTTTTGATAAAATTTAATTATTACGTGTACTCTAATTCCATTTCGGTAGGGGTTTTCACAATCTCCCCCCTTAATGATTTTCGTCCCCAAAATATCCGTTTCCAGCGAACAACTCCGGGTAATTATTCTTCATTTCAGCTTCCAACTCCCATGCTGTTTCCTCGACCTTTTGATTTCTCCATAACACCAAGACTATAGGAATCTCTCTAGTTCGCAAGGTTTTGATTTTTCGATCCAATATGTTCACGGGATTTTCCTCGTACATTAGATTTTCGTTCACTGCTAAGTATTCATGGTTTAACACGTGTCCGGGGTCAGGGTGGTACTTTTTCAGAAGTGACACATGAAAAACATTGTGTAATTTCCCCAACTGGCTAGGTAGGTTAAGTCGATACGCAACTGGTCCGAATCGCTGTACTATCTCGAAAAGGCCAATGTACCTAGGGCTTAGTTTTCCTTTCTTGCCATGTCGGACTAAACCCTTATGAGGGGTTACCTTCAAAAACACCTTGTCACCCACTCCAAACTCCAAATCCCTCCTCCGATGGTTCGCGTAACTCTTTTGTCGACTTTGAGCCATCTGTAGGCATTGCGTTATCAGTTGACCTTATCCACGGATTCCTCAATCCAAGGTATACTGGCCAGTGGTAAAATATTTTTCTCTCCCACTTCGTCCCAAAAGAGGGGTGTCCGATACTTCCTACCATAGAGTATTTCATATGGGGCCATTCCGATGGACGAATGATAGCTATTGTTATAAGCGAATTCTACCAAAGGTAGATGAGTGTCCCAACTTCCCCCAAAATCCATAACACAGCTTAAGAGCATGTCCTCCAAGGTTTGAATTGTCCTCTCTGACTGCCCGTCTGTTTATGGATGGGCACTTGTACTAAAGTTCAATTTGTTTCCCAAAGCTGCTTGCAGTTGCCTCCAAAAATAGGAAGTGAATCTTGGGTCCCTATCGGATACGATAGTTATTGGCACCCCCATGCAATCTTACGACTTCCTGGATGTATTAGACAGTCAGTCTTTCCAAGGAGTATTTAACGTTGATCGGTAGGAAATGAGCCGACTTGGTCAACCTATCAACCACCACCTATATTGCATCAAAATTCTTCGGTGTGTGGGGTAATCCTGTCACAAAGTCCATTGTGATGTGATCCCACTTCCATTCGGGAATCTCCAATGGGTATAACAACTCGATGATTTCTGATGCTCGGCCTTGACTTGCTTGCACACTAAACAACGTGCTACATATTCTGCTATGTCCCTCCTCATATTATCCCAATAGTACCGTTGTTTCAGGTCTTAGTACATTTTGGTCTCCCCTCGGTGTACCGTATACTTGGATCGGTAAGCTTCTTCCAACACTCTTTGGGTGATTGCTGAATTTTGGGGTAGACAAAGCCGACCTCTACAGGTCAGTATTTCTCCACTATTCACTTCAAAGTACGGCAACTTCCCTTCAGCGATAAGCTTTTTCTTCTTCACCAAGGACTCATCCGACTCTTGAGCCTCCTTAATCTCTGTGGGTAAAACCGTTTGTACCCTTAGATTGAAGAATACAAGTCGGTCAGGTTTAGTCTCGCATTCCCAATTCTCTGTCTGTGATAACATCTCTGTCTCCTTTATCCAGATATGCGCCAAATTCACCTTCCAGCTTAGCGCGTCTGCCACTACATTTTCCTTGCCATGATGATAATTGATTACACAGTCATAATCCCCCAAAAACTCCATCCACCAACGTTGGCGCATATTCAGGTCCTTTTGGGAAAATAGGTACTTCAGGTTCTTATGATCTGACGATACTTCAAACGTGACTCCATATAAGTAATGTCGCCACTTCTTTAAAGCAAACACCACTGCATCTAGTTCTAGGTCATGGGTGGGGTAATTATTTTTTTAAATTTTCAACTTCCGAGATGCATAAGCAATCACGTTGCCCCTTTGCATCAATACGCACCCTAGACCATCTCCTGAAGCATCAGTATATACTATGAATCCATCATTTCCCTTAGGTAGGGCAAGGATTGGGGCAGTGGTCAAACGCTTCTTCAATTCTTGGAAACTGGATTCAGTCTTCTCATTCCATTCATACTTAACTCCCTTCTGAGTTAATCAGAATAAATGGGATGCTAGCTTAGAGAAGTCTTTAACGAAACGCTGATAATATCCTGCCAGTCCAAGAAAGCTCCGCACTTCCGTACTATTGTTCAGCACCCTCCAGTTTAGAATTGTCTCGACTTTAGATGGATCCATGGATATTCCTTCCTTACTAATCACGTGCCCCAAAAAGTTCACTTGACTTAGCCAGAATTCACATTGGCTAAACTTGGCGTACAACTTGTGCTCCTTTAGCAGTTGTAATACCTTCCTTAGATGCCCTTCATGCTCCTACTGGGATTTGGAATAGACCAGGATGTCATCAATGAAGATGACAACAAACTCGTCTAGGTATGGCCAAAATACTCGATGCATGAGGTCCATAAATGCCATTGGTGCATTGGTTACTCCAAATGGCATTACTAGGAATTCATAATGACCATATCGAGTACTGAAAGCTGTCATGGGTATGTCATCCCTCTTCACTCGTAACTGGTAGTACCTTTGTCGCAAATCCAGTTTGGAAAATACAACTACCCCTTGGAGTTGATCAAACAACTCCTCAATAATGGGAAGAGGGTATTTATTCTTAATTATCACATTGTTTAATCCTCGATAATCGATACACATCCAAAGAGAACCATCCTTCTTCTTAACAAACAATACTGGGGTTCCCCACGGGGAGGTACTCGATTGAATGAATCCTCAAGCTAATAAGTCTTCGAGATGTAGCTTCAACTCCTGTAACTCTAGCGGCGCCATACGATAAGGGGTTTGAGAAATGGGTGCGGCTCCTAGTACTAGATCAATAGTAAACTCAGTCTCCCTTTCAGGAGGTAAACTTACTAGTTCCTCTGGAAATACCTCAGGGAAGTCTTGGACCACAATTATATCTTCTCCCTTTAACTGGTCCACTGGCTTATTCAAGATATAAGCCAATATTCCAGTTGCTCCCTTACAAATCATTCGTCGAGTTTTGACTCCCGCCACAAGTAATGAGGAAGATCTCTTCCTTCCCACATCTACTTTAATCGGAAGTTCCCTGGGTAGACACAGCTTAAATTCCTTCGTATAACAATTTAACTGGGCATGATTTTTAGCAAGCCAATCCATACCAAGTATCACCTCATATCCTTTTAAAGGTAAAGCAATTAAGTCTATGGGAAATTCCCAACGTCTCACATTTACCTCACAGGTTTTACATACACGTCCAGTTAGGATTTTAATATCATTTGTGGGAGTGCTAACTTCCAATTTATAGGGTAAGTCCTCTATTTTCTCTTCTATATTCTCAAGAAAGGAGTAACTTGCAAAAGAATGAGAAGCACTGGGATAAATAAAAACTTTAGCTATTTTACTCAGGATTGGAAGGGTACCTTCAATGACCTCGATCGAAACCGGGGCTTCACTATCTTCCATCGCGTATACACGAGCCTGCACTTTTGGTTGACTTCCCTTACTTACTCTTCCTTTCTAAGAAGGTTTGGTGACCGATGCCTGGGATCCCATGGGCTGAGATGAGCGACTTGGCTGAGCTTGCGAGCATTCATATATCCTATGTTCAGAACTTCCACACCGCAAACACTTGTTTGCTCTCTTCTAGCAATCCTACTCATCATGGACTCCCTTTCTACAGTACGTGCAACACACTTGAGTTGTTCCTCTCGAGGCAATGCTTGAGTCGTGGTTGAGGGTCAGGATGTGGCTCTCGTAGGGACTTTGTTTTGCTCCGAGTTTATTCCCTGTGGGCTGGGAATGTATACTGATTGGGACCTCACATTTGTTCTTCTTGAATTGTACATGGCTCGTAAGGTATTCTTGGTTTCCTTCACTCTGCAAGTGGATTCAATGGCTGTGGCATAACTGTTTTGATAGGTCGGGGCTATGGCATCCTTCAATTCCGTCCTTAACCCTTGGATAAATCTCCTCTTGCATTCCTCATCAGTCGAGACCATCTTCTCTACAAATTTAGAGAGTTGGGAAAACTTTGCCTCATATTCTATTACACTCATCAGTCCTTGTTTCAAGTTTATGAACTTCGCTTCTTTCCTTCTGATAACTAGAGGTGGAATGAACCTCTTCTTAAATTCCTTTTCGAAATTCTCCCAGGTCTTGGGAGTTTCCTCTATGTCCCACTTCCTTTGTATTATGTTTCACCAATCTAGTGTGATTGGAATATAGAAAAATTCACCTTCCGTCCATCCGTATATCCCAAGGCTTGAAAGGTTCGAGCCATTGTTTCGATCCAATTTTCAGCGACTTCATCATCGGGGACGACATTGAACCTGGGTGGATGAAACTTCTAGAATCGTTCCAAGGCCGCGTCCTCTGTCTCCGGCCTATAACTTTAATCCCTGACCGAAGATTGAGCTCGATTGTCTCTCTCTATCATGCGGCTCAAAATATCTGTAACTTGACTTACGAATAATTCTATCCCTGCGGTTGGGGGATTCTGTCCCGTGGGTGAGTTCGATCCCTTTCCATTGTCCTATACTCAATAAGTTAGTTCCATGGATTGAACCAATCCTCATTTGGTTACCTAACCAAAATAATATAATTCACAAAATATTTTTATAACATTTGTTTACAGTAGTTATAGCTTCATTATAAGATATTTGCAATAATTTTATAGTCCTCTAGCATCGTCTCTCGATGTCCAAAATTGGAACTCGCTTCTTGTTCTAATACCTATCTTACAAACGGTTAGTATCTTAGTTGTAAGTTTCCCCCCAAAAAGTCAGCTTCCAATTCTAATCAACTCTCGAATCCTTGGTGGAGTCACCTCCTTCTTATTGCTCAGCTCTAGGGTATGCTTGGTCCATTAAATCATCCTGCAATGTGACGAGAGCTTCCTGCATCATGCCTCGAGTCTCTCTAATATGCCTCCAACTTGATTCTATTGGTTGTCGATGATAGGCGGTCAGACCTCCATGTAGTTCTTGGGCATTTACCAGGGCTAAGTCTACTTGTTGAAAGACTTCTTGTCGCTATGCATCCTATTGTCCAAGCTTCCTACTTCTTTGATTCCTTAGTCGATTGTTTTCGATGACCGCCGTATCTGCCCTTGTCTCTTTTGTGTTAGCACATAGATATTTTTCCCACATTGCATCTCTCGTTAATTGTTTTTGGGTCTCGAGGCTAAGGACCCTACCCATTAATGCTGCCCGCTCCATGACTAACGCATGCACAATCCAATTTGGGTAAGTGTGAGTTTCTACCCATTGAGGATTGTTTATTATTTTCATCCAAGGAAGAAACATCTCTGGGAATGCTCCGTAATGTCTTTTCACCTCAATAATTTCTTGAAAGGCATTGCTCGCATTCTCTACGTTATTGTCCATCTATCAACATAATAAAATTATTAGCTTGATAATTTATACACAACTAACCCCCCTTACTCTATTCACAGTTCATTTAGTTTCCTCTAGAATATTTTATTAAGGTAAGTGTGAATTTGCCTTTACTTAGTTTGAGAATGCTCTGATACCACAACTGTAACACCCCCAAACCCCAAAAAAAGTTTCGAGTCAGGTTCGAGCGTGCTACCAAAGGGCCAGTATTAACGAGCAATTAAATTTTATGCAGAAGCGATTTAGATAAATTCAAAAACCTAACTTTACTATTATAGTGACAGGATTATTACAAGTGTTAAATGGAAGTTTCACCTAACTATTACAGATTCAAAGTTCACTTTAAAACTCCTAACAGTTTACCCAGGATCTTTATCAAACGAAGTAAAGACATCAAGCACTTTTCTCTTACTATTCTTCTTCACCTGAAAAATGGTTGTTTAACTAGAGTAAGCTCCTTGCTTAGTGAGGTTCCATCGCCAGCATTTACCCAATTGAGTTTTAGTGATCATAGAATAACAATTAACAATTAACAACTAGCCATGTATGTCCTAGCACACAGTAAAAGGATACAGGTGGTTAATGCTGAGTTACTGCCAAGTGCCTATATGGAAACTGTCACTAATATACATGACATAACCCAGTCAGTGATGCCCAAAGGCTATCAGTTCAAAATTCACTTTCCCATTCATGCCGGTGTTCATTTACGAGCTCGTATCAGTCAGTTTGTTATGCTAGCATACCAAACTCCATGTGTAGTTGGTTTATCAGACGGTCCGGTCAGTACCGTTCCCTGCCGACTTTGACCAAACTAAAACTATGTTGGGGCCCCCAAAATTTACAGACAGATAATCAGGTAGCTGGTAATTCAAGTTTGACACGGCAAGATAAAGTACAAGCCGGTCATAAGAGCAGTATATGATTCAAGTTTGACATGGAAAGATAAAGTATAAACGGGTCTTTCACACAAAATACCAGAGCAGTTCAGGAGTTCAGTTTCACGATAATCTAGTAGACTATGATAAAATACACACTTAATTCAACAGTTAATAAATACCATCATTTGAGTGTAACTGTCATATCTCTCTCATGGTTCGAGTATCGAGTAGAAAGGTTCAAGTATCATATTTTAGGTACGGGGGTTCGAACAGATGAGTTTGAGTACAGGGGTTTGAGTACTCATGGTGCGAGTAGTTGGGTTCGAGTACAGAAGGTTCGAGTACAGAATTCAAGTGGAGCAGGTTCGAGTACAGAATTCAAGTGGAGAAGGTTCAAGTGGTATGGGTATCAAGTGGTATGGGTATCAAGTGGTACTAGTTCGAGTGGTAAGTGGTACCAGTTTGAGTGGTACGGTTTAGTTGGAGAGATTCTAAAGGTACGGGTCCAGTTGGTAAGGTTCGAGAGGTAAGGTTCTAGTGGCACTAGTTCGAGAGGTAAAGGTTTTAGTAGTACTAGTTCGAGAGGTAAGGTTCGAGAGGTAAGGTTTGAGTGGCAGTAGTTCGAGAGTTAAAGGTTTCAGTAGTACTAGTTTGAGAGGTAAGGTTCGAGGGGTAAGTTTGAGAGGTAAAGGTTTCGGTAGTACTAGTTCGAGAGGTAAAGATCGAGATGTAAGTTTGAGAGGTAAAGGTTTCATTGGTACTAGTTCAAGGGGTAAGGTTCGAGATATAAGTTCGAGAGGTAAAGGTTTCAGTGGTACTAGTTCGAGGGGTAATGTTTGTGGGGTACAGTTTGAGAGGTAACAGTTTCAGTGATATTAGTTCGAGAGGTAAGGTTCGAGAGGTGAGTTTAGGAGGGACAATTTGGGTGGTACAATTCAAGGGATACAACTTTAAGGGTATGGTTCGTGAGGTACAGTTCGAGAGGTAATGGTTTGGGAGAAGGTTTCGAGAAGTAAAGGTTTCAGGGTACTAGTTCGAGGGGTAAAGGTTTCAGGGGCACACGTTCGAGATGAGATAGGTAATGGTTCTAATAGTGAGGGTTCCAGAGAAAAGGTTTCTAGAGGTAAAGATATCGGTAGTACTAGTTCGAGGGATACAGATTTCCAGTGGCGGTTCGAGAGGTGAGGTTTTCAGAGGTTCGAGAGGTGGGATTTTAAGGGGTTTGAGAGGTAAGAGTTTTCAGTAGGGTTCAAAATCTATTGTTCTAGAGGTAAAGATATCAGTGGTACTAGTTCGAGGGATACAAATTTCCAGTGGCAGTTCGAGAGGTGAGGTTTTCAGAGGTTCGAGAGGTGGGATTTTAAGAGTTTTTCAGTAGGGTTTGAGAGGTAGCGTTTTTGCAGGGGTTCGAGAGGTAGAGTTTCAACAGGGGTTCGAGAGGTAGTGTTTTGGCTGGGGTTTGAGAGGTAGATTTTCAACAGAGGTTCGAGAGGTAGTTTTTTGGTAGGGGTTCGAGTGGTTGAGTTTCAACAGGGGTTCGAGAGGTAGTGTTTCAACAGGGGTTCGAGAGGTTGAGTTTCATAGGGGTTCGAGAGGTAGAGGGTTCAGTTCGAGAGAGTCCGGTTATGATGGCATTATATATATATATATATATATATATGTATACATAAACTCAGATTTTAACTCAATTCGTGCTAGGGAAATGCAACACTCACCATAGTTAAATTGGGCTTGACAACCGCCACTTCTACTTCACTGCTTAACCTTATGAATTTTGGTACTCAAAGTATCTTAAGGCTGTAAGTTTTGGGGGAGGATATCACTGGTATTTATACTAAGTAAAATATAGGGTTCTGACACCTACCCAAACTAAAATTTTATCCTTTAAACTTTAAGCCTACTTGCCCAAAATTACTTCTCACGTCCGCCGTTCATTCCTTCCCAGTAATGCCACTTGCCCAAAAAATTACTTTGGATAATTTTTCACATCCACTGCTAGCTTTTCCCTTCATTGTAATTTCTTGCATTTATTTATTCCTTGGCTCATTTATTTGTTTATTATTGCTATTGTCATAATATATATATGTATGATTATGTGTAATTTCTTCTTGGTAATTTCTCTTACTTACTTATTTATTTATTGTTATTAGCATTATTATCATTATTATATATATATATTATTTAAAAATAAATATACATATATATTTTTTGGAAAATTAAAGGAAAGATGGGAATTTTTTTGATAAAATTTAATTATTACATGTACTCTAATTCCATTTCAGTAGGGGTTTTCACAGCATCACTGATAATTAAGGAGTGGGTAGTGATGCTTGGGTCTACTCCTCCCATGTTCTGAATATTCCATGTGAAAGTTTCTTTGTGGCTTCATAGGATTTCTATAACTCTCGTCTTCTCCTCATTTGGAAGGCATTTTCCTACCCTTACGCACTTTGAGCTATCTTCATCATCCAGGCTAACTAGCTCAATTTCTTCTCCTAGGTCTGCTGATGATCCTGGCTGATCTAATGATCCCCCATTTGAGATTGTGTAAACCATCTTTGCCTTCTATCCCACTCTTCTTGCCTTCATTGAAATGACCATGCATTGCCATGCCATTTGCTGGTTTCCTCTTATAGCTGCAATTTTGGCCGGAGTTGGGAATATCATGACCAAGTGGTAAGGATACCATATCGCTTTTGCTCTTTTCATCCATGGTCTTCCTATGATAGCATTAAACATACTTGGAGCGTCTATGACTACGAAGTCGCACATGATGGTGCATTTCCTACTGCTTTTCCCAATAGTGATAGGGAGTTGTATATTGCCTAAAGGCGTTTCTTCTCACCCTGTAAGCCTAACTAGCGAGGATACAGATTTTTTAAGATCATTTTGCTTGAAACCCATCATGTGAAAGAAGTCCATAAATAGTATCTTAACTGCACTTCATCATCCAAGAACACTCTGTGTACTATAGTATCTCCTATTTTTGCAATAATTACCATGGGGCTGTTGTAAGGTGAAGCGTTAGGTACTGCATCTTCCTCGTTGAAGGTGATCGCTTCATTCGAGCGGAATCTTTTGTCAACCAATTCTTGCAGGGAAAAGTATCTTGCCCTAGCATTCCAAGCATTGTTGGACAATGACTCTGTAGATCCGTGTATGGACAAAATTACTGTTTCTGGTACTTCGTCACTCGCATCATCCTTGCAATCAACTGCAACGGTCATTTTTTGATTCTTTGGCAGTGTGGATGTCATTCCTTGATTTCTTGCTAATGGGTTTGATGTTTTGATAGTGTCACCATACTGTTTTCCCCCCTTCATTTCTATAATGGCCTAAGAACTCAAAATTTCCTCAATTTGTCTTCTTAGGTCTCTGAAATACTCAATATCATGACCACGACCCTTTTGGAAAGCACAATAACAGTCTCTGGATCTCTTTTCTGGCGGTGCTAGCACAGGTGTTGGTTCTCGAAATAATTCCTTGTTCTCTTGCCATATTTCTTTCCTTGGCCTCGTCAGAGATGTATCCCTCAATGGTGCAGCTTGCAAACCTGGATCTTTTCCTTTGAAGTAATGCTCCCCCTTCCTTTCTTCATAAATCCCTTCTGCAAATCCTCCATCGTTCATTTTTCACCTCGTTCCCGCTCTATCTTGCGGTTATTTGCTTCTTTGTTCGCACATACTATTTAATAATCTTTTGTAGCTCCCTTGGGTTTCTAGGTATATTCTTCGTTAGTTCTTTGTAGAACTCTCCCAATCGCATTCCTCCTGTGAAGGCTCCCAATGACGACTGGAATGACAAGTCGCGAACCTGTAGACTTTCCGTGACAAATCGATTATCATACTCTGCCAGGCTTTCATCACTTCGCTGGGCTATGTTGTTAAGATCTGCAATCGTTTTAGAGAACTTTTGTTTCTGATAGAAATGACCATGGAATAGGTCTGAAAACTGTGCCCAAGACTTGATACTTCGATTTGGATGGTCTTCGTACCAAGTGATCGTTGTTCCTGACAAAAATATGGGAAACACCTTGCAGAATAATTCAATGTTCGCGTCGTGAAATCTCATGTTGTTTCTGTATGAATGTTGGCATTATTTTTTATCTGTGGTCTCATCGTAGATTTTAACGTGCAGAAGAAGTTTGAAATCCTTTGCCATCTTAAAATCTCACAGATGTGGTGCTAGGTGTGATTTGTCTTAATTGTTTTCCGCAATAATGTCACACAATTCTTCTTCATAGTTGAGATTCTCACGCTCCGGGTTTACCCTTTTTCCAGTTTTGGGGGTTTTTGCTTGAGCGTCTTCAAAAATTGATCGTAAAGACCTTCTCTGTTTGCTTCTAAGAAATCCGTGAATGCCCTTTTTTCCTTGTCATGGTTATTATTCAGGAATTATGCTTCCTCTTCTTCCTTTTCGATTTATTTTTTACTATGCTCTTTTTCCCTATTTGGGGTGTGATCATGATGATGATGCATTCCTCTACCTCGTCCAAGTGTTTGTTCTTGCGACTGATGATTATGGCACTTCTCACTCCTAGTGAACACCATTGATTACCTGAATGAACTTGAAATGAAAAGAAATATTTTGGTCCCACAGTCGGCACCAAATGATGTGGTAGTCTATTCAGGTGGATCACTTGTTGCTCATTCCTTAACCTTCTTCTTCTGCAAAACTAGTCCTGGAAGTGATTCTAGGAGAACAACTTCGATGATAAAGTCAGTTCTCTCTCTTAAGAATTGGAATTTCTCAAAATAGTTACACTTATATGCATATGTGACCTCTTTGTTCCTTTTATAGCTTACTCTGAACGTGGCTTCGCTTCTCTCGGGTTTTCCATCAGATGCTTGACCGTGGCTCCGAGGAAGACGAATCGTGATCAACGTGTGACCATGATCTCCGCTTTTCACGGTTCATGTGTTGTGTCTATCTCTGATCTCTGCTCGCATCGTGAGCTGTTCTTGGACTTGTTTGCCACTTTAGACCTGCAGCTTAGCCTTGGGGTAGGTATACACCAACTAGGAGCCTT
Source organism: Rubia yunnanensis (assembly GCA_037428765.1). Classification (NCBI taxonomy): domain Eukaryota; kingdom Viridiplantae; phylum Streptophyta; class Magnoliopsida; order Gentianales; family Rubiaceae; genus Rubia; species Rubia yunnanensis. The sequence continues at coordinate 22,979,087 of CM075071.1, read as the reverse complement.
ATATACTGGATTTTTTTTTCTTGCAGTCGGTTTGTACAGTAAAGTTTTTGTGGGCTCCAAGATAGTTGTATAATAGTCTCATGGAGTTTGAGACTCAGAATCACCCTTTGGTTATTGGAGTATTATGATTGTGTTTTTTTGTGTCTTGTTAATGATATTTAAGATATGATTCATATAGTAACCGGGATAAAGCCTTAAATGTGGAATTTGCACGTGTCTATTATCAGGATATCTGTTTGACTGTTTCACATGGAATAGAATGGTTTTGGAAGAATGAAATAGAAAGTATATGGAAAATAAGAACTTGACAGGAGATTCATACAGGGGAAATATTATACAATTTTTATGTTGTACCTCTGGGGTACAATAACTGTGTATCGTGTGTATGTCGAATATACCATCTTTTGAATTGTTGAATGATAAAGAATTGGTTGGTAATCTAGGAATGTTTTGACCATATATAGTTTGTGACTATATTGTACCACATTATCAAATGAAGGATTATGGTCACTTGGTGTCAATGTGGTCACATAGTTTCCTATATTAATTACTATGTTTTCCTTGCAACCATTTTATCTCTGTGTTTAAAAGATCAGTAACTGACGCCTTTATACCATCTTATTCAAAATTTGTGGTTGTCGTTACATGTTTTGTTATTCTCTGGAGAAACATATTTAAAACCTGGCATGCATTTGCGTTCAATATCCAAATCCATATTAATGTAGAAGATCAAGAGGCTCTGTCAGTAAGGAAAAGAAACAAGCATGTTAGTTTGATGGTTTATCTATCTGGTTTTGTTATTTAAAGGTTTAGTTTGGATATTAAAAGTTCAATAGTTTTGTCAGAGCAATGCCACCTGAGGTGGTTTAGTTTGAGTTTTTCAAATTTAAATTTCTTACAGAATGGTAGTTCATTTATCTTTTCCTTTAGTTCACTTATTAGAAACATTAGTTTATGTATATTGTTGGTTGGAGTTTACTGATTTGATTTTGAATATTAGCGTAGAATTTAAAATTTTTATTTTTATGTTACAAGTTATGGACATGATTAGTTTGATGGTTTAATTCTTTAGTTCGATTACTTAAATGTTTAGTTTGGATATTACAAGTTTAATAATTTTTCAAACCAATACCATTTGAGTTGGTTTAGTTTGGGTTCTTTATATTTTAAATTTCTTACTGTATGTTTAGTTCATGTATGTATGTCTTTAGTTTACTTATTAGAACCATTAGTTTAAGTATATTGCTGGTTGGATTTTACTAATTTGAAGATTATTTTACTGATTCAAACTTCAACTGTTGTTGGCTATCACTTTAGTTGAGATTTTTAGAGTATTAGATGAGCAATTTAAAGTATTAATTTTACTGTTCAAATAATGTCTATAAAATAATGCTATAATTTTAATACATGATTGTAGTTCTATACTGTTACACTATAAAATTGAAAGTCGCATAGCTCAACATCCCTTGCTGTTTTGGTGTCTTTGTACCAAACTCTTTTGTCTTTGGTTTCATCCTTTTGCTTCAATGCTTCAATTCTCTTGCTTCTTCCTTTTGTCTTTGTTAGAGATGGACCTTGGCTTGTTGATGGTTTAGAATTTCAGCTGCATTGGAAGTTTTGGAGCAACTTCATTGACTTTTTTACCTTTGCTTCACCTGCCTATGTTGGTTACATTTTTTACCTCGTTGTGTTGACAATCACACCCCAAATCCCAATACATTTGATTATTTTGGCACAAATCATGAAATTCCAATAGTTTTTTGCTCTCAAACTTGTGAAGCAATATGTGAGGTCTGCTTTCGATAAGTCGATCAAAGTGTGGTCAAAATGAATTTCTGCAAATATATATCAATTATAAACTACAACTAGTAATGTATACAAACTCATTACATCAATTGTTTGTACTATTTGTTCATGCATTTGAGGGTTTAGTTTAGTTATTCTAACAAGTAATCTTGACATTGATGACTGGGCCGTCTCTAACAATTTGGAGGCCTTGTTGAAAATTAAAAAATGAGGTCCCTAAATACATTAACATAAAATTATCAAATAAAATTTATATCAATAGGATATTACGGATTTTCAAAACAAAACATAAAGACAAAGATAAATTAATAATACTACTTAATTACCATTAAATAAAATATAAAAAATACTAAAAGTTGAGTTCTTACTAGTAGGAAGATACTTTGGTAAAAAAGAAACGTACAAAGGAGCTGGACTAAGAAGCTGCAACGAGAAAGGAAGACGACTTCCGGAAGGATCAGGTTTATTTTTCCAAAAATTATATATATATATATATATATATATATATATATAATAGCTAATAATAAAATTTTGGAGTGCCAAAAATATTGGGGTCCTGTTCAAAAGCACCGGTTGAACATCTTCAAAGACAGCCCTGATTGATGAATATATACACAAATTACTTCATGTGTTTAGGATTTTGCACTATGTATATATCACGTTACTTCAAACATTTCAGTAAAATTTTTAATATCAAACTTTTCATAAACAACATTCATATAAATAAATTTAGACGTTGATGATTGATTTAGTAATAAATACACACATTAGTTCATGGGTTTAAATAGTTTCATCGAGTGCATTACATCTTATTTCAGACGTTTCATAACAAAATTCATCTAATGAAATCTACATTTTCATGATTCATCTAGCAATATACAAATCACTTAATGTGTTTAGCCATTTTAATATTGTATATACATCTTATTTCAAACGTTTCAGCAAAAATAAAATATCAAATTTTTCATAAAAACATTTATCTTATGAAATATCAGTCCTTAATGAATCATCTAGAAATATATGAACATATTACTTTATGTGTTCATGCGTTTACATCGTGAATTTAATATTTACTTTATACCTTTCGGCAAATTTAAAAATGCCAAGATCTTCTTAGCAAGACTCATCTAATCAAATTTCAAATATTAACGAATCATCTAGCAAAATATGAACATATACTTCATGTGTTCATATAGTTACATTGTGTTTTTAACTTATTACTTCATACGTTCCAGAAAATTTTTAAAAACCAAAATTTTCTTAACGAAATGCATCTAATCAAACATCATACCTTGACAAATCATCTAGAATAATATGAACTTACTTCTTGTGTTTATGCGGCTGCATCATGTATTTAACATATTAATTCATACGTTCCATCAAATTTCAAAATACGAAAATCTTCAAAAAAAATGCATCTAATCAAATTTCAAACATTGATGAATCATCTAGCAAAATATGAACACGTTACTTCATGTTTTCATGTGATTATATCGTGTATTTAACATATTACTTCATACATTCCAACAAATTTAGAAATACCAAAAAGTTCATAACAAAATGCATCTAATCAAATTCCAGACCTTGACAAATCATCTAGATAAATATGAACTCACAACTTCATGTGTTCATGCGGTTACATTGTGTATTTAACATATTACTTCACACATTCCAAAAAATTCAAAAACATTAAAATCTTCATGACAAAATGCATCTAATCAACTTTCAGACCTTGACGAATCGTCTAGCAAAATATGAACATGTTACTTCACGTGTTTGTACAGTAACATCATAACTTGAACTTATTACTTCATACATTCCAATAAACTTAAAATACAAAAAATATTCTTGATAAAATACATCTAATCAAATTCCAAACATTCGAACAATTATCTAGGAAATTATGAACACATTACTTCATGTGTTCATTCAGTTTCATTGTGCATTTAACAATATTTACGTAATGTCAAATTTAGTAACATCACTGCAGTACTCAAAATCCAAACCTTGAGGAATTTTTGCTAATTTTTTGGTTTTAACATATTCGTTGTTCTATATGCAAAACGATCTCATTTCTTTGAATTTCTTCGTTTTCCATCACTTATAACAACACCTTCATGAAATTCGTCTTTGAGATTTCTCAAAAGTTTGGCTAATGTTGATGAAAGTTGAGATTTGAAACTGTAAATTTGATATTACCTCATTGATTTCACCGTCGCAGATCGTAGAAGCTTTTAAACCTGCATTCATTTCATCATCACTTAGTTAAATTAAGAGCACGATGCAAAAAATTAAAGTTTGGCCTAGATTTGCCAAAAAATGACTGATAGGCAAAATCTCAGCTTTGATATGGTGATTTGCACATATTCAATCGGTGATTTGCGAGCGTAAATATGGTGTTTATGAGATTCAGTTTGGTGATTTCAATCGAATTGAATAAGAAGGATTGAAATCCTATGATTTTGGGGATTTTCTTTCAAAAAAAATGGCAGTTGGTTGTAATTTGAATCCATTTTCTAATAATTGCAATTTGATCCCATTTCTGAGCCTTGTTTCTAATAATTTCACGTTAGCCTCTCGTCTCACTATTTGCTATGGTAAGATGGTCTCACAAGAGATTTTCTCTCCTTAAAAAAAGGGGAAAATGTTTTAAAGAGAGAAATATTTGTTTTTGCAATTAAAACTCACATTAATGGGAGCGATATTCATTTAATTCCCCAAACATTTGTAAAGATGTGAATATTGTTAATTTACAATATGATATACAATGCAAAGCAAAACATAACCTTGATGTGAAAGAGACGAAAAAAGGCAACCTAATTGCCTCTTCAAAATGCTATATAAACCTAGGAAAATATTGGTAGTTTCCTGTAGCAAAACCTCCACCCCATGTGTTAGTGTTAGCTAATCCATCTGAATTTCAATATTTTCCTAAGTAATTTAAAGTCTTTCTTTGGAGTAGATAAAACTTAAAGATATTCTTTCAATGAGTTTGTTTTTCTTTGGATTCCTGTTACTTTTGAAGTTCTTTGAGTGCTAGATCAATAACATGTCAATAGTATTGCAAATTGAAGCAGAGATGGAAGAAGTGGAAAGCTTCCTATGGATTGATGTACTAGTCCTCCTTCTGAGCTGTGTAGCTAGAGTTAGTTGTTTCATTTTCAACCTTGTAGATCTTGGTTACTTCAATTTGTTCCTGAGACCTGAGAGTACACACAAGGATAAAATAAGTAGCATCCATTATAGGGGTCAATTAGAATTGTAGGAATTGCAAGTCTATCTAAATGAAGCAATTATTTAGCCTTCTAATCCAAATCTTGATAAGAGAGTAATTGGTTAGCTATCCATCTTAGAAAATTAGTCAGCCACTAGGTTACCCTGCCTTAGTGTGTGCCTGAATGTTATAGATCTAAATTGTTGTTGCAATGTAGAAACAAGATCAAATAGCATCCAGAGAGCATTTAGAGGGTTTCTAGAGAGTTTTGAGGGTTTATACAATCAATGGCCACTTTGCAATTAATTTTCAAACAACAGTTAGAAGTTTTATATTTTGAGAAAATTGAAAACCTTCCTATAAGGCTAAAATCTCAATAAATTCCAAGTGCTCAGTTTTCATGCAAGTTTGTATCAGAATTCCATCTTCCCATACCACATTTTGTTCTAGATCTAGACCAAGAGGCATCAACATTTATTTTCAGAGAATCTAAAGGCTTTTCCTAAGACATATATTAGAGCAAGGGAAACCAGACTCAGGGTTATTTTAAGAATAGGCAAAAAAGTGGGATTGGGTTGCAATTACGTAAAAAGAAAACATATGCAAACTCTACCACCTTGTACCACGGTTCTAGCACCGTATTCGATGTCGTTCCAGTCATATTCACCATCGAACTTTCAGCCATCAAGTATGGAACAATGCGCCGTTATATTCAATTTTAGATTCGGGCATCGCTGAGTTTTGGTCACGTTTGTCGACTATATTTGTGCTTCTCGTCGACCAGATTTACATTTCCTGTTGGCCAGAAGTCTATTCTACCATTGAAATCTGTTTGATACATTTGCCGGCAATGCCTTGAGTCTTCCAAACAACCTGTTTCTGGATTCACAACTTATTTGGCCCATTACATGGGCTTTATTCTTACTTGATGTTGTGTGGGCTTTATTCTTACTTGATGTTGTGTGGGCTTTATTCTTACTTGATGTTGTGTGGGCTTTATTCTTACTTGATGTTGTGTGGGCTTTATTCTTACTTGATGTTGTGTGGGCTTTATTCTTACTTGATGTTGTGTAACAAACAGCCAAGAAAACTAAGACCAGAAGGTAAGTTTGCTAGGGATTTTCTATATCGAATACAGAAAGAGCAGAAACAAAAAGAATGAGAGAGAATATGAGTTTGCATAGCTAAGCTCAGGAATATTACAAATGAATGCCTTTCTTCTTCTACTATTATCCCATTCTCTAACTAAAAATCTGCAACTAACTTTTGGTTGAAACCGTTATTAACTTCCCAATTAGTTGGAGCTCGCATCTTCTTCGTCAGCTTTACTTCTTCTGAATTCTTCTGGTTCCTTCTGAATCTAACCCTTGTGAATTTCCCATATTGCCCTTCAGTATAATTGGACTTCTTAACAAAGTTCCCCCCTTAAGACTCAGCTTGACCCCAAGCTGCAAGAAACCAATACTGGAGTCCTGGGCCTGAATTAACCATCCTACGCTGGATAAGCCATTGCAACCTCTGATCAGGGCCTGAATTAACCATCCTACGCTGTAAAATTTTCTTAGGTTTCAACTGAAAGAACTCATCCTGATCAGTACTAGGAATATGTGTAATAATGGTTGGAGGAGGTCCTTGGTGTGGTTTCAATAATGACACATGAAAAATTGGACGAACTTTTGAAGTAACTGGAAGTTGTAACTTGTAAGCTACTGAACCAATTTTTTGTAACACATACGGTCCAAAGAACTTTGGAGCTAGCTTCATATTGCTTCTCTGAGCTGTAGAGTACTGCATATACTTTTGCAGCTTCAAACATACCAGATCCCCTTCTTGAAAGCTTCTGTCTATCCTTCCACTATCAGCATAAGATTTAAATCTATCTTGGGCTGTCTTCAAATGATCCTGCAACAATAGCTGAACTTTCTCCCTTCGAATAAATAAATCCTGAGTGGCAGGAATGATTATAGTAGAAAACTCCCCTAATGGAACCTGCTGCGGCTTAACTCCATACAAAGCTTCATAAGGAGTCATCCTAATGCTAGATTGATAGGAAATATTGTACCACCACTTAGCCATACTAATCCATTTCCTCCAAGAACTTGGTTTATCTTTACAAAAATATTGCAAATATGTTTCAAGAATCTGATTAGTTATCTCTGTTTGGCCATCGATTTTAGGATGATATGCGCTACTGAATTGTAGTCTAACTCCTAACTTAGTGAAAAGTTGATAAGAATTAGGGTTTCTAAATTTATTTATTAAATTAGGATTTCTAAATTTATTTATTAAATTAGGATTTTTAGGATGATAACACTATACTCGTTTTTCCACTGGATATTTTAATGAGATAGTGTGATCATTTGTAATTTATTTTTATTTTAGAATAAGAGCCATGTTGGTTTAGAAGAGTTTTGGTATATTTTAATTAGGGTTTAGAATATTTAGTTCTAATTCGATTAGAATTAGATTTGGTAAGATTAGATAAGACAATATCCATTTATTTTAGGTATTCTAGTTAGATAAGATTTTAGCTTCTTAAAGCTCATAAGTTATTCCAGTTAAGATTAGATAAGACAATATCCATTTATTTCTAGTATATTTGTACTGGCTGAATTATATCCTATAAATAAGGGGGTTATTCATGATTTTATTACAAAACTTTTATCAATCAAATATACAATATTTTGAGTTCATACTCTTTGCTTGCGAGCTATTCCATTGTTGCTTAACCTTGAGGGTTATTTAAGTATCAATAAACCTTGTAATCTGATCCTGGGGGCTAGTTAGAGAGCAAGGCGATATTAGGCGTACCCTGGGGGCTAGACTCCTGAATTTCGTACGAGATAGTGAGGGTTTGCAGATCCCTTCACTAGATCGAAGATATTAATTCTGCAATCGTGAGTCTTCGCAAGGAGATTTATATCAGTTGGTATTAGAGAAAAGCGAAAGAATTCCTTTTGGCCAAAAATTCAACAGGAGTTTTGAGTTTTGTTTGAATTTTTTTTAAATGTAAAAAGAAATCAGCAAATAGATTTCGCCGCCAGTAATCTTCACCACCGTCAGTAAACCTCATCTCCGGCGACTCCGTTCATCAAACCGCTGCCACCGCTCAGCTTCATCCGCAAGCACTGCCTGCTGCCGTTCAGTTTCTGCCACTGATCGCAGCCGGTCTCTTTGGTGTCAGCGACTCCGATCGTTCCCGGCGAACTTCCTAATTTGGTTTTTTTCTCTGAATCCAATTTGTTCTTCACCAACTTCGGTTGATCAGCCGCTTTGAACGACCTTGTTATGCTCTCCATCTACAGCAACTCCAATCGCCGCCGAACTTGATTGTCGTTGATTGCATTGATACGCACCTCCAACAAATCCCAGCGAATCCTCCATTTTTCTTTTTTCGGCGAGCTTGCTTCTCTAAAGCCGAGATTCCTCACCGTTTCAGTGCTCTTCGATCGCTAGCAGCGTAGGTTCAGCACAGAAGACAGTCAAACCGAAGAAGAAGACGATGCTTGTCTAGCACGCTCAAGCACCCATATTAGCGTGTGAAGCCCACACGCAAGCCACTTGAAGGTGCGTGCGTAATACCCGCATGGCTCCAAGGTTCATCTCGTGGTTCATACCCTCATCTCGTGAGTTGATCATTTTATTGTGATATATTGAATTTATCGCTAGTTCTCGTCAGTTCTCCTTATCTCATGAGTCAAGCCATTTCAGCATTCCAGTCATTGCCTAGTCAGCGTCCAGTCACCATTTATTAGCAAGATTTTGCAGGGATGGCGTGAGATGTTTATCTCCATTTATTTTTGAACATCGTTCATGTTTCGAAAATGAAACTTTTCGACCTCGGAGGGAATGATACGAATCGGGGTTTCCAAATTCATTTATTAAATTAGGGTTTTTAGGATGATAACACTATACTCTTTTTCCCACTGGGATTTTTAATGAGATAGTGTGATCATTTGTAATTTATTTTATTTTAGAATGTGGCCCAGTAACTTAGTCATGCTGGCATAGAAGAGTTTTGGTATATTTTATTTAGGGTTTAGAATATTTAGTTCTGATTTGATTAGAATTAGATTTGGTAAGATTAGATAAGGCAATATCTACTTATTTTAGGTATTCTAGTTAGATATGGTTTTAGTTTTTTAAAGCTGTCATAAGTTATTCCAGTTTCTATTTGCATAGGCCGAATTATACCCTATAAATAGGGGACATCATTCATGATTTTATTACAACACTTTTATCAATCAAATATACAATCTTTGAGTTCATACCGTTTGCTTGCGAGCTATTCCAATGTTGCTTAACCCCAATGGCTAGTTAAGTATCAATAAACCTTGTAATATGATCATGAGGGCTAGTTAGAGAACAAGTCGAGATTAGGCAATAAACCTTGTAATATGATCTTGAGGGCTAGTTAGAGAGCAAGTCGAGATTAGGCATACCTCGAGGGCTAGACTCCTGAATTTCGTGCGAGATAGTGAGGGTTTGCAAATCCCTTCACTAGATTAAAGATATTAATTCCGTAATCGTGCATCTTCGCAAGGAGGTTCATATCAAAAGTTCCTTCCATAATTGACTAGTGAAGATCTTATCTTGATCCGTTGTTATAGACTCTGGAATACCATGAAGTTTGTAGATCTCCGCTAAAAATATAGTAGGAATCTGTAGAGCTGTAAAAGGATGAGAAAGACCAATGAAATGTGCATATTTTTTCAATCTATCAATGACCACCATGATTGTATCACAATTCTGAGATTTTGGAAGTTTTCCAACAAAATCCATAGTGATATGAGTCCATGGCTTAGTACGGATGGGCAATGGTTGCAACAAACCAGGAGGATGGATGTTCTCATGTTTGTTTCTTTGACGAATATCACACTCCCTAACATAGTGAATGATATCATCCCGCATATTAGGCCAGTAAAACAATTATTCTATTCTTTTGATAGAAGCTGTTTGGTCAGAATGCCCACCCAAAGCAGAAGAATGCATTGATTGTATGATAATATGTCTGATCCCATGAGAATTACCAATATAAATTCTGCCATTTTTCTTCAATATGCCATTCACATACTGGTAATCACTTTTAATGGATGGAGTCTGAATGAATGTAGCCTGAAGAATATGCTCGTGAGCCTGTGTATGATCCTTGTAGCTTTCCATTATCTGATTCATCCAACAAGGCTGAGCTGGAGTGATCACTCTCAGTTTTGAGAACTGAGATGATAACTGAGAGTCGCTGTTACTGACACTCAATCCATCTTCCTGCAATTGCATGGTTTGATCAACTATATCAGATTCATGGTCAAATGATTGTTGGGAATCATTAACCAATTCCAATGGTTGATTCTTTTTGTGATCTCCAACTATGAATTGATTTTTAAGATTTGCAGACTGCTGATCTTGTTCCGCTGTATTCAGCTCCAAGACATAATTAGAATTCTCAGAGATTCTATTTGATTCTAACTCTGAAAATCCTTGCTCTTCCAATAAATCTTCCTCATCATCCTGATATACAGATGACACTTTGATATCAGTTTTATTTATTGACTGCAATTTTGTGTTTGCTCCTTCATCCTGTAAATCAACTGTTGCTGTATCACAATGCCTCCTTGATGATGCATCAGCAGCTACATTCTCCTTACCCTTCTTGTATTGGATTTTAAAACTAAGTCCAAACAACTTAGTAGCCCACTTGTGTTGTAAAACCTTAATTTAGTAGGGAAAAGCCAAAAACCGATGAAGCAATTTTATTTTCCCCGTAAAAATGGAAGGAACCTCATGGGTAAGCTCCCGGCCCCAGGCTTCGCTTCACAACTGTACTAATAGTGCAAGTGTGTACTGACATTCTTTCTATAGATATGGATACTCGTTCGTTTTTCTGTTTTCTTCCTTGTTTTAAGACTGCCTTTCTTCTTGTTGATGAGTTTGCTTTTGCTAAGCATTATTCAACTTCTGATTGAGAAGGAATTTGAGGGATTGATGATCAGTTTTGATGATAAAATGACGGCCAACTAAGTAATGTCTCAATTTATCAATAGCCATAACAATAGCCAACAATTCCATCTCATATGTAGAAAGGCCTTAGTTTCTTTGGAAGAAAGATTTACTCAAATAAGCAATAGGATGATAATCCTGGGGATGATAATCCTGCATAAGTACAGCTTCCATTACCAAGTCACTTGCATCTGTTTCTATGATGAAAACCTTACCAAATTCGGGTAATTTTAATACTGGAGCTGAAGTGATGATATGCTTCAATTTCTGAAATGCCATAGCAGCTTCACTGTTCCATTTATACGCATCCTTTCTGAGTAAGTCATGTAATGGCCTACAAATATATCCATAACCTTGAATGAACCTCCTATAATAACCAGTTAGGCCCAAAAATCCCCTTAGCTCTTTGATGTTCTTAGGCTCTGCCCAATCCACAGTGCAACTAACTTTCTTCGGATCTATTTGTACCCCCTCTGTAGTGATGATATGTCCAAGATACTCAACTTGTTTTTGCCCAAAGACACATTTTGAAATCTTAGCAAACAGTTTATGCTGCCTCAGAAGATCAAGTACTACCCTCAGATGTTGAACATGAGCATTCAAAGTTTTGCTACACACTAAAATATCATCAAAGAACACCAATAAAAACTTCCTAAGATGAGTCTTGAATACTTTATTCATCAAAGATTGAAAAGTGGTTGGTGTATTAGTTAGACCAAAAGGCATAACTAAGAATTCGAAATGCCCATTGTGTGTTTGAAATGCAGTTTTAGCAATGCATCCTCTCTCATTCTTATTTGGTGATAACCAGCTCGAAGATCAAGCTTAGAAAAAAATTTGAACCATACAGCTCATCAAGTAATTCATCAATAATGGGGATGGGAAACTTATCTTTGATGGTGAGATCATTTAGTTTCCTATAGTCTATACACAACCGCCAATAATTATCCTTCTTCTTAACCAACAAAATAGGAGATGAGTATGGACTGTTGCGGATCCGAATGACTTGATCTTTCAGCATTTCTTCCACATGTTTCTCAATTTCTGCTTTATGTGCATGTGGCTGTCTATATGGCCTTAATTTGAAAAGGTTGTGACTCTGGCTTAAGAAAAATTTTATGGTCAACATCTCTAATAGAAGGGAAGCCCTTAGGAACTTCAAAAATATCAGTATACCTGTCCAAGAGTTGTTGAATTTCTACTGGTGTGCAGTGCTCTCCATCAGTATTTCTCAGCCTCTTGTGGTCAGCAGCTGCATCTTCAGTTGCTGTATTAAATCCATCCTGCAAATAATGACACTGTATTTTGCTCCCATCATCATCTTTCTTCAAAGTGGAATAGACCATCTTTCTTTTCTTATATTCAACAAGCTTTCTAGCCTCATAACCTCGGATCAAATTCACCTTAACATTTTTATCAGTTCCATAAACCTTCCAGTTCAATCCCTCATTCCAAAAAGTGATGCTATTGTCTTATAAATCAAAAGATATGGGACTATAAGCCCTCATCCAATCATCTCCCAACAATATGTATAAGTTTCCCAAAGGTAGCCCCTCAAATCATAACTGAACTGGTGCTAGTTAATAGGCCACACTACTTTAGGACAGAATGAACGACCATGTACTCTACTTCCATATGCTACTTCCACCTTGAATGGTCTGGGTGTAAACTTTTGCTTTAATTTCAATTGTTTAGCAACCGCAGGATTGATAAAACTATCATTACTTCCCGTGTCTAGCAATATGCTAACAGATCTATCCAACAGCTTCCCATAGAGGATGATAGAATTATGCTCAAAACTGTGGGGCCTTCTATTGTTCTCAGATATGTTTGTTCAGAATATTTTACTGATTCATCAGCATCATTGATCATCTCTGATTCATTTTCTATCACAAAGATTTCACCATTTTCTTCCAAATCCATAACATTCATACAATTTATTTGCCTGAACTTGCATATATGCCCCACTCCAAACTTCTCTCCACACTTAAAACACAAGTGGTTTTCCCTTCAAAATTGTATTTCATGTGGAGAAATTCTTTTAAAACCCCCCGATTAATCTTCTTATCATTCCCGATTTCCATAGACTGATCTGTATTCTTTCAATTGTTTCTCTCAGTACCAGACTTCATATTATGACCATTACCAGCTACTAGTCTAATAGGCAACCAATTCCTATTCCTTTTGTACATCAGGTTAATATTCTGCTCCTGCAACAATGCTACTTCTACTGTTTCTTGCAATGTTATAGGCTTGAAAAGTTTAACGGTAGGCTTTAACTCTTCTTTGAGGCCACTCATAAAACTTGAAATGAAATAAGACTCGGGCAATGAAGGATTCTTACTGATAATGGCAGTCCTGAGTTCTTCAAATGATTCCTGGTAGTTTCTGACTGAATCTTTTTGCACCAGCTTGTTGAATTCTTCGATCTCGTCCTTGCCTCCTAATTCTCCAAACTCTTCATCACTGCTTCCTTGAATTCATTCCAAATCCAATTAGATTTGATCGATTTCTCACCTTGAAACCATATTTCAGCCTTCTGTTCCAAATAGATCTCTATTGACTCAACCCTCTGAGCTTCTGGAATCTGAAAGAAACCTAAGAAATTATTGCTTTTTCTAAGCCATTCTCTAGGTCTCTCTTAATTAAACACAGCCAATTCAATCCTTGGATGTTGATTTCCAGAATTTCTAGCAATTTTCTCCTTCCAAAGAAAGTTGTTCTCATCCTGTCTTCCAACTTCTTCTCTGAACTGAGAATTAGTTCTTCCTGTAGAGAAACCGCCACGATTTTGATCTTCCGATGATAAATCTTTCAAATAAGCTGAATTGTTTACAGGAGTACTGTTTGCAGGTGTCTGACTTGACTCATCTTCCTCATTTCTTTTAAGCTTTCCATCATTATTCTGTAATACGCTGAGAATCCTTTCCTCCCGCCGTTGAAACCTCCGATCCATTCGATTCTCCAAATCTTTATTCATAGCATCTAACTTTTCCTCTATTGCTGAGTACATCTGAACGCCTTGCACCTCCAACTAAGATTTCAAATTTGCAGCCAAATCATAGATCTAAACATCTTGATCCTTGAGATGATTCTCAATAGTTTTCAATCTGGTGTTTTTTCCCATTATAGTCGAGGATTGTACGGCTCTGATGCCAATTTGTAAAAAACAGCCAAGCAAACTAAGACCAGAAGGTAAATTTGCTGGGGATTTTCTATAATGAATACGGAAGGAGCAGAAACGAAAAGAAAGAGAGAATATGAGTTTGTACAACTGAATTCAGACCCACTTCTTGCCTTTCTTTTTCTACTAATATCCCATTCTCTAACTAACAATCTGCAACTAACTTCTGGTTGAAACCGTTATTAACTTCCCAAGTAGTTGGAGCTTGCATCTTCTTCTTCAGCCTTACTTCTTCTGAATTCTTCTGGTTCATTCTGAATCTAACCCTTGTGAATTTCCCACTTTGTCCTTCAATATAATTGGACTTCTTGACATGTTGTTAACAATTACTTACATTATATTTAATGTAATTTCTAATTTAAATTTTGGCAAACTCTTGGGAAAGACGGTCTTTCCACAGGCTTATGGAAAGACGGGATATAATTAGAATAGTAAAAGGTGAAAGGTGTTAGTTGCAATATTAAACATTTAGTATGCAACATGTAGCAGTTATATAATTTATAACCCGGTTCATGCAACCCAAAAATTTTATCTTCATTTCTTCTAATTTACACTTTAAACGTTGGTCTTTCCACAACCTATGGAAAGACCGTCTTTCAAGAGACAGACTCTTAAATTTTAACACATCACTTTTTAATTATAAAAGATCAAATAAATTATTAAATCATCATATTAAAATAATAAAATAAGAGTCCGTCTCTTGAAAGACGGTCTTTCCATAAGTTATGGAAAGACCAAGGTTTAAAGTGTAAATTAGAAGAAATTAAGATAAAATTTTCGGGTTGTATGAACCGGGTTATAAATTTTATAACTACTACATGTTTCATACTAAAAGTTTAATATTGCAACTAACACCTTTTACCTTTTATTATTCTAATCAAACCCCGTCTTTCCATAACCCTATGGAAAGACCGTCTTTCCCAAGACTTTGCCATAAAATAAACATCAAATTAAAATAGTTAAACATTAAATAAAAGCACTGAATATACATTAAATTATATTTAAACATTAAATAAATATGAAATATACACATCAAAAGATAGTTAAACATTAAGTCAATACACTAAAATATTTACTAACTTTAAAATGGTTAAACAACGGATAAAAAAACTAAAAATGCACATCAAATGAAAAAACAATAAATACAAATACAAAAAATTAAAACATCAAACTAAAAATACTATAATACACAGGAGATTAGAATAGATAAATATCAAATTAATACACTAAAAACAAATAAATATTTTTTATATACACATAAAACTTAAAACATTAAGTGTCACATCAAAATGTGACACTGATATCGTAAAAAATAAAACATCAATATTAAAATTTTAATAAATTATTCGCACCCTTGAAACATCAACGGATACACAAAATAAAAATACATAATATTAGGAAACATCAATATCAATTTTTAAAAGGATTTGTTGAAAAACCAACACATCAATCAAAATTGAAAGGATAAATTATAACTTTAATTTAAGGTAATAAAATACCACTAACTTGTGTCAACATGTATAAACTTTCAAAAAATTACCATGCAAACACGAGATTTACAATAAAAGATCAAAATTTAACTTTAAAACACGTGATTATAGTAAAAAAAACTCATGAAAAAATATCACAAGGTTTGGTTGAAATATCAAGAGCTGAAAATAAAAAATCAAGTCTGGTAGTAAAATCCGCGCATTGCATGGAAATGACGGAGAAAATTGATCCACGAATTTCTCCAACCTGGTTTCTTGATCCATGAGATTCTTATGACCCAGAATCATTAATTCCTCATATATTTATGTCCAACACCCCCAAAAAGTAGTATTTGCACCCATGCCAAATCCCTCCTTAGTCCTTCCTCTCTCAAATTTTTCTAAATTATATTTGGAACCCCATCTCTTATTAAAGTTCATAAAATTGCACTTTAATCCATAATTTTGCTGTGAGATGGTTTCACGCAAAACTTTGTGCGCATATTAATTTTGTGTTCAGGTGGTGATTTTATCCGAGGAGTTTAACTAATCTAAAACAAGTAAGAGTATGAAACCTTATTACTAAAACATGGCTTATTGTGTAAAGCATGTAACATATCCTTTTTAATGTTCTCAATGATAACATTGGTGTGTGGTTTCAGATTTTCAAAAGTCATTTTGTTTCTAACCTTTCAAAGATTCCAGCATATAAATGAGGGAGTAATTGTGATGACACAAGTATTCATAGCAGTATTCCCCCTTTAAAGACAAATATCATGTTAATGTATCCAAGATACTTTCAAAGTCAGGTGGTTATAATCCCAGAAGTCCATCAAAATGTTCCAAATATGGACATGAATTGAAAAATGCGAAAGAGAATCAGAGTTTGGGCAGAGAGTACATTTTGATTCGATGTATGTTAAGAGCATGTGCAGTGGGAGTTTCTTAAAATTTAAAAAATTGCTCTAAAAATCGAAAACACCCTAGGCCGGTTTTTGTTAAGAAACTGGCCCATAGTTGTTAACTAGGGAACTGTTTAAGAAATCGGTCCGTGTCAGCCGTGTCAGGCCTGTCCGTGTCAGCCGTGTCAGGCCTCGTGCGGCCCATTTTTATTTCTCTGAGTGGGACACGTGTCACCCATGCATTGGGCCACGTGTCCCACATGCAGAATTTATTTTTTTTTGTTTTAAATCCGTTGACACGTGGTGCTTTCTGGTTGGGCCACGTTCCTACAGATTTAAAAATTTCGGTTGTTCGGTTAACAGAAATGAGTGGGACACGCATCCCACTTATATGGCGACACGTGTCCCAGCTCAACGGAAAAATATGTTATTTCCATTTTGAAATGGGACATGTGTCCCAACGGCTATTTTTTTTAAAAAATGCAATTTTTTTTTAAAAAATTAAATTTCAGATCTTGAATTGTGATGAAAATTTTCCAATGGCTCTTTTTTTTACTTATAAATAGAGCCATTTCACCCAATTTAATCACACCACTTTCAATTCCAACACTTCTACCTCAATCTTTCATCTCCTAAATTTGTCT
Organism: Rubia yunnanensis; assembly: GCA_037428765.1. Classification (NCBI taxonomy): domain Eukaryota; kingdom Viridiplantae; phylum Streptophyta; class Magnoliopsida; order Gentianales; family Rubiaceae; genus Rubia; species Rubia yunnanensis. Next base: position 22,961,871 of record CM075071.1, on the reverse strand, counting down.
CCAATATTCACTTTGTTATCAATTTTTTAAATGGATTCGAGGAGACCGTCGAATGGGAAAGATAAGGTAATTCCAAATTCTTCTAATTCCAAAAATTCATCCCAAAATCCGAATATTCGTCCAATTTCAAATTCGAAATTTTATGAAAATTCGCCAAACATCCCGCCCAATTTTTATATGAATTTCCAACATTCATACATGAATTTCCAAAATCAATATAATTCTTCCCAAAATGCATACACGAACTCTCCTTACCCGAACCACTATTCCCAAAATCCTAACGCCCAATTGCAAAATTCCTACCCAAACTTTTATAGTCCAAACTTTCATTCTCCACGCCTTGATGCAATTAACGAATCAGGATCATTTTGCTACCAAGGAGGTCGGGGTTCACCGGGTCAAAATTTTGTAAATGACCATGGGCGTCAATTTGGAAGTCATGAAGTTCCGGATGGTAAACCGTATCTTAATGTGTTATATTTTAATTGTGAAGAATTCAGTTCATCATAATTTTTATTGCCTTTATTTATTTATGTTATATTTTAAAATTAGTATATTCGATATATTATTTATTTATGTCGAAGATGAAAAAGATACCTATAGGTTGCGGGTTCAACCAAGTGATTATGTCCGAACCGACGACTCTCCTTGGCATTACAACGCAAAGCGGCATGCTGATCTACCGACTTTCAGACAAAATTGGAGGGAAGTACGCAACAGAGCTAAATATGACCAATATTTGGGTGGTCAAAATTAGCATGTCGGTATGGCTCTGTCATCCATGTTTTTTTTTGTTTTGTATTAGTAATAATTGGTCAGACTAGATCAATATTTCAGTTTCATGTTTGTAATAATTGGTCAGACAAGATCCTTATTTCTATTTTCAATTCGTAATAATTGGTCGGACTAGATCAAATATTTTATCATTTAAGTATTTATTTTAATTTATCTTCTCGTTATAATTGGCCTTTCTAATGTCATGTTTTTTACTTATTTTTATAAAATCAATATATCTTATTCTTTATTATAGATAACAAAATATTTAACAATTTCATGACAAGAAAAAATAAATTTCATTTCATTTTTGAATAATAAATCACGAAAATTATAAATAAAAAAAAGTGAATTATTTTATACTTTTTTAAATAAAACAAAATTCTATTAATAAAAATTATAATGTATTATTAAATTTCACATTCAACTTATTTTGGGTGAACAAGTTAAATTAAATTAAATGTTAATGGTAAAATTAATGAGTAGGATAGAGAAAATTAAGTGGGGTCAATGAATAGTTAAAAGTTGTTTTTTACCATTGTGGAGATAAAAAAAGGTGATTTCTTAAGATTAGGTGGAAGAGAGAGAATGAGAGAAATAATATATTTAATTCGTAAGAAACCGATAGCGATTTCTACCGTTGCATATGCCCTAACATTTGAGAAAATAATGATGTCATGAAAAGGGAGCACTGAATTTACCATTTTCAACATACTGAGATCTTTTTTGGGAAGTTTCGAATTCCCAACCTTTTTTTAAGGCCATGAAATTGCTCCTGTCTCTGAAAGAATAAGAATATGAATAAGATTGCTAGATAAAAAAGAATATGAATAAGATTGCTAGATAAAAAAGAATATGAATCAACAAATCAGGAAGACTTTCTTTGCCGAAATCGCTTATGTATGATTGATTTAATTACAAAGTTTAAGCAATTAAACATAAGCGTAATACCAAGTATATTATTTTAGGAAAAGAAACTGGGTCACAAATCAAGTCGAGTTGAACTTTATGAGGCTAGTTGTTTGCTGTTTTTTTCCAGAACATGTTAAGCAGATATTGTGAGTGTCTTATACTCCCTCCCATTTTAACCCGCACACTTTGACTTTTAGCAATATTGTGAGTGTCTTATACTCTCTTCTATTTCAACTACACACTTTGACTTTTACCAGTTGACTTGAAAAATATTTTATCTTTAATATCTTTCATTAACGATAATTAAAATTTGTGAAAAGTTGATATTTTAAAAATATATGTTATAACGAATCTAACAATGTATCACACACTAGTATCTATACTTATATACCAATTCAATTTTGGGATCAAAGTTAGAAATTTTGACTAAATAAATAGCTGAATTACAGTTTAAAATGAGACAGAGAGAGTATATGTTTCGATTTTCATCTATCCCATATATTATGAGTTTATCTCTTCTTTCTTGAATTAATTTCTATAAATATTTCGACACTTCATATGATTGTACGCATTTTGAAAAGCATAAATCGAACACAATAGTTTATTCTATCACCAATAATTCTTTTGAAATTTAGACTTACTTTTTTTCTTATTACCATTGTTAATTTACATTCCACGAACTCTTCATTTAGGCAAAACCTAAAATTTAAACAGGGTGTTATTGAACAATTATAAGAAATTTTATTTGGGATGGAGTTTTTTTTTTTAAAAATGCTGATAAATCTAGGAATTTATTGCATAATTATTAAAACATATTTATTGCATATATATTACAAAAATGTCTAGAATTTTTATTTTCATTTTTTTTCAGATGCTAATTGAAAACCGCCTCCGCCGATCGGAAACCGCCACCTGATGCCGGCAACCACCACCAAATGGTGAAATCTCACCAGTTTTTCGTCAGATTTTTGCCGATCTGCACTGTCTACTAGTTTCTCATCGGTGTCCGCCGAATTTCCACCGTCTCCGCCTCCGTTCTCCATCGTAAAATTGGGTTCCATCGTTGGTTCTTCTCTTTCGGCATTGCAATCAATAAGCTCCCCACGCAACTCTGCAATTCCAGCGAGATTGTGAAAACTAGAGAAGCATCGGTAATTAATTACTGGCAACGACGGAGCTAGGGCGAACGCGACGGAGCTAGGGTTTGGGCGATGGCAACGGTGGAGGAGTTGGCGGAGCTGAGGCGACATTGCTAGGGTTAGTCGACGACAACTCTAAGGATGCAGACGGCGAGGCAAGGCAACAGATCCACGACCTCTGCAACGGATCCATGGAGACGACCTTGCGACTACAGTTTTCCTTTAGACGACAGCGATGTGCTGCGGTTTTCAGGAGACTGCGTTCAGGCGATGGTGAGGTGCTGCATTTGCCTTCAAGCACGTGATATCCACGAGCCTCGGTGAAGAAGATGGCCGCGCGTAATTGCACGCATGAACGGTGGCGATAGCGGTGGTGGAGCGCAGCTTCGTCGTCTGAGAGGTGAATTTTAATATTTTGTTTTATTTTTTTAAGCCTTGCTGAGATTTAATAATTACTTGACTTAGCTTTTTCTAAAAATATTGTTTAGTCTAGTGGTTGGTACTCTTGATGTCTAGGTTAGATGCCTGGGGTTCGAGTCTCACTAAGACCTTTATTTTGAATAATTTATGTTCTTGATGTACATGCCGAGATTTAATATTATTTGATTGAGCCTATGTTCAATAAGTGTCATTGGTGTAGTGGTTATTGCTCTAGGCTTTGAGGTTAGAGACCTAGGTTCAAATCTCACCAAGTTCTTTTTTTGAAGAATTTTTATTCTTGAGGTACTGTAACTTTTTGTTGATGTTTGTAGTTTTTTTTTTCCTCTTATGTTGATATTTTTCATTATTAGGATGAGATTTATTGCTCTAGGCTTTGAGGTTAGAGACCTAGGTTCAAATCTCACCAAGTTTTTTTTTGAAGAATTTTTATTCTTGAGGTACTGTAACCTTTTGTTGATGTTTGTAGCTTTTTTTTCTCTCTTATGTTGATATTTTTCATTATTAGGATGAGATTTAATTGAAATTAATTGAGGTTTGTAGTTTTTTTTGGGTAATATGGATTAATATTTGTAGTTTTTTAAATTTATTTTCTCATGTTGATGTTTTTAATTTTCTGGCTGAGGTTTTGGTAATAGGAGCTATGTTTATAGTGTCTTTTTTCTTATGTTGATGTTTTTCATTTTCCTGATGAGGTTCAGGTGTTATGAGTAGATGTTTGCGGCTTTAATTTTGGGTGATATAGGTTGATATTTGTAGTTTTTTTTAAAAAAAATTGTTGATGTTTTATGATTTTTAGAGTGAATAATTTATACTCTTGAGGTACCGTAGCTTTTTTGTTGACATTTTAATTTTTTTTCTCTCATGTTGATGTTTTTCATCTTCTACGTGAGTTTTTGGTGATAGAGGTTGATGCTTGTAGTTTTTTGGTGATATGGTTGATTTTTTGTAGTATTTTTACCTTATGTTGATGTTTTTTTAAAAATTTTTTTGGGTGAAGTTGAGATAATAATAAGTGATGTTTTTAGCTTTTCGGTGATATAGGTTGATATTTGTACCTTTTTTCCCCTATTTTCTCAGTTGATGTTTTTTATTTTTCTACTAAGGTTCTGGTAATAAGAGTTGATGTTTGTAGTGTCTTTTTCTTATGTTGCTGATTTTCATTTTTCGGATTAGTTTTAGATGATAGGGGTTGACATTTGTAATTATTTTAGTGATATGATTGATTTTTTGTAGTGTTGTTTCCTCATATTGATGTTTTCTTCGGGTGAAGTTTAGATGATAATAATTAATGTTATTTAGCTTTTGGGCGATATAGGTTGATGTTTGTAGTTTTAGTTTTGTTGATGTTTTTATGATTTTTAGTTGATTTTTTCTTAGTTGTGGTCGACGTTTTTTTTCCAACATTTTGTTGATTTTTATTTGATTATATATATTTTGTTGTTTTATATGATTATTAATATATTTTTTGCTGCAGTTTTTTAGTTGATGTTTTATGATTTTTCGTTGATGTTTTGTTATTTTCTGTTGATGTTGCTGCAGTTTTTTTTTGTTTGCATTTTAAAATATTGTTTTTGAAGTTTTTCAATTTTTTTTTTGCAGATTTTAGGTGGTGGAAAAATGATTTGAAAAAATTGGATAAAAAATCCCCTGAAAAATTAGCGATATGTCCCTGTAAAATAATTAGAGACATGTAGCTTGTAAAATTATTAGAAATAGATCCCTAGATTTAAAATATTGTTAGAATTGCATAAAGGCCCCTGCATAAAGTTTTGGGTGCTTCACTGGAGACCATCTCTTTACATTCATGTACTCCATACTTTATTTTCAATTTAAATATACATATTTCTCACTATCAACTGCAAAAAATCCATACATATATTTATTTTAGTTGTGTTTTTTTAATTTAACCATTAAAATTGATATGAATCTTTTTGCAAAAACTCTGGATTGCGGAATTAAACATTTGATCGAATGAAGGGATTTGCAAACCCTCACCAAGGCGCACAAAATTCAAGAACCTAGCCCTCATACCCTGTTGAGATTTTAGTTCATACTCTGTTGCTCTCAATCTCGGCTTGCTCGCTAACTAGCACGCATGATCATATCACAAGGTTATTGGTACTTAACTAGCGCTAGGGATTACGCAACAATGGAAATAGCTCGCAAGCAATAAAGTATGAACTCAAAGGTTTGTAGATTTAATTGATAAAAATGGTGAGAGTCTTGGCCATCACTATCTATTTATAGGGTGCAATTTTGTATAAATCGACTTATGATAACTTTAAGAAGCTAAAATCATATCGAACTAAAATACATAAAATAGACACATATGATCGAATAATAGACACACACGGCCGAATGCTTCCAAGACACACCTTGGATGAATATTTCCGCATCTAATCTTACCAAAACTAATTCTAATCAGAATAAAACTCAATATTTTCGAAACCCTAATGAACTGTTTTGAAAATCAGCTCTTAAAAGCCCACATGGTCGAGCTCTACAGTCTAAAATCCAAAATGAAATAATTTTACAATATCTTACAGTGATCACACTACCTCATTAAAAAACCTGTGGGAAAAAACGTATAGTGTTCTTCATGATGTCTTAAGTTCTTCGACTTAGTCTTGAACAATAAATTCAAGATGTCGATGATGACTCCTTCTTTAATACGCCATCATAAAGGGGATCAATCAAGGCATTTAAAGCAGCATCCCTAATCTTCCTTGACCTAGTCATAGGTCCTGCCATGTCACTTAAAGGATCCCGAACATAACCTTTAAATGTTTGATCAAGACGTGGAATGCCTTCATTTATGGTGATAGTCGTCTTGGCATCTCCATCATTCCCTCCGTGGTCGAAAGGTTTTGCCCTTGAAACTGAATCGTCTTCAAAGGGAAATGGAGATAAAACAGCAACATTGAAGGTCACACTAACACCATAATGATATGGTAACTCAATCTTGGTAGCATTGTCGTTCACACGCTCTAGCACTTAAAAAAACTATCTCCATAGGGACTCAACTTAGATTTTTGAGCATTTGGAAACCTCTCTTTCCAAAGATGTACCCAAACATAATCTCCTTCCTAGAACCTCATCAATTTTTGGCCCTGATTAGCTCTGTCAGCATTCTGTGCATTTGCCCGTTCAATTTTCAAGTGCACCTTCTCATGTATTTTCTTCACAAAATCAGCTTTCTTTTTCCCATCATGGTTTTTACCCTGTTTAAAATTCAAAGAAAGTAGATCAAGTGGTGTAATAGGTAGAAAACCATAAGCAATTTCAAATGGAGATAAAGAAGTAGTAGAATGAATAGTGTGATTATAAGCAAACTTTGCTATTATAATGCATTTTTCCTAATTCTTCAAGTTTTTCTAACTTGTCCACCAGTTTGAGGATGACTCGTAGTAGAAAACAACAACTTTGTCCCTAACTTGCGCCATAAGGTATTCCAAAAGTAGGATAACAATTTAACATCACGATAAAAAACAATGGATGAAGGTATCCCATGTAGCAAAACTAACTCTTTCAAAAATACATCCGGAACATGTTTTGCATCATCTGTCTTCCTACAAGGAATAAAGTGTGCCATTTTCAAAAATCTATCCACAACCACAAAGATAGAATCATTCCTTGACTGAGAACGTGGTGAACCAAGGACAAAATTCATGGAAATATAAACCCAAGGATGTGTAGGAACAGGTAATGGAGTATAAAGACCATGAGGCTTAGTTTTTGACTTAGCCTTCAAGCAATCAAGACAATTCCTACAATAGATAGTGCCATTTTTGGCCAATAAAAGTGTTCTCACAACAAATTATAAGTTTTAAATGCACAAAAATGTCTCGTTAAACCACATGAATGAGCTTTTCTAACAAGTAATTCACGCATAGAACACCGAGGAATACATAATCAATTATTCATAAAGAAGAAACCATCATGCCAAAAAACCTTCTCATAAGCACCATTTTCACATGCAACATAAATAGATGAAAAATCAGGATCAGTAAATATAAATATCATACGAATGAAACCCTAAGATATTGCATTCCAATCGTGTAAGTAAAACATGTCTATGACTTAAAGCATCAGTAACAACATTTTCTTTACCCTTTTTGTAACGTACCACATAAAGAAAAGATTCAATGAAACTAGACCATTTAGCATGACGCTTATTCAACTTCATCTGACTCTTCAAATATTTCAACGACTTATGATCACTATGAATGACAAATTGTTTATGCAATAAATAATGTTGCCAAGTCTCTAATGCACACACAGTTTCATAAAATTCTTTATCATACACATAGTTTAGAGCACTGCCCTTTAGCTTTTCACTGAAGTAAGCTATAGGTCAATTCTCTTGCAACAAATCAGCACCAATACCAACACCAAAAGCATCACAGAGAATCTCAAAAGTACCATTTTTTGGGGACAGATTTACTTTCATTAATACCTCTTCAAAAATGTTCTATACAAATCTCCTAAACCCCTAGTCACCTAACATAAACATAACACATTTCTTAATTTCGTGTTTGCCCAAGCTCTATAACCTATACACTCAATAATGCTATCAAAAACATTTTTCCAATTCTCTTCCTTTCCAAAACTTCTATCATTTCTCAAGCTCCATAAGGCATACAACTTTTCCGCAATCGCTATTTTCAGGAGTTGAGCCCTGCTTCCCTTACCTTTACAATTCACTGCCATATAATGCTTTTCTTCTTCCCACCCTGCTGTAACATGCCTCCATTTCATCCAGTTGAGGACTTTGCACCATATGTCCTTAAATGTAGCACATTCAAAGAAGAGATGTTGCAAAGTTTCTTCTTCTGTACAAAATGCGCATCCACCATCAAATTTCATTCCAAATTTCTTCAACCTCTCTTTGGTCGGTAGCCTGTTATGACAGCACATCCATAGCATAAAAATAGCCCTCGGCCGTGCCTGATTAGCAGTACAGATGTTTCACCAAAATACAACCTCTTGCTCACCTCTTAATGCCCTGTAGATGTCTCCAGTACAGAAGTTTTTAGCCCGTTTCATTTCCTTCCATATCTCTATACGATGAAGGACATTTTTGCACTTACCTACTCATTTCAAAATCCACGAACTATTATTCGAAAACTTCACAGTCATGATATCAACACCCTTTATGTTGTAGGATTGAATCCACTGAATCCACATTCAATCTATTTTCCTACACAGATTCCACAATGTTTTAATCAAGTTAGCCTCATTCCATTCTACAAGTGCAATCATATTCATCCCTCATGTTTTCACCGATGTACAGATTTTTTCCCACAAAACTGGTGACTTCCTTGTAATGAAGTCAGTACCACTCCATAGGTACAATCTACAGATTGCTTTCAAGTGTTTCAAGACAGCCTTTGGTAAGGGAAAGAACTGCAGCCAATAGTTAGCAATTGCAAATAGAACGCTCTTGATTAGCTGCAACCGTCCTGCATAGCTGAGCAACCAAGCACTCCAATGCTTTATTCTGCTGATCATCTTTTCAAAAAGTGGCTAAAATTGTTGTATTGTGAGTTTTCTGCTCGTAAGTGGCACACCCAGATATTTGAATGTCAGTGTTCCTTCCTCAAAACCAGTGACCGCTAGTACTTTCTTTTTCAGCTCATCTCCACATCCCCCAAAGAATACCTTGCATTTAGATCGATTCACCCTCATGCCCATGGAATCAGTAAACTTTTGGAAAGCATTAATTAGTGCTGGACAGATTTAGAATCAGCCTTTGTCATCAAAAGTAGGCCATCTGCAAAGCTTAGGTTGATTATCTTCAAACCATCACACCTATAATGATGTTGATACTCAAAGTTCCCATCCAATTTTCTCAAAAATTGATAACTCTATTCCATGATCAGTACAAAAAGCAGGGGAGGCAAGGGGTCACCCTATCTGAGCCCTCGCTGTGCTTGAATGAACTTGGTGGGAAAGCCATTGATCATGTATTTATACATACTAGTCATCACACATTTCATAACCCATCTAATGAACATACCTGGGAAGCCCAGCTCTCTCAGAATGGTCTCCAATGCTGTCCACTCAACTGTTTCGTAGGCTTTTTAAAGATTAATTTGGAGCATATATCTCGGCCCACCAGCCTTCTTGTTGTAACCCTGGATAAGCTCATAAGCAATCATCACATGGTCATGAATATTGCATCCTGGGAAAAAAACTGTATGACTCTCATGAACAATATTTGCTATTACACCACTCAACCTTGCTATTAAAATCTTTGATATAATCTTATAGATCATTGTATAACATGAGATAGGTCTCAGATCACTCACTTTTTTTGCTGCCTGATGATTTGGTAACTGCATCACCACTGTACTATTCACTTCCCTATACATCCTACCTTCATTAAATAATTCCATCATAGCCCCTATAACATCCCCTTTAATTACTCTCCAGTTGGCCTTAAAAAGTTTAGAACTGAAACCATCAATTCCTGGGGCTTTCTGATCCCCAATGCCTTTCAAAGCCATCCAAATCTCCTTTTTTGTTACCCTGCAACCAGTTGTTTTCTAGCGTCACTGGTCAAAGTACATCCATCCCTTATCGCTTCAACGTCAATACCCACCATTCTCTCAACTTTGTTTTTCCAATAAAGTGTTCATAAAAATTCAAGACTTCAGCTTCCATGCCCTCCTGATCAGTGATTTTAGTACCATCATCTCTTTCCGTTTTCATAATCCCCAGCATATTGTTTTTAACTTTAATTGATGTGTGGAAGTATACGTTGTTTCCGTTCCCCAATCTGAGCCAATCCACCTTCGCTTCTAGCCTTGCTATTTTCTCGTCAATCTCATTCCATCTCATTAGCTCCTCTGTACACTTCACAACCTTCATTATCCTCTCCCTGTCCATTCTATTCGAGATGAGCTCCTGTTGTGCCATTGAGAGCTCTTGCCTTACTGCATCCAGTTTGTTTTTTATCTCCTGATAGCTTTTTTGTGTGTACTCCTAGCACCTGTTGAAGCCTTAAAAGTTTCCTCCACACCACAAACACAGGCCTTCCTTTCAAGTCTTCCTTCCAACTCTCCTGAATCACCCTTAAGACTTCATCATTTTCAAGAAAACAATTGAAGAACTTAAACTGTTTACTCTGTTTCACATTCCCTTTATGTACTTTGATACGGAGCATGGTGTGGTCTGAAACACCAGGTTCTAAGATATCCACCTTGTCATCCGGATACAATTGAAACCACTCTAGGTTTCTAATCGGTCTATCAATTCTCGAGTAAATAACCCCATCTGCTTGCCTATTCGACCAAGTGAAATAATCCCCCAAGCTATCACATTCAAATAAGCCTGCTTGATTCATCATCTGTTCAAGATCCCAATATTCATTGATCTGTAATCATTACGACCTATACGATTATTTACAGACAATACGTTGTTGAAATCCCTAGTTGCAAGCCAAGTATTTCCCTTAGTTTTCCTCTGCAACTTTTCAATATCTTTCCAAAGTACCTTCATGTCGTTCAATTGGTTAGCAACATATATAGCTGTAAACCAGCGGATCAGAACATCATCAAGTCAATAAACTCCCACATGAATCATCTGGTCAGTTATTTTCACATGTTTCACACTGACCCTGGACTTATCCCACATGACCTACAGTCTTCCATTCGAGTGAGCATCATAATTATCTATATAACTCCAGTTTGATCCCATCTTATTCCTGATATCCCCTGGTTTCTCTTTTTTTTTCTCTTGTTTCAATAAGTACAACCAACGTTAAGCTCATGTTCCTGAGACGGGAGGCAATCTCTTTGTTCTTGACTGCTTTATTCAACCCCCTAACGTTCCACATTACGATCATGGAACCTTGCCATAAGAATCAGCAGGATCACTTCAAATTCTCTGAATCCCTGACTCAGTAACCATACTACTGCTTCCAGCATCAACAATACTTTCCACCATCTACTTAAAAATAATTTCTACAGGCTACTTTCCCCTGTTCTTGGATCCCACCACCTTCCATTCAGTTGATAGATCTTTCTACTCCTCCCCTGTGGTGCACCAACCATTCTTTCCACTGTCTTCTCATCCTTCCTCTGCCATTTCTGAACTGTTTTCTTCACATTTACAACCCCTTTGCATTGATGTCCTCCCACTTAGCATAACTCACAGAACATAGGTGATGTGGCCATTTTATGCGGGTATTTTAGGGTTTTTAGGATGTGGATATGTCATTTCCTCCGTGTGCTTGAATCTTTTCTTACTCGAGGGCGAGTAAGGTTTAAGTGTGGGGAGGTTTGATGTGTCCATTTTATATGCTTTATTTAGTAGTATTTAGGATCACTTTTGTGCTCTTTTATTATCGAGAGCTTGTGTTTTACCTTGAAATTCACTTAGGAGAGGCAAAAGCAACTTTGTACTCTTTTACCTCTTCTAAGTGGATTTTGTGTGGCAAGGGAAGAACACGGAAGCAACGAAGACCGGAAGACATCGAAGACTATACTTTCGAAGACTTTTGGATACTCACTTCGAAGACATGAAGACCGGAGGCCGTTGAAGACCATTTTTGGAGCCGTTGAAGACTTGAAGATTGGGAGGGATGGCTATGAAGAAGACAAAGAAACAATGCAAAACTCTGGCTCCCGTCGCGACCCCGTCGAGACACCATCGCGAGTCGCGACCAACACCTTCGCGAGTCGCGACGAACTCGTCGCGAGTCGCGACGAACTCGTCGCGAGTCGCGACCAACTCGTCGCGAGTCGCGATCAACTTTATCTTCTTTGCACTATAAATACTACTCTCTTTCCTCCTCTTCTCCAGTTTTGCTCAGCCCATTTTTCTCTGCATTTTAGGGCTTGAAAACCCTTGGTTTTCTTCTCTTTCTTTTCTTAGTTTTTGTAGTTTAATTATGTCTCTTGTTATTCTAGAGTAGTTTTTGTTCTTGGGAGCAAAGGATTGAAGCTTCCATTATCTATGTAGCAAGAACTCATTTCTATCTATCTATTTGGTGTTTTTGCTATTGTGCTTTTATTGTGCTTTGAATGTTAATTGTTGATTCTATTAATGTTGTTGAGAGCTTGATGATATGAAATGCTTGGATCAATTGCTAGCTAGGGTTTGGGGAATTTGGGTTAATTTCCCCCCTGTTCTTGTTAGTAATGTGAGAGTATGATTTAGAGCTTTTGATTGTGTTGATGGATTGATAATGTGCTAGACGAATGTGATTGATGTTGAACTCTTCGTCATGTTCGTTTGTGTAGCAAACGAGAAGAGTTATATGCTCGTGGTCTATGAGTGGTCGCTCTTGACTAATCTCGTGTAATTGCATGAATTGGTTAAATGCTTAGTCACGGTGTAGTGGTCATAGGCATTGCCAAGCTTGTTGGTCCTTCGTGCTAAATGCCACCAATGACACCTTGAGTCGTGGTCGCGACTCGGGAGTCATTGGTGAGGTTTGACGAGAGATATGGAACTCACTCTCGCAAACTACAAACTAAGAAGGATAGGAGTTTAGTCTCCACGACAAGTAGTTGAAGTATTGAATAGATGATTTAAATTCATTCTTGAAGCATTTGTTATTTGGCATTTATGTATTCTTGACGGTGTGTTTCACTACATGTGTGCCATGAGTTCTTTGAGCATAGGTAGTGCTTGTGTGGTTGAATTGTTTAGGTGTAGGAACGTGACGAATTCCGTAGCGCCTTTGCATGAAGATCTATGAGCATGAACTTAGAACTCCTTGTGATGTGTGTGTTGTGGTACTTGCTAGATGGGTGTGTGAGTGTTGGGTCCTGAATGCTATATGATGGAATGTGTGAATGATTCGATGAACTACATTAGATGTGGAAGTGGATATCCGTTGCCCCCTAGGCATTTTATCTTTGTAGTTTAAAACCCCTTTTCTTTAGTTTTGTTTGATGATTAGCATAGTCACTTGACCTTGCTAGTTATCTTGTCTTTTTTATCTTTGTTAACTTAGGAAACCAACCAACCAACCCCCCCCCCTTTTACTTGTTTTTAAGTGTGTGTAAATATAGTTACTCCTAGCCTAGTATCAACCATTTGTGCTTGATTTCTTAGGAAGATCCCTCTTCTCATTGGACGACCCCGATTTGCCGCTATCTACCTAGTTGTAGAAAGTAAGCATTTAGGGCTTATAAATTATCTTTTGCACGGCGGGCGCGACAACCGCCCGCCCGTCAAAATGGCGCCGTTGCCGGGGGCGGTCGTCGCGCCCGCCGTGCAAAAGATAATTTATAAGCCCTAAATGCTTACTTTCTACAACTAGGTAGATAGCGGCAAATCGGGGTCGTCCAATGAGAAGAGGGATCTTCCTAAGAAATCAAGCACAAATGGTTGATACTAGGCTAGGAGTAACTATATTTACACACACTTAAAAACAAGTAAAAGGGGGGGGGGGTTGGTTGGTTTCCTAAGTTAACAAAGATAAAAAAGACAAGATAACTAGCAAGGTCAAGTGACTATGCTAATCATCAAACAAAACTAAAGAAAAGGGGTTTTAAACTACAAAGATAAAATGCCTAGGGGGCAACGGATATCCACTTCCACATCTAATGTAGTTCATCGAATCATTCACACATTCCATCATATAGCATTCAGGACCCAACACTCACACACCCATCTAGCAAGTACCACAACACACACATCACAAGGAGTTCTAAGTTCATGCTCATAGATCTTCATGCAAAGGCGCTACGGAATTCGTCACGTTCCTACACCTGAACAATTCAACCACACAAGCACTACCTATGCTCAAACAACTCATGGCACACATGCAGTGAAACACACCGTCAAGAATACATAAACACCAAATAACAAATGCTTCAAGAATGAATTTAAATCATCTATTCAATACTTCAACTACTTGTCGTGGAGACTAAACTCCTATCCTTCTTAGTTCGTAGTTTGCGAGAGTGAGTTCCACATCTCTCGTCAAACCTCACCAATGACTCCCGAGTCGCGACCACGACTCAAGGTGTCATTGGTGGCATTTAGCACGAAGGACCAACAAGCTTGGCAGTGCCTATGACCACTACACCGTGACTAAGCATTTAACCAATTCATGCAATTACACGAGATTAGTCAAGAGCGACCACTCATAGACCACGAGCATATAACTCTTCTCGTTTGCTACACAAACGAACATGACGAAGAGTTCAACATCAATCACATTCGTCTAGCACATTGTCAACACACTAACACAATCAAAAGCTCTAATTCACACTCATACATTCCTAACAAGAACAGGGGGGAAATTAACCCAAATCCCCCAAACCCTAGCTAGCAATTGATCCAAGCATTTCATATCATCAAGCTCTCAACAACATTAATAGAATCAACAATTAACATTCAAAGCACAATAAAAGCACAATAGCAAAAACACCAAATAGATAGATAGAAATGAGTTCTTGCTACATAGATAATGGAAGCTTCAATCCTTTGCTCCCAAGAACAAAAACTACTCTAGAATAACAAGAGACATAATTAAACTACAAAAACTAAGAAAAGAAAGAGAAGAAAACCAAGGGTTTTCAAGCCCTAAAATGCAGAGAAAAACGGGCTGAGCAAAACTGGAGAAGAGGAGGAAAGAGAGTAGTATTTATAGTGCAAAGAAGATAAAGTTGATTTCTGGCCGCCCGTTGGTCGCGACTCGCGACGAGTTCGTCGCGACTCGCGACGGTGTTGGTCGTGACTCGCGATGGTGTCGCGACGGGGGTCGCGACGGGATCCAGAGTTTTGCATTGTTTCTTTGTCTTCTTCATAGCCATCCCTCCCAATCTTCAAGTCTTCAACGGCTCCAAAAATGGTCTTCAACGGCCTCCGGTCTTCATGTCTTCGAAGTGAGTATCCAAAAGTCTTCGAAAGTATAGTCTTCAATGTCTTCCGGTCTTCGTTGCTTCCGTGTTCTTCCCTTGTCACACAAAATCCACTTAGAAGAGGTAAAAGAGTACAAAGTTGCTTTTGCCTCTCCTAAGTGAATTTCAAGGTAAAACACAAGCTCTCGATAATAAAAAAGCACAAAAGTGATCCTAAATACTACTAAATAAAGCATATAAAATGGACACATCAATAGGCTTCCATTTCGACTCTATATCCTGCTTCATTTTTGTTCCATTAATATCTTTTATACTGATACTCTCAGGCACTTTCTTTGGTACATTAATTTCAATCAACAGTCGAGCATATGATACTTTCAGTTTCTTCGTCGTGCATTCATCAGTGCACAACTGTTTGCCCAGGGCACTCCCAATTTTTCCCAGACTTCTCGGACCCCAAAGATAGAGCGGAAACTTTGGGAATTTCACCATATAGAAACTGTTCGCACCGTGTTTTCCTTCATCAAGAAATCCTTCTTCCTGATATGTAAAAACATCACCCTGTTATAGATTGTGTATGGCATCTGCTTAGCATTGCATCTCTATCTTCTCTACACTTGAATCTCATGATAAAATACCCATCATCATTATACATCAATTCAGGTAAAGTAACAAACGACGAAAAATTCATCATAAACCTTTTAATTGCGTTCATCGTTAGCTCCCCATCCATTACATACACAATCAAAGAATTTTCCCAATACTTGAGCTCAGATTTAACATCCTCCAGTTCTATCTCCACTTCGATTTCACCATCAACTATAGTATGGGCAACAAAATCAATCTTCATACCATTAGAATAAACCCTATTACCATTTATGACATCAACCCAAAGCTTCTTTTCAATTAGATCATCATCTTTAGGGGTAGGGTTTTCTAGTGTAACCTATTAGTGCTCGAGTTACTCTGCCTCAGATCCTCCACCCGGTACTTCCAATGGTTTCTCCACCGCATCTTTGTCTTTATTGATAGCCTCTGTGATACCATCCTCAATCACGGCTCTATTCCAATCTGCTGAGGCCAAGTTCAACCATTTTTTTGGCCTACCTCTCCTCATTTTCATGGTCGCTGGCAAACACCACTACTGCATGTTAATCGCCCGCATAGTCATTGCGATTCTCAAAAGTACCATTAAAATCAGGTAAAGCAAGAACATGAGCATTACATAATCATACTTTCAATTCATTAAATGCATTCTCTTGACTGTCAGTCCAAAAAAATTTCACATCCTTTTTAACTAGTTCATTTAGAAGTGCAGTAATAGATGAGATATCATGCACAAACCGTCTATGAAAGCTAGCTAAACCATGAAAAGAACGTACCTGTTTAGCATTGGTAGGTCTCGGCTAAGTCTTGATGGCCTCAGTTTTGGATTCATCAACTTTTATGCCCTCCTTAGAGACCACAAAACCAAGAAACACAACCTCTGAAGCGTAAAATGTGCACTTTTTATGTTCGCATACAAATAAGACGCACGGAGTGCAACAAGAACCATTTTAACATGCTCAATATGTTCATCGGTTGACTTAGAATAAATCAAGATATCATCAAAATAGACCACAATAAATCAACCAATAAACTTTCTTAAGACATGATTCATCAACTGTATAAAAGTACTAGGTGCATTAGTTAAACCGAAAGGCAAAACAACCCATTCATACAACCCGAACTTAGTCTTAAATGCTATTTTCCAATCATTCCCTTGATTATTTCGAATATGATGATAACCTTGAGTTAAATCAATCTTAGTATAAATCACGATCTATGCAAAATTTTCAAGTATATCATCTAACCTAGGGATAGGATGGAGATACTTAGTGGTAATCTCGTTAATAGCATAACAATCAATGAACATACGCCAAGTTTTATCTTTCTTAGGAACTAAAATGGTAGGCACAACATAAGGACTAAGGGATTCTCACACATAACCTTTTTAAAGTAACTCCTTGACTTGTCGATGTAGTTCCTTTGTCTCCTCAGGGTTTGCTTTATACACCATATGGTTTGGAATAGCCAAACTTGGAACCAAGTCAATATGGTGTTCAATACTTTTCAAAGGTGGTAAACCCATAGGTAGGGCTTCTGGAAAGACGTCCTCAAATTCTTGTAACATCTTAGCAAACCTTGAAGGAACATGCATAGGAATATCATCACTGGCAAAATAGCTCTCTTTAATATTCATGATAAGCACATAAAATGATTAGCAAAAGCATGATTCACTTCTCCCTAATTGATGCATAAAATGATCTATCAAAATCAATAGGAAGTTCATGTCTCATCATGTAAATCGATGGCAAAGGACTAAGATGTGAAGATAGAATTTTAAGTGACTTATCAGAATCATTCTTGGACTTACCTGGTTTACCTAGATTAGACACCCTTGAATTTTGGTCGAATATTTCAAGGTTTTTGCCTTCTATTTTCACCTTGTGGCCGAGCTCCCTCAAGCCCTAGCTAGGGTTTTGTTCGGCCACTTTTGCATCAGTTGCAAACTTCTCTTTGTCGACTTTCATGCGTCTCTGTGCCTCTAAGACTTCCACTGGAGATAATGGAGTCAAAGTATACCTTGTTCTATCCTTAATCACAGTAATTTTGTTAGTGTAACCATCATGCATAGATTTACGATCAAACTACCAAGGTCTCCCTTACAAAATATGACTAGCTTCCATAGGTATAACATCACATAAGATAGAATCATGATATTTTCCAATCTTAAAGTTAATCATGCATTGTTTGTTAGCCCTAATTTCAGAACTACCATTTAACCAAAAAAGTTTATATGGTGATGGATGGGTACTCACGGGAAAAGACAATGATTTAATAAGAATATTAGACACAATATTAGCACAAGAACCACCATCAATAATCAGTAAACAATTCTTATCTTTCACAAGGCAGCAAGTATGAAAATATTCATTCTCCGTACCCCAGTTTTGGCCATTTGAGAGTTTAGAAGTCTCAATGGCATGAAGTTACCTTGTGTTTTCGGACCTTGTTCACCATGATAATTTATGATGATTTCTTCATCTACCTGTTCTTCATCACTTTCATACAATGGTGACATCTCAGCGTATTCATCTTCTTCATCTTCTTCCTCGATTGTTGTTAATATCCGTGCATAAGGACAGTTACTACGGTCATGTCCTCTTTCTTTACAATGAAAAAAAGTAGGAGAGTTAACACAAACCAAATTTGATGAAGAAGTAGTAGACTTACTTGGAATTTTTGAAGTATGTTGAGTTGGTGATGCCGCCCTCCTATTAGTACAATTATAAGTCAAATTTGAATAGTTCTGGACCAATCCTTATCCTCCCACGGGCGTGCCCCTACTTTAACCATAACTAGGGAAACCCTGGTCTTTGACTGGAAAATTTGGGCTGTGGCCTCCTCTGTCGCAAGAGAATCTCAACCAACCTTGCTTTCACCAATAAATCGCTCATAGATATGTGATGTTGAAGCTTGACTGGCATTTGAAGGTTTTCGCTTAAGCCTTCAATGAATCAATTTTTAATGAATGCGCCGCCTTCTTTGATCCCGACCCTTCTCATGGTCAACTCAAGATCTTGCCAGTATTCATCAAATGTTCAATTTCCTTGCTTCATGTTGGACATATAAGGATGTTTTCCCATCAATTAAGTAGGTGGAACATGATATTGGTGAAGCTCGGATCTCAATCTCTCCCAAGTGGAGATAGGTTTCTTTCCAGCAAGATATCGTGACTCTTTTATGTTTTTCCACCATTTAGCCACATAATGAGTGAAGGACTACTGCACAACCTTGAATTTTTCTTTAACCCGATAATTGTTGAGATCAAGAAGATTCTCAATCTGTCGTTCCCAATCAAGATACTTAACTAGATTGTGTTGACCATTAAATTGAGGGATGTCATACTTCAATCCCTTGATGTCAGAACAAAATATGAGCCTGAACCAGATCCTGAGTTGCTCTTCACTCTCCTTTAGGAATGATGTTTACTGTGGCGATGCCTTCTAGAAGACCCTCAGTGTGAATGCTTTTTCGAACCATCTTTAGAGTATTCATTTGAACTGCCATAACCATTGAATTGGCGGACATATCTCTGGGATTCTTCCCTCTTGGCCGATGGTGTAGGCGGTGCCATGCTATTAACTTTTCTCACAAATCTTTGCACCTCAATCATAAGTGCATTTATTGCGACAGCAAACCGATCTGGATCATTGGCTTCATTAGGTTTAATTCGATATCGCTCCCAACTATTTGGAGGCTCATCTCGTGAATGATCACCATACCTGCCATAAAAGGTGTTCATCAATGGAAAATGGTTAGAATTGCTAACAAAAGGTTGGACGAATAGATTTTCGTCCTCCATCTCCGCTAAAGTGCTAAGAAAAATAAACGGTTAGTATAAAAGTAATTCTCCCCTTCCCTTTATTTAGTAAGGTCGCTCACCAAGTGTATAAAACTTAAAACTCACAAGGCGAAGGCTAATGCAGTTGCACAAAATTCAAGAACCTAGCCCTCAAGATGCTCTCAATCTCAACTTGCTCGCTAATTAGCTCACATGATCAGATCACAAGGTTATTGGTACTTAACTAGCCCTCAGGATTAAGCATCAATGGCAATATCTTGGAAGCAACAAAGTATGAACTCAAAGGTTTGTAAATTTGATTGATAAAAATTGCGAGGAGAGTCTTGGCCATCACACTTTATTTTAAGGGTGCAATTTTGGCCAAACCCTAATCTAAAATAGAATATGAATTGATTTTGAACAATAAAAACCCTGTGGGAACAAAGAGTATAGTGTTCTTCATGATGTCTTCAGTTCTTCGACAATTTTGAAAAATAAATCCAAGATGTCGATGATGAATCCTTCTTCAATTCTTCATCATAATGACAATCAATCAAGGCATTTAAAGTAGCATCTCTAAGCTTTGTCCTTGGCCTAGTCATAGGTCCAACCATGTCACTTAGAGGATCACAAACATAACCCTTAAATGTTTGATCAAGATGTGGAATGCCTTCATTTATGGTGGTAGTCGTCTTGACATCTCGATCACAAATACTCTAATTTTATATTAATTTTAAATGAATGAAAATGTGCGTATTAAAAAATTATTATTAATTTTGAATAATGACATTATTTGACGACACAATTATACTAAAGATGCATGGATTTGTATTCAATATTTCCTTTGTACATTATATTGTACCCTAAGGTATGGCGATTATTGTATCCCCTACATGTATGGTTCCAATTAAAAACACATGATGATATATATAGCTAAAATCACTCCTAAAATAATGGACACTAATTAACTATTTTATTATTAAGGGTCGTTTGGGTTAATCGGGAAAGGGAAAGGAATCGGGAAAGGGAAAGGAATCGGGAAAGGGAAAGGAATCGGGAAAGGGAAAGGAAGAGAAACACTACTAGAAAATAGGTACATAGGCACTGATACCCTAGCTCTAGGGGGTAAAACTGGGGCTGAAATAATGGTAGACACCATTTTATGAGTGCCAATACCCCTTTTTAGCACCAGAATTTTGACACTGGTGCCTACAACTAGTGCCATACATAAAAATAGCACTGCTACAAACATAAAAAGTGCAATGAACCGGTGCTAGAAAATGTTTCCATGTGAGTAATAGTGTCTTTGGCGCGTAAATAAATGGAGGAAAAATAATAGCACCGGTACGAAACAGGTAACACTACTGCAGGCACCCCCCTATGGCACTGGTATCTAGGGTCATAGGAACCAATATTTTGGGCCCCCCATCATGCTAGTACCTAAGTATAGTGGTGTTGGAACGTAGTTACAAAGGCACCGGTAGGTCAAAACTGGTGTTCAATAATGATATTGAGCACCGGTTACTAATACCGGTGCCACGATAAAAAAATACCGTTGTTGATTACTGACTAATGGCACCATTTTTTTATACTGGTGCCAAAAATAGAGTGGTGGTGCTAAGTGGTAATATACATAACCAGTTCTTAGTACAATTAGCACCGGGTGAGTAAAACCGCTTCTTCTAAATGAATACCAGCACCGATCCGATGGTTACCGATGCTTTGTTATATGATATGTTGTTCCAATATTATTAGAACTGGTTGTGTATGAGGGCCGATGCTAAGTTCATTAAATCCAACACCGGCATATATGTTTATTGACGGTGCTTGTTTGTAGTTGATTATTATATTCTAACATCAGTTATTTTTTTGAAAACCGGTGCTAGTTTTGATTTTCATATGCAATACCCTATTTAAAATTTTCTCTGCCCATCCGGATCGAAACCCGACCAAATATGATGTAAATATCAGCCAGTCAAAAAGATAGAATCAGCTAACAACATTAATACTAATAAAGAACAAATGAATGTAATAAAAAATAAAATTATCTAAGAAAACATAATCCCTTCAAATAACAAATCAGTGAAAAAATAATAAATATCTCTGCCATCCATTTTCTACACTTCCTTAAACTCGCTCATCTCCATAGAAGTCTTTCAAAGTTTGGAAAAGTCGTCCACCCCTACCTGGCACCATTTATATCGGCTACAACTGCTAACTCCAAACCATTGTATGCTCCTTGTTTTACAAGAAATAGTTGTTGCGATGAAAAAAAATTAATTGCTACAAAAAATTTACCCTTTATTACCTTCTCATGCTATCATTCTGTTGCAGGAAGCTACTCTATCACCACACAGATCTGATAGACTTATATGGAAACCAGGTATCAAGGGTGAGTTCAGTTTCAAATCTACTTACCTACTGCTCAGGAACCAGAGAGGTACAGTTTCTTCTACTAATTCTGTCTGGAGTTCAAGAATTGAGAAAAAAGTCTTAGTTTTCATGTGGAAAATGATGAATTCATACCTGCCTTTTGATAATGTATTGCAAAATCTAAGAATTTCGATGCCTTCTAAGTGTTGCATGTGCAATAAACATGAGGACTCTTTGGATCACTTTTTCAATTCTTGTTCATTTGCTGTGCAAGTTTGGAGGTCAGTACATGCATTCATGGGGATTAAACATAGGGCCTACACATCTATTTGGGATAGACTTTCCTGCTATTTCACATATATTAGTCTGAGTTCTTTACACACAATAATTATCAGATCTGCTACTGTTATTACATGCTGGAACATGTGGAAAATGAGGAACAACATTTTATATGATTCTGCCTTTCCACAGACTGGAGTAGTTTTAACTCAGATAAGGAATCAAATTTTTTATATGTTTACTGCTAAACCAGTTTTCATAGTTTCCAAAATAGATCAAGAAATTGCAGATCATTCTTTCCTCCCTCTAATCAAACAGCCTCCAAAGCCAAAAATACTCAAAATAGCTTGGGCTAAACCATGTAGGGGATATAAAGTAAATGTCGATGCTGCATGGTGCAGGCAAACTAACAGGAGTGGAATTGGTGTGATCATAAGAGATAGTAGGGGTGCCTTTATTGCTGCTCATACTAACTTTACATATGCTAACTCCCTCCTAGAGGCTGAAATGAAAGCAATCAAGTTTGCCATTGGGAAAGTTGAGGATCATTATACTCCTGTATACCTAGAATCTGATTGTATAAATGCAGTTTCAAATGTTCATGATCCCCTCAATGCTCCCTGGACTCTGTTTCAACTTGCTGATGATACAAAACAATTGCTGGGTGATATTACGCTACTGCATACTCAGAGACAGGCTAATTTAGTGGCTGATGTCCTCGCTAAAGAATGTATACATGTTAAGTATGGTTCATCTATATATAGTTTTAATGTGATATCCAATAACATTCAGGGTCTAATCAGGTTAGATCAAATAGGTACACCTTCGTTAAGACTGGTTAATTGATCGGATGCTACTGATTGAGGTTTATTACTTGCAGGTGTTTCTCATTGCAATGGCTCATTATCCGTGGACTGAAATTCGCAGGCTTCAATGGCATTGATATGTAGCTACATATGTCTCCTTTATGCTCAAGCACCATTTCTTTTGGCACTAGCATTATGTAGAGGATAGGCTCCTTAGTGAATTATGGGATGTGACTGACTGACTTGTGTTTCGATGATTCGATTCACTAATAAGTTCGTCATTCTTCCCAATTTTACTAAGTGTTTGCAATCCTCCACCTACTAGATAGATATATTACTCCATTTTGGAAGCAACAAATGTTGCTTCAAGAGCTTATAGCTCCCTCATGTATAGATCAACTAAGCCAATGGCTTCAACTTTTATTTCTAATTATGTTTCTTGTCCTTTACACGGCTTGGGAAGGCCTAATATAATTTCCCCCATCTCCGGATGGTTATTTAAAAAAAAAAGTGTAGTTACTAAGTAATAATTAAAATATTTAATTTGTCATATGTCGACCAACCTCGAGAATATTTGTAGGGGTAGTCTTCATCACCAGCTCTTCCATGTAGAGGAGGATGTAGTATCAGCATTCCCAACCACTCATTTGAGTTTGGTACTGGAAATGGAAAAATGAGAGTCAAACGTAATTGTATTAAATAATGGTGGAAATGAAGGGACTTTTGGATTAAATGAATTAAATTGATGTTTGTGATTTTCCATGTGTAATCCTGGGGGGGTTCCATCTCCATCTTCTTCCTTTGATATTTGCATGCAGTCTTAGTAATCATGATGAAGTTGTAATGGTTAGGTCACTGACACTTGTAGAAGTTGAAACTAGTGTGAAGAAATCAATGAAAGTACCTGGAAATGATTTTGTTTTCATTGATGTTCTTAGGCTTGATTCCTCCAGTCACTGAGTCAAGGTAAAAACCTCTTCTGTGCTAGGATGGATAAGTATTAAGTACCAACGATCGCTGCATTGAAAAAGAAGTAGCACATCAATGAATTATTCTGTGGTGTATAATTTTTTGTAATTGAGTAAAGTTGAAGAGTGCCACTTACATTTTAATGTATGGAATCACATAAACCATGGTATCAACATTCAGCATGGTTTCCAGGATGTCTTTTGCTCGACCCTCGACCTCTGCATCCTTGATTTATGTGGCATAGCCTCCCGTACAAGATGGAACAAACTGTATGTAGCTATGGTTGGTTTCGAATACTTGGTCCCAGAGGTGCCTTCAAAAATAGCATTAGTTAATATTTAGAATTTTTTGGTAGAAATAAAAACTTATAATTGTGAAAATTTAAACCTTA
The DNA here is from genome assembly GCA_037428765.1 of Rubia yunnanensis. Lineage (NCBI taxonomy): Eukaryota > Viridiplantae > Streptophyta > Magnoliopsida > Gentianales > Rubiaceae > Rubia > Rubia yunnanensis. The sequence continues at coordinate 22,937,575 of CM075071.1, read as the reverse complement.
CCCCATCCAAACATCAATCATAGAGTTTGATAGCTAAGCCATTTCTCTGTTGTTGCCAAGCTTTTTCTCGAACTCGACCAAGCAATCGATGAACAATGCAACACTATGTTTTTTGCTGAAAGTACTTGTTCAATAATCCGGATACAAAACCACCGTCCCTGACTTGTTCATGCTCTTCAGCAACTTGTTGCAGTATTTGATGAAATTTGCCATATTGACAATCTAAAATAATGTAATGGAAAAAAATTACGGAAATTGATAAATGAAGTATAGTATAAATTAATAATTTTTTCAAGAGTTACCAATTTTAGAGGCCTATGTTTCACTGCTTCTTCCTTCAAGGGCAGGTAGGAGCTGGTTGATTCAGACTGCTTAGGAGTTTTTGCTCCATAGAAAAGTTATTTAATTAGAATGATTAGTTAAAAAAATCGTGAGAATTAAAAGTTGTAGTATTTGTCAGATTTTATTACCTCATCGTCACTGACATTGAGAAAATATACATCATCGACCGGAGACTCGTAGCCTTCCATGTCCTCGGTCTACGTGTCATCTCCAATTTTTACCAAAGTCATTAGCCAATCGACCACACTCCCAAAGCATCTCCCACATCAACGAAATGTTGGTTGGCATATGGCAACCCGACCCTAGAATGGTATACTGGCTCGCACACGCGGACGTGAGCCAATGGACCATGTGGCTTTTCGGCATGCCTATATTTTTGGAGTCATGTTTCCGCAACCCTCTGCCCTTGTCCCTCAAGGCCCTTGATGTACAAGGTCACCAACTCACTATCCTGTGAACATTAGTGAAAATTAGTTAGTCTAAAATAGGTTAGGCATGTTAAATTAATTAAACTAAAATAGTTTATGAGAACTGTAATGCATATTTACCTCTTCATCCTCTTCTCCGTCGCTAGGAGGATCTTGGCCCGAATCGCTGAGACCCATGGATACACCTCCAAACATTGCATTCTCATTGAAGATTTTTGGGTTCACAAGGCCTTCTAGAATGTTTACTCCCCATGCTAAAGTTATGCCCTTCACCAATTGTTCGAGGTACGAGACCATCGCCTTGACTACCAGTTGTTGAGCGGAAGATTTCTTGGTCTCCTTCTTATGCGATGAGGAGCTGCTGGCTCATCTTCTTCTTGCTATGCCTTGGATAACAATTGATGCAGGCAGTCGGGATTGGGTACCTCTGTAGCAACCTGGGTGATCCTTCTTCCTGGTAGCTCTGATCAATATATCTTCACCCGGACCTAATTCTAGGGTTCCCTTCTCCTTTTCCTCATTCACCCCCAACTACGACAGATAATATTGTGTTATCAGTGTCAAAATTTCAAGTTAGTTAATTATGTACATATAAACGATTTTGGCTACTTAAATATTGTCGGCTATAGCCTTGACTTCTTCGGTTGCATATTCCTTGTTTTTCCCTTGTTTGACTCCAAGTAGACCAGGGATCGGTTAAGTGTGAAATGTTTTGAGCTAATCACCTCCTCAATCTCTTCTTCTGTGAATCTCTGGTCCTCTCCTTCTCATTCAGTTGCTCTTTCGGCTTCTCCTTCGTGGCCATGTTGCCCTTTGGGCCGGTGTGGTGTGTGTACTTCTTTTCCCTTGAATGCTCGCTATCATTCTTTCTTTTTTTATGAGAATTTGAAAAGAAAATTATTTATTGAAACAATAAAATAGGAGCACCAATTTAAATATCATTTATTATGTCAGGTAAATTGATTACTTACAATTATATCATCCGTCCTTCTATGCTCCTCGAATTTCTTCCACTTTTCCTCGTCTATCCATCGGTACTTTTCTTGTAGCTTGCATTTTGGAACTTTCCCGTTGGGCATTAACCATATGTATTTTTTTCCCACCTTGGATTTCCAGTTGCGATGTGCATTGCCCGACTTGGTGGTCAGTGATCACTGTCCTTTTCAATTTGCTCCACTGCTCCTCAGTTAATTTCATTTCCAGTATGAAACTTGTCTGCGTTGTTATAGAAAAAAAAATATTTAGGTTTGGACCTGATTATATAGTTTTACGAGTAACAATATGGCTATTATAAGTTATGTATTATGAAATAGTTTCACAACTTTATGTCTCTCCACGCTTCCTCCTTCACGTTCTTGGAGACGTCTGGCCAGTGTATCCACACACCAAATCTGACCCGCCTCCGGAGTGTGTAATTGCAATACGTGGTCCACACGCTCCAGTTTTTAATATAAATGAGCTGGCCGTCAACTTCCTCAAAGGCAATGAGGACATGATGGTTTTCTTTGGCCAACATGATGGCCGGCAAGTAGCCGTCCCCCATTCCCTAACCATGATGTAATCTCAAAATTTTTGAATAACTCCCCCTATTTCCCGCATGCTTTGGATGGGTCATCATCACCTGGAGCTCGTAGGGGCCTGTCCTCAGTATCACCCTCGTTGTGATCTTTCACTTCCTTATCAGGAGCAGCAGTTTTGGCCACTTGATCTTCCTCAAACTGAATGTTCAGCTTCGGAAGCCACTTCCTTTTCCTCCACCTTCTTCTGTTTGGCCGGAGGGCCACCCCTCTTCCTATTTCTGGTCACATTTTTTTAGGAGGCATCTGCATATGGAAAATAATCAATAACACAGTTCAACATATACACAGTCCAACATCACACCATAAAAATAGTTCCTAACACAATCACCACCACAGAACAATAAACACAGTCCAACATAACTTCCTTTAAACATCACTCCAATATCAAAAAATCAAAACAAATTTTGAATCATACAATCACCATCACAGAATAATAAACACACTCCAATGTTTACTACCCTCCAACATCATTCCAACTTAAAACAATCAAAACAAACCATCACAAAATAGTAAACACACTCCAACATAACTACCCTCCAACATCACTCCAACATCACTCCAACATGAAACAATAAAGACAAATCCATCCCCACACAATGGCCATCACACAAGGTATATCACAAATCACCATCACAAAATTAACATGACATTAGAATATTACACAATAATAGTTTCATTTATACATTTCATCAAACACCTAAAAAATTATTTAAATGTCACTCAATGCCAATCTATCTAGGGTTTGCACAAGACTTAGAATGAAGTTTTAGAGCATTAACTTTGAAGAATTGGGCCAAAATCCTCAGGAATTTAGCTTCACCACCAACGAGTTCTCGAAAACCGGGTGCTTGAAAGAAAACTAGGGTTTTTTTTGGAATCTTATAAGGGTGTGGGATTTAGGAAGTGGGTCATTGTAGCTTGAATGAGGATTAATAGGCTGAGAACGTGGAGTTGTAATGGTGGTGAACGTGGGTGAACGTGGAGTTTTAATGGTGGTGAAGGTGGGGAAGAAGAAAAACACGATCGTTATGTGAGGAAGATGACCGGTTTTGTTATATATAAACAAATCCAGCACCGGTACATGACCTATAATACCGGTGTTGAATTTTATGATGCCGGTGACAATTTCATTCAAAGCAGCTGATTGAGGTTCCGTTGGTCATTTATTTTTCTAACCCGAGAGCAAAGGAATGAAAGATTTTCAAAGTACAGAGCACTGGTACAAAAATTGGTGTTGGTCTGGCTAAGAATCGGTTCCTTTTTAGAACAAAGTAGCTGCTTGAGGCTGCATTAATTTTTAATCCCAAACCCGAAAGCAAAGTTAAAATTTTTTTGCCTATAACTGGTGCTCACTTTTGCAAATCCGATGCCCACTACCTAAAAAAGCAGCTGCTTGAGGATGCTTAATCCCGATGCAGATTCCATTTTAAGCACCGGTATTCTTAGCCGATGCTCGATCTCTTGATACTGGTGCTTAAAATGTAATTTCTGGGCTGAAATCTTTGTTGGCCCAACGATTATTGGGCGCAAATTTGGTATTTTCCCCAGCACCGGTATAATAGTCAGTGCTGATTTGACAACCGCAAAATTTAAAATTTCCCGGCTCTTCAAATTGTAAAAAGTTTGAAATTTTGGATAACTTCCAAAAAGGAGCATCGGTTCTGAGACGACCAATGCCGGTTCTGATTAATTTCCAACTATTTTGCAATATTTAATTTACGTACCTCATTAGGGGGATAGTTTTGTCCATTATTTTTTAAATTCTATTGGAATTTAAAATATTCAATTCACCATTCAATATATCTCATGGCTCGAAATCGTGGCCAACAGATACCCGAAAGCGCTCCATTTAGAACTTTATTAAAATTTCATTGTGGCCCAAAACTGAGTTACACTGTCTTTTTCCTAGTCAAATTACTTCATATTATGAATTCTTGGGTTAATATACAATTTTTAATAGAATTTCACGTTTTCATGGAATATGGTAAACACTGGTACATGTCTTAGGCCAACTTACTCTAGATAACTTAGAAGTTAACAAGTCCCAATGGGAAAGTTGATTGGTGAGTTTTTCCCACCAAATATTATTCAATTTTTTCATTTGTTCTTGGAATTGACATGCCCCTTTCATAATGTAGGATTGCATCCGAGTGGATTAAAAGTTGGACCTCCGAGTGAAGTCTTTGCCTTTTACACTTTGGCCCCTCCAAGAATCTTGGAATTGTTGCAACTCAAAATTGGCGATTCAATGTTGAAATTGAGCATTGTATAATCATAAATATGCAATTAGGACTTGATTGGGTGAATGGAACATCCTCTAAACTGAACATACAAAACTAGTGCAACATTTTCAGAAATTGCAGTGTTGCCCAAAACAAAGTATCACCTTCACCATTGATTTGAAATACTTGAATCTTGTTATTATGGCCTAAATGCATGAATTTTGGATGTAATAATTTTTTTGTAGTTTAAATTTACATGCGCATGTACATGTTGTAGACTAAATTGTGTGACAATTGTTTGAGTCAGCACCTGTATAACATGGCAAAACTGGTGCTGAGATGAGAAAGGTAGCTGCCCGAGGCTGCATTGTATTAAAATTTTGACTAATTATCCAAACCTGAGAGAAAACCTATTAAAAAACTAACTAAGTCCACACCATTGGTGTCTTAACCAGTGCTGGATTGGATAGTACCGGTGCCCTAGATTGATGGAGTTGCTGCCTGGGGCTACCTTGTTTTTTTATAACTTCTTTATACTACCATTGCTTGAATACTAATAAAAACAACAAAGATGATATGGGTTTGACCTTTACTGATCCAAGGTCAAATGCTGCTCAATTTTTTATACAACCCAACAAAAATGATCGATGTTTGACCTTTACTGACCTAAGGTCAACCGTTGCTCAGATCCTAATAAAAACCAACAAATATTTAATCCAATCCCACATATATAGGAACTGATATATTCTCCAAATCAAATACAACTTGGACTAGATGTATCCTTCTCAGATTCAGTCTTCAACATTTCCTTATTTCACCAAAATTCCTTCTTTGATGTTGCAACTCAATAATGCCATATTTGCATAATTTCCACAAATTGCCAACTAGATAAATCTAGACTTTACAATGAGTAAACTCGCTGCCCTTGAAATGAATGAGTCTCGTCATTGACATCGTTCCCTAGTCTTCCACGCGGCCCATAAGCATTTTGGATAGTCTAGAGAAAAATTACTCATGGCTAATTTCCGCCATTTTTCTCTTTCAAGAGTGACATGTCAAACATCTATATCTCATTCACCATTGATTCGTTTTGAAAGTTTAAATAGTCGATTTTATAGTATTCGCGGAGGAGAACCCAAAAACAATATCCATTAACCTAAAATTCATTTTCGTCCCACTCAAAACGAAGCCTAAAAAGTGGACGAATTTCAACCTTTTAATCATCATTTTCCAACCGAACTATGGGCTGGATATGAATGATTTTAATGTTTGTAACTTCTTGTTTCCTGTAAAAACAGGATTTCCCATATTACTAAATTCAAGAGACTGTTGTGACTTGTTTATGATAAATGTTTCAGAATTAGTTTCTTGTAAGGGTTAGGAAATATGGGGTGGAGGTTGGGGATACTAGATTTTCCCCATAGGTGGAACTAATTTGGCTCTCTTTTGCTGTAGAACCAAGGAAGTAACTTAGAGGGTTTAAAGAAAGAAAAGAAGTTGGATATCGAAGGTATGTTTGGTGGCTTTTTGGGTCTTATGCCTTTCCAAATTTCGAGATGTTAGATGCTGATTTTTTTTGGTTATCTCAGGGCATCAGTGCCAATTTTGGGTTTCAAATCTACTGAAAGTCTGCGAGTACTTCCTACTCCTCCGCGTGATCCCCGAGGGAGGAAAAAAAAAGGTCAGCAGTGAGTGAGGCTGAGTTTAATGTTAATCAGCTAGACCCCGAGCTTTACTCTGGTTTGTTTCAGCATAGGGGATTAGAGAATGGATGTATGTTGTTGAGAGTACAACACATTTCTCATCCAACGGGTGTTTCGATTACTTTATGTTTTACTGCAACAGTTGCAAAGCAAGTTCTTGGGAGTTTTTAGTTTAAGGTGTTTGCCTTGTTGCATTGTTCTACCTGTTGGGTAATGCGGTTGGGATTACTTTTGTTGCTCATTGGAGAAGGTATCGGGGTTGTTGAAGTTATCCCCTTCGGGTTTCAGAGTTCTTGCGAGTATACCTGTGTTTCTAGGGACAGGTGCTGGAGAAGTCAGGTTACATAGTGTTATAGGAGGAGCAATTTCTGTAACTTGAATTGTTGCTTGTGCGGTGTCCTTGTGTGTTACTGATCAGGCTGCACAAATTGATACGAATTGCTTCGTTAGCCTATAGGCGATCTTGGTTGTCAGGACAATTCTCACGATATATGTAATTTACACATTTGTTGCAACTGCTGTTGAGGAAGCAGGTGAGCGGAGGAAGAAATTGGATTCATTATCACCAAATTAGACTGAACTTGTAAAGAATATAGATGAAAACATCTTTCTTTGCATCTTTTCTCCTTTGTCTTTATGCATGATATTGATCATGTGAGTGAATGTAGGCGGCACTATGGTGGTAATGCCAGATACGGTGAGAGTGAATGTAGACGCTTCGGGAAACTATCCAGCTGGACAAAATGCCCATGGCCATGGTTATGGCATTACTCGGGTGTTTATAATGTACTATGAATGGTACATATGTATCATCTTTATGTTCTTTTCTTTATAGTTATTTTGGGATAAGTATCAATAAGTGTCAATATAACCCTATCATAATTTTGGTGTCAATATAACCCTAATTATTTAATGAAAGTGTCAATATAACCCTCATACCCCATTTTCGATATTGACCTCAATTTTCCGGCGTTGACTCTATGTAAATTGACCAAAATACCCTTTGGGCTAACTCTGAAATTAGGTGGACAATTTTACCCTCATAGTTTGCCGGACAGCCGCCAGACCACCGCCGAAACAGGTAGGGTTATATCAACACATTATGAAATCTTATTGGATTATATCACCACATTCCTAATGTTTGTAGAGTTATCAGCACATTTCTAATGTTTGTAGGGTTATATCAGCACATTCTTAAAGCTTATAGGGTTATATTATCACATATTATAAATATTAAGTGTGTGGTACTCGGTTGGACTTAACGGACGACCACATCATCATATACATCATTATAACATTGTAACAGTATCTTGTACAATATAAAAATTGACATCATGACACCATCATTAATATTAAACACCATTATCACATATCATAGCCTCATTTCAAAACTTATCAGCATTAAAAACCCTAAGTCGAAGAACACAGCAAAACTAACAAACACACAACACCAAAGGTCATCCAATCATCAATCTGGACTAAACACAACAAAATAAATAAAATATCATTAAAACCCCTATTTATATAGTACGTGCTGATGTGACCCTACATTTTTTTTACTAATGTGCTGATATAACCCTATAAATTTTAAGAATGTGCTGATTTACCTCTACCAGTTTTCATAATGTCTGATATAACCCTACCTAATCCGGCAGCGGTCTAAGGATAATGATGTTATTTTCTATTTTTTTTGTATTTTAATTTTTTTCATGAGGGTAAACATGTAATTTTATAAAATTCTGGCTAAAAAATGCGGAGAGGGTTATATTGACACTTTCACTAACTAGATAGGGTTATATTGACACTTCGAATATTGAAAGGTTATATTGACACTTATGTCAAATAGAAATAGGTAAGGTTATAAAAATATTTTTTTCATATAGTTTCATGTAGATGAAGTATTTAAGATCAAACCAACATGGCAAACCATAGAAAATCAGTATGAAGAAATAGAAAGATGGAAGCATCTTCCAATGTGGTACTAACTGTGTGCATGCTCTAGCTTGGTGCTGTTTGTATGGGTGGAACGCCCAAATATGAATGCGGCTTTCGCAGCTAATAGAATTTGTCTCTGTTTAGTCTTTGTCTACAATCAGTTCCCATATTTCCGATTTAATCCTTGAACGTTATAGGGCAATGAACTTCAAAAGTATAGACATGTTTGTAATTTTATTATCAGTTCCAGTTGAACTTGTACGTTTTTTTGGTAAACTTTATTAAGTCACATTTAACAACAGGTGGCTTTAGATATGGATAAGTACAATAATCACGTTTATAGGATAACATTAGATGCGCACTGATTTTACTGTTACTAGGTGGGATTTTGGGTGCGAATTGTCCAAAACGCAAAACTTACAGTCGTTTCTTTTCTTTTCCCTTCTTTCTTCGTTCTCAATCCTCTGATAACGGTCGGTTCAGGCCCCTTAACGGTCGGATTGGCCCTGATCATGGCGGCTCCTCCGCCTGGCCGCGGTGGCAACGCTGTGGCCAAATCCTTCCTTCAAGCATTGGGCACTCGCCAAACTCCTTTACAGGCATCACTCCCTTCCAACCCAGAAATTATTCCTAAAACTCACTATAAGGGGGATATTGCCTGTCTAGTTTCTCGGCAGGAGGCAGAATGTTTGGCCTCTCATTATCAAACCGCTCTAGTCGGAAAATTTGCCAGAGGAAAGCCGCCGATGGCAGCACTGAATGAGGCTTTCAAATCGGTCGGTTTCAAAGGAAATTTCCAAATTGGCTCTATAGATTATAGACATATCCTCATCCGATTCCAAGAAAAGGAAGACTATCAGAGATTATGGCTCAAAGGACATTGGATCTTTAATCAGGCCCCAATGAAGGTGCTTAAATGGACAACTGACTTTTCTCCGGAGGCAGAGTCTTCTATTGTGCCGGTATGGGTAAACATTCCGTACGTCCCAATCTATTTCTATAACATTACTATGCTGCAATCGATGGGAAATCAGATTGGGTCCTTCATTAAGATGGATGCAGCTACTGCTGCCCTTAGTAGGCCTTCGGTAGTGAAGATGTGTGTGGAAATCGATCTAAAAAACAAGCTTCCTACATATATTAGAGTTGGAATAGAGGAAGAGGGGATTGAGTACAATGTGGTAAAGCTTCCTCTAGAGTTTGAAGATATCCCTCTGTATTGCCATCACTGTAAGACTATAGGCCACGATGATAATCTTTGTATTCACCTTCACCCCGAACTTAAGATATCCAAAGCCAATAGGTTTGTTCCTAGTCACGGAGATAAGCAACTAGCTCAGCAGTTATCCTCAGAAAAGAGCCCTGTGGAGGTTTTGCCTAATTTACTATCTGGGATAGATAGGGCGGGTAGTTCAGGTTTAACTGTTGCGGATAAACAGGGTACAAAGACCACAAAAACTTTTAAATATGTCCCGAAACAAAGAGTGATACCAATCCCAATCAATGAGGGGACTAGTGTTCCTGTGAATGTATCTGAGAATGTACCTGTGAAGGTATCTGAGAATGTGATTGATATTCCTCCTCAGACTCTAGTAACTGATACCTCTCCACAGAGGGACAGTTTGAACATAAGTAATACTCCTATATCCTTCACCCCTGGGGTTGAGCATGGGGTTCAGTATGATATTGTTTCTGACACTTCTCCGATGGATATTGGAACTAGCAGAAACCTGAATGTGGAGGGCATTGCCCCAAACATTAGGTTTTCGAATGAGCCACCTATTCATCCTAAGTCTGCTCCTCCTCTTACTATATCAAATAGAAATTATGCTAAGGATGACATCCCGAGCAAAAGAGGTAAATCCTTCTCTCCTTTCCACTCTATCATGGCTGCTAAAAATTTTCTCTTCTCTCAGCAGAAATATAAGCATAACAGGTTTCTTCCACTTGAGGATAATGATGGAACCAATGAGGAGAACTCCAAGGACATTCCAGATACTATCTCTGGAGCTTTGGTGGATGTGGATCCTGTGATTGCTTCCCCTTCTGTCATCTCTGATTCTCATCTCAATCAGTCTAGGCAGGTAAGCCCTTCTAACTCACAATCTAAACTAACGAAGCAAAATAGGGCCAGTCAACCTGAGTCTAGGCATAAGAATGAAACATACCTAACTCAATTGAATACCATCATGACTAGATCAAAGAGTGCTAATAATGTTTTAATATGAATAGTACAACCCTCAAGATTAAATTTCTGGTTTGGAACTTAAGAGGGATGGATACCTCCATGCTCAGACTGCAAAACCTGATCATTAGGCATAAATTTGATCTCATCTGCCTAATTGAACCAAAGCATGACAATCTGCAATGTCAATCATATAAGAATCTGTTACATTTTGATAATTGCATGTATGCTATGAATGGACAGATTTGGTTATTTTGGAATTCTTCAGTTCACCTGACTGTCAAATATGATAACCTGCAATTTCTTGCTGTTTCCCTGCACAGTCTCACTTTAAATAAAAATATGGATGCATATTTTGTGTATGGTCTTAGAACCAGAGATGGAAGGAAATCACTTTGGGCGGATATACAAGCTATTAATCACTCAGAAGCAATTTTCATTGGTGATTTTAATGCCATAACATCTCTTCATGAATACAAAGGCCCCTCAGCTCCAAAATTAGGCAGTATGAAAGACTTTAATAATTTCATAAATGGAATGGCATTAGAGGAAATCTATACTGTGGGGAATCTTTTTACCTGGAGTAATAATCGATTGAGAAATCCTACCATGCAAAGATTAGATAGGGGGCTTTGTAATGCTGCATGGTCTTCTTCCTTCCCTTCTTCCTCTGTTCAAATCCTAAATAGATCCTCCTCTGATCATAGTCCCATACTCCTATCCATTGGTAGTGATATTCCCTCAGTTCCTAGACCTTTCAGATTCTTGAACACTTGGTTTAAAAGAAAAGATTTCATGAGTGTAATCAAGAATGATTGGGAACTTCCTATGTCCTATTCTGGAATGTTAGGTTTTTGTCTCAAACTCTCTAGATTAAAAAAGGTTCTAAAAATCTGGAATAAAGAACATTTTGGTAATGTCCATGATGATGTCATACAGGCTGAAAATGGTGTTTTGTTCCAGGAACAATTATATGATCAGTGTCCTAATGATTCCAACTTGTTAAACCTTGAGGAAGCTAAAGCTAAGTTGGTTAGATCATTAGTTGAGGAGAAAAGTTTCTGGAAGAATAAAGCTAAGATTAAATGGTTGAAGGAAGGGGACAATAATACAAAATTTTTTCACAACTCAGTTAAGGAAAGAAATGGTAGATTACGGATAACAAAAATCAAAAGTACTAATGGTCTATGGTTAGATAATGTCTCTGAAATAGAAACAGAAGCCATCCAGTACTACAAATGCCTATTAACTGATGACAGCTCCCCTGACTCTAACATTTTCAAATCCCATTTTCTTAGCCAGATCCCTAAGTGTATCTCTCAGCAGCAAAATGATATCCTCCTGCTCCCGGTTACAATTGCTGAGCTTAATCATATAGTATTTGGTCTTAATAAATTCAGTAGCCCGGGTCCGGATGGTTTCACAGCAAAATTTTTCATAAAAGCTTGGGATATTATCTCTAAGGATTTACTGAATGCAGTGCAGGATTTTATGAATGGGAATAATATCCCAAAAGGTTTCAGTAGTACTTGGATTACAGTTATTCCCAAAAAGAAAACACCTTTTCTTTTGAGGATTACAGGCCAATAAGTCTCTCAAATGTGGTTAACAAGATTTGTTCAAAAATAATTATGGAGAGACTTAAACCTCTTATGGCCAATCTCATTTCTCCACAGCAGACTGCCTTTCTTAAAGGTCGAGATTTATCTGATAATGTAATTTACCTTCAAGAAATGATAAGATTCTTGGACAGGAAACAAAGACATCCGAATTGCATTATTAAGTTGGATCTTAAAAAGGCCTTTGATAGGGTTAAGTGGTCTTTTTTATACAGTGTTCTCCTTAAATTTGGATTTCACCCAAAATTTCTTTTCCCTATCATGAATAATTTGTCTCAAGCTTGGTTTTCTGTCTTGATAAATGGTAGCCCAGTTGGTTTTTTTCAATCTACCAGGGGTATTAAACAGGGGGATCCCCTTTCCCCCTTCCTTTTCAATATCTTTTCAGAGGCTTTCACCAGGAGTTTAGCATTTATATTTCATACAGGTAAACTGGCCTACTATGATCTCCCAGGTAACTCCATCCCAATCTCACATCTATCTTATGCGGATGATACTGTGGTGTTTATAAAGGCTGAAAATAAAACCTTGATCAGATTGAAAGCATTTTTGTCTATCTTTGAAGAAGTCACTGGTCAGCATATCAATTATGGTAAAAGTGATATATTCATTGGGAGGCATGCATCAGTTCATAAAGTTCATACCATTAAAAGGATCCTGAGAATGAAAATTGGTTCCATGCCTTTTACATATTTGGGGGTTCCTATCTTTACAGGTCCAGCTCATAAACTTCATTTCCTGCCTATCATTGAGCAAATTGATAGCAGAATCAGTAATTGGAAAAACAAATGGTTATCCATGGGAGGGAAAATGACTCTCATAAAATCTTGCATCTTTTCAGTCCCACAGCATATATGGTCTGTGCTCAAACCTAGCAAAAAGATAATTTCCATAATTGAAAAGAGGATGAGCAGGTTTTTCTGGGGCTTCACTGATCAGAAGTCAAATAGAGTTTGGAGAAATTGGGAATCTCTTTGTTTTCCAATTGAACAAAATGGTTTAGGCTTTAGATCTATAAGTGCTATTATTGATACATGTTCTGTTAAGCTATGGTGGAAATATCAAAATTCTCAGGCTCCCTGGACACACTTTATTGCATCCCTTCCCCCTTCATATAAATCTTCTCCAAATTGGAAAAGGATTTGTAGTTTTAATGCATGGGCGGAGTCCAACTCTAGGGTGATTCTGGGGATGGGATCCTGTAACTTTTGGACCTCCAATTGGCTTGGTGTCAAGCCTATAATTGATTTCTGTTCTCCTGATCAGGTGGATATTGCGGAGGACTGCTCGGTGGCTGAGTTCATTGTAAACAAAGATACTATGATTAGGAAATTTTTCAGGATACTTCCAAGTGATATTATTTCCCTTTTGCAGGTTTCAAAACTACATCCTCACAGGAGAGACAGACTTATATGGAAACCTGGTCCCAGGGGAGATTTTACTTTTAAATCTACATACTCCTTACTGTGTCCACAATCAGGTAGCATTGCTTCCACAAAACTTTTTTGGAATGACAGAATTGAAAAGAAAGTGTCAGTCTTTATGTGGAAATTGATCAATTCCTATTTGCCTTTTGATAATGTGTTACAGAGACTGACTTTTTGCTTGCCTTCTAAATGTATTCTGTGCTGTAACCATGTAGATTCTCTCGATCATTTTTTTAACTCCTGCTCTTTCACAACTCCTGTCTGGAAGAATTATTCTTCCTTTATGGGTATTACTGATAAGCCATTCCTTTCAATTTGGGAAAGGGTCTCTTACTATCTAACCTATCATGGTTTAAGCTCTTTGCACTCTACTTTAATTAGGAATACTGCTCTAATCACATTCTGGTGTTTATGGAAAATGAGAAACAAATGTATATATGACTCTGCTATCCCTAGCAGAGTTACAGTGTTAAGGCAAATTAGGGACCATATATTTTACTCTTTCAGCTCTAAACCTGCCTACATCTCTTCTACATTTGACTATGGCATTGCAAACCACTCCTTCCTGCCCCTCATTAAGACTGCTCCTAAACCTAAGATCTTCAAAATTGCATGGAAAAGACCAAATGAGGGATATAAATTGAATGTAGATGCTGCTTGGAATTCATATGATGAGAAGTGTGGCTTAGGTTTGATTATTAGGGACCCCAATGGTAATTTCATCTCAGCTCAATCGGAATTTACTCAGGCTTTCTCTCCCTTAGAGGCTGAGCTTAAGGCAATCCTCTTGGCAGTGCAATTATGTGTAGGATTTCGGCCACCTATTACTATAGAATCTGATTGTCTAAGTGCTATTACTTATGTTCATGATCCTTACAAAGGGAATTGGAAATTGTTTGAACTAGCTGATGAGATCAATCAGATTTTGGGAGATATCACTATCTGCCATATACATAGACAGGCTAATTTGGTAGCGGATGCGTTGGCTAAGGACTGTTTAAATGTTCAGACTACTACTTCTTACAGTAGTTCACAAATGCTTCCCCCTATTTGTTTGGGTCTTATTAAGTTGGATTTGATTGGCACTCCTTCTATTAGAATTTCACACTGAATGGATGCTACTGAGTTGTTTTCTGGTTTCACCCTTTTGCAGGGACGGCACATAACAATTGCAATCATCCAGCACGGACTAGCTCAGCTAAAGTGATTCTCCCCAACTGTACTCTGTACAATGATTCCTGAATTTCTTATCTGAGGATAGGCTTATGATTTAGGTAAAGGTCTTCTCTGACTGACTTGTGTTTCGTTTACTCGACTCACTAAGAAGTTCGAGAGCCGATTACCTAGTCATTAGTATTTGTAATCCTCGGGTTGTCACATCAACTAGTACATTCTTTTGGAAGCAACAAGGGTTGCTTCGAGAGCAATATGCTCAATTTGTAAAGTTACTAAGCTTCGGCTTCAAATTGCTACTTATGTCGTTTTTGTTTTCTCTTTAACAGCTTGGGAAGGCTAATATAATTTCCCCCATCCAAGGATGGTTTAATTTTAAAAAAAAAGGATAAGTACAATAACGATATATTAAAAATATGGAGAAAGTCTCAGGAAAATTTAAATATTATATTTTAAACTGAAAGTTTAAATATTTTATTTTAAGTTTTTATAAAATTTAAATATTGTATTTTAAGTTTTTATAAAATTTAAATATTGTATTTTAAGTTTTTATAAAATTTAAATATTATATTTTAAAAGTTAAAACAAGTAATAATATGTATTTGAATGTGAAAATATATAATATAAAAAAATTTAAATTTAATATGTAATTTAACAAATGCAGTGTAAATGATAAAAATAAGTGTTTATGAACAGGCTAGCTATTAGAAGACCTACTCTTAAAAATATATATTACGGAATATTGAATAATATCTCACGTGATGATATTATTATTTATATATAAATTGAAATTTTTGGTCCATAGTCCAAAAAACTTGACTCGTGAGATTTTAGTTGAGATGGAGAAAGTAACTCTCTTATGCGCGGAATTTCCATAAGATTATGGATATGACACTTATTTTTTATCTTATATAATTCATTTGTTAAATTATATATAAAATTTAAAATTTTTAAAAATAATTTTTTAATATCATATATTTTTAATATAAAAATATATTTTTATTATTTTAATACATATTATTACTTGTTTTAACTTATAAAACATGGTATTAAAAATTAAATGTGCCATTTTTTTTTGGACAGAGGGAGTATAAAATTATATAGGTTTTCAATTTTTTTACATGGTCTAAAATAAAAGAGTGGGTCTCTTGACAGGCGGCCTGTCCATAAGCTTATGGACAGACCACTTATTTCTTACCTTATACACTACATTCCTAAAATTACATATAAAATTTGAAAATTTTGAAAATATTTTTTTACCTCATATATTTTTATATTTTCACATTCAAATACATATTATTACTTGTTTTAGCTTATAAAATGCAATATTTAAATTTTATAAAAAAATTAAAACATTTAAGTCAAATGCCCCTCTATAAGCTTATGAAAAGGTCGCCTTTCCTGAGACTTTCCCAAAATAAAAAGTAAAACGTAAATCTTAAAAAAATAAAGAGAATACTCTCTCTGGTTCTATAACATAGCCTCACTTTCCATTTTATGATGGTAACATTAGTTCTTTCATTTTTCGGTAAATTTTAGATTTTTTTCATTAATTCAATTTACGTTTTACATTTTTCTGTTTAATATCCTCACTGAGCTTATGTCTAGGAAGCTCCACACATTATTTGAATCTAGGACATTAGCTAGGTTTCATCTTCCACAGCACACTACCCCACTAACACATCTGATTTATGCTGATGACACTTGCATTTTTTTAAAAGCAACTGATAAATCCCTCAGGAACTTTGCTGCTTTTATCATCTCATTTGAAAAGGCAACAGGTCAGAAAGTAAATATGCAGAAATCTTGCTTTTACACTGGAAATAAATGCAGCAGAGCACAAAAAAGAAAAATCATTAACATTCTGAGCATGCAGGAGGGCAGTTTCCCCTTTAGGTATTTAGGGTGTCCTATATACAAGGGTAGAAAACTAAATGCACATTTCCATAGTATTCTGGAAGCAATTAGTGCAAAAATTCATACCTGGAATTCCAAATGGATCTCCAGAGGAGGCAGGATCACACTCATTAAGTATGTTCTCTCCTCTATTCCTCAACATGTGTTTGCAGTGCTACAGCCAACTTGTTTTATCCTAAGAAGAATTGAAATGTTGTGTTTTGATTTTCTATGGGGGGAAACTGAAGGCAAAAAGCACAAACACTGGAGATCTTGGGAAAGAATGTCTTTCCCTGAAGATGAAAATGGGATAGGCTTAAAAAACTTAGATTCAATAATTGATGCTTACTCCCTTAAACTCTGGTGGAAAATGCAGCAGGGAATAGCCCCCTGGAAAAAATTTATTTGGTCTCTCCCAAAACATAGGAGGACTTCAGATGTATGGAAAAGAGTCCAATCAGTTTCAGAATTTGCAGAAAACCACACAAGAATAATTGTGGGAAGGGGAACTTGTAGTTTTTGGTGTTCAAACTGGACAGGCCATGGACTATTGATAGATAAGATAGGTGGAAATGCCCCACTGAATCCAGAACTAACAGTTAGAGAATTTTTCACAAATAGGGCTCCATTACTATCTTTTCTGGCACCACATATTTCTGCTGACTTCTTACAGGATTTGCAAAGGGAAGTCACTCTCACTGAGGACAGTGATATCATGGTTTGGACTCCTAGTCCACAAGGTAAGTTCTCGATTAAATGTGCTTACAAAAGTTTGAGACACAAACATAGAGAATCATCATCATTGAAGAAGGTACAATCTCTAAACCTACCTGTGAAGATCACCTTTCTGACTTGGAGAATACTAAACAACTTGATGCCTATGGATGATATGCTCACTGAATTTGGGATTGTCACTGTATCTAAATGTCCTTTTTGTGAGCATGAGGATACTCTGCAACACTTTTTTAATTCATGCCCCTATGCCTCTTTCATATGGAAACAAATGCATGAAATCCTAGAATTACCACAGGATCAGTTTGCAAATTTATGGGATAGATTAACAACTTATTGGAACATTACAAACCTGTCAAAATTGCATAACTTCCTCTGTTACTCACTGCCTTGTTTAATTCTATGGGAATTGTGGAAAGCAAGGGGACAGGTTCTATTTCAGAATGTTAAGCAAACACCTTTACATACTTGGAAGCAGGTTAAGGCAAACTGTAGACTCATCTCTATAGTTAGGCCACTGATTTCAAGTAACCCCTCCGATAGCACATGGATCCAACGAGGATTAATCTCACTCCTGAATCCACCCCCACCAATAAAACTGATCCCAATCAAATGGGAGCCCCCAGATAAAGGATTTAAACTGAACGTTGATGCATCTTGCAATCAAAACTCCTCATCTGTTGGGGGACTCATTAGAGATAAGGGGGGAAGATTCAGACTTGGTTTCCACAAACTTACTACGGGTATTTCTCCTTTGCAGGTGGAGCTTCAGTCTGCCCTTCATGGCATTCAACTGGCAGTGGAAACCGGTTTTCATCAATTATCACTTGAGATGGACAGTCAGAATGCAGTGAGCATCATCAATGGCAAACTGAAGCCTCCATGGAACTGCCTTCAACTGGCTAGGCAGGTGGCAGATCTAACAAAGAAATATGGCATCCGAGTTAGCCACATCTATAGAGAAATCAATGGTGCAGCAGATTTCTTGGCAAAGTATGGACAACAAAGAAGGGATCCACAACATTTCGAGGATCCTACATGCATCCCACAGCTAAAGGAAACACTTCTGAAGGACACACACTACTTTTGGAGAAGGATCAGGGCGTAGAACCGGAAATGCAAGGCTGGAGTGTACATCGACACGGGGGGTGGAGGTGTACATAAACAGAAGGGCATTTCCGGTTAAACGATTAGCTTATGTAGGGCTAGTCGCCTTATTTTCCATGTACAGGTCTCTTTTGATATTGGCATAGATTATGCCGCAGAAATTGTGACAACTAGTGTCCAATTCTCTCTTGTATACACCTACTGGACTGGTTTCACGTGAATTAAATCCCAATCTGATGGTAAGGGGAGCCATAATAGAATCCCCCCACCTACTGGTGGTTTCAATTAAAAAAAAAAACGTTTTACATTTTTAAAATATTCTTCACCACTAATTTTACCTTTATTAAATGCAAGTGCCAAAAATAAATGAAACAATGTTAGAGAACCAGTAATAGAATTGAATATTATGTTAATAAAGACATCAAATACTCTTAGTACGGGTTAGCACTGCACAAAGTGCAGCTAACCACACCAGTATAATAAACATAAGCGGCAAGATCCCCACTGATACAAGTACTATTTATATGGAAGGCTAAAGCATCAAAGTGCATTTATACAGGGTGTGCATGATCCGGTTCGGATCAGTAAAATGGATAGGACCGGACCAGAAATGTAAGGACTGGAATTGTATAGATGAAATTTCGGTCCGGTTCTCGGTCCATATTTTTGTTAGATTCCGGGTTTCGATCTGATCCGGTTCAAAATTAGATTTTTCCGGTCCGGATCGGATGGACCGGTATTTTGCATATATATATATTTAAAATGATAATGAATTAGTTTAAAATACTAGTTTAGATTTATTCATGATAACTAGTATTCTTTTATTATTTTGAGGTGAATTTTTCTAATAACTTCTATTTTACTATGTTTTAAAGGGGAAAATATTGATTTGGCATTTTTATAGCAAAATGTAAAGTAAAAAAAATAAAGAATACTAAAATCCGGTCCAACCGGTCCGGATCGGTCTAAGACCGGAATTATTCCGGTCCAGTCCCGGTCCAAAATATCCACTAACCGGTCCGGTCTTCGGTCCAAGATTTTTGGTGATTCCGGCTCCGGTCCTAACCAGTTCCGGTCCGGTCCGGTCCGGTCTTGGACCGATGAACACCCCTACATTTATATATCCACATGAATTTACTTTAACGTCTCACATTTAAATTGGAATAAATAATTTATTAAATTCTAAAATTTACACATCTAAAAATAACAATGTGAATCATGAAGAAGTAACTTATTAAGTTAAAAATAAAAAGAAATGTTTTTATTCTCAAATATGGTCTTGGTAATTATTTTGAGCCCTTTACAACATCCACATTTGTTTTGAGCCCTTTATTTATATTTTGTTATTAATTCTCCAACTAATTTAAATAAATACACATTTTTTGATGAAAATTATTGACTATTCTAATCAGAGCACATCAAGTGAAAGGTAGTATTTTCATAAGTTATAAAATAACTATACGTATCACTTTTAAATTAAGACAATTTAGTTTTAAATTTAATCATGTAATAAATTATGTTTGAATATAATAAAAAAAATACTATATTAAAAACTGAAGCTTTTAATATGTTATTTTTGAATTGAAACATATAATACGTTAAATCTGATTAACAAAAAAATTACAATGAAAACACGTAAAATATATTTAATCAAGGGAAAGTCTCAGGAAAAATGGTCTTTCCATAAGGTTATAGACCGTTCACAAGGGCATTTACATTAAATGTTGTAGTATTTTATAAAATTTAAATATTGCGTTTTATCGGTTTAAAACAAGTAATGATACGTATTTGAAGATAAAAATATAAAAATATATGATATAAAAAAATTTCAAAATTTATAAATTTTATATGTAATTTAACAAATGCAATGTATAAGGTTTTTTTTTAATTGGAAACCATCCGATGGATGGGAGGAATTTATTAGGCTCCTCAAACCCAAAAGAAGTGCTACAAGTAGAGTTTTTACAAAAGATCATTCATGATGATCTGGGATCCAACGAAGGCCTCCAAGCAAATAGAAGATTGCTTCCAAAAGCGCTACGAATAGTCCAATCTAGGCTAACTGAAAATGCAAAATTACAGATTGGTAGTCTTATGTCCATCTGGCATGAGTAACACGAACATGGTCAGGGAATCGAACAATCGAAACCCTTATTAGTCAATGTTATTCATGCCAAGAAAGACACAAGATCACCTTAGTGTTCATTGATTGTTGCTATCCTCAAAATCTCCTATCTTCGAGCAGTACTTCCTCTCCTCTCCTATGAACTAGCTCATCCCTTGCTTCAGATAGTTCAGAAATTCTCCTGTGCTCTGACCGTGTTTCCTCTCTTGTGAGTCCTCCTTTGCTTCTGATGTATCTCCGAACCTGAGCCGGATATCTGCAGAAAAACGAAAGACAGCAGTCTCCATTCTACAACATTTATATACATTATATCCAAACCAACTACCAGCTTATGTGTAATCTGAGTTCCCATTTGCAGTTGTTATTCTTATCCCCTGAACTCCAATTTTATCTAAATGAATCAAGCCTTTAAGGAAAGAAGGGGCATTGCTAATGTGAAAGACTCCATTTAGGGATTCCTCCCTTGCATATTTGGCCAAAAAATCAGCCACAGTATTAGCTTCCCTAGGAGCATATGTTATTGGATTGTCTACATGCAACAGATTCAGTTGACAATTAAGTGAAAAGAATCTCCAGGGACCAGTGTAAGGATCATGAATTGCTTTAACTGCAGGTTTGCAATCTGTCTCTATAGTACTGCCCTTAAAATCAAGTTCTAAGCATGTCTGATATGCAAATTGAATGCCTTCCATCTCTGCTAGTAGAGGAGATTCAGATTTAAAAGTTTTGACTCTCATATGTATAACCTCTCCCCTCCAATCTCTAACTATTACTGCACAAGATGAGTCTCCTCCTGTTACCCATGAAGCATCAGTATTAATCTTATAAGCACTTTTTGGTTTATCCCATCTAACTGCAGTAAGTGTGTGCCTCTTTTTATTTTTCTGATATATGTGGGGGATAGTTCCAGCCTGTATAAGTTCCTTAAGCTCATTCAAATTGCCTTTCAATGGGTTTGCAGTAAAAATTATGAAAATCAGATCCTTTATGTACTGGAAGCATGCATCTATTGAGAAAGAATGATTATCATATAATTTTTTGTTCCTGAAAACCCAAAGGGACCAGATTGTGGCAATGAATGCAGCAGTATACACCTGATGCAGAATCACAGAGCCTGCCCTTATGTTTAGATAGTATTCCACTAAATGTCTAAAGCTCCTAAATTCAGGTGTGTGCAAATTAAGCATGCAATTAACTTTATCCCATACCGCTGCAGCCTTAGAACAGGAATTAAAAAAATGGCTGATAGAATCTGAGTGATTAGAGCATATAGGGCATTTAGAGGCTAGTGAAAAACCTAACTTACACAAAACATTTTCAAATGGCAAAATTCCATTCAAAGCTCTCCAGATTAGAACTGACATTTTAACAGGTATGAATTTTGCCCATACCTTATGAAGTTGTCTGATGGTTGTTCCCCCTGACCTCAGAATCTTGTAAGCCGAGCTTACTGAAAAGTTTCCATCCACTGAAGGTGTCCATATCAGTCTGTCCTCATGTGAGTTTCGAATGGCTACTTCCTGCAGAATTGAAACTATATTGGTAGCCAAGTGTGGCTCCAGAGTAGAGAGATTAGAGTTTTTATTCAGAATGAAAGAGCTAAGTGTGATATCAGGGAATGATATTTCAACATCATCAGGCCATTTGTAATATAGAGCTCCTTCCCCTGACCAATTTGCATTCCAGAAAGAACATTTTCCTTTTCCATGAATAACTCTAGTCAAACCATTAGTTTTTTCAGTTATGTTACAAATTCTCTTCCATACCTGAGAATTTTTGTAAGAATCAGGTAAAGTCCAGAGGTGCTGAGCCCATTGTGTTGTGTTCATTTGAAGCTTCCACCATAGCTTACAGGAAAATGAATCAATTGTAGCTTGAATGTCTCTGAAACCTATCCCATTCTCTTGTATTGGAATACACATTTTTCTCCAGGCTCTCCATTTTTTCCTGGCCCCTGTACTATCTGATTTACCCCAAAACAGACCAGAAGCCATCCTCTCCATTTTTCTCACCACTAACTTTGGAGGCCTTAGTACAGCAAACAAGTGAATTGGGATAGAAAGCAAGCAATGGTTTATTAGGATTATTTTTCCACCAGTACTCAGCCACTTGTTTTTCCAGTTATTAATGCATTTTTCCATTCTCTCCAAAATAGGGTAGTAGTATCTCTGAGTGTTCCTCCCTGCAAATATTGGGATCCCTAGGTATTGAAAAGGAAACACTCCTCTAACCATCCCTAAATTCCTACTTAGGATCTGAGATCTTTCTACTGATGTGTTAGTAGATACATAGAAATTAGATTTGGAGAAATTTACTTTTTGTCCTGATGTTTGCTCAAATGCACAAAGAAATTTTTTAAATCTTTTCAGGTGTTTCTTGTTTCCACTAAGAAAAACTGCTGTATCATCAGCGTACATTAAATGGGTAATCTGTGGACATGTCTTAGGTAACCTGAAACTTTGCAAATAGCCCATAGTAAACAGTTTTTTAAGTCCTCGTGAGAAAGCCTCAGATAAGATGTTAAACAATAATGGAGAAAGAGGATCTCCCTGTTTAATTCCTCTGTTTGAAGCAAAGAAACCTGATGCTACTCCATTAATTAGCACTGAAAAATGGGCTGAAGCTATGTTCTGCATAACTCGGTTAACAAATATACCATGAAAACCAAATTTAAGGAGAATTGAGTTAAGAAAAGACCATGATACTCTATCAAAAGCTTTCTGCATATCTAATTTAATGATTAAGTTCTGCTTCTGTGATTTCCTGGTTAACATTCTGGTCATTTCTTGCATTAGAATTATGTTATCAGAAATATCCCTCCCTTTCATGAAAGCACTTTGTTCAGGAGATATAAGTTGAGACATAAACGGTTTAATCCTCTCCAACATCATCTTAGAGAATACCTTATTAACAAAATTTGAAAGGCTGATTGGCCTAAAATCAGAAAATGTAACAGGTATTGATTTTTTTGGTATTAGAGCCAGCCAAGTGCTTGAAATTGCCTTAGGGATGCTTCCATTTGTTAGGAAATCATTTGCAGCCTCCAGTAAATCAGTTTTAACAGTTTCCCAAAAAGTAGTATAGAAGAAACCAGAGTATCCGTCAGGTCCGGGGGAGCTATGTTTATTTAAGTCAAAAACTGCAAATTGGAGCTCATTTAGCAGAAAAGGAGCCAACAATAAATTATTCTCTTGTTCAGTTATTAATCTTGGAATTTCAGCTAGAAAATAATTCATGTATGTTCCCTGTTTCTGAGGTTCTTCCATGTTAAACAAAGCTTTATAATATCCCACAGCCTCCTCTTTAATCTGTGTAGGATCAGAGGTCCAATTTCCTTGATCATCTCTTATCTTGCTAATTCTAGTTTTAGTCCTCCTTTCCCTAATTGAATGGTGAAAATAACTTGTATTCGCATCACCATATTTAAACCAGTTCAGCCTTGCTTTTTGCCTAAGAAATGTTATTTCCTCTTTTTGAGCCCTCATTAAAAGCTGTTTAGATTTATTCAATTCTGTCAGAATAGATTCAGTAGGATTTTGTTGAAACAAGATTTCTAAGTCATTAACCTTATGCTCATATAGTGACAGATTCTGTTCAACCTTACCAAACTGTGATGTGTTCCACTTCTTTATTTCCATCTTAAGTCTCTTCAATTTATTTATTAACCTATACATCCCTCTGTAGGGAGTGTCTAGATTCCAGTTAGTTTCCACCAGCCTTAGAAAATCCTGCCTACCAATCCACATCTCTTGAAACCTAAAAGGTCTGGGGGTTTGTTCCTCTGATGATTGTACTGATAAGAGGAGGGGAGCATGATCCGAAGACAGTCTATTAAGAACATGTATTGAGCTGTTAGGAAATTTTTCAAACCAATCTAATGTACAAATTCCCCTGTCTAACCTTTGGAAAATTAGCTCTTTACACCTTTCTTTATACCTGTTATTAGTCCATGTAAAAGAATTTCCTACCGTGGGTATATCATGCAAATCCAGGTCATTTAAAAATTTGTTAAATTGCATCATGCTCTTTTTTGGAGTTGACTTTCTCCCTTTATATTCTGAAATCGAAGCTACAGTGTTAAAGTCTCCAATATAAATGGAAGGAGGGAGATTAGCTACCAATAAATCACTCCACAATGTCTCTCTTAATTGTCTATGTACACTTGCATAGATAAATACACAGTTCCAGCTCAGAGAAGATATAGAATCAGTAATATTAGCTTGTACATATTGATCAGTCTCACTTAGAACAGTGATGCTAAAAATCTGGTTCCAAAAAAGCCAGATTTTAGCATTGTGGGCACAGTAAGCATTGTGAAATCCTAAATCATTTTTAAATGTTGTTATCTTCTGATTATCTTGCCATGGTTCTATTAGACACATTATGTCCAATTTGTGTTTAAGCTTCAGATTTTTAATTCTGTCAATTGAAGTACCAATTCCCCTAACATTCCAAACTAGTACATTCCCTATTATGGTGTGTTTTATCATTTAAAAATTTTTGGATTGGCTTTTTGTGATGATCTAAGTTTTCGACTAGCCTTTCCTGAATTTTTTCCTTTATCTCCTGAATTTCCATTACTATGGCCAATAATCCCAGATAAGTCTGAAGGACTTACCTTTACCTGCTCACCTTCTTTCTCCATCATGCTCAAATCAGGGTTTGTAGTATTTGTTTCTTTCATTCCTTCCTTATTACTGGTACTATGCTCCTCAGGATTTGTTGTAGTTGTTTCTTTCATTTCTTCCTTGTTACTGGTACTATGCTCCTCAGGACCTGCTTGTGCTTGCTCTATAGTCTCCAGTTGTGCTGTATCTTCTTGGGCCACAGGAGAAATAAAGTTATTAGTAGAAACATCTGTAATCATGGCATTATGTGCTTCCTGTGATTCCATTGTTACTTGGAGGATTCCTCCAATCTCCCCTTCCTGTTCTTCCTCACTATCCACTAAGGATTGAAAGGCATTAGATATTGTTACAGTGCTTATGTTTGTTTCCTTTTCAGGTATGGATATTTGTTCAAGCTGATGATCCTTTTTTCTCCATATGGAAGTGGTTATTGGCTTAGATATATCATCTAATGAGTAAAAAGGGCCATCACGTTTTTTGTGACTGACCTTATAGAAGTTAATGTTACTATCATTTTGGAAACCAGTGTTTAAGTTTTGATTCTGTACATCATTTTCCTTTTGTGAAACTGTGAGAGCAGATGTACCTTCTATGTTTATTTCCTCTGTTGGGTGAGAATCTGTCCTAAGTTTGTTCTTAATTGCAGGATTCTCTATCTTCTTGCTTGTTATTTTCCTTAAGTTGGGGTGCAGAAAATTACAGTTTGCATTGCTATGCCCAATTATTTTACAGTGAGAACAATATGTAGGCAAATCCTCATACTCTATTGGGTATTCTGCTACCTTGTTTCCTATGCCTA
Organism: Rubia yunnanensis; assembly: GCA_037428765.1. NCBI lineage: Eukaryota > Viridiplantae > Streptophyta > Magnoliopsida > Gentianales > Rubiaceae > Rubia > Rubia yunnanensis. Next base: position 22,911,674 of record CM075071.1, on the reverse strand, counting down.
CCATAATTGATTTGGGAAGCTGGGCTAACAGATCAATTTCTAGGCAAACTTTAATAGCTGAAGGTCTGGATAATGCCATAGTTGCAGCATCCATCTTAAGAAACCTTCCTACCTGACTACTTATACCCATGATAGCAGAGCTATTATAGAAATGGATTGGAATTTTATGAAAAGTTACCCAAACCGGAACAATGGATGACTCCACTGATGGAGAGAAGTCTGCTGTCCATTTCTGCACTTTCATTGTGTAACCTTGAATTGACCACTGACCCTTCATCCAACACATTTGGTAGTCCTCATTATCCTGAAACCGAATCAAAACATGTCGATAATCAATAGAGCCTAGCTGAAATCTCGATTTAAAACCTATTGATTTGAATGCCTGTTGTAGTGAGTCCATATGTGGTTTCCCTCGGATGAACTTTCCGACGAGGGCGTTCTGATAGTGCGAAGCAAGGATTTCTCCTTCTTCATGTGGGAGTATGTATGCAATTTTGCCCTTGAATTCTGTAATCGGATGAAGGTTTGGTGTATCTGGGAGGGACGCCAACAGAGGCGATTGTTTTGTATTGAGAGCTTGGGCGAAGCTTCGAGTAGCCAGGGGCTTCAAGAGAGAAGGGTCGGGGGCCGGATGTGGCGTCAGCGACGCCATGATCGGCGTTCCAGGTAGTTACCCAGAAGAAATTATGACCGTTACAGACAGAAATGGAAGGTGAAGCTGGAGAAGATGTGATGTGTGTTAATCGCACCTAGACACAGTAAAATTCGCACATAGACACAGTAAAAAATCGCACTATTAATCAATAGTTTGTGTATAAGGTAAGAAATAAGTGGCATGTCCATAAGTTTATGAACAACCCGCCTGTCAGGAGACCTACTCTTTAATCAAAAAGCATTATGATTATACATAATTTGTGAAAGAATCGCATTTTTATGAGTAAAGCTTTCCAACAAACATCTCATGAATTCCAAAGAATTAGCATAAACTCAATGTATATTTGAATTAAACTTTATAATGACGTGATGTATGCGGAGCTCCTCATGTGAAGCCCAATTAATTTTAAACTACACCCACATAGACTAACGTGTTAAGAATTTATCGCATCACCTAAGAAGTCACAATTCACCTCAATATGTTATATGTGTTTATGAAAAATAGAATTTCGGCAAGATATAAGACAGATTGACATAGTACAAGGGCATAGCTCGGGCAAGTCTACACCCAAACTTAGCAATAAACTTTTTAGCCATTTTAACTTAAGTAAACGCCACCATAGAGCGATACACAACTTCCATGGGAGAACAAGAAATTGTGGCTTGCTTCTTAATATTTCAGGAAACTGGAGAACTACCAAGAAAACTAACCAACCACAGAGCAATCAGCGTGAAAGAGTACAACTAGCCCAATCCGAATCATACCAGCTAGAAAAATATAAATAACAATTGGAATGAAGAAGAATACCTTGGCCCGGGCATCCCTTCAAATAACGTACCCGACACACAACAACATCCCACTGATCATGACGGGGCTCATGCATAAATTGAGACAATATATGTACATAATATGCCAAATTGAGCCTTGTAAAGGCCAAATAAATTAGGCGACCAACCAATCGCCGATATTGCTAAACATTCTGGAACAAAGACATGTACGCCGAGTCAACTGATAATGTTGTTCCATAGGGAAACTAGCCGACTTTGCACCAAGCAAGAAATTTTCATATATGATGTGTTTTGTCTTCATTAGGTTTAACCCTATGCATATATATTACAAAGGGATGGGGCTGGACACACATATATAATAACATCCCAATTATGACATAAGCCCAATTATGACATGTATACAAATATTCCCTATACACCCCCCCTCTACCAAGCATGTGAGTTAAAAAATACAAATACCCAACTTGCAGAGAAGCTAATCAAAATTATATTTCCCTAAATCTTTAATAAAGATGTCCGCCAATTGCTCATTTGTAGGAACATGTGAAGTACAAATGATATCATCAAGAATAACACCACGCAAGAAGTGAAAATCCATCTCAATATGTTTTATGCGTTCATGAAAAACATGATTGTAGGCAAGCCATAAGGCACACTGACTATCATAGTACAAGGAGATAGCTCGGGGTTGTTCTACACCCAAACTTAGCAACAAACCTTTTAGCCATTTTAACTCACAAGCAACAGTTGTCGCGGAGCGACACTCTGCTTTCGATAAATAATGAGAAACCATGGCTTGCTTCTTAGTCTTCTAGGAAACAGGAGAACCATCAAGAAAAACTAACCAACTACAGAGCGATCGTTGTGAAAGAGGACATTAAGCCCAATAATAACCTATATACAAATATAACATATATTCCTAATAAAGGATGATGGGTTACCAGTTGACAAGACAAATCTGTGGCTCTTGAGGTGACGGTACTCTTGACATAAGGAATGACATTCGCAACAGAAATGAATAAGAAAATAAAATCCATGACGTTCCGGAAACATGTGACGCTTCCTCATTGTAGTGTGGTAGAAGCTTTAATATATGCAAGCACATCCACTTATATAGAACAATAACACATTAAACCCCAAACTCATCACACAAGCTGTGAATCAAACAAACCAATGCCTTTCAAGTTCATCAATGAATGCAATTTTACAAAAAAATTTATTATATTTTATGGTTTCACACATATTAACTATTTTAATTAAGCTAAAATGAAGATATCAATTAACAAATAAAAAAAATATATGTACTCCTTTTATGGGATTAGCGAATGTGGAGATGGGATGGATGATAACACGGAAACATTATCTGGGAGTTGTGCTAATATAAGCGTGGGGAAGAAGTAACATGAGATAGATCCTAATTTTTCTCCAAGTTGTAACCGGGAGAAGAAGATGTGTAGCGCAGGCGCTGGGCATGTTTGCAAGTCCACCACTTGTGAGTAGGGATGGGGTGCCAGGGGAACGGTATTCACTACAAGAAATATGATATTTTATCCCAGTTCTACAGGACTTTTTACCTCATCTTTTAGCCCATAAAAAACCGAGGTAAATACAACCGAAGTAAAAAGCACATTTTGTACCTGGGTTAAAAACGGAGGTAAATAGTACCTTTTACCTTGGTTTTGGACCAACGTCGGTAGGTATTGTGACTGACGTCACTACATGCAAGAAGGCCAGCGATAGGAGACCATATCTGCGACATTGTTACAATCAACGTCGACATCCAAAAGCATGCGACGTTGACCATAGAAAGATGGCAACCGATGGGAGAGGAATTGTGGCGACATTGTTGAGAATGACGTTGGTCTAAATAGGAGAAATGTCGCAGGCAATGATAAGCGACATCACACGAAGTGGGGGACCCACATCGTTTGCCAGCTGACGTGGAACACTGATGAATACGACATCATTTTGAATGGTTAACATCGCAAAAAAAAATGACACTGGTTTATGCGAGGTCGGTAAAGTGTCGTTTAGGCACTGGTTTATGCGATGTCGCAATTTAATCAGTTATATCTTATTTCTTGTAAAATATTATAATATTAAATATTTGATAATGCAAACAATCGGTCGTCGATAACCGTTACATGTTATTTAAAATGTGATAAATTGTGAAATGGTTAAACATCATACAACACTCAATTATTGTTTAATTAATGTGGGAATGATTGACATGATAATTAAAACTAACAAAATTATGACATATATTACAAATACATGTTACAATATGTTAAAATACATAAGGTTGATATAAATTTGAAACATTAATTGTATTGAACCTCCATTTTCTATGTTGTACGGCATTAAGATTTTCAGGGCGACCAGTGAAAAGACAACTCCGTCCATCTACATGCGAGAAGTCCATCGATAAATCTCTTTGATCCTATTACAACTAATACACGAGAAACAAAATTTATGTTACAATCGAGCACTACCCATAAATACACATGATATAGTCGTACGTGGACGACATTAATCTCAATATGGATATAGTAACTGATCTGAATAAAGTGCCGTCGCACGCGTAAGAAACTGATAGGGCTGATATTACCATATGTTTTGGGTTGTATTTGCGTGGATATGTTGATTAAATTAGTAGAAACTTATATTTTGATGGTATTTTGTTGTAATTTAGAATTTTGAAAAGAAATTGATGAGTTGCTGCAGTTATCAGTTCGGATGACCATCCAAACCAATTTTCGGACACATGGGAGCAAAAATGCAAAAAACAGATTTGGACGCTGGGCTGGAATGTACGTGTTACGTGGCATGAAGAAGAAAATAAGGAAAATTATTGTGAAAAGAGGCATGGAATATTTTGATGGATTAAATTTGTCAAGTCCAAATTAGAAAAAGAATTGGATTGCTTGAAGACTCCTAAATTTTAGGTGAAGATATTTTCTAATCTTCTTGGATTTTAAATAGATAAGGAAAAGACATATTTTATTCCTTATCTATCTGTTGGCTGTAATAATTTTTCCCTAGACTATTTCTTTCATTGACGTACGAAGAGTCTAATTCTATGCAGACAGTATTCACGTTTTGATACTTTTTCAGTATTCTATTTAGACAATTTTGATAATTTATTTTAATGCTTTTGATTGTTAATTCAATTATGTTTTTCTAGCTAAATTCATTTTTTCCGGTAAAGATCAAGGAAGTACGGTGTCGATTCTCGTGAAATCTAATTAGTTTTTATACTTTGATTGCATGCTTGCATCTGTTGTTCTTGATTATATTGTTTATGTTTGCTTTCATGTTATTGAGTAGTGTGTAATATTTGATATCATGATAGTTAATTTAATACCAATTGAACCAATCATCCGTAATTGTGACTTAAGTCTGATCAGTGGTAGGGAATAACAGTCTTAATTTAACAATCCGGCATCCGAGTTTGTTGGTTATGAATTGGGTCATTCTCATTATTAATGTTGCTAGCATATTAAATCTATAGAGCGTCTCTTAGGTTATATGTTGGTTAGAGAATTAGTTGGTGAAGCGTCATCCTGATTATCGAAAAGGTAAGGAAAGACTGGTGGCTTGCAACTATGACCAGTTTGTGTGCATGCATTTAAAGCCATCTCTGCATCAAGGATCAAGATAGAAAACTAGTATAGAATTGATCAAAACCGGAATTCTCTCATCATAGTTGAATCTTTTTGCAATCTGTAACAGTTTTCTAATTTTAGTTGTTCTCAACTTTTCGTTTTTATTATTTATCATCATCAAATCATTTTTTTGGTTACAAAATTGCAGGTTAAGAATTAAGAAATATCTCACCAATCTCTTGGGAAACGAACTTGCTCGTTGTTGTACTGGTCAAGATGATCATCCCGACCATCGAATTGTGAATTTGGAATTTGGCTTAGAGCTCAAATTATTTTTGGAGTAAAACGATGCATAAAAAACCGATGTCACAAAGACCGAGTGAAGAGCGACTACGAATATTCCCTTAACATGTGCGACATCGATCCATGTTCGGCACCATATCGTATAGAGCGATTAACTGTGACCGACATTTCACATTCATATTGTGTCCATCTGAATCTAAACCTTTTTTTCTCACTCTTAACAAGCATGGCATCATATTGGAAACAAAACAACATTTAGTACATAACATGTAACACAATCATCATACTTCTTGAAAATATTCAATCTTTGATGAGTGGGGGAAAAATATATGGAAAGTATGGTAACAAAATTTCTAAATGAACATAGAAAAGATGGAAAACTACCTCAATTAATTTGAACCTAGAAATGCTCCATCTTTGGGTACTTGTTGATGGTTGAGGAAAGCAACTTGATTGAGCCCTTTCATTGTTGTAATGGTGTGAATGGATAGGGTGGGTTTGTAGGATTTGTGTTGGATATGGAAATGAGTGTTAGTGCTAAATGTTATTGACCTGAAATAGGGTTGGGGGGGGGGGAATTTTATTTCAAAATTTTGGCTGAAATTTCGGTTCCCACTAAAAATTTCAGACTGAGAAATGTCGCTCAATATTCAGTGCGACACGAGTACGGTGTCCTACATCAGGGCCATAGTCTAATTTTCAAAAATTGTCATAAAATTCTCCCTTTGAAGATTGAGGGCTCTTCCGTCAACCCGTTTATGACCAAATCGGAGGGACCTAAATTGAAACAACATTGTCGTCATAATTTGAAGTAAAAATGGTATCTCCAATTTTGCATTTCAACATATCCCACTTTCTTGGAGGAACCTAAGTGCAAAAATTTAAAATATTACTAGTTTTCCCAAACTCGATTCCTATTGTCTAAAAAAGACGCTTTGTCATCCCTAGTCGAACTTATAATATATGTGAGAGTGTTAACATGTATAGATTAGATACACATCAATCCCCAAATCAATGTGATTACATCTTATCTTGTAGATAGTCTCACATCAATCTCCTAATCAATGGGATTGCATAATATATTGTAGATACCCTCATATCAATCCCCTAATCAATAGGATTGCATCTTATCTTGTAAACTCTATAAATTCATCATCTCTGAAATGAAAAGCAACACAAATTTGTTTTCTAAAATTCTTCCACTCTTTACATGGTATCAGCCTAACATTCGATTCAAGAATGTCTACTGAACATTCTTCAACAATTGGCTCCACTAATGCCCTTATTGTTGTTTCCTCTGATTCTCATAATCCTAGTTTCAACTTCCCAAACTTAGTGATTCTTCTTGATCGCTCAAACTACTCGCTCTGGCACAGCACCATTCGTTCGGCTCTTGAGGCATATGGCTTGGACGCCTACCTCACCAACGATACACCACCTCCGGCAACCATCACCATTCCAGCTGTTCCTCCCTCAGATCCCCTCAACCCATCAACGGGCACTCCAGCGACAATAAAACCAAACCCGACGCTGCTAATTTGGATGAAGAAGGACAAGCTTATACTCTTATGGATCTGCTCCACGCTCACCACTCCTCTCCTCGGCATCATTACTCATGCAACCACCACCGGTGAAGCTTGTACAATCCTTGCTCGGACTTTTCAAGTTCAAACGAATGCCCGATGCACTTTCGCCAGCAACTAAAGATGCTGTCAAAAGGTTCGCTATCCGTTCTTGATTACTTTGAGAAGAAACGGGCCCTTGCAGACTCTCTCTCTAATGTCTATATGAGGTCTCCTACATTGACTTTGTTGGTTATCTTCTTCATGGGCTTGGTTCTCAGTTTGGCCCTCTCTGATCAGCTCTGTCTCTTCGGTCGGAACCCTTGTCTTCCGATGAATTGTTAGGCATACTACTGCAGGAGGAAACTTGGCAAAAGGAGAATCTCCAATTGCTCCAATCTCCAGCATCCAATGCCTTTAACTATTTCTCCAGTAACCGTCCGCAGTACCGGGAATGTGTGCCTGACCTCCTTGACCACGATGGACCATCGGCTGGTGACTACCCGACTGATAGGTCTTGGTCTCAGTGCCAAATTTGCAAAGAGCTTGGGCACGATGCGCTCAATTGCTTCCAGCGTGTGAACCTCCAAGCTTTTCCAGCTACGAATCGCAATGCTGCAGCAAGGCTCAGTGGCGCTTCCAGCAGTAATGCTGCATTCATGACGTCTATGTCCAGCCCATCCGACATTGAAGATCCTTGGTTTGTGGACTCAATTTCTTCCCATCATGTGACGCCAGGCATTTGCAGCCTCACTCTTCAGACCACCTACAATGGTAATGACCGACTCATAGTCGGAGACGGTACATCTCTCCCTATTTCTCATTTAGGTCATTCTATGCTCTCTGTTGATCATGCTACTAAGCCTTTACAAGTTTGTAATATCTTACATGTTCCAAATATTACCAAAAATTTTATTAGTGTCTCTCAACTATCTCGCGATAATAATGTCTATGTTGAACTTCATTCAGATTTTTGTCTTGTCAAGAACTCGCAGGATCTGACACTTCTAAGGGGAATCGTTGAGAACGGTCTATATCACCTCCCATATCATCGCCCTTTATCCAATCCCTCCAGACTTGCTCCAGTCGTCTATCTCAGTGAGTGCACATCTCTTCAATGTTGGTATCACCCGCTAGCACATCCTCATGAGTCAATTCTTTGTCGTCTAGTTTCTAGTCAGAAATTACCAGCGTCTTGTAATAAATTGGATTCAGTTTGCGGCTCTTGTCAACTTGGTAAAAGTCACCGACTTCCTCTTCCTAGTCATATTGAATCCTCTTTGAAACCTTTTGATTTAATTCATTTTGATGTGTGGGGGCCATCCCCTGAACTTTTCACAAATGGTTGTCACTATTATATCAGTTTCATTGATGATTGCACCAAATTCACGTGGCTCTACTTCATTTCTGCAAAATCACAAGTGTTTTCCATTGTTGAGATTTTTATTAAAATGATTCACACTCAATTTTCCACTCAAATAAAAGCTTTTCAGTCCGATTGGGGTGGTGATTACCGCAATGTCTCTACCCTTCTCGAATCACTTAGCATTCACCACAAAATTTCTTGTCCCTACACTCCTAAACAAAATGGTTCTACTGAGCGGCGCAATAGCACCATTGTGGAAAATGGCCTTTCCCTTCTTGCTCACTCTCGTCTCTCTATCAAGTTCTAGGAACAGGCATTTCACACATCTGTCTACCGGATCAATCGTACCATAACCCTTGTTCTGAGATACAAGTCCCCCTATGAATGTCTCTATGGAAAACCCCCAGACTACATCCTTCTAAAATCCTTTGGTTGTCTCTGCAACCCATTCCCGCGTCCCTATACTTCCCACAAGCTAGAGTATCACTCTTTTCCTTGTATCTTCCTTGGCTATAACACTAAACACAAGGGCTATCCTTGTTATCATGTACTGACTACGCGCACGTATATCTCTCAATATGCTGTGTTTGACGAGTCTGTCTTCCCCTACCCTAGTCATATCTCTTCCAACTCATTCTCTTCATCTTCGTCTCACATAGTGCTTCTCTCTACTCTCCAAAATGCCTCTTCCGATTAACCACCTCTCTCGACCATTTCCACCTCCTTGAGTCAACCACCTATGTCACTTCCACTCAACCCCAATCCTACTCCCTTGACGGATCCCACCTCTTCTGAGCCTCAACCTCACTCATCCTCACCATCCTCTCCTTCGTTCTCTTCTCCCTCACCCTCTTCTCCATCATATCCCAATGCCCCAATTTGGTTTCGTCCACTTGACAACTCTACTCATTATATGAAAACTCATTCCTCCACCCACTCACTCAAACCCAAAGCTCTTCTGTCTACCAACTACCCTCTCCCGGCTGCCTAGACTACTACTCTTGAACCGAAGATTTTTAACGAATCCTCTAAAGACCCTAACTGGCAGCATGCTATGTAGCTTAAATATGTTGCCCTAATGAATAATAAGACGTGGGACCTTGTCCCTCGTCCTTCGGGAGCTAATGTCGTTGGTTGTAAGTGGGTGTACAGGTTGAAGCGAAAAGCTAATGGATCGATAGCACGCCTAGTCGCCAAGAGATTTCATCACGAGGCTGGCATCGATCACTTTGACACATTCAGTCTGGTTGTTAAGCCCACCACCATTCATCTAGTTCTCAGTCTGGCTGTATCGTGTGGTTGGTCTCTCCGCCAGGTTGACGTCAACAACGCTTTTCTCAATGGCGATCTTACTGGACTGTCTTCATGGAGCAGCCTCAAGGGTTCATTACTTCTGACAAGCCATCACATATTTGTAGGCTTCACAAAGCTCTGTACAGTCTCAAGCAGGCTCCCAGGGCATGGTTCCACAAACTCACCACCTCCTTACTTCGCCATAGCTTCTAGAACTGTATCTCTAATCCTTCTTTGTTTGTAAAAGAGAATGGCTCTTATGTGGTTTATGTTCTTTTTTATATGGACGACCTCATTACCATAGGTACTGATGCATCTTTCATTGATGAGTGTGTTTGCTCCTTACATTGTGACTTCTCTCTGAAGGACCTTAGTGATCTGCACTATTTTCTAGGTGTTGAGGTTACCCGTATTGGTTCGGACCTACAGCTCTCGCAGCAGAAGTTTATCTGCAACATTTTAGATCGTAGCCATATGTTTGGAGCTCGCCCAATCTCATCTCCTGCAGAGCATGGTTCTAGGTTAGTTACCGATGGTGATTCTCTTTCTGATCCAACCTTATATCGAAGGATTTTTGGTGCCCTGCAGTACGTCACCATCTCTCACCCTGAGATTTCCTCTGCTGTAAACTGTGTTTGCCAGTTCATGCGCTCTCGCACGGAAGCTCATTGGGGTGCGGTCAAAAACATTCTTCGCTACCTTAAAGGAACTATATCCTCTGGCTTGGTTCTCCAGAAGGCTCGTGACTCATGCTTAGTGGCCTTCTCTGATGCAGGTTGGGCGTCTGATCCCGATGACTACCAATTTCAGCATGGCTTCGCTAACTACTTTGGTGGAAATCTTGTCAGTGGGTCATCTCGCAAACAAAAGGTCGTTGCCCAATCCAGTACCGAAGCTGAGTACATGGCAATTGCTTTTGCTACGACAGAACTCATCTGACTGCAACAACTATTACATAAGATGCTTGTTACAGTTCAGAGACCCCCAATTCTTCTGTGCAACAATCTCAGTGCCACTTTCCTATCTGCGAATCCTGTCTTTCACCAGTGGTCCAAACACATCAAGATTGACTACCACTTTGTTCGTGAAAAAGTTTCATTCTGAGACTTGGTTGTTCGTCATGTTCGTTCTCTGGACCAGATAGCTGGCATTTTCACCAAGGCCATTGGAAATCAGCACTTTCTTACTCTTTGAGACAAGCTTCATGTTCATGCCCGATCATAAGCTTGCGGGGGGTGGGGGGGAGGGGGGGTGTTAACATGTATAGATTAGATATACATCAATCCCCAAATCAATGAGATTGCAACTTATCTTGTAGATAGCCTCACATCAATCCCCTAATCGATGTGATTGCATCTTATCTTGTAGATAGACTCATATCAATCCCCAAATCAATGGGATTGCATCTTATCTTGTAAACTCTATAAATTCATCATCCCTGAAATGAAAATCAACACAGAAACTTTTTCTAAACTCCTTCCACTATTTACAGAGAGCAACAAAGAAACTGTTCTTATTCCATATAGACTTCCACAAGTTCTTACAGCTAACCCTTGTATACTTTTAAGTAATCATCTACAATTTACTCTAGACCATGTACTGTTGCTTTCTAAAATTTGATGGACATAATTTTATTACTTTTTATTCCATAAAAAACCTACAATGTGAAATTTCATGGGTTCCATGTCGAGGAAATTATCGTTCCCATAATGCTTATCGTAAGGGTATTAATAAATAATACTATAAGAAAAACCGGACGATTACCCAGGTTCATGTCCCTGTAAGACAGTACACATAATTTCCATATGAAATATTTGTTGTTATGTTTAGGTGCATATCTCTTAAGCGTAGTGAACATGCAAGGAAGTTTGGGCCATAGTGTAATTTCCCCAAAGATTCTTCATGTACTGACCGCGAATAATTTGTGCCCGTTCTGGCGATGCGTTCATGGCCAAATTGGAACATGGTGTTCGTGACAATGTGAATTATATAAGGGTATCTCTAATTTTGCATTTCGACATCTCCCACTTTCTTGGAGGGAGCTAAGTGCAAAAATTAAAAAGATAACTGGTTGTTCCAAACTCGATTACGATCGTCCCGAAAAGAAACTTTGTCATCCCTAGTCAAACTTATAATAATCGAGAGTAATAAAGAAACTGATCTTATCCCACATAAACTTCCACAAGTTCTTACGACTGACCCTCTTATACTTTTAAGCAACCATTTACAATTTACTCTAGGCCATGTAGTGGAGCTTTCTAAAATTTGATGGATGGAATTTAATTACTTTTTTATTCCGTAAAAACCTAGATAGTGAAATTTCATGTGATTCTATGTGGCGGAAATTATCGCTGCCATAACACTTATCGTAAGGGTATTAATGGAATATAATGTGTGTTACATCGTGTTCATATTTTGTGGGATTATTATTATTTTATCAAGATATAATTTTCCCTTTTAGGTGTTTTTGGTGCAGGAATTCTTGGATTGTGAAGAATTGAGAGGGAGCAATACATTGTACTCTTTTTCCCTTAACCAACGATTTTTCCCACTGAATTTTCCAGGTTAAGGTTTTTAGTGAGGTGATGTGCTCCAATGAAAAATTTTCTTATGTTATAAGACATTTGTCCAGGGATGAAGGAAAGAAGGCAAAAGCAGAATCACTGAAGATATGAGGTGAAAAGTGAATTATTGAAGATATGTGGATTTGAAGAAAATAAAGATATTCACTTCTCATATTGATAAGTATTGTATTATCTCCTTTCATTTGGAATTCCTTAATTTCAGGAATTAGCTAATTAGAGTTAGAATAGATTTTATTGATTTTTCCTTAGTTTTGGTTGAAAGTTTAATCCGGATTAGATTTTGATTCAGTTTCTATTTTCTGGTGGAACATCCTTGTATAAATTCATGGCTTACGGCATAAAAACGGGATATGCAGACATGTAGGAGGAGTTTAGTTTTATAACATATTTTAGTCCGTTTTCTTTTCGCGGGCGGAATTGGTTTGTGAGCAACATTGGTGTGAACTGGTGGTTGCATGCATGTAACCAATTTCTTGGTTTGATTTTCTTGTTTTTTATTTTTTACTAAAAACCACCCTAAAGTGGGGGTTATATATTAGGTTCCCCAAACCTATTAAGAATTAAAAGAGCTACTGCGTTAGATTGGAATATACATCAATAAGGCAACCTCGTTGCCTCCAAAAGAATGATCTAAAACTAGTGGTCTAGAGGTTCAGTTTGGGAGGAACTAGTAGACTATGTACAATACTAGAGGTGATGGAAGTTGCGTTTCCAATGTAAGTGAGCTCCACCCCTTGTGTTAATCACTTACTTTGGCCAGGCAACTTCGTTTACAGCTGCAAAGTATAATCGGAGAGACTGGAAGTGGTAAGTGCTGGAGCAGGGATTGTTAAGTGCAGAAATTCAGATGGTCAATTGAAGGGTGTTTCTGAGTTCCTTAGCTCAGGATATATCCTTCAATCCAATACCGTAAGCATGCCCGCATCTTGTCATTTGTCTGCAATTCAGCTGATTTTCCAAAATATGTACCTGAAAAAAGTGAACAACATCAGCAGTATCTATTCTCCTTGGTAGCATGTTTATGTGTTTGAATGTATGGAACATGGCTTCCATCTAAATGAATGAGGCCTCTAATGTATGCTAGAATGTTAGATATGTTAATGTTTGGTTCATAAGGGTGAGTAGATCTATACTTAGCAATTGCATCAGCAACAACATTACATTCCCTATAGACATGCCTTAGTGTAGCCTGATTAAGTTCAGAGTGAATTTGAAAGGCTAGTGCATATAGAGACCATTTGGCACTTCTGGGATTGTTAAAAATGTTCTCCGCAAGCATGGCATCTGATTCCACTATGTAAGAACAACCCGGGTCCAGACTAGTGAAATTTTTTGCTGCAGCTTGGATAGCTTTCATTTCTGCTTCCAGTGGTGTTCTAGCAGTGGTAGTTAGAGATTGAATTAAGCATGGGTTACCAAACCAATCTCTAGCTATAAGGCCAAGTGTGGAAATGGTTGAGGACCAGGATGCATCCACATTTATAATTATGGTGTTTTGTGCCGGCTTATTCCAGAAGACAGTAGATATAGAAGGCTTAGGGGGTGGTCTCAGAGGTGGAATTAGAGAGGAAATGGGATAGCTTCTATTCAAGAACACATTAGAGTGAGCAGGCTTAGCTGAGAAGGATAGGAAAATAAGATCCCTCACTTCCTTACAGATTTGAACTCGTGAGAACTTTTTGTTGTCTAAATAGAATGCATTCCTGGCTTTCCATAATGCCCAACAAATCAATGATGGAAATAACTTACAGATATCTCTATGTACTTTATACAAATCATTATTGTTCTAATATTCAAAAAACCTCAGAGTTAGACAGTTTAAGGTATGAAGGTTAATCCCCAGGTTTGACTGTTTAAGGTATGAAGGTTAATCCCCAGGTTTGACTGTTTAAGGTATGAAGGTTAATCCCCAGAATACCTGAAGTATCATCCCAAACCTTTTAAGCCAAATGACAGGAGATGAAAAAGTGATCTATAGAGTCAGAATGATTGCATGCTGGACATTTCGAAGCTAAACTAAAACCACATTTGACTAGGACATCATCAAAAGACAGGAGGGAATTTAGCATTTTCCATGTGAAAATTGAGATTTTTTTTGGCAATCTAGGGTTCCAGGTGAGTCTAGTGGCTGGGAAATTACCTGGTTGTTGTGTAAGGGCTCTATAGGCTGATCTGAAGGGAAAAAATTCCTGTATCTTCTAGTTTCCATATCAATCTATCATCCCTGTCAGTGCTAAGCGCTGCTTCCTGCAAAAAGTTCAAAGTATCATGTTCTAAATAAGGTGATATATATGGGAGTATCTGACTTTTTTCTCTGATGAAGTCAGCTATGGTGCAGTAGTAAAATGGTGATAGGATTGAGGGTGGAACACAGTTAGACAAAGGACCATTTGGGCACCAATTTGCATTCCAACAGTTACTATTTCCTTTGCCATGTATAATGAGAGAATTATTTTCTGCAAAGGAGTTAATACTACATATCCTTTTCCAGGTATGAGATTTCCTATGGGATTGTGGTAATGACCATATTAGTTTAGACCACATGGTGGTGCCCTGTTGGCTTTTCCACCATTATTTGAGAGAACATGAGTCAATTATTGCCTTTACAGATCTGAAACCCAAACCATTCTGGTATCTATGTGCACTTAGATCTGCCCATTTTCTCCATACTTTATTCAGTTTGCCCTCTTTTCCCCCCCCCAGAAAAATCTTGTCATTTTCCTTTCTAATGATTTTATTATCTGCTTAGGGGGCTTTAGGACTGACCATATATGTTGTGGGAGGGAGTATAGACAAGATTGAATAAGCACCTTTTTCCCTCCCAAGCTTAACCATTTGTTTTTCCAATTCAAGAGCTTTCTATCTACAGTTTCCAGCAAAGGTTCAAAATAGAGATTTAAAGTTCTACCTTTGAAGATTGGACATCCCAGGTACTTAAATGGAAAAGCTCCTTTCTTCATTCCTAGAATTGATCTAATCTGATTAATTTTTGTAGTTGTTGCTCTTGTACTAGCATAGAAATTAGATTTATCAAAGTTTATTTTTTGTCCTGAGGTTAATTCAAATGTTTCTAGGAATGCCTTGATTCTGATTAGGCTTGATTTTGAGGCTTGCATGAAAATGATAGTGTCATCAGCATAACTCAAGTGAGAAGCAGGTGTAATGCTAGGGGGAAGCTGATAATAATTGAGTCTTTTATTCATGAAAATAAAGGATAAGCTTCTGGAGAAAGCTTCAGAAAAAATATTGAAGAGAAAAGGAGATAGAGGATCACCTTGTTTGATGCCTCTTGTGGCTCTGAAAAATCCAACAGGGTTACCATTTATAAGTACAGAAAAATAAGCATGAGAAAGGTTATTCATCACAACCTTTAGAAAATTCCCTGTGAAACCAAATTTACAGAGAATCTTTTCCAGAAATTGCCAATTAACTCTATCAAAAGCCTTTCTCAGGTCCA
Source organism: Rubia yunnanensis (assembly GCA_037428765.1). Classification (NCBI taxonomy): domain Eukaryota; kingdom Viridiplantae; phylum Streptophyta; class Magnoliopsida; order Gentianales; family Rubiaceae; genus Rubia; species Rubia yunnanensis. The sequence continues at coordinate 22,896,060 of CM075071.1, read as the reverse complement.
ATTTTAAAATACAATTTGGAACCCTGTTTTTTTTGTCTAAAAACCTAATCATTTCCTGTAGGTAGAGCACATTGTCAGATATGTCTCTATTTTTCATGAAGGCTGTCTGATTTGGGGAGATTAAGTTTTCCATATAAGGTTTCATCCTTTCCATTAACACCTTAGAGCATATTTTATTTGCTACATTTGAGACTCTGATAGGCCTATAATCATCAAAAGAGGAGGGTGTCTGTTTCTTTGGAATTAAGGTTATCCAGGTGCTACTTATTCCTCTTGGCATTTTCGAGCCTGAAAGGAAATCATTTACAGCATCTCTCAGGTCCTGCTTAATAAAATCCCAGCATTTAGCATAGAATTTTGAAGTGAAGCCATCAGGGCCTGGACTACTATTTTTGTTCAGGCTCATTACCACTAGTTTAAGTTCCTCTTCTGAGACTGGTTTAGATAAAGATTGGTTGTCCTGAGGGGATATTACTGTTGGAATTTGGCTGAGAAAATGGGGGAAACAGGTGGTAGGGTTAGGCTAGTTTGGCTCTAAAAGCAGGTCAGAGAAATGGATATGGCCTCTTCCTGAATTTCAGTGTGATTTTCTAACCAAAACCCTTGTCTATTTTTGATTTTTGAAATGTGGAGCTTACCGGTTTTTTCCTGTACAGTTCTATGGAAAAATTGAGTGTTATTATCTCCAAGTTTGATCCAATTAGTTCTTGATTTTTGTTTCCAAAAATTTTCTCTTTCCTTTAAAGCTCTAATTAGTAGTGCCTTTTTCTCATTAAGTTTGATTAGTTCTGTTTGTGAATGAGTGGAGTAATAATTTGTTTCATGTAGTCTCGGATTTTCTTCTGAAATGAGGACATTAGAGTCAATGTTTCCAAAGGATTCTTTAATCCAGATTTTAATTACCTTCTTAAGCCTCATGAGTTTGAGATAAAGTCTTAGCATTCCTTGATGGGGGATTGGTTTGGTCCAATTTTCTTTAATCAAATCTATAAATTCTGGTCTATTGAACCATGTATTTATAAATATGAAAGGCTTAGGATGGGAGGGAACTGTGGATGAGACTTGTAAAAATAGAGGGCAGTGGTCTGATGATTGTCTATTTAGTATTTGAATGGAAGATGCTGGGAATTTAGCACTCCATTGTATGGTACAAAGTCCTCTATCAAGTCTTTTGGATGTGGGTTTTCTTAGCCTAGAATTAGTCCATGTAAATAAATTCCCAACAGTATTAATTTCCTGGATTCCCTTAGTGTTGATCCAGTTATTGAAATCCCTTATACTACCTAGATTGGGAGTGGATGGTCCTCTATATTCTGTAAGTGAGGATATTGTGTTAAAATCCCCTATGTACATAGTTTCAGAGGTAGGAAGGTGACTAAGGTCATTCCATAAAACCTTTCTTCCTTAACTATTCCTAAGGCTATAGACAAAAATAGTATCCATTTCAACTTTTGTTATTACATGAGTAATTTTAACATGTAGAAAATGCTCATGATGTGAAAGTAGGGCAACATTTAAGGAATCATTCCATAAAAGCCATATTTTCCCTTTTTGAAGAGGCGGGAAATGAGAGTATTTGAGCTTCTCCATATAGGAGTGGCATTTGCTATTATCATGCATTTGTTCAATTACACAGAGAAGATCAATTTTTTTCCTATTTGATGAGGTGTGTTAATCTAAGCATTGAAGTCTCTAAACCCCTGAGGTTCCAAAATAGAAAATTTATAGTAGTGGTGTATGTCATTGATCACCTGATTTATGGCTTTTAGTATTTGATCTCAGCATCATCTTGTTTAAATGACTTAGGTAGGTGGTTTTTTTAGTTTTGGACTTACCTTGGGAGTTCAAATTACCTGTTGGTTGAGACTGGAGTGGTGCAGCCTTGGTTTTGGGATTGAGTCATGTGGGAGAGATCCTTCTCCTTCCATCTCTTCTGGAAATATTTGATGGAGTGGCTGTTCCAGTTCTTCATCTGTTTCTGGGGGTGAATCTATGTCCTGCAAAATAGAAAATCTGTTTGCCATCTTTCTATGCTGAGAAAGTGGGGGGTTAATGGCAGAGAATTGGTCGAAATTGAATTTTTGAGATCCCATCTGTATATCATCTTTAGCATAGATTATTTGAGTCTTATTTTGGCTGGGTTGTGCTGTTGCATTAATCAGTCTTGTAGTTGGTGATTCAGGATCAGCATGGGGTGATTCTGTTAGGTCAAGAATTGGGGAGGGTTGAGGTAAGTGTGTTGTATTTCTTACAGGACTTGCTTCCAAGGATTTGGGCATGTAGGATGAGGGTTGCAGGGTAGGGTTTGTTGTGGCTTGTTGATGCAGTAACTGGGCTTTGTTCTGGGAGATGGTTGTAGTATGTGGGTCAGTAATCATTTTAGGGATCTTATCAAACTTGTTTCCTGTGGCTTGCCATTGTGGTGCTATATTATTCTGGGCAAGGGCTCTACATCGGTTAAGTAAGTGTCCTAATTTAGCAAAGTTTCCACAATACAGGGGTATATCTTCATACTCAATGTTATATTTTTTGTTATTAGAGACAGAACCCAATCTAATGAAATGGTTTAAAGGTTTCTGGAGGTCTATCTCAACACAAAGCTTAATGGCAGATGGTCTAGTTAGCATCTTCGTGGCTAAGTCTTTCTTGATGAAATTACCTATACTATTGCCAATAGCCTCTATAGACGAATTATTGTAATAGTAAAGGGGGACTTCTCTGATTGTGCACCAAATTGGGACGATCGGTGATTCCTTCTGAGTGTAGAAATCCGGTGACCATTTTAGTATCTTCATGTGAACTCCATTGAAGCTCCACATACCTTTGATCCAGCAGCGTTGGTAATAATTTGGGAGCTCAAAACGGATCAGTATGTGCTTGTAATCGAGCGAACCCAGCTGATATTTCCCAGAGAAACCCACAGTCTTGAAAGCTCCCTCCAACTGGTCCATGGATAGCCTACCCTTGGTGAATTTACCTACTAGGGCGTTCGTATAGTGAGCCGAGAGTGTAGAAATATCCTCGTCGGAGTAGAGGCAGGCAGGTTCCCCTAGGTGTTCAGATTTGGGGTAATCTCTGGGTTGTTTGGTAGGGCTGAGAGGAGTGGTGGAGCTTTCGATTGGAGGGCTGCAATGAAGGATTTTGGATTGATGTTTGTGTTTGTATCGACCATGGTTTCCGACGGACAGAGCAACTCTCTTGACAGGGCGATAGAGAAGCCGTTATCAACAATAATATGACCATTTCCAACCACTACAGTAAAAGGCAAATTTCAGAGGGGAAAGAACAGAGGAGAGAGAAGAGAGGAAAAAAACGTTGGTGCTAACAACATTTTTAATTATGCTTCATTTTCTTGTTTCTGTCACTATTCTATTTTGATTAATTATGTTTATTTATTATATTATTTATTTGTTTAGTTTAATTATAATGAGTAGCTTATATATTGACATGGAATAACAAGCATTAGTTTATGAATCGTCAGACCTAATTATTTTATAATTTATTTTTATGTGTTCTTGATTGTTCTTG